>JARGXX010000117.1:0-600000 GCA_030374765.1 Agarophyton chilense
GTCTGTCTCGGGATCGTAGTGACGCTGAACCGTAGGGAGCGTGTTGACGCTCAACCTTAGAAGGTAGATGTAGCAAACATCGATGGTAACAGGGCACAGTGAAAATCCGCAGGGGCAAACGGCGGGGCGACTGGCCTATACCGTGTAGGGGAACGAAGGTAGGCGTCGACGCGCGGGAAAGCTTGTGTGGTAGTTGAAAAACAATGAACCAAGAGGTATAGTCGTGACCCAAGTGATACCTGTCTTTATCAGATTAGGATGGGGGAGGTGCAGTACCCTATATGCAGTGGACTACACTCTCCGGATCACCGGGGAGGTACCAGCAAGGCACGGTCTCTGACCTAGTGTCAGAGACCTGGCCAACACTGGCTACAGTGCCAGGTGGCCACTCAACTACTGTACTAAAATACCTATAAATACAATTACTATTACTGACAATTACTCAACCAGAAGGTACCTGTCAACACTACACGTGGCTGACAACACCTAGATGGTAGCTCGCCTGGAGCTGCATGGCCGATGATCCCTCACATCCATCACCTACAAGGTCAGTGTAGTATATCGACAACCTTAAAGGTCAGACCTTCTGCCACTATACGACAGACCCCCTTCCAACCCGTGAGACCCGCCCCGTGTCTACTTCAATCAACCTATAGAGGTATAGCGAGCGACAGCGGCGCGGGCATCGGAGCGGTGTCTGCGCGCGATGTGCGATCGCTTGAGGTTCGGAACTCGGCGCCAGTATCGGTTGGGGAGGGCGCGTGACAACGGCGGCGCACGAAATGAGCGACAACCATTCAGGTAGGAACTGTCATGAGGGCGATGCAGTGTATCTAGCGCGCTCGCGGACACCTTTTCGGTAGTGGTACTGCTTGCTTGTGATTCTGCTTCCGCATAGCCCCCTGTCTAACCAAGTTAGTATCTCTCCTTTTCCGGTTACTCAAACTTCAGTTCCCTCCTAGGTCCCTGCGAACGCCGTCTAATCCTTTGACAGATCCCCTTCTAGGTGCTAACTTGAAGCCTGCGGTTTGGCAACCTGCTCCGGCGGCTCCTTTCGTTCATCCTCTTTTTGTTTCGACTCCTCTTTCCAGTGGCGAGGCTACCGCTCCTTCGCTACCTCTTTGGTCGATGGCTCCTAGCATTTCCGCAGGTTTTCCTCCGTGGGTAGTCAATCACACGGGTCCTCCTGATTCCATTGTTCCTAAACCAAGAGGTTCTTCTTAAAGTAAATTGTTGACTCTTCTTGTCTCTTCTACTGTTACATTTGGTTGTTCTTTCGTGTCCTCCCTTGTAGGTAATCTGACACGCATATGCGTCTACCTTATGCGGAAAACGACGTCTTTTCTCCCCCTTCCTTAGGCCTGAGTACCACGAAGGTCTAAAGTTTGCCGTCTGCAGGCATCGGCTCCTTGAGACGGCGCCAATACCTGATACGGAAGTGTTGGGGTATTGCGGCTTGGGGTTCGAGGGTGTCCCCTTCTGGGCCCCAGCCGTACCACCTGATGGTGTACTTCAGGCCATTGTAGGTTTGCGTGTGGCCCACCAGACGGTCAATGGGAAATTCCTCTGAGGTTTGGTCCTGATCTTTCGGGGGAACGGTACCTCGAGGGTTCATATGTTCCGAGTTGGGAGCTTCGTGTGTGGGAGCCGGGTCGGGAGCTTCCCCTGTTACCGTGTGAGGTTCCATTTCCGTCCCTATTAGAGGGTTGTCATCCAGATCATCCCGTTGTAGTTCATCATTCACCTGAATTGGGGTGGGGTCCTCCGAGGGTCGGGTGCGCAGAGCTACCGCTCTGGGCTCTCGGGCTGAGGTGCCTGCCTCCATGCGATGTTGAACCGTTTCAGTTGCTACCGTAATACGGTCAATTGATATCTTATTCGGTATTCTGTCTTGGTCAACCGTTGCGGTGTGGTCTGATGCGTTCAATACCTTAAAAGGTCCCACTGATTTGGGTAGAAGCTTCGAATTGATGTCTCTATAAATGTCTTCATCGTCCGCTTCATCACCCGGTCGTGGTCTTTTACCTGAAGGTGGGTTGTCTATGTAGACATACTTTCCCGAGGATACAGAGACCACTTTGGTTACTCTACGGTCGTAGTCGGCCTTGTACCGCTTCTGGGCTGCAGTGAGGCGGCTCTCTGCATGTTTCAGAGCCCTCTTCAACCTCACAAGGGTATTTCGCTTGACTTGGGTAGGGGTCAGTGTGCCAGCTGCAGTGCTAATGGTATGATCTCCCTGCACTCCAATACCTGTGGGGTGTCGCGAAAGAACCAAATCAAAGGGAGTGGTCTGCGTTGACCGGTGTACCTGAAGGTTATAGGAGTAGGTGAGCGGTTGCACCAGCTCACCTCAGCCAGTTTGGTGCTCTTCCGTATAGTGTCGTAGACTTGCTACCAATGTGTGGTTAAAACGCTCGATCCGTCCGTTCGTCTGCGGGTGGTAGGCAGTAGTGAAATAGTGCTTGATACCCAAGAGGTTACAGACTGCTTCGAAGAACTTCGATGCCAAGTTTGAACCATTATCGGTAAGTAGGTACAGTGGTGCCCCATACGGGTAGACCTAATGGTTGAGGAACGCGATCGCCAGCGTTGATGACTTGGTCTCCTTTAAAGGTATCGCTCTCGTGAGCTTCGAGAACCTGTCCGTGGTCACTAGAATGTGCTGATACCCGTTCTTGGTCTTGGGAAGTGGTCCTTGAAGGTGTATCGCAACAAACTCCAACAGACCCGCTGCTGGAAACAGCTTGATATACTTTCGATGCTTCCGAATACCACTGCGGGTACGAACACAGGATTCGCATTGACCTACAAATTTATAGACATCATGGGCCATATGAGGCCAATAGAACCGTTGCCTCAAGGTTTAATACATCCTGGTAGCGCCGGGGTGTCCCGATAGTCACGGGTAGTGCACGAGATACAAGACTCTCGGGCGCAGTGCCTTCGGAACCAACTTTTGAAGGCTACCATCCAAGGTTGACCTTCTCACGATGTACCCATTGTGGTCCACATCGAATGGTGATCCTTTGAAACCAATTTGGTCAGCCAGGGTTCTGCAGAACGCATCCTGGGCCTGTTCTCGTAGAAACTCCTCTCGGGTTACGGGCATGACGTTCGTTTCCTCTAGGGTCAGTATCTGCGTTGCCATGTCGGTGGTCTGCAACCCAACTTCTTCAGGTAAGTCCCAACATCCTTCTAGGTGTTCGCCGGTACCATTTTGGTTTGATGACACCAAAAAGCAAGGAATATCATCGTCCACCGGTTCTGTCTCTAACACTGAGTTGTTTAAGCGTGACATACCATCAGCTATGTTGTGCTTAATACCTGGACGGTACTGTACGTCGTATTCAAACTCCGACAGTCTCAAGCCCCAACGGGCAAGCTACCAGACGCATCGGCGAGTCCGACGATCCACCTTAAGGCGTCGTGATCCGTGCGCAACGTAAAGCGCTCACCATACAGGTATGGAAGGAGCATAAACATGCTGCACACTACTGCTAGGCATTCCTTCTCGGTTACCGTTTCGTTCTGCTTCGCCTCATTCATAGCGCGGTTGCAGTACCCTATAGGTTATTTGTCTCTGTTGTGCTGCTCCTGCATGAGAAAACAACAAATTTGGGCATAGGATTCATCTGTATCCATCGTGTACGGTAGACCTGTTTACGGTAACGCTAAGATTGGTGTCGACAACAGCGCTCGATTCAATTCCTCAAAGGTATCCATTTCTTCGTTCGATAGATTGTCAAACAGTTCAGGTTCACCTTTCTGGAGCTTTTTGTTGAGGGGAGCCGCTATTTTCGCGAATGCCTTCACGAAGCGACGATAGACGTTACATAAACTTATAAAGGATCGTACGTCTGTCTGGGATCGTGGCAACATGACCTCCTGTACGGCTCTAATGTTGCTCGGCGCAACCTCTAGGGTACCAGGGCCTATGATGTGGCCTAGGTATTCAACCGTTCTGGTAAAGAAGACGCATTTTGGTAGCTTCAGCGTAACCCCTGCCTCAGCTAGGAGGGTTTGTACGGTGCGTACGTGAGCAAAATGCTCTTGTACCGATCTGGAATAGATGATTACATCATCGATGTATACCAAGGCGGTTGTCCATTCAACCTTCGAAAGGATGATGTCCAGCGCCCTTTGAAAGGTGGATGAAGCATTGCGCAACCAGCATGGCACCCGCGTGAAGCGTAACAAACCTGCATGCCACGTGAATGTCGTTTTGTCTCGATCTTCCTCACCTACAGGTACCTGCCAATAACCACAATTGGCATCCAACGTGGTAAATATTTGCGCATCTCCCAAGGAGTCGATGCACTCATCCATTCTAGGTATCGGGTACGAATCCCTGATGGTCACGATACTGAGCCTTCTGTAGTCCACACAAAACCTCATACAGTTTACCCTTTTCTTTTGAACTAGAACCACGGGACTAGCCCAATCTGAGTTGGCTGGTTCAATTTCCCCTTCTTGGAGCATTCGCTCCACTTCTTTGAGTTCTACTTCTTTCGCCTTCGGACCTGCACGGTATGGTTGCTGATAAATCGTCTTCGAGTCAGGGAGGAGCTCGATGCGATGCTGTGTGGACTTAATTTGGCCCCGATGGCCTGACCACATGGTTTCGAACTTCTCCAGAAGGTCGATAATACGACCCCGCAGTCGGCCGTTTTATTCACCGATCTGGACTGTATCTTTCCATTGCCGCTCAGTGTCAGATTCCTCTTCTTTGTCTACCGATGCCTTATCGGTTAGCTTTGATTCCAAGTTGGTTTTTATCGATACCTTTGTGGTTATGGACGCATTTTCGCACCCCCTTCCTTATCAAAGGCGACCTCGCCGAGATCAGTGTGAGCTACGGTGAAGACCCCTTGTAGTGCCGGTAGTGCGATGCCAACATTGGTATTTTCCGGCAACTTCACGTCATGACTGCTGAAGTTGCTGAGACACACCTTAAAGGGTTGATTTGGGATGTTGTCGACAATCCCGTTGGCCATCAAGGTTAGGTGTCGATGTGATAACCTCGGATTGTTTTGTATTATGTCCAGCCCGGGGGTCGCACACGACACTGGTACCAATTTTTGGTGCATTGGCGGGATAACAACCTGTTTGGTAATGCGCACTTTGTTGGAGAACGTTTCGGTGGATATCCTCTTCTTCGGTTTGACGAACCATCGCCGTTTGGTTTCCGTATTACCTTAAATGGCAATTCATCCCCCCTGACGTTAGGCGACTGTATGGGAACCAGGAAGGATTGCTTTGACATGTCTGTCAATGAAGTTCGTACCTAGTAGACAGTCTGTCGGTAAGCGGTCCATAACAAAGAATTGTAGTCATACCTTGAGGTGCCCGAGCTGCACCACAGTGGTGAGCATACCTCGAAGGTGTAATGGGCGCTCATTTGCATCCACCAGTGGTTTGTTGTTTGGAGGTCGGCTCAAGTTCCGAAGTACCGCCTCAGGTATGACGCGGGAGTTCAGCACGTTTGGGCCGGCCCCCGTATCCAACACGCAGGTGACCGGAACCGCAAGGCGATGGGAGAAACACATTGAAGCACGTACTTTATATTTGTTGTACTTCATATGACGAACTGGAACTGGTTGTGACGTGTTCTATTCCACCTTCAAGGTTCTGGGTATCGATTGCCCTTCCAATTGCAGGTTGGGTTCGACTATTACGCCAAGCATTCGGTGTTTTCCTCCTGTACGGGAGGGGTTGAGTCCAAGTTTGGTGTTTCCTCGATGGTATTGACCTGTACCGGTGTACGGGGTTGGAACCTATTTGGTGCTTGCGTTGAAGACCCATAGAGGCGTTGGTGATTCTGCATGCGAGCCTGAATCAACTGGTCTCTCATCCCTGGAGGAAAGTTAGCGCAATTGTTTGCCAAATGCTCTGTCGCGAGACAGAACCAGCAAACGAGGCCTCCAGTTTGGGGGTCTCGCGTTATCATTGAGGGAGGCCTCGAAACCTGGTTGGTAGGAGCAGTAGCGTAGGATGTGGATGGAGAGTTATGGGAGCTCACTCCCTGCATTCTATGTAAGCTCACCGCACTTGGCGGCGATTGTACCGAGTGTGGTGTACGCATTGACGACCAATTTCCTACCGTCGAAGGTTTCGAGAACCGCCCCTGGGTCGCTACCAAGTGTATAGTGGTCTGTGTAGGTTCTCTGAGGTGCAAGCTACACTTTGAGGTTGTAGTATTTTCAATTTCCAAGACCGACCTTTTCGGTTTATCCTTAAAGGTTGGAGGGACGGCTGGTCTCTTTCCCAGGCGAAGTATATCTCCAAGGCCCTGGGAGTATCGAGCCAGCCCAATGTATTCTACCTTTAAGTTAGTGGCCATGTAATTGCGTACCTGGGAACGGATCGCTTTGTAGACATTGTAGGCAAATAGCGACTTTAACCTAGAGATTGTGAACACATTACAACAATGGGTTGCCAGATTCCAAAGCGCGAGCGAAAACTCCGATTCGGTTTGCTCAGACCTTGATGGTAAGCCAGGATTTCCGAGTAAGCCTCTTGGGTAACCTCATCGGTGGCGTATGTTTCCGAAAGGAAATTGACCACCTCTGGGTATGACTCCAACACCTCCGTGCCATCCACATCCATCGCAAAGGTATTGCCGCGGAGCCTACCCCGTAGCAAATAAAATGCTTGTCCTTTAAGGTAAAACTAAAGTAGACACATAGCAACGCCCTCCGAAACCCCATTTTGACCACATGCAAGCTTGAACTTTTGTAGAAACTCAATCACCGCAATAGGATCCGTACCTGTGAAGGTTGTGTCACCCATTTGGAAGCTGAGCTTTTTGTGGTGCTTAGTAATCTTCTGAGCGACCTCTTGGGTGTATCCAGAAGACTTGTTGATCATCTGATAGGTCCTGTAATCAACCGCTTTCGTGAACATATCGTTCAACGGTTGCTGCACCTTCAGGTCCATTTCAGTGTCCGACTCAGAGTCGGGCGACTCATTGTGTCGCTTTTTACCCTTTCGGGTCTTTTTCGACGACTTTTTCGTCGACCTGTTCGGTTTCTTCTTCTTCTTACCTTTACAGTCATCATCCGACGATGAACTCGTATCGGAACTGGAGTCTGACGATTCGGGGTCTGAATCATGCTCTCGATTCTTTCCCCTCTTCGTCCTGCGCTTCTTCCCTTTTCGGTTTATCGGTCGCTCATCCAACCAGTCCGACGAATTGTCCTTGAGACCACCTCCATGGGTATTCTTTTGAACGAAACCAGTAATTGGTGGCAAATAAATGTCTTGAGGATATACCTTCCCCGGGACCTCTTGACTCTGCCTTGGACCTTGTAGGTACTCACTATCTGTAAGTAAGTGTTTGGAATGGGTGGAATGACCCATTTGGAAACCTTGTGGTATGCGCTTTGCGATGTTCACGTGTGTAGGTCGGGATTCTGCGAATCCCTCGGAAACCCAAAGGTCCTGCACAGCGCGGTAAACACGCTCCCTAGCATCTGTAAAGAGATACTGTTTCACCATTTCAGGTATCCTTTCCGACAGCTCTTGAGCTGCTCGGTCATCCACTATACGGGTAAATGCATCGACGTCCATTGAGGGCGGAACCACCCGGGTATCCGACTTCTCCTTTAAGCTGAATGCATCCTAGACCGCGAGGGTGACGAACGCTTTCGCTCGCTCTTCGAGCCGAGACCATATCTCCTCCGCTGCAACCTCAATTGGTAATTCCCTCTGAGGTTCCGTTGCCATAGGCGGCGGACCATGTACCTTTACAGTTTTGTCCCGAGGGTGCTGGAGCAGCTCCTCGGGATTTTCCAGAATCGGTTGAGCCGATGGGGCTCCTTTAGGACCTTTATGGCTTGGCGGGGCGCTCGCACCACGCCTATTCCTTTCAGGTCGTTCCATTTGTGACCAATCGTGGTATCTTGTGTTGCTTTGCGGGAGTTCCTGAAACCAAATAGGTGTACAAGCCTCCAATCCTTCTCGGAATCTCGTGTGACCCGTGAAGGTACGGCGAAACCTAAAAATACTTTCTAAGTCGGGAGACCAAAATGTCGTACAATCACCTTTGGGGTATGCTACTGTCTTGTCTCGGGAGCGTAGTGACGCTCAACCTTAGAAGGTAGACGTAGTAAACATCGATGGTAATAGGGCACCGTGAAAACTGAAGGACAATCTTCAAGGGGGTTTCTACGCAGGACTTAGAGGTTTCGCTGGCTTGAGGACTAGCTTGGTCTATGACAAGCTATACCGCTATTGCGTGCTGACGGCCGGTTAGGACCGGAAGTGCACACTGGTGGAACACGTGGGCTGCACGGATGCCCAACGCTCGAGTACGAGGCGTGCCACAGGTGGCCCGGATTCTACCTAATGGTTAGTATTATTTAGTAATTTTTAGTATTTATTTGGCTACGCAATCACTATTTAGTGTCTATTTTTCGGGCGCGCGACCACTGTCAGGGGCCGCGCGCCGCACTACTTAGGAGGTTGAGCACTGCTCCCCAGTAAACACCCTCTTGGGAAACCAAGGAGGGAGTCTTGGCCCTGAACTTTTCGCCTTCGGCGCGTCTTCACCGCATACTGCGTGAGCGCCCGTCGCACGTTAGTTCATCCACCCCTCAGTCGACCAGAGTGCTACCAACACCGTGGGTTTATATTTAATCGCCGACACTTGTCATAGTCTCGCCTCTGTATAGGGTTTCGCCCCCGTTTTCCTCTTGTTCTCCTTTTCGGCTCTCGTGAGTGGCCGCAGCACTCACCTCGCTCGTCCACCTCATACGAGTGTTTCCTCGCTCCTTTTCCAACAATCGCCGTGGTACCGCTCGGCATAGGATTGGTCACACCCCGTACAGTGCCGTGCTCACCTAAACACTCTAGGTATATCCCGCCGGATTGGCCTCGGTCTTACAGCAAACTCCGTCGTGCCTTTCCAGAGTGGCTCTGTTTCTGTGCTCCGCTGGGACGCGTCTCCTCCGCCTGAGACGTGTCTCTCAAGAGAGGAAAATCCCGAACATCTTCGTGGTGTCTCCGCTCCAAGCGTTGTCCTACAAACTGGTCTCCCGACTTAGAAGTTTGAGTCGGGCACACTCAGTCACGATTCATCGGAAAGAGGACTCACAAATTGAGGTCGGTCTCAGTTGCCTTCTTTGAGGAAGTTTCTTGGCCCCAGGAGCCGATCGGGTTTGGACATTCACGTGTAACGGATTCTGATCTCATGTCGTCCAAAGACCGTCCGAGGACGCGGAGTCAAACCGGTGCACTGGAACCCTCGCAACCATCCCGTATTCCGGTCCGTTCACGGTCTCATACCGGTGGATCGATTGGCGTGCCAGGTGGAAGGACCTCGAGACCTCCTGTCTCTGATTCGACACCCCCAACAAGTGGAGCAGGACCGGCTTCTGCCGCGGCCCAGATGCTCTCCTCTGCTAGGGATGTCACTCACCATCCCAGCTCTGCAGCTGTGGAAGAGCAACTCGACTCTATGCGTGAAGCTCAAGTCATCCTTGCAGAGGAGTTGGATTCCCTTCGCAAGAAGGTGGATGACACTGCTACGCAGGATTTTTCTGAGTACCTTCGTTTCCTCCGTGCGGATGTGAACTCGATTCTAGAGTCCCTCGGTGGAACCTCGGCCTCTGTCAAGGACGTCGCGGACAAGTTCTCGCGCTTCCGAAACCGTCTCGAGACGTTGGAAAAAACCCTAATGTCGGGGGATGATCCGACCGAGCCGGTTGCAGTATCCCACAAGGGAAGAAAGGAAGAGAACCGCGAGGCTCGAAAGAATCGAAGGAACACGGATCCCGAACCGTCAGACTCCTCATCCTCGGAGTCCGACTCTTTCGACTCATCGGTGGAAGTAGCTCGCGGTGAGCGTTCCTCACGCTTTAAGCGGTCAACAGCCACCCATGGTGTGATCCGCGCCCGCACGAAGGGAAGGAAGCACACAGGTTTGAAGGAGCTGAAACCGACCAATCCACTCTTTAACAAGCTCTTCTCATACCGGTACTACCGTTTGGAGGACTCCTCTTTGGAGCGTACACCCCGTGGTACGCGAAGAGTGAAAGACTGCATTAAGCGAATGCAGCTCTCACTTCGCAACCAGTTGTTTTATGGAGAAGACCCAATATTGGTGTTCGATTTCTTAGCACGCTTTGTCGCGGAAGCTGACATCCTTGGAATGAACGAGGGACAGGCCTACATTGCCTTGCCGTACTTCTTACGTGGGCTTGCAGAAGATCAGTATCACTCTGTCAGAGGTACATCACGCGCGTCCGAAGGAGGGGTACCCTGCTGGCCCGAAGCAGTTCAGTACCTCCTGAGGTCGTATGCTACTAACTCCGCCATTCAGCAGGCGATACGCGCCCTGCGGAACACTCGCCAACGTCCAGGCGAGTCGGAAACCGACTATTCGTCGCGCCTTAACAAGGCCTTCCACCGCTGTGGAAATGTTTACCCCGCTGAAGAGCGCTGTACCATGTTTGTTGATGGTTTGGACCCGGCGATCCGGACTCTTGTTGCTCGACGTCGAGAAGATAGACCTAAAGCCACGTATTTGGAACTAGTGCAGTTCGCTGGCGCAGAAGGTGAAGCCCGGCGCGCACGCACTCCTGGATCCAGGCTTAGGTCCGCAAAAGCGTTGATGTTACAACCGGGTACCCCGTCAGCTTCGATGATCGACGAACAGGCCTTTCGAAGGGATCATGATAACGTGCAGCTGGCCCATAGCGACGTTCATTCCATCCCGACAACGGAGCTACCCTCAACCTTGGACGAATCACAATACGTGATTGAGGATGACACGCTACTCTATGCGGATAATGGTCGCGTCCCTGCGCCATGCGTCCCACACGAAAGTGGTAATGTCCGCTTTTCACGTCTTGGATGGAGAGATACCCGCCCCGCAGTGAAGTTCGCCGAGCCTCGCCACCCCAACGCCGGCTTCTGGTCTGATTTGTCATGTCTGCTACAAACCAGGCCATACTTCTCCACAATGTGTGTTGTACCTCCGAGAATGGGCACAAGTCTTAGTCCATTACGAGGCCCTATCCCCGGGGGACAAAGCAGCTGTTCCGATTGCATCGTATATCCGTGCTCGAACGGATGTTTCACGTCACGTGTCGCTTTACAGAGCTCGGTTCGTACCTGCACCGGAACCCCGTGTCACCGACATGGTCGGTCACCCCACCGCTTCTGCCGTACCTTCTGGACCTGATGCCCCGGCCTTGCCTGCTCAACGTTTTGAGCAGCCGCTTCCGGCGAAGCAGGTCCAGAAAAACTAAATGTGGGAGTCTCCTCTCAAGGAAGGGCGCCCTCAGAGTCGAGGTCGACGGCGCCCGAGGCGTCCAAGCCTCGCTCCCAGGCCAAAATCCTTTCAAAGAAAGAGGCCGTCAATGAGGTGAACTCGGAACACTTTGGTGTTCTGCGTCGTCCGTGGAAACATGTTTCTCATAACCGGTTCCCGGATAGAGTTCTGGTGATGGCCAAAAGAAACTACAAGGTCTATGCCAACCTTGGCCTTTCACCCCAGTTTATGGTGCGACACCTTACCGTCTTAGACGCCGGTGCCGGTCCGAACTTTGTCGTGGAGGAAGTGTTACCGCCTGCTTGGAAGTCTAGGATCCGCCGAGACCACGTCCCGGAGGTCGCTGACGCGAAAAACAAACCGTTGGATACGATTGGGTTCGTAGAACTGGTAGTCCGCTTTGGCGCTCGCGTGGTGAAACTCGACTTCGTCGTATGTCGGAAATTAGCCGCCCCAGTCATCTTGGGTTGCGAATTTTGCGACCGCTTCGTCGAAGCGATCTTCTCCCGCCAACGGCGTGTCGAGATGGAGGATGGATCGTCCACTCTGATCGTTCGTCGGCCGCTTAGGCGTGCCACGAAGAAGCATGTCCCGCCACCGGCAGCACAGGAACCTGGACCAGATAACCGTGAATCTAATAAGCTCCGCGTCGCAGCGTCGTTGTGCGTCCCGCCTGAGTCCCAAATGATGGTGAAAGTAACCTCCCGTCAACACGGACTCTGGGTCTTGCAACCATTGTCGTCACTGTATGACAGGACAGGCACAGCCTCGAAATTGCGAATGGAATCGTCCATGTGGAGCCAAACCAACCGTTTCACGTGCTGATTGCCAATCTAGGGACTGTACCCCAGTATCTGGTGAAGAACCAAGTGATAGGGTCCGTCATGCCGCACCCCATCGCTATGGTGCCGACAAAGCTGACCGCAGCTGACGTTCTCGGACGCGTTTACTCTAAGGGGGGGGACAGCCCGGAACCCGTTTCATCACCGGTACCCAGGGTTCAACCTGTAACATCAGGGACGCATCCCGTTTCAACGAGTGGTGACCACCCCGATCCAGTCCAAGAACTCGAGGATCTGGATCTCAGCCACGTCCCGGAGTCATACCGCCATCGATTGCGAGAACTTTCAAGGGACTTAACCACTATGTGGGACGGCTCCCTTGGTGAGATTGCCACTATGGAACACCGGATTGATTTGCTACCGGACACCCGACCCATTCCTCAGCACCCATACCGTGCCGGACCCGCCGCACGCGCGGAGGAAAAGGCACAAGTGGATATAATGCTTCGAGCAGGAGTCATTGAAATGGCTCAGTCGCCGTGGGCTTCTCCAATAGTACTGGCTCCAAAACAGGATGGTTCCTGGAGGTTTTGCGTCGACTACCGTGGGTTGAATGCCGTTACCGTCAAGGACGTCTATCCAATCTTAAAAATGGACGAGTACATTGACTTGCTAGGCACCGCCACCTTCTTTACAACCCTAGACGCCAATTGGGGATACTGGCAAGTTCCGGTAAGGAAGCAAGACCAGGATAAAACCACTTTCGCGTGTCACTCCGGTCTTTACCGTTTCAAACGGATGCCTTTTGGTCTTATAAACGCCCCCGCTACTTTCCAGCGAGCCATCGACATCCTATTGGCCCGCTTCAAATGGCGTACCTTCCTGATCTACCTGGATGACATAATCGTCTTCTCAGATAATCTGGACAAACATCTCACTCATGTGAGGGATATAATGACCACGCTTCGAGATGCGGGTGTCACTCTTAAGTTGAAGAAATGTGACTTCTTCACGGACACCGTGAAGTATCTCGGCCATGTTATCCGTCCAGGACGTGTTACAATCGAGGAGACTCGTGTTAAATCACTCAAAGAGGCTAAAGAACCGCGGACGCAAACCAAGCTTCGTTCCTTTCTGGAACTCGCAAACGTCTACCGACGATTCATCCCGCACTTTGCGGACAAGGCTGCACCGTTAAACGCGCTTTTGCGGAAAGGCCGACCACCAAAACTGGACCCCTTAACCCCCGTTCAAACGGAATCTTTCAACTCTCTTAAGGATTCTGTCGTCTCCGCCCCGATCCTCTCGTTGCCCAAGCCTGGAAGGCCCTTCACCGTAGATACGGACGCCAGCGACTACCAAGTAGGTTTCGCACTGTTTCAAACTGCACCCAATGGGGAAAGACGTCCCGTAGGGTACTGGTCCCGATCGCTAAACGTCCACGAGAAAAATTACTCCGTCTCGGAGAAGGAATGACTTGCAATAATGTGGGCATTACAAACGTTGCGCCCCTATCTCATTGGTAATCATTTCACCGTTTTTACGGACCACGCATCACTTCGATGGCTACTCTCCATCTCGAAGCTTTCAGGCCGCTTGATGCGTTGGCGTCTCCGTCTAGCGGAATTTGACTTTGACGTGCAGTACCGAAAAGGATCGTGCAACACCCAAGCCGGTGCTCTCTCCCGCCTAGTCACTACTGGCGAAGCACTACCCGTCAAAGACGATGAAATACCCTGCTTTGCAGTGAATGGCGACGACGCTACCATCGAGGACGAGGAACGAGACACGGACTCTTCAGATTCTGGTTCCGAATTGGACGACTTTCTTCTCTCGGAAGATTCCGAGAAACCCTTACCAGGGAACTTCGTGCCTATTACTCCAGAGAAGATGATACGGGAGCAATTCACGGACCCGTTCTGCACGAAGGTCGGCTCTCAACTCAATGGAGGAGGTACTCTCCCCTTTCAGGTGAATGACGCCGGATACCTTGTACGGACCGTCGGATCGCACCCACAAATCGTGGCACCACATAACCTCCAGTCGAGAGTCTTGCGGTTGTCGCACTACTCCAAACTGAGTGGCCACGTCAGGGGACGGAAACTTTACCTCACCCTACGCCGTAACTTCTACTGGCCTGCCATGGCAGTGGACTGCTACGCAACGGTGCGGTTTTGTACCGATGGCGGTCGGAACCGTGTCAAACTCCGCCGTCATGCGACGAAGTTGAAGCTGTTTCCAGCTTGCGCTCCATTGAACTTTGTGGCCATCGATATACTCGGTCCCTTCCTTACCACTAAGCGGAATTACAAGTTCTTACTCGTAATCACGGATCGCTTCTCCAAGCTGGTCCGGACCGTACCGTTACGGGAGATCTCCGCTATGAGCGTGGCTCAAGCATTCGTCCTACACTGGGTCTTCGTCTACGGTCCACCGGTCAACCTCCTCTCCGATAACGGGAGACAGTTCGCCTCTTGTTTCTTCGAGGATGTGTGTCGCATCTTGGACATTAAGAACCTGTTCACGACCACTTACCACCCCTAAACTAGTGGGCAGGCCGAACGGTTCAACCGCCCATTACTTGCGACACTCCGTTCATACCTTGCAGACTACCCCAAAGATTGGGACTTGTTCACTGATGCGCTCACCTTTGCGTACAATACGCAGGTGCACAGGACAACTGGATTAAAGCCCTTCGAGCTGGTACTGTCCCGTACCCCACCGCCCGTGGCGCTGGAACCACAGCCCACGCTAGATACCTTTCCGTCACCGACTGCTTACCGCGAAGCGTGGAAAACTTTGCTCACGAAGCTCGTTCCCGCCGCCCGGCGTTCAATGGGTTGAGCCTTTGCCACTTACAAGCGTTACTTTGATATCAAAGCACCTCGTTCGCCGCCACGTCTCGCCCCCGACGGTTATGTATTCATCCGCAAGGAGTATTGGAACCCAGAGAAGGAGAAACGCCACAAGCTGTCACCCGTTGCCGACGGCCCCTTTCGGGTTATTTCGGTGGCTTCCGACACTGTCGTTGTTGACCTCGCTGGTAATCACGAACGCATCTCCCGCGATCGCGTGGTATCGGCTCCTCCGCCGTTAACATCCCAACCTATTGGTGTGACTGCTCCCGTTGAAACGGATTCATCAACTCCCTTTCCCCAGGTCCACCCGCGTCCCTACGCGTTACCACACCCATCTCGGAGTTTGTCTGACCTTCCGCTACCCGCGGCGCCCGACCCGAAATGGATCGTGTCGCGCATTCGTCGCTCCTCCCCAGTCCACCTGACGGACACCAACTACGGTGCATCGTCTAAGGAGGGGGAGGCGCCCGACAGCCGTCGTAATCCGGTCGATACCGGCCGCTGGAAACGCCGCACCGTCGCGTGTCATTCTTCGCCCATCAGGGGTGCCTGATACCGACGTCTGGCAAGACTCGACGCAGTCGCTATCCAAGCCTCAGAACGCAGCTGCAGACAACGCCACCAACAATCGCCGAGGTGTCACCACAAGTGCAACACGGAATGCAAATGCGCTCGACTCACCGCAGCCTGATACTGTACGAGTGGACGACGCACCGCCAAGTACCCCGCACAGGGAGGCAGATACATCCACGGCGCCGACGCCGGACAGCCAGCCATTGAAACCCTCACGTGACTACACGGAACCTCGCCGTGGGACGGAGATGTGCGACAATGCGCCACCGCCCCAGTGAATCTCACCGCCGAAGCGAGCCTCACAACGCCGATTAGCGGAACGACCACCCGGGTTACCCGCTGGTGTGGGCCCGCCAACCGGAGTGGGACACGCCGAAACAAGCCAGGCACTTGGGGAAGATGAACCGCCGAAGTCGGGTCGACATTCCACTCAGCCGAGGATTGCCTTGAGCGCTACACGGTCCGACAGGAGCGAAGCCGCCTACCGCGTGATCACTTCGGTACCCCCGGGCTCAGGACGGGTACCCCCCGGAAATAGCGACACCGTCATACGGGATGGCTGGGAAGTGTACCGACAAGAGTTCGTGGTCGGGTGCATTTTGGAGCACTCCTATCACCCAAAGGGGTATATTGAATACTTGGTCCGTTGGTACGGGTACGGCCCCGAATGGGATTCAAACGAACGGATAGAGCACCTACCCCGGTCGAAGGTGGTACAGTATCATCGTCGTACTATGACGGCTTTGCCGGCTACCATAGACCGAGCCCAATTGGGACAAGAGACACCCGATGGGGATAAAGGAACAGAAGATCTGGATAAGGACCCTTGGAAGAAGGAGAAGATGCACAGAAGGTCTGGAGAAAGACACTCAGGAGAAGTAGAAGAGAAGAAAGAAAACAAATACGTCATAGACGGAAGCAGTTTACTATTGTCGAAGTTGCTGCACACACTACCGCACAGCGGGTTATACTAACCAAGTTCCCAAAGGATCAGTTGGAAGAACCCGGATTACCGTGCGCGCCAGCCGAATCGCTAGCGGAGTTACTCCCGCCGGCCAGGCGTGCCACGAGGGCGTCTCTCATCGTACCGATGTCGCCGCTCGCCGCTTGCGCGTTCAGTCCAACACCCCGAAGGAACTGGGAGATCACGGCCGCCTCTGGGCGTATGGGAACCGCGATAACTTCCGGTTCGTCCGGCAACGCCGCCGCCACTGGATCAACCACTGCACCTGCGTGAGTCGCTCCCTGTGCCGGCTGCGCCGTAGTATCGGCACCATCAGGGTCTCCCACGTCTTCCGTGACCTCGTCGCCACTGTATTCGCCCTCCTCGTCCGGGAGATCATCACCGCCATAGGCGTAGTAGAAGTCATCCGAGTTCACAAACCCCAGGGGGTGCCCGTATGGTATACCTCGCGGAGCCATCCGGAGTGCCGACGCCTCCGCCTCGGAGATCTCTTGCTGCTCCCATGGGTTGAAGATGATGAAATCTCCCGCCAACGGCGTGCGACGCCCCGGAGACCGATCAGCCCCACCGGCTTCTTGACCACGGCCGCACTGCCGGACAGGCACGACAGCCCAGTCGACATGCCCAATGATGTCGATGAGCTCCTGAGCTTCATCAGCGTTATTGACATCTCCAAGAGGGAGTTGAAGGTCCAGCTGCCGGATGTAACCACGCAAACGCGGAGGAAGATACCACAGTCGATACTGGTCGTAGGCTTCCCACAAGATGTACGCCGCGGCGCCGGCTGCCCATTCGGTTAAGACCACGGGCCATAAGCCGGAGTGTGGATCCTCGATGAGGTACGAGCACAGATAGAAGACGAATGGAGGCAACTCCACGTAACATCCCCGGCACACCTCGACGGAGCACCACCACCCAGGCAGGGGAACGCATCGCCCGAACTGATAGAAGGGACTAATCCGGTTTATCTCCGTGTTCTGATAATGGACAAAGAACCCAAAGCGGGATCTGCCCCGACGCTCCTCGCGGATGAAGTTCTGTAACCACCGATCTCTGGACTCACGACGAAGATGACGGAACTCGGCACGAATGATCGGACGGACCCAGCAGATCGCTTCTTGACGCGCTCGCGGTTGACCCCGCCATGCGTAAGTTTCCAACGCCGCAAGGCGGTCACAATAGCCGATCTCACCCTGCGTCCGGTACATGCGTAGGTCGAAGCCGAATTCGTCGGGGATGGGGTATTCAAAGTTTGCCCGGTTGATCCGTGAGTAGCCGATGCGGACGAAGGTACAATGCCCCCCTTCCGCCGACTCGCGCGTTCGCCGCAGAATCGCGTGAATGGGAACCGCCACACGGCGTCGCCAGTCCCACGAAGTGGTGATCAAAGCCGGCAGCTCGCCCGGGAGACGCGCATTGCCATCAGCATACGACGCCACGAGTTCTTCGTCGAAGACCGCTGTCGGATGGAACCACGGAGCTCTCCGGAGAATCGCCGCATGTTGACGCGGGTTTAACCAGACGAGTTCGTCTTAAGTGGGCCAGGTGTCCTCCGCAGGAGTGATGTGGCTTGAAGCTTCAACGGGACCCCGGGATCGGCTCGGCGCGGTTGACGAGGAACTCCCCCTCGGAAGGGGAGCCGAATGGAAACCGGAGAAGTAATCCCGGCGGGGATTGTTACCACCGTTCATCGGGAGTACTGGTCGCCGAAGTGTAGAGCAACGCCCAGTTAGGGGATACTTGAAGATGCAACTCATAGAATGAGGGTTGAACCCTCCGAGGGTTATGACTATAATCCCCTCTAAGGTGTGCTGAGGTGGCACGGTTTTCTGGTTAGAGTTCGCCTATGAAGGGAAGATTCGGATGGCCCATGGTTGGATTGGCCCCGTGATACACGTGGCTTAATTTTGGCACCGATTTTCGGATATTTGTTAGAACGTTGGACTTTTGGGCCCTGACAGTGGGATCTCCACGTGTATGGCCCTGAGCAGGTGTGCACTGCTGTAATTAGTAGAGTTTAGTTAGTGGGCCCTACTTAGGGAGACGAGATCTGACAGTCCGAAGCTCAGAGAAAATGGTAACCAAGGTTGGTCTTCGATACCTTTAGAGGTTCTTCGTCGCCATCGTTTCGGCCTTACAACCCGGAACGGGCTCTGGTTAGCAACGCCTGCGCAGGGACACGACTCCACTTGGAGAGTGCCCACGTTTGGGTTCCGTGCAACCACCCCCTTGGGACCGCTCAGACGACCTGCGTGCACGATACCCCGTGGGGGTTCTGCTTACTTGTTGCGTGCTTTTTGTGTTTCCTTTCGAGGACAGATTTTCGCCCCTGTATTGGGTTTCTTTTGTTGTTTCGCCCCTTTTCTGGTTCTCGGGTCCGGTGCCTGTTAGTGCCCGACCCTCGCCCCGTTTTTCCTCTTCGCCGAATTTTCCCTCATTCTTTGGGATACCCATACCCATTCCCGACCCAACGGTTTCTACCCCTCACCTCCGTCGGTACTGCCGGAATCCCCCGTGGGAGTTACACCCCACACTACGGGTGGAACGGAGGACTCTGTCTCTGAGTCTGCCTCCCCCAGGGAGCAAGGCTTCAAACACCTTGAGAGAACTTCCCGTCGCCGGGTTTTGCTCCACACGAAGTATCGGGGTGTGTTCGCTGGAAGTTGGCGTACGATGCGGAAGAACGCTCGAAGTTCGAGGAGTGGTTACCGCGTTGGTGCGTTTGTCGTTCGGTTGTGCAGCTCTGCATTCGACAGTTGAGTGGTCGCTGGACGCGTTACGTGGCTCGCTTTTATGCCGGTTGGACCGTTGCCTCCCCGTCATGTCGACGGCGTGTTCGTCACCTAAGGAGGGGGATATGAAGAACAATGCCCTTCAAGGGGGTTTCTTCGCAGGACTTAGAGAGTTCGCTCGCTTGAGGACTAGTTTGGTCTATGACAAACTATACCGCTATTGCGTGCTGACGGCCGGTTAGGATCGGAAGTGCACACTGGTGGAACACGTGGACTGCACGGATGCCGACGCTCGAGTACGAGGCGTGCCACACGTGGCCCGGATTCTACCTAATGATTAGTATTAGTTAGTATTTTTTAATATTTATTTAGCTACGCTATCGCTATGTAGTGTCTATTTTTCGGGCGCGCGCCCACTGTCAGGGGCCGCTCGCCACACTACTCAGGAGGTTGAGCACTGCTCCCCAGTAAACCCCCTCTTGAGAGATCCCAAGGAGGGAGTCTTGGCCCTGAACTTTCCGCCTTCGGGGCGTCTTCACCGCATACTGCGTGAGCGCCCGTTGCACATTAGTTAATCCACCCCTCTGTCGACCAGAGTGCTACCACCACCATGGGTTCATATTTAATCGCCGACACTTGTCGTAGTCTCGCCCCTGTAAAGGGTTTCGCCCCCGTTTTCCTCTTCTTATCCTTTTTGGCTCTCGTGAGTGGCCGCTCCACTCACCCCGCTCGTCCACCTCATACGAGTGTTTCATCGCTCCTTTTCCGACAATCGCCGTGGTACCGCTCCGCCTAGGATTGGTCACACCACGGACTGTGCCGTGCTCACCTAAACACTCTAGGTATATCCCGACGGATTGGCCTCGGTCTTACACCCGACTCCGTCGTGCCTTTCCAGAGTGGCTCTGTTTCTGTGCTCCGCTGGGACGCGTCTCCTCCGCCTGAGGCGTGTCTCTCAAGAGAGGAAGATCCCGAACATCTTCGTGGTGTCTCCGCTCCAAACGTTGTCCTACAAAAACCCGCAGGGGCAAACGGCGGGGCGACTGGCCTATACCGTGTAGGGGAACGAAGGTAGGCGTCGACGCGCGGGAAAGCTTGTGTGGTAGTTGAAAAACAATGAACCAAGAGGTATAGTCGTGACCCAAGTGATACCTGTCTTTATCAGATTAGGATGGGGGAGGTGCAGTACCCTATATGCAGTGGACTGCACTGTCCAGATCACCCTGGAGGTGCCAACATAGCACGGTCTCTGACCTAGTGTCAAAGACCTGGCCAACACTGGCTACAGTGCCAGGTGGCCACTCAACTACTGTACTAAAATTCCTATAATTACAATTACTATTACTGACAATTACTCAACCAGAAGGTACCTGTCAACACTACATGTGGCTGACAACACCTAGATGGTAGCTCGCCCGGAGCTGCATGACCGATGATCCCTCGCATCCATCACCTACAAGGTCAGTGTAGCATATCGACAACTTCAAATGTCAGACTTTCTGCCACTATACGAAATTGGTTCAACTTTAGGGAGTGCTCCTGAACGGTTTGAGTTTAGTTTTCTCGTGTCGCAGCATTGTTTCCGGTGTGGCTTGGTGTAACTTTCATAAACTGTTGCTGAAAAGAGCAAGAGAAAGATCCACGATGCATATAGGGTGGGGCTGGGCCGGCTGCGTACTGTGATCTGCGCAGTGGCGGCCGAGCGTGGTAAGAATTCTGGCGTGTTCCTTCGAAAAGGCGACTTACTTCCTGATGTGTCGTAGAAATCGGCCCAGTGGGTGCAATCATGTTGTTAGATAGTAAAAAATGGCAGTGGTTGAAAAATAATTTGACGATCAGTTGGTTGATGGTGAAAAGTTTGCGTCCAATATACATGGTTTCAGAGTCGTAGCTGAGGCCTAGTTCTGCACACGTTTTCAGGGGTGAATTGATTGAAAATCAGCAATTTAAGTAGTCATAAATTATGTCGTGTTTTCTGGAGTCCCATTAAGGCGGAGAGCGCCGCTCGTGTACCACATAAGTGCTTATCGCCCAGTCGGAGAATGTCTGGCGGAGAGTTTGGTGTACTGAGAGGACCCTTCGAGGGTGCGTTCAAAGAGCCAGATGTGGTTCTGCACCTGTCAAAAATGCAGCCGTTTCATTGGCTGATATTTGACGATACGGCGATTTGGCTAATTCTGCATACACCTAATCCTCGGCACTCGTAAGCTGTTTTCTATACTACGTCCCGTGTTACACCGTCTTTCTCTCGGATTGATGATCATTTGCTCCTCTTTCTCTGGGTACTTGTAAAGGCTGTGACTCCTGCACCACACCGTGGCCAGCGCGTCGCAACTGTCGCAACGCAAGCCCGGTGAGGAATAGCTTGGTTGTTCTATGACTAATCGCGAGCATTGAGAACCATAAAGATGAATCAGGTGAAAGAAATCTCGTTTCAAAGCCTTCCCGAAGAAGCGCTTGAGCGTATAGTATACTGGGCGCTTGAGACAGGAACCGAGGGAGTGTTAACTGACGACGCAAAGAAGCTGAAGACCGCTGTCTACCTCTCGCGAACCAGCGATCCGTTGCGGCGTGCTATATCGAAGGTGATATTGGGCTTTCGGCTCGGAAGTGGCTTTCCGATTTGGCCGAGCGTCAAGATCCTTGGTCCACATGCGTCCAACAATCTGCGCGTGTTAGACGTAACTATGGACCGCTCTGTAATGTTCGGCTTTCTCAAGTGGCTTCTTCCCGCTCAGAACCTCGTAGAACTGAAGCTCAACATTGTGGGCGAAGCATACCCTGAGGATCGACTGACCCAACTGGAAAGAATGCTGTTGGGAAGATTATTCACAAACACAGGAGCACAGTTGCATACTCTGAAGATAAGCGGCATCAACTGCCAGTCATTATTGTTTACATGCCTGTTTAACTGCACACAACTAAGATCGATTCATATAGAGGATTATGGAGATACGTCGGGAGCAACCGTTCTCAATGTGTTCACGCTAGTGTTGCTGGCGAATCGCAGCAATCTGCAACAAGTAGAAGCGCCGTTCGAAACTTGGAAATCACGAATAGAGACCAAACTAGACGGAGATGCCTTTGCTTGTGCTTGTGAGATGACGTGGAACACTGTATGGGCCAGTTATCGAGCCGGTGTAAAAGAGAGTGTGTTAAATATGGAAGCAAGTGAAGAGGATTTAGTGAAGAGAGTAAGGTCAGCTACATCAAGCATGGATGCAATGGAGAAATGGATGCGAGAGGGGCTTGAACAGCTGAAGAAAGACGCAAGAGGGCTGGATAGTGATGCAATTCCTGAGGCGGCATTAAGCAGTCTGCTCCCCTTTGCTAGTCATCCTGTGACGAAACTTTTGGAATAAGGTAGAGCTGGTACGCATTATGGACTGCGGCTAAACAGTGAAGGAAAAACGCAAGCAGAGCGCGACGCGGAAGGTGAGGGAGGAAGGGCAAGAAAGTGTCATTGTTACAGCCAATCGAAAATAGTGAAAAAACGTTTAATCATTTGATCGTCGAGGCGATCAAATGATCGTGGAAGTGCCACTTACCTTTCTGCGTGCGGAGTTAAGCGGCGGTGTACGGCTGCTTGGCGACTTCTTTCTGCGTATGTCATCGAAGCGCCTTTCAAGCGAATGCTTGGCGGCTTGCACCTTTTCCAGCTTCTCTGCGGCGCCTCGTGACTTTCGTTCGGCCTCGTCTGCCTCACAGAGAGCTTGCTGGTATTTCTGGCCAATAACATCCAAGTCGATGTTGCGCTCCAAAATTGTGGCCTCCAGCTGTTCCGAACGCGTAAGCAATACGGATACGAGCCCTGGTGAGAACGAAGGGCAGTTTACGGCGATGGGGTTGGCGGCTACCTCCCGAAGTTCATGGGTCTTCATACGGCTGAAGTCAACCAGGTCCAGCACCTTGCGGATGATTGGTAGATTGTCGGCGTCAGGATTGGAGTCTTGCTCTGCGGGTTTGAGTCTTGTCTCGAGCCATTTGATGAGGGCATCGAACCACACTTTCTCAAAGGTTAAAATCTCAGGCCACGCGCACTCGCCTTTGCCTGGACGGGGCAAAGCGGAAATTATGGCGAACGACAGGCGATTGAAGTAGGGCGAGGCAATGACGTGAGAAAAATTGGCGGTGTCAGCGGTGTAGTTTTGCAACTGCTCCACGACATTTTGGTCATCAACAGTGACGGCAAAGTCGAGAATGCGAAGGCAGTTGTCGGTGGAGAGCTTTTCGAGACAAGTAGAACGGGCCAGTTGGATGAGGTGCTCGACATCGAAAATGACACCGAAATGCCACACCTCTAAAGCCAGAACGATAGAGTTTTGGGATTCGGACATTTCACCTCCGTAGATAATCTCGAGCGCCTCGCGCACGGCGGCGGCGCTGCATTCGGTGACGAGAATCTCGGAGTGGGGCTGGTCGGGCACCGAGGTGCAGGTGGAATCGAAGGTTTCCGAGAGGGCGGAGAGAACGGCGCGGTGGGCGCCGAGGCGGGTCTCGGAGGGAGTGCCATCGCGGTGGCGCGAACGAACCACAAAGAAGACGTCATAGTACTGGTTGTCGGAGAGGGAATCAGGGCGCATCTTGCGCAGCAGAGTCTGCGCGAAGGCCATGGTGCAGGGCGGAAGGTGTGTGTAAAGGGGGCGGAGAAGGGGTAATAGAGGAATGAGAGGGATAGAGGAGAAGGTCACGAGTGAAGAGATGGAGGAGATGGAAGGCTGAAGAAGAGGCGGAAGGTTGAAGATGGAAGATGGAAGAGGTGGTGCTTGAAGGCGAGGGGGAAGCGAGAGCTGGCACGCGCATGCACTCCAAGCGGCGCGCTGAGAGGCGCTCTGCGTTGAGCCGGAGGAATGGGGTTGGGGGGGGGGGGATCAGCACGGAGCACGCGCGCTGGTGGCACGCTGCAGACAGATGGCGGCGCAGGGAGCAGAGCAATGTAAGGTGGTGTAAACAAAACGGTCCGCTCTGCACATGAAACGTGTGTGATGTGTACATGCGGCAGCGAGCGCAGGGGTGTAAACTGGTGTAAGTGGGGAGGGCGAGGGCGAGGGTGGCGTGGATGTGTGTGAGCTGCGGAGCAGGACTGAGCGGTGGCTGCGACTGCGCTTTGGCGCGCTTGCGTGTTGCGCGCTGCGCGTTGTGCCCTGCGGGCTACGCACTGCGGGGCACTCTAGAGAGGGCAGCGCCGTTGAGGGGCGCACGGCGCTGCGTTTGCACGGCACGGCGAGGCGAGGGTGCGTCGCCACAGGTCGTGCATAATACCATGTGCAAGTCAGAAAGCGCCACGGCGACGACGAAGAAGAAGGCGACAACGGCGCAAGCCACGACAGCGACGGCGGAGGCGCCGTACCGCGTGGCGGCGGCGGCGCCCCCGCAGCGCGTGTGCATCGCCGGCTTCGAGGCCGTCTTTGACGAGTATTGCAACCACCTGTCCGACGCTGTTTGTTCATTTGGCGCCGACGGTTGCGTGCCGTGCGAGTGCGACCGTCTCCGCGGCACGCTGCTGTGTGATGTGCCACGCGCGCCGCCGCGTGCGCCTCGCACCACGCTTACGCTCACCGCTAGGATTGCAGACTTTGAGACGCCCCCGCTGCTGCTCGAGAGCTCCACGCGCCTTCACATGCGTCACTCGCAGTGTGCAGGTCTTTCGGCGCCGGCGCCATTGCCGTCGCCTTCGTCGTCGCCGTCGTTGCAGTCATTGGCGTCGCAGACGCCGCCACCTCCACCGCCGCCGCCCAGCCGCCTATATCATCTGCGTCTTATCGACCGCTTGCACGCTCGCTTCGACCTCGGCTTGCTGCAGCAGTGCGTGGCAGAGTGCATTGGTACAATGTTCATCGTCGTGTTCGGTGTGGGCAGCGTGTGCTCCGCTGTGTTGTCAGAGTCGCTATCGGGGCTGTGGCAGATTGCTGTCGTGTGGGGCTTCGGCGTGGCGCTGGCCATCCTGGCCACTGCCAGCGTCTCCGGTGCGCACCTCAATCCCGCCGTATCGCTCGCGTTTGCCATCTTCCGCCCGCACCTCTTTCCAGCATTCAAGCTGCTGCCGTACTGGGCGGCACAGTACATGGGCGGCATCCTGGGTGGTGCCATTAACTTGTTTATCTTCGGCCCGGCGTTTGCCAACTTTGAAAACGCCAACAACATCGTGCGCGGCTCGCCGCGGTCCGTGCTCACGGCACGTGCCTTTGGCGAATACTTCCCAGACCCAGGAAACGAGCTGCTGTCCACGCTGTCCATCAGCCCTGCCTTCGCCATGGTGGTGGAGGCGTGGGGCACCGCCATTCTAATGTTCATGATCCTGGCGCTCACGGATGAGCGGCAGAAGATCATCTGCACCAAGGAGATGGTTCCGTTTTACATTGGCTTCACCGTTTCAGTTCTCATCAGTCTGTATGCGCCGCTCACGCAGGCGGGCTGGAACCCGGCGCGCGACTTTGGGCCGCGCGTCGTGGCTGCGTTGGCCGGCTGGAGCTCTATCGCCATCCCGGGGCCTCGCAACGGCTTTTGGGTATATATAGTGGGTCCGAAGGTCGGTGCCCCGGTGGGCGCCTTGCTGTACGACTTGCTCATCCACCCGGGCTTGTCGAAGAAGCGCTGATCCGTCACGGACTCTCTCATTGTCGCGGCGGGGGCGGAGGCGATGGTAAAGGGGCAACGGTGGCTGAGAGAGATTTTTACCCTTCGTACACACTCTCTAGCTTGATAATGCATGGAGCGCATGAGCTTAGTTTGCCGTGGCACGTGGCCGCTACTCACTGGTGGCTTCACCTCTCGCAATGCTGTTGCGATACGTACGACAAATATCTCGTACTGCCTAATACAAAATGATGAAGGGCATTGCTACGCAAATTGTGATTGCCAGTAAGAAAGCCCAGAAGGAAGGACACAGCACAATGATAGGGAAGACTCAGCCTTGGGTCCAGTAAAAAGAGAGAGAATGGCATGGACAAAGCCATGGGAAGCGACGAAGTGTACTGATGAATGATCTTGATGATTTTATTCAGGAAAGCGTCGATATTCTCCCCGTTTCCCGACACACATCGCCCTCAGAGCACTTCTTTACACACATCTCTTTGCCCCTCCTCGCAGCCTACCTCCATATCATCATTTATAACATCCTCGTGGTTTCCGTACTCCTCTGTTTCCGATCTCAAAGCCACGGCAGCTATCGAGATTGGAGACGATGAGTAGTCTCCGATCCCGAAGCCACCAACGCAATTCTGTCTCCTGTATCGCATTCACCGCAGCAAATGTTGCAACATGCATCGACAGACCTTCAACATATACGATAACATGCAGAACTGATTTTTATTGTTCCCTTCGAAGGGTTAGCAACAGCAGGAGCCCTTTTGTCTGCATTTGCCGTATGCAAAGTTACAGTATCGTTGTAAATTGGTAGTAAAATTACGCCTAGCACACTTATTAACTTAATGTGTGTCGCCTATATCTACTATACACATACAGTACTAACCCTCTATGGTTAGATTGCTACCTTTGGCACGTTTGACTACTGTTTGCGATTCGCGCGAATAGAGCTTTGAGCTTCGCGAGTCTGCTGTTTGGGTTGGCGTGTGCCATCCGCCGCTGGCGTCTATGCGCTGCCCAAGTTGCGACAACGACACCCTCTCGCCCACTGGCGATGGCGCGCTCGTGTGCGACGCTTGCGGCGAGCAGGTTGTCGGCTTCCAGGAGGAGCAAGTCGACTTTGCCCTCACCGGTACCGCCGTCACAAACCGCCAGTCCCAGTCGTCGCAGGCCCTCGCAGTGCGCCAGAGCATTGAATTTCGCAAGCAACAGCCCGCAGCGCCGCAGCAAGCGGCTCCCACCGATGATCTCTTGATTTGCGAGGGCGTCTTCATACTGGCAAAAGCCATTGCTTTGCGCCTCATACACCTGCGCTACTGCTCGGATCACGTCATGCGTCCGCTGTTTCAAATCATCTCGTGTTGGGTGCATCGCCGTCATGCCGGCGCTCACAAGTTCGGAAAGTCGCACACCCAATTTCAACAGTATCACGTGCTTTCGCTCGTGAGCCTCGCTTGTTTGTACGTTCGTGCTCCGATGCTTCCGAGAGACCTGTGTCGACTAGTTAACACACGTCAGATACCGTTCTTCGCAGTGTTAAAAACAGTCTTTCCTGCCTCTTTTCGAAAGACCCCTGCCGTACGATCTGCCTTCACGCCCAACAAAATGCCCATTGCCAAACATGTTATCCGTGTTGCAAATGAGCTTGCCACTGATAATTATGCATGGCCCTCACTTGCCAAGTTCTTTCAAGCCAATCACTCTGAACGTGCGAAAACAGCGTCCGGCTACGTATGGGGATCCAAACACACTTTTGTGCCCACTTCCTTTCCTGTCGCACATTTGCATATTACGTTGTTAAGATTATCTCGCTTGCTAGGACTTCCGGATGAGTTTGGCGCCAGAGTGCTGCGATTCATCGATTTGCGACTTGTGGCTGTCAAGATGGCCCGGGTGCTCAATCATCAAAAGCATGGGCCGTGGGATGATTCTGACATTGATGCCTATAAAGTCGATCATATTCCAAATTATCTTGACCCTACACGTCCGTTTTCAAAAGTAATTCAACCGGAACGTGACCTTTATGGGTTTCCAACAGATCATGCTGTGCAAGCGGACTTTATCAATACCATGCGCTTGTGTTACGGCAGACGAAAGTTTCGGCCAAATGCAAAGCCTGAAGAGCCTTCACAGCGCGACCAGGAGCTGCGGGAGGAGTGGGAGCGATGCATGGATGCGATGCTGAGATGGTTACAAATCGGAACGCCGGAAGATCTTGATAATGTTGCATGGACTTCGTTAAGTCCGGATGCCATTTTAAACACGAGGGGAAGAGCCTTGAGA
This sequence comes from Agarophyton chilense, assembly GCA_030374765.1. Lineage (NCBI taxonomy): Eukaryota > Rhodophyta > Florideophyceae > Gracilariales > Gracilariaceae > Agarophyton > Agarophyton chilense. The sequence continues at coordinate 28,053 of JARGXX010000117.1, forward strand.
AAGCTCGCTCGTTTTGTCGAGGATATTCATGACGACAAGGGAGAAGAAGATCCGGAATTATGGGGCCCGTTTATCAAAGCCTTCCGGGAGATTGGCGAACGAGGTGCCGAAGAGGACCAGGTCGACTTTGAAGAGAATGAACCGCACATCGTGGATGAAACGCATTGTATGTATGATGTAGATCGGATATGCCCAGGGTTGTCAGAATTTGTCGATGCGAAGGTTCGAGACATGAAAGTGGAACGCCAGGTTCTAGATTCTGTGGATCTGCGAGACGCTGACGGTGAAACGGTGAACCGAGAACCCGTTCGGAGGTGGGAGTTACGTCGCCCACCGAGACCTAAGCCTCTCGGGAATCGGAAGCGATTATACTCGAAAGTAGTTAGTTCTTACGACTATTACTATGAACCGGCTGGCATAGGTTTGGCGTGGACTATAATGAACCGGTTCTTTGCTGGAAGTAACGTTATGTTGGAAGGAATGAAAGTATCGGAATCTGTGGATATCCATGACGATCAAATGCGCAGAGCTTGTGACAGAACTATGGGTGCGGTCGTGCGATATATTCTGGGACTTAAAGCCATGCAAAAACCTGATGAAGACCTTGCAGATTGACTAGGTCGACAAGTTGACCATTGTATCCCTCTTGGCCGCTCTTGTTTAGTTTCAACTTTCAACAAGGATAGCAAATGCTGGACGACTTCATATGGGACATTTCTATTCAATCTCAATCACCCTCAAGGGAAAGCTCAAAGAAGTACTGCTTACGAGATTACGGACAGCACAAATTCCATTCTGTTTGCAATCGATGGCGTTTATTTGCGTCGGCTCCCAACTAGTTGAAGATATATGTTCATTTGCGAGCCAAACAATCCCGTGGTGTCATGACATACATGGAAACAGCATTTATTGTCTTTCAGTAGAGCCCATACCGTTAGCTTTTCCATCTGTTAGACTTTGTCTCGACAACAAAATGAGACTTCATAGCCCACGGGTTTTGGGGTTGTCGTTGCAGGGCGAAGTTAGCTGCCCGCCTCATTAGCACCATTTCATTCGCCGTGTGGGTTCGATGCCCTTTGATCTTTGGTTCACCAAAGCCATCACTTTCCCGTGCATATTCGTTAACGAACTTCGACTTTTTTAGGAAAAAGTCGCTGTGAAACAGTGGTTAAAACATTTTGTAATGGGACGTCAGTTTATGCACGAACCGCAAAACTGTGCAACAGCTATGGCCCAAGATGTATGGAAAACGAGAGCTTCGTAGATATCTTATTATTGTGGTTTAGTTATTCATTGCGCCAAGAAGACCGCACATAATTCGAAGCGAATACTCGCATATCATCGGAAGTTTGTGCAAGATTCAATCGCTTCACAGTTAAAACGGCGAGACCCTTGAAGGCTCAAAAGTTGGGGCACCAGTGTTCACGATCCGTAAATTCAACAGCGGGAAAACAGGAAGCGTTATACTTAACTCGAAAGTCATACCTTATAAAGAGCAAATCATCAACTTCCTCAATCCGTGACCTCCATTTCAGAGACACGCATGTCCTTTGCAGAGTTTTCAAGGTTATTCTGCACTTCAGCATTATCTGGATTCGATGGCGCAATATCGTTTTTCTCTTCTTCACGTCGAACACCCTCCGCAAGGCTGTCACTTTGTGGAGTATTCACTGAGTGAGATATATTCATGCGTTGTGCAACTTCGGAACCTTTCTTTTCATTAGGATTCTTTCTAGTCCCCTCCACCCCTTTCTCATCGCTGTCATTGTTGATGTTGTCCTCTGCACCCTCTCGCCCTTCTATGTCTTCTTGAGAGTCATTAAGCTCAGATATTTCCAATCGCTGTTGCCCGTCTGTTCCAGGGCTGCTCGAAAGATCCTCCTGTTCTCTTAACATCGATCTACCTTGGTCATCACTATCCACGTCTTCTTCTCTCGACTGAACTGTTTCTGCCCGCTCTTCGTGACCATCATCGTTTCTTCCATCATTCTCTCTACTGTCTATTCTCTCTACATCCTTTCTAGACATTTGTCCGTCTTCGTTTCTTTCTTCATCTCCATCTGGAGTGCTATTTACATTTATCGGTCCCATGCTTATTTCGTTTGTTCCATCGTCTGCTTGATCCCTAAGCCTTCTGTTCACCGCTTCTCTGAATGCACTCTCCATCATGCTCCGCCCCCGTCGCATCTTTTCATCCCCTGCCCCATGTTCCGGGTCAGTGTTCTCCTGTTTGATCTCCACCCTGCGATTATTCGCCCGCATCGACTTGACTTCTAATCTCGGGGGTTTGGCCACTTCCACGTCATCTTCTACATCCCCATCTTCCTCTTTTCCTGAGGAATCATGATCTTCACCCCTTGGCTCGGGTTGTGCACGGTATTGGGCCTGTGTCTCTTCCTCTTCCTGCATCACACCATTGTGACGAACGTCTGTCATATTTTCGTCAGGACGTTCGGTGGTAGAGTTGGCATCACCATTTGCAAACTCCTCAGCTCTTGCTTTTGGTGAGGAGATATGCATTGGGCTCGTATCTGGCATTTTAGGGCTCTCGGTTGCAGGAAATCGACGCCGTGGAAAATTGATTCGCCGTTGTTTGCGCTTGACATGTCGGAGGCTACTGATGTATTGATCTTCATCTTCGATATCGCTACCTGTGTAGTCAACAAGGTGACGAGGACGCCTATTTAGGTGACGTACGTCGGGATCTTCATCGTCTTCATCACGCGGTCGCATGCCTAATGCCGGAGTACGCGACGAATCTGTAAAGCCAGTGCTTGGGGCGTGTGGCAGGTGGCGAAGATGCTCAAAAATCTTCACAGTGGTTTTGTGTAGCTCCGCAGGAGAATTGTGGTTCTCCATATTGCTAGGGACAATATGTAGTCTGAATTCTGGTCCATAGAACTCATAGTTGTCGTTATACGGAAGTTGATCCGGAAGGGTTTCCCCAACGACTCGAGAAGTCTCATAAGCCCAGCAGCGAGCAACGTTGCGAATCGTGTATCCACCGCCCCCCAACAGAAGTAATGGAACGTCGTAGCGTTTAAAAAAGTCAACGCAATGTGCATGACCGCGCAGACTGAGATTAAAACAACCAAGGCGATCCCCAGAAAGAGAATCAGCTCCGCATTGGAGTACGATTGCACTAGGCTGATACCATTCCATAATGCGCTCCATGACGGGTTCAAAGATTGTGCGGTAGCTTTCGTCATCAATACCGTCCCGGAGCGGAAAGTTTGCCGAGTAATACTTACCTTTTCCAATTCCAATATCAATAACATCGCCAGTTCCTGGAAAGTAGTCGCCAAACTTGTGAAAACTGGCAGTCATGACGCGGTCTGTGGTGTAGAAAGCTTCTTCCACACCATCGCCGTGGTGAATATCAATATCGACGTACAAAACTCGTGCATGGACCTTGAGAAGCTCTAAAATGGCGAGTACACAGTCATTGATGTAGCAAAAACCGCTAGCCTCGGCCTTCTTCGCGTGATGGAGGCCACCAGCCCAGTTGACAGCAATATCGCTCTGGCCGTTGTTGAGCCTCGCTGCACCGGCTAGTGATCCACCAGCAGCTATCTGACAGTACTCCCAGAGCCCATCGAAAACGGGGCAGTCTTCAAGCACGTTGAAGCGCGTTAGATTTGTGGAATGGTCGCCAATGAGTTCGGGGGAGACGTTCTTGAGAAAAGAGATGTACTCGTCGGCATGGAAACGTGTCATATCGCGCTCTGAGGCTCGGGGGGTTGCTATGACTTCCATCTTTTCGGCAACCCCGTAAGCGACGAGAAGGTTGTGGGTCATGCGCATGCGATGGGGCTTCATTGGGTGTCCCTGCGCATAGTAAAAGTTGCCAACATCAGCGTCATAAAAGTAGCCAACTTTTCTGCGCGGCGTATAAGTCATTGCAAATTGGGATGCGCGAAAGAAAAGAGGGTGGTTTGGGGCGAGGAGGGGGCAAGAAGGGGGAGAGGAACAACAAGTGGATAAGGGGCCAGTGGGAAAGAAAGAGGGGGACGTTGACGGGGGTGCTCAAGTTGACGTGGGCACGTGCGGCACCAGTGCGCATGACGAACAGATACATAAACAAACTCTTTAACGTTCTAAATAGTTATACACGGGGCATCGTGCACTCTTCGAGAGGGACAGCGGCTCATATGCGCTGGCCACGTGAATATGTCTTACAGTTGCGGTGCTGACACGAGCAGAGAGTAGGAAGCCGGAAGGTAAACCAGTCGAAGGCGAAAGTAAAGAAGCTGAGAGAAGGGGGGGCGGCACTGCACATATATGTGCGCTCAAGCAACTGCAAGTTGTAACCACCCTGACCTGGCGCAGTCCTTAACTGTCCCACACACTCGCGACCAACTCGTCTCTTCTGTGTGCAGACGAGCAGTTTTCACGCCGTCTGCTCCCGCTCTCCGTGCTGCGCGCTGCCCCTATCCACTATTCATTCCTTACGTCTTCATTTCCCCAGCCTTTCCAGCTACTAGCTTCCCTCTCCCGCCATTCGTTTTTGGCCCGCCATGAAGAAGCTGTACTCTGCAGCCGTTGCGCGGCCGCTTTCCGCGCCTACCTCCACGCCCACCCGCCTCGGCTTTTCCATCACTGCATGGTGCCCATTCGAGGATTTGATCGCCGTCATTTCCGGTGGCGGCGCTGTCGCTGTCTTCCACGCCGATTCACCGGGCGAGACCTCGCTCCTCGTCGCTGCAAAGCGCGCCCCCGCCCGCCACCTTCTCTGGCGCAACTCTTCCGAAAAGCCGTGCATGCTTGTTGTAGCCGACGCGGCCGCCCGTCTCACCTTCTGGATTGCTCGCGATTCTCGTGTCAACGTTTGGGTCGCAGTCGCCTCGCTTGACCTACCGTGCGTCGTTTCCGCCCTTAGTTGGAATGCTAACTCCACTGCCCTTGCCGCTGTTCTTGCACATGGCGATGTTCGTGTCTGGCTTGTCCCTGAAATACCATCCGATAGGCGCTCTCAACACCCTGTACATTCGCACGGTAGGCACCGTATGTACATCCCCGAGGTCAAACCTGGTAACCTGATTCGCCCCGTAGCGTACGCGAAGAACCAAAAGATTTCAGACCTACTCGGTGGGCAACTGCGATGTGCCACCGTCGCGCCGGGACATCAAGAGCCCACTGGAGTTGCCATTGTAACCGTTAGTGCTGCCCAGTCTACCCGTCTCAACGTTTGGACTGTATCCATTTCGAAATCTACCCCAAATTCTACCTTTGAGCTTCGAGCCGTGTCTTCAACCGATCTAAATGACGCCGAAGACGGAAACTGCGTAGCATGTCTTACGTTTCCGTTTCGAGGAATGTTGTTCGCTATCGGCCATCGCGGCAAAATTGTCAGATGGCACTACCAGAATTCTCGACCCCCAGGGGAATCTCGATGGGTGAGAAAGGCCGATGCACATATCGAAGTAGCCACTGCTGAAGCTTCAAAGAGAGGTCTAGTGCCCACTATATCCAGTGATGATACAACTCTTAATTCTATAACACGAGGACTAGTTCTTTCAAAAAGGAAGAAGTTCTATGCCTTTCACGTATCTGACGATTGTAGAACTCTTGTTACATCAACGGCTTCAGGCATTCTTGTATGGGATACAGAAAGTTTGAATATCGTTGCGGGTCACCCACTTGCGAATAATGCCGCAGGAAAGACAGCCAGTCCTTATTGGGGCTTGTGTATCAGCCCTGCTGGTGGTGCTATTGTCGCCCTAGCTGGGTCTGGCAGGGTAGAAATTCATTCGCTGATATGCCCTATTATACAAGGAGCACAGGACCTTATCGAAAAGAATGCCACGTCCATTGCCCGACGCTTAGTACAGAACACGACAGCAAATGGCCGTCGAGGTGGGTGGGATATCATTGCTTCTGTTGCGGTCGAGGGTCCTTCAGCAGCTGCCAGTATTGCAAAAGTTCTGTCTTTAAACTCCATACCTGGGAGTCAAGACCCTCCGTCACAAGGTAAGGTAGCGATTTTAAATGCTTTGATGCGTGGTCTGGAGCATCCAGACGAAAGCGGAGCGCTTGCCGCGCATCAGCTGATCCAAGTCGCTGTTCGCGCCCTTCAAAAATCTGCCCCTGAAAAGGTTTTGAACGTGTTTGGTCACAAAGATCCCAGGGCTCTGTTTTCCGCAGAGAACGTTGCGAAAATAATACAACAGGCTGTGTTGGCATCAGTTGTAAGCATTCCACAACTTGCCGCCGCTCCCCTTGCAGACTGGTTGATGGTGCTTGGAGCGATATGGCTTCAGAAATGTGCGTCGTTTGTCGTCAAAAATGGCCCTAAAGGACAAACTGGAGCTGAGTGGATTCGTCTAGCCTCCCTGAATCCCGTTCCGCAATCCGAGAAACCTCGAGGAATCTTGGCAAATTCATCCATCGTGCAAGTTATGCGACCAGCGACCATGGCTGCAGCGTTGCTATTGGGTATGGAAAAACAGTACGGCGAACAAGAAGCATATCCGAGATATTATCGATTTTCTCAGATTGAGAGCGCTCAAGTGGTTGCCTGTCTTTGGGAGGTGACATCTGCTTGGGAGCGAGATAATCTTGGACAACATGCTCCATCAAGCACCAACGTGGCTATGCAGGGACAGCACCAAAATGCTGACAAAGTAGCCAACACATCCGTAGCTCTTTCGAAGCACTCTGCCGCGGCTCTCGCGATTTCTAAGGCCAAGCAACTTCGTGTGTCTTTGGCAGAGAAAGCTTTGGGTCTACATGGCTCCGCAAATGGAGCCGGGTTCATTGCCACCAGTGCCAGAAGTCACTTGAATGCTTTATCTGGCGAGGAGCATGATCAGGACAAAAGATCTCCAGGACAGCGAACGGACTGGTGCCCGTTCGATCTAGTAACAGGGCGACCCTTGCCGCCCTGGGCCCCGTTGCGTAGGTGTGTAGCGAGCGGATTGCTTGCAGTGGAAATTGCTCAGCAAAGAGCGCCTGGCCACCCCTCCGTCAACACAGCGTCACCCTGGGTAACAGACTGGGCAAATCAGTCCCCGTTTGGCGGTCGGTGGGCTCGAGTTCCGTCGATTGATTTGGATCGATATGAACTACTCGTTCCTTCAATAGCCCCCCCCACTGAAAGGGAAGACCATCATCATTCTCTTAAACATCGCTTGGTAAAAGTGGAGGAGGCGATTGCACATCCAAACCAACCTGCCGTGCAATTGACGTCAAAACCTGCTGCCTTGCATCCTCCACCACAAGTACCATCTCCGTTTTATGGCCACAATGCCTTGCAAAGTCAGCTTCATATGACCCAAAGAGATGCAGCTGCAATAATTGCTCAAACAGGACGCATCCCTCCAGGTATATTTAGCGGGCATACACAACTACCTGCAGGAATGACACAGGGAATTGTCCACGGAATGCCTCCAGGAACAATGGCTGGGGGAAGGCCTCTGATTCCCTCCGGAATGGCGGCTGGCAATCACCCAAACGCAACGCCTAGAAACCTCATGCACACCCAATACGTTAATCGAATGCCCGTGACCCCTACAGCTCAAATACAGGTTTCTCCGCAAATGACAACGGTTTCTTCGACAACCGACGTGGCGAGCACCACTTCACAAGGCAAGAAAAGACAAGGCAGTTCAGGTGGAAACAGAAAATCCTCCAAGAGGAGAACAGGCTCTCGAAACGCCAATCCCAGTCAATTCACCGAGATACCCCCTGGTCAACCACTTGGAGCCATGGGATCGTCTCCAGCCACAGCACTACAAAACAACAATGTTCGACAAAACACGCCAGCTGACGTACTTAGTGCTGACAATCGATCAAGTCGAACAAATGCAACAAATACTACGAGCGGAGTGCAAGAGACAAGCTCAAGGAAAAGGAGGACACCTAGGCCAAAGAACTCCCCAGCTACTTCTATGGTAAACAGCCGTCCAGGAATCGGTGCTGCAGTCGTACATCAGCCTGTACCAACACCATTGCATGCAAGTTCAACCTCTCATAATCCAAGGACACCACGTGGTACAAATTCCTTGAAGACGCAACGCGTTCAAACTAACAATGCTGTTGCCGCAGCCGCTGCCGCCGCAGCCGCCGCAGCCGCCGCTACAAACCTTAGTCATCCGTTGCATTCCAGGCAGATGACATTAAAGCAGTCCAAGCATAGTTTGCCCATGGATATGACCCCGCAAGTTTTGGCTAGTATGGGCATGGCAAATAGCGGAGATCGAATGTCACAGCTAGGCTTTGTTCACGGTATGGGTGGTCCTAACGTGGTTTCTTCAATGGCTCTTTCTTTCGACAGAGATAAAGCAGCTATGATGGGAGCCGTTGGAAATCCAATCGCTCCTGGTTCCAACAACGCAGCCCAAGGATTGAACAATCCGATGGGTTCGGGGATGTTTGGATTGCACGGGATGGACGGATCAAACATTAACATGAGCGTCCAGAAATCTCAAGGCGTTGCAACCATGCATATGCCAGGAACCAGCCCCATGTACTCTGGTCCTACCGGGCAGGCCCCATCGTTCGCTCCTGTGGGGCTTGATATAGCTGCGCATCTCCATACTTTATCTCCTGAAAAAAGAGAAAGAGCTATAGAGGCTATGCGAAGGAGGGTTGACAGGCAGTTATATGGTGATGGTGGGCAAATTCGGAATGTTATGGCCATGGGTCAAAGTACACCCGGAAACAGCTCCAACGCCCTTGGGCCGAATACAGCTCTAACTACGGTTCCTAGCGGAAACACTACAATCCCTGGTGTAAACCGTGTTGTCGGAGGCCTTCCGGCTACCCCGGGATCACAGATCGGTGACTCGATTGCTTTCGGCGCACGGAATATGATCAACACTGCTGTCTCCATGGGCCCATTGCAGCCTGGTCTACCTCTCGGAGCACCCCGAACAAGCGCTGCAGAATCTCAGACTTCAACCCGAGTGACCAGACCGAAGCAACGCGCCCACAATGGTGATGCTACCAACCCCAATATCCTTGACAATGGGAATAACATTGCTAACATCGGGACTGGCAGTCTCGACACTAATGGTATGGGATCCAATGCTGCAGGCATGGGTGGCCTTCCCGATGGAAAGCTTTCGGATGGTGCAGTTGGAAGTTTTGGTGCAACTGGGGTCAGCATGAACGTCATGCGTGGAAATGATCAAATCCTCTCTTCTAGCACTGTCGGACCCCAGACGGGCTCTATTCCGGCTTTAAACGGGACCGTTTCTTCGCTTCCACCTCAAGCGACGAGTGGTAGGCGTATATGGATGGGAACCTTATTCATGTGGGGCTCAGCAGCATCACACGAAGTGCGATGTGTCGCAATATCAGAAACATTTCAGGGAAACACGCCCATCCGAGACGCCTCAAGCTGGCCAAAACGCATGGACTGCGATGCATCGAAGGTGCGACGAAGGGATCTCAGCGATCTTTCGCGAGCTCAGTGGTATGCTCGCTTTGTGGCAGTTGATGACAACGGAAAGGAGCTACCCAATCATAGAATTACTAATGATCTCGTTCGCGTGATTCTTCAGTCTGACTTTATGTTTGAGATTCCGTGTATAGAACAACCAGGAACTCCAGGGTTATTGATTCTGTTTGGGTTGCAAATGGCTGCAGAACAGCCACCTGCTCTGATTGGAGTGTTTAAACCAAGTATCGTTAACAATGATCTTATGATGATGATGGATAACGACATCCCCATCGCACCGAAGCAATAATTACGTGATACCCTTAGCATTCATCAACGCGGTAGCCTTTGTGCAGTAAACTAACAATCATAATTTAATAGTAAAGCGTTCTCGTATTGACAAATAACAGGAGCTCCCATTCACGGCCAAGGAAATAAGGATACAAGAAAGAAAACTTCAAACGTTCTTCACCCGTTGACACTTCTACTCGTCCAACGCCTGTTGATGTCAAACAATAATGAACGTTGCTCAATCGACAATCCTATTGGCGATCGATCAAATAGAGTGTACACACTCGCAGGCGTCGCCGTCATCATGACGTTTCCAATCATGAAAGCATATTGGATATCCCAAACTTTCATTCCCCAGACTTCGGTCTTCAGGATACGGTCTTTCTTGAACAAGTACCAAATTAACTGGTTCAACAGAAAATCATAGCACCGCTTCATTTTCCACTCAGATTATTGAAAACGATGTACAATACATAGTGTGCGGTGCATTCTGTCATACGATACAAAGGAGTAAGAACTGAAAGACAAAATAACAAGAAAGGCAAGATGCTCCATAATGTGTGTTTGCTACTTTACAAATCTGCGTAAATAGCTGCGCAGACTTTATTCAAAACTTTGCGGCGTATACACGGATAAGGGGCCAAGTACGTGTTTCCTACAACGACATCAACGATTTTCCCACCTACAACAAGAGCACAAGCATGCCTATCGTTGTGCTGAGTCGCGTACGGTTTAGTCAACATAGGCTTAGAGCTTTTGGATAAATCTGAACCATCTGAAACCCGAACAACAGTACCTCGACTGGTTGTACGCACTTGAAGCTTTCCAGCCACTATGAGAGGGGGGGATTGGGTGGCACTGAAACGAAGTTGAGCATTTCTCCGACTCCCAGTCAAGAGTGGATGAAGCATCGGCCACAGCAAGCCCAGTAGCTTGATTAAAATGAGTACGCGAGAAGTAGGGAGAAGATGTAACACACCAAGAACTAAAACTGAAACAAGAATTCTGTCCAAAGCGATGGAAGGTGGGCCAAAGTCTCGTCGAAACTGCTGGAAGGTTGGGATTACCGGCATCAAAGACGGAAGTAGTGAAGGGTGCAGACGTCGAATTTTGGAAGTTATAACTTTTCGCTGTGCAGATTTGACAATGGTTATGTTTTTCGGAACATAGTTGTCGGAAAGGCGCCGTTGGAACACAGGTATAAATGAAGAAGAAAACGAACTAGATGACGCATGAGGTAAAAAGTTGAGAGAAGTGAAGCCAGCTTTTCTCACTTCTGCCGATCTCTCGCGGTATGTTGAATGTAAGAAGGGCATGATTTGAAGCACAGCTCCCGTTCGACAAAAGGAAAATCGAACCAACGCTTCCTTAGAGCTTTGTCCTCAATCTCCAGGTAGAAACGACAACACGCAATTTGCGAAACGTCGCGAGAGGAAGGTTATTAGTGAGTAGAAATCTGCAACGAACAAATATATCGATGAACGATGGATATCATGACCCGAAATCCTTGGAGTACGAATGAAGCCTAGGCGCGTCTACAAAAGCCTGGCTTCAAACATCTGTGTTGTGAGAGAGCTTGAGAGTCAGCTACAAATCGAAGATCCAAATCGCAGATCTGAAGACTACCGAAGTTGGAAACGAAACTCTGCGACCCCCCTCTAGAGTTCTTTCGCCTTTGGAAGGGCGAAAGGGGGCCGGAAACCTCTGCCTCGTTACATATGCTTTAGAGTGTGAACTTCCGACATACACCGGTGGGGCTAAAACGAGAACACCAAATCATCAATTTGGTAATTTGGTCATGTTTTTCCAGACCGATGGGGATGCTCTGAGGACCCGTCCTCCACGGACCCAGACATTTTGGCGCGAAAAAGATTACCCGAAAGAGTGTGCAGGCGGGAGCATTGCCGTTCTCCATTCAAGAAAACACGCACTGCCGTCGCACACCCTCGTCGCTTAAGGATCTCTGGCGTGCTCAATTGTAACCGAACGCCCAGTTGGCTTCCCTATGCTTCTTCCCGCTTCTCGCTGAGCAGCTGCCCAGTATACCTGATTTCAGCTCGTCGCGATGGCTGCGGTCGTCGAGGACAGCGCCACACCCGTCTCTAACACTGCCACCCTCTCCGTGCGCCAGCGACTCCTTCTCTCCCAAATCCTGCAGGACATCCGAACTACTGTGCAACATCTGTCGCTTCCGGACGTTAACCCTCTTTCGGCCACCGATGCCACCGCCGTAGACGCTCTTAAAGATCTCTACTATATGCTCAATGTGGAAGACTCTCTCAATGCTCTGCCAGCCCGCCAATTTGTGTTTGCCTCGCGCACTGCACAAACTCTATTGCACCCAATTATCGTTGCCTTGCATTCTCATCCTTCCTCGGGCGACAATCAGAAACGATGGAGTGTTCCTACGTACCAGGCTCTGCGAACGCTTTGCGTGCTTAGCACGCCCATTCCAGACGCCAACCAATTTCTTCCACGGGGATGCGCGTTGGACGTATATTGCAGACAGCTTTCTTCATTTCTGGCGCATAACGCTGCTTCATTGGAAGCTTTGGTTTCCTTACTTCAATATTACTTGGAAGGGAAGGCTGCCAAGATTGAAGCCCTTGCCTCTGCTGAGTCTTGTCGACTTGAAGATGCACGCATTGACAATATTCTCACCTTCTTTCGCAATATCCTGTCACCTCCGAGGATTAAACAAGGCAACCCTCTTCTAACGACTGACCTTGGAACTCACTTGGCTCTCGTGTCTGCCCTTCAAAAAGCAGATTTCTATACCACACTTTCTGTGCTTTTCTCCAGCTCCAACCCGGATGAAATGCGATTGCACACCACCAATACTGTGTTTATCACCGCCGATATCTATGCTTTCACATTTCGACATTCCTCCCCAAAAAGCATATCCCACACTCTTCGTAGCCACCCGTATTTACGCCAACCGAATGCAAATCCCCCGAATGGTCTACAGGGTCAGTCAACCGGGGAGTACAGAATACCACCGAAGAGGACCATATCAAAGACTAGGGCATCTATGCTTCGCACAGCTCTTTTGAAGGAAAGAGCCGCCATTGGAGGCTCCCGGGCAGTAACCGCCGGAGCTCGCTGGAGTAATCGACACTCTGGAGGATTTTCGCTTCATAAAGTATCAGATCCTGATGCCCGTCCAGCAACTGTCGCAGTCCCAATGAAGTCAAGGACGAAACGCATTATGTCTTCCAAAGCGATGGTGCAGTCCAAGATATCTTTCAACCCTAAGCGCCCCTTCCAGGAAGCTGTTCTGGTGAATTCCCAAGTTCTGTGTTTGTGGGCTTCCAAGAAACGGTACGTAAAACTGTCTAGCACGGCCGGTAGGGCCGTTGAGCAAGTCCGAAAGGATTTGCAGGACTCCGGATTGAAGGCGCTGGTGAAGATAGCGTCTGAACTTATCGACACAAGTTTCTCGAACTTTGTTAGAGAGATGCGAGATCGTATTGATGAAACAAAGGAAAGGACAAAACGGGAGAATCCAGAAACTTTGACCAGAGCCCAGACATCATTCTTGTCCCTGGTGGGTTGTGTGGTGGGCTTTCAGAGGGAGAGATACGGAAAAGTGAGAAAGGAGAAGTTGGAGGAAGCCCGGGCTCTGAACGCCGAAATACATCAGAACTATATGAAGGCAGTTCTATCGGCTGATTTCAAGATTCTGAAGAAGGAGTGGAAAACTGTGGATGCTGCAATTGAGGTTGAGACCTTCAAGATTGCTTTTAGAGTTCTTGTTGAGTCATTCGAAGCTCTGAAAAACATTGGGAAAGACGAAGCGAATATAGAATCCATCGAGGTGGCGACATTCGCCTTACTTGAAATGATGAAGATGCTGCAAGGTATGTCCGCACATGCTGAATTGCAGGAGAATGAGAACCTTGAACAAACAGCAGAGGCGAATACCTTGACCTCAAGAGAGCTGGCACTGAACACACTGGAGGATTTGTTCCGTGAGGAGATATTCCTTAACGCTCCCGCGAACCTTGCTAAGGATTTCAACTCGAAAGTATTTTCTTTTAGACACCTCAGCAACATAGTGGAATTTGGATATACGTTCACAAGCATGTTGATGGACGAAGAGGAACTCCATCGACTACAAGTGACCAAAAAGAAACGTAATCGGAAAAAGAAAATTGTTGCCGAGGAAGGCTTAGGGAAGGAAGGAGAAGAACCGCAGCGACAACTTGTGCATGAAGGCGAGAACGAATGCTTGTCAAATGATAATCTTCCTTCAACAGACACACCCCCCTCACTTCGCCGAGCAAGGAAAGTGAAGCGAGTTACAGACAATTCTGATGATGACGAAGATGTTGTTCATGATGTGGATAATGCTCGGAGAGTGGAAGGAATGAATGAAGCACTTGAACAATCGAAAGCCGTTGAGAAGCCAGAATCGGAAGCCTCCCCTACGAATACCCGATTCAATGATGAACCGTCCAATGTACTTCCCAGTACTTCTGAAACGCCGAAAGTTGACGAGAGTACTCAGCCTCTTGAACCTCCAGCCATGGAAATTGGTTCACATTCTATGCAAGAGGGAGGGGAAACTGAGAAACAAAAAACAAGTGGTGAAGGATACAATCGAACTGCGACATCATCTCCGAAAAGTGACCTGCGACAAGTGTTAGACGAGGGCGCTGGTGTTGAAAGCAAAGGATTGTCGCCAGCTGTTCAAGGCAAAGTAGACAAATCCTCCCCGATCAAAGAAATGCTTCGTGCCGATGCCCAAGCCGAAGCGAAGATAAAAGCAAAAGAGAAATCAGAGAAAGCCAAGAGAATGCTCATGGCTGACGTTGAGAACGAAGGAAAGACCCTGCAAGCCAAATTTGTTAGTACGATAAACGAAGCAATTTCTACAGGTATTTCGCTTGGACGCAAGGAAGGGACGGAGAATGGAAACATCGGAGAAGATGTCGCAAATCAAAGCGGAGAAAGTGATGATGAGCCAGAAATGCGAGAGATGGAAAGTATGGGAATCATTAGGCGTTTTGCACATATCAGAGCTATCCACACCTTTACGCTTCCTATCAGGGCTATGATGTGCAACTCAGTCGCTCTAACAGGCGAGTCATACCCGATTCCTGATGGCGCCAAAATGCTCCTATCGCCACTAGTTGTTGCCAAGAGCACACATCTCCTCACATCGATATGGAAAGTTGCGAAACTTCGTGAACGCGGATCGTTGTGTGGGCAGTTCTTTACTCTTGGCAACATGCAGTTCATGGAAATCATGTTGAACGCCCCACAACACTGTAATGTGAAACAATTTTCTGTGTTAGAAAGTTTAGGAGCACTCGCTCGTGATGTCACGAGAACATTCTTCGAGTGGCTGACGATAAATCCTGGTCTAACTCTTGACATGGTGTTTGGGATGGATAAAGGCAGTTGTCAGATGTACACATCATACATTCGTCAGAAGAAAATTCAAGCTGCAAAGAAGCATGATGACAAGGAGTCTGGAAACGATTCGGATGTGTCACAACTTGCGATTGCGCCTCCGCCACGACATATCTGTGATGGAGATATTTCTAGGTCGCAAAGAAGCAGAGGCTTGAACTCGCAGAGAAAGAAAGCTGCTCGACGCAGGAAAAGACCAGAAAACCCCAAATTCGAATCGGACGAGGACGTCGATGATTTGGACAATCTTAACATTGGAATTATGGACTCAGACGACGGAAGCGATGATGGTCATGATGGGCATCAGAAGGCATCAATATTGAAAGCTCAAACCCCCAATGCCACAAATAGTAAAGAGCCCTTTTTGGAAAAGGCCAATCCGAGCACGGCTCAAGTTAGGACACGGAAAAGGGATAGAAGAAGGTTAAAAATACGAAACGAAGCTCCATCCGGGTTTCAAGAAAAAAGACAGGGAGAAAGGCCACAGCTCGACGAGGATGAGGATGTCGACGATTTGGACAATTTGAACTTCGGGATCTCAGAAAATGAGGATTTGGATAAAGCAGTGACTAATGAAGTGTAAAATGAGAAAGGAGGAACACTTCGAGAGCCCTCGGAAACTTTATAGAAACCAGTTCTTACCCTATTCAATTTCAAGAAAAAAGTTCATAACTCCAATTTCGTTTTTCCAATTTATGTGTTGATGTAATGCACATGACATGCACGGTTTACGTTGAAGAAGAGGTTGTGTGGGATGTCGCTACTGTGGAAGGAAGCTAATCCAAAGACCTAGTTATGTGAACAAAGGTGTAAACACCATCGGGTTCTGAAAATTGGCGTACACTTCTCTATCTCTCTTCCTTTGCCTTGTATTGTAAGCTTTTGAACCTTTCTCGGGTGAGGAGCAGCCGCTAAGGTAATGACACCATGCGAGGGTCACATTTAATGCATGGTGTTGCTTTTCTAGCTGGTTACTTCGTCGTCATCTATACTCCGGTGCCCTGCACAGCGTATCCCAATCGTTTCATGATCCAGAATGTAGAGGCACGTGGAACAGGTTTTGAGAGGTTTTAAACCTCTGGTGTTCAGGTTCTAAATCCAATCGGCACAAAATTGACAACAAAAACGGCCCTCATAACGATGTTAAATAGCGAACAGACGCGCGGTCCGGGTTCCTCCTACGTTGCGCATGCGGTCATTTTGATTGTTTAGCGGTGCTTTCCATTCGCTTGTTTGTTCCTCACCAAAAGTGTCAACGAGTGCAAAGCTTAATGTCTACAATCACTCTCACTCTCGCTCCGCCCCCTAGTACAACTACGACAAGAAAGTCGCGATGAGCAACACAGAAAAGAAATCTGACGGCAAAGTTACTGTAGACCCTGGGCTCCACGAGCTTCATAATCCCTGTCTTTACGCCGTTCATTCTCTGTTCACGGCTGCCCCTGGGATCAGGTGTCCCTTGCGAACTGTATTCATCCAGCTACCAGACGGCAAGCTTCTCGTGTACTCCCCAACGAACCCGGATCTGCTTGACCTGGAGGCTGTTCAGGCACTGGGCGAAGTAACCGTTATTATTGCACCGAATAGCGTCCATTCAACGTATGCACAACGCACAAAGGAAGCCTTTCCAAACGCTACTCTGTATAGTTCGCCGGCGCTGAAGTCACGCTTCCCAGACACTGATTGGGGTACCATTGTAAGCTCCACTCTGGCCCTTTCCGAAGATGTCATCCTTTTCTGCTTGTCTGAGATGCTCGTCTTTCAAGAAATTGTACTTGTTCACATTCCGTCTCGCACTCTGGTAATCGCCGACACCGCATTTAATATCTCTAGAACAACTCTTCGAGGCGCAGGATTCGGTGTCAATGCATTCGTGCGCATCGGAAGAGGTATGGGTCCAATGCGTACTAGCGTTCCACTCATGTTCGCAATGTGGGCGTTTTGTTCAAAGTCTAAACCGCAATTCGATGAGCTTTTATCGATGCCGTGGGACAGCGTTGTACCTTGTCATGGAGACATTATTGAAGGCACTGGCAAAGAAGCATTTCGGAATGGTATATACAGGTTTATATCTTCGCCAGCATCACAAATCGCTGCTCGCGCGTGGCCCTATGTCGTGCTCATTGTGGCACCCATCATCGCGACCATTGCGTACGCAAGACTCATAAACTGATGCGGTTTTCGAGCGCAAGAAGCTGTGAACTAAAACTGGTGAGATGCGACCTGAGCTTCCAGTAGTTCAGTAATGTCCGTCCAGCAGATTTTCTCAAGTCAGGCATAAACTTTCTATCCGATGGTCTCTGATACCGGGTTCGCATACATCTTGCTGCGGGCGCAAATGAGTCTCGATTCTCTGATGTTATCGCGTGCTTTACCATCTTCAATAAGTTCATCTGATTCCACGGCCATATCAGCAGCAGCAAGAGAATCTTCGAAGTCCTCTTGATAAGTTACGTTTCCGAAGTCGATTGTGGTGATGGATGACAGCTTTGGTTTTAGCCATTCCAACCAAGTGTTTTTCTGAAGTTCAAAGGTTTGCGTGAAGAAGATGCGACCATCTTGGCGATCAACCAGCATCTCCACCATTTTCTTTAGCACGTTAACTTGATCAGGAATTATCATGAAACTCCCACTGAAATAAATGTGATTGTACAGTCTGTGATCCGGTGGCTCGAAGGATCTGATGTCTGCCTGTGCGACTAACACAAACTTCGCTAACCCTGCCTGGTCTATGCTTTCTTGGCATGTTTTGACGTACGCCTCATCATAGTCAACCCCCTGAACGGTAATGTTCTTTGCCCGGAGAATGCTTTCATTTGCGATCAGAGCAGCTCCAGTACCGATACCGACATCCAAAACGTGACTGTTCTCCGGAACCCTCTCCAATACCAATCTGTACCACTTCGACGTAAAAGCTGTAATAGATTTATCATAGATAAAGGAGCGAGCACGATTCCACAACGAATTCCCCACTTGCGGCGAGCCTCGTTCAGTTGCCGACATTTTAAATTCAGAGCCTTGCCCTAGCAAACTGGAATAAGATACTGTGTGTGGGTAGATATCAATGCCATGAAGTTAAGATGCCGTTTGCTGACAAAGCGATCTCGATTAGCAATCTGATTCAGCGCAGGGCGTCGTATCTGATGGATGACCTTTACTTTATAGCAGAATCTTCTCGCCGTGGAAAATTGGAGAGCCCGGGAAATTGAGCACTGGCTCATTCAGGATTGCCAAAATCTGGAGGCAATATGGAAGTACACAATCTTCATATACAGAAACTGCCCTTTTGATGATCGAAATTCGATCTGGCTGGATGAACAACGTCTATTTACTCTCTATGAAGCGAAATCCGCGTAATGGTTTAAGCGTCATGGCACTCCAAGAACTTGCGGGTAGATGCGTCGGTCTTGGAGGCCATTCTTT
Organism: Agarophyton chilense; assembly: GCA_030374765.1. Lineage (NCBI taxonomy): Eukaryota > Rhodophyta > Florideophyceae > Gracilariales > Gracilariaceae > Agarophyton > Agarophyton chilense. Next base: position 46,567 of record JARGXX010000117.1, read on the forward strand.
CAAATATTAGCGCCAGTAGCCTACCAAGCCTGAAGTAGTAAACCACATGGGAAGGCCAAACGATTCATATTTCGCCCCTACTCATGTTGAGTTGACGCTTCGCGTTTGTTTTTTGCGTCCATATCACCACTGAGAACGTCCGTCAGAGGCCGCTCACTTTTCCTGTTGAGATCCACACATACGAGGAGAACGTTTGTGCTCTCTTTCTACGTACCTTCGTAGTTCAACACTCCTCCAAATACGGTGGATATCGCGGATAGTGTACAATATTTTTGTCTAGTTTCAATTATCGACCTTATTCCTTCTAAAGGGTAGTCTGTTTACGCCATGTTTTCCACTTCTGCGACTGCAACAGGAAACAAATGTAATCAACAAGACAGAGAGCTCCCCTACTTTCGCCTATTACGCATGAGATTCTCGAACTGGCTTCAAATATAAATCTATATGGGAGCTACGAATTGTTTGGACTGTGATTGCTGAGTAGTAGTCAGACCACAAAAATACCCCATTCCTCTACGCCGATACGAAGAGCCTTGTGCTGTTCGTCCTCTTCCTCGACAGCGGCTTTCGTTTGGTGGGTCTCTACGATGAGCTTTTGAGAGCCATCGGAACCCTGCGTACCAGGACTGGAAAAGTCGCCAGAACAAGCATCCAGCAACTTTGGGAACTCCAAACGTTCTGAAAGTCTCATCTTTCCCGCCATTTTATCACTGCACACCAAACACCCCTCTTCACTTTCAGCTGCAGCATGACTTTTCTTACTTTGACTTGGAAGGGGTTTATGGGGCGAGAGGGTGTCCAAGATTTTCCCCACGGTATCCTCCGTCTGCAAAAGATTATTCGAAGGATGCAGCACCATCGGTTTGACGGTTTGAAGCTTTGGCGACATAATTCACCCGCGCGCCCTCTCTAGTTGTTGCCAGTCCGGAGCACCATGTAGAACAGTTTTTTCGCACCATGCAAGAGCTTCTTGGGCAGCATGCGGATGGAAAGGCCTTTAAAACTTTTCGCTGTCATGCGAAACGGCAGGATATGGAAATACGCAAACAGATATACGTTTCCTTACATCTCATTCTAACCTTTTTCATCTGGGGAGATGGTCAGAGGATGATGGCGGTATAAGAAGCTCCTAGACATGCATTGGCCGAACGCAACGTGGGAATGGACTGACGGGCGAGGAGGGATGGGCAGACGACAGTTGGGGAAAGCACAACAGAGTCCATGAAGAGCATGTTGTGTAGCTTTGTGCAATGAAGAGAGCGAGTTGAACCTTACCCTGAACTGATTCCTGACTCTAATGTTCTCTCGGTATTCGTCTCCGAGCCGTCATTGCTGCATCCCAGGTCTGTATACTAGACGTCATCCTACCCGATACATACAAGCAGTGGATTTAGAAAGGGTTTCCGATTTAATCTTAGGATGTCTGCGGCATTTGCACGTCATGTAATCACCATACGGTTCCTTTCTTTTTCGTGTTGTCTGCAATTCTGATTTTGTCGAATGCTTGGGCAGTGTGAACACAGCGTCTGTATTCTTGCGTCGATTGCGATTCCATGATTGCAAATTGCAGAATGAAGCTGACACGATTACGAAGAATGCCATTGAAAATTGTAGCTACAGATATTTGAACTAAATCTACGAAGTACAGTGAATTGCAGGAAAACACGAAGCTAAGCACCATGGGAACAGGGAAGGATATCGCAGCTCTGGAACTCTTTAGGATATATTCGCGCTTCCCAACTTCAAATTCTGGATCACGCGGCAGTTAAAGCCAGACATGGGTCTAAGCCGTAGACTCTACTGTTTGATCGAGGTTGGCGTCCATCGCAACAATCCCTATCTGGACTGCAATGGATCTCGCTCACAACAAATCGAACTAGCAGCTTTCAGGTCTGAACTGGAAAAGAACTAGAGAGACAGGGCCAATGCTCAGCATCCAGGCTTGACACGTCGCATGGCGCTGCAATTGCAGCTCAAGCCAAGAGTTCATGCGCAGCCGATGCGGAGCTCATCATCATGAAACAAGCCGCGCCGTAGAAGCTCACCGCGCGCCTCGCGCATCGCCCGCGCTTCGTCCGAGCATCATCATGCCGCCGCGCGCCTCGCCATCGCCCGCCTTCTGCGCGTGCGCGCCCTTACGTCGAGCGGCGCCGGCGCGTCTCCGAAACGGCTCGTCTGACCAGTGTGCTTCGCGGCGCGCATTCGCAACGCTTTCCATTTCGCGTCGCGCCGTATTACGCGCTCTGCCGCTACTTCCGCTGTTACTTCCGTCTTTTCCAGCGGTTGCATCACCGCCACCGCCGCCGCTGGACAAGTCTGTGACGCCCGTGCTCATGTGTCGGCGAATCATGACGCCGGTGCAGCGCTACATTCGCGAGGGCGCTTGGGATAAAGGTCGTACCAACGTCAACTACTGCACGCGTGTTTTGGCGCTGCGCAAGAACATGCGCGCCGCTGCAGAGCAGTTGCGCGGCGACGACTACTACGACGCGCTCGACATTTCCGCCGACTTGGAGAACACCATGACGCAGCTTGACGCCAGCCTGTACACGCCGTTGTTCATCCCTGCCGATGACGGTGTCAGCGTCGAGCAGGCAAAGTACCAGGCGCAGGCTTCCAACTACTATGCCGACGCCGTCAGCTCTATCGACACTTTTTTGAGCAAACTTCCTGCCGACGTTTTAGAACGTGCTCGCACCAAGGCCGCCGCCGCAAAGTTTGAGATCTCCTTCGAGGAAGAGTAAACAAAAAAAAAACAGCACTACTACCCTACTACTGCTCCTCTTGCTCCTGCCCCTCGTCGACAAGGCTCATCCAGTATTTTCTTCGGATGACGTCGTGCTGTGCCAAAAACGCACAGTGCTTCTTCACCTCCTCCTGGCTCTGTTTCAATGCCCCATGCGCTAGCAGCCGTCTGGGGGGCAGGCATCGTTCGTCCTTGCCCAATATATCGCGCACAGCCTGCAGCGCCAGCTCCTTTCCTACCGCCTGTTCGCACAAGGCGTTTATGAAGTTCCACACCGCCTCGTTGTTACTGGCCTTTTTCATGATTTTGAGTGCGTACACCATCTCATCCTCGCCACGCTCCAGCAGCGCGCCTGTAGTGCTGAGCACCATCCAACGGTGGTTCCACGCCGAATTGTTGCGAATGTCGCGCGTTATGTACCACTCGGTGGAGTGTAGCTCGCCATCCTTGAGTCCCTGTCTAACCAGCCAGGCGCGATGTGCCCATGCATGGTAGTTCTTCTCATCTTCTGCCAGCACGATGTCGGTGAACTCTCGTTCGTGCTGCAGGCCAAACTGCGTGGCGCAGAAGCGGCGGTGCCCCCAGGCCTGGTAGTTCTTGGCAGATTCGGATTCGGTGATGAGCGATGCGCAAAAGGCCATTTCCTTCTCCCACACGCCTGGATCCTCTACGGCAAGCGCCTCGGCCGACTGCCGGCGCAGCAACCATGCAGTGACGTTGCTACCATTATGCTCTAAAGCCGCCGTGGCCAACTGATGGGTGCGCGCACTTCTTTCCGAAGTGCGCAACACGGCGTGCATCAACGCGTATATGTGCGACGCGGAGGAGGGTTCATCGAGACGCAGAATTTGAGAAGGCGTGATTGGCGAGTAACTCACATCGGAAAACTCGGAGATGATCGGGTGAAGCTCCGCGGATTTGGATTGCTCGGCCATGTGGAAGCGGCGTGTGTAGATACGGTTGGTACTTCAACGCCGCCGGAGTTTGTGTCGTTGGGGGGAGGGGGGTGACGAAACACAGTCCAACTGGCGGATGCGATCAAAGGCGTGTTGCGATTCGCGACTTTTGTTTTTTTCTTTCTTGCGCACGTGTGCCATGTGTTAGGTTTGCGCTTCGGTGCATGCCGTCGCGATGCATGCCTCCGCGATGCATACCGCCGCAATGCATGCCGCCGCAATGCATGCCGCCGCAATGCATGCCGCCGCCATGTATGCCAGTGCGCCTCCCCGCCGCAATCGGCCGCGAGCAACGAGGAGCGCCTGCTAAGTTGTTCCGCGTGATGAAGCCAGAAGATGAAGACGTGGTGGTGGGAGAGCTCGATGTGTATTTGCGCTCGCCCGCGGAAAACACTGAGCTTCATCTTTTGCAATATCCGCTGCGTCACGCCCGCAGCAAAATGGGCTCCGAACGCCGAATCGCGCATGTGCAGTTGCGTCCACGACACGCGCGCCTACAACTCAAGCTGCAGCTGTACCCGCAGCTGGATGACTTTACGCAAACCAAGTCCTTCAACGCGGACGCGGCAGTGGAAAAGCAAATCGGACAGCAGCAAACGCTCGTATCGCAACCTCATTTACAGCCGCCACAGTCCAACTACGTTGTCGGCTGTTACGTGCCAAACGCACCTTCTGGAGCTGCCTTCAATCTCGTTCCCCTTCGCGCCGTGCACCAATTGCGACCGACCTTTGGCCACATTGACGAGCATGACCGCAATCAGCTGCTAGCGCGCGCCGAAAGAAAAGGTTTGCTGTCGGGCGCGGCCGTCGATGCGCCGCTCGACGCCGCCCCGTTGCAATTAAGCTTTCGTAGAAGAGAAAGCGAGCGCGCCGCGGAGAGGCGCAGAAACTCGTATGCTACTCTCACGCAGAGGGAGCAAACGGACGACTGGTTGCCTTTGCAATTTGCCCCAGCGCACCGCGACGATGTGCAAGCCAAGAAGAACGCTCTCTTTGCATGTGCTGAACTGCTTGACGTCAAGGACACGGCCTTTGAGCTTACAACCAGCTACAGGGATTTGTATCAGCTGCACACGAGGCATTTACGGGCGGGCTTTGTGGCAAAGGCAAGCGTTGACAAAGACAAGCTGTCCGCAAAGCAGCTTCGGGCGTTGCCCACCGATTCGGCAGTTGCGTGTGCGGTGAAGCAGGCGCGAATCGTAAGATTGTCAGAGCTTCACGAGCTGGTGGGAACTCACAGAGGTGGTGAGGAGCTTTTATCGTCACTTCGCAAGTGCGCGGTATGCATTCGTGGACTGTGGGTTTCTAAAAAGAGCAGTCGCGACGTTGGTAAAAAGAGCGCTGCGGAGCGGTATGAGGCGTGCCGCACAGTGATTCTGGACCTGTTTCGCAGCAACACGGTGGTGACAACGAGCAATGCAGTGCAAAGCTTGGGCGAACCGCTGCTGATCTCGTTCGCGGGGGTGCTGAGCGTGCTGCAAGAGGTGGGGGAAAGACAGAGCGGGGTTGGGTGGAAACTGAGGCTGGTTGCGGACGACAAGTTTGTGCAGCAGCATGAGGCGCTGTGCAAAATGTTTGACGAGGAGTGGGAGCGGGCGGTTGAAAGCGCGAGGGAGAAGTTGAGCAAGTGCATCAGAAGGAAGCGGTAGCTAGGGCGGGGGGGTTGCATCCACGTATTCGTCGTGGAGGTCTTGGTCGTGATCGTGATCGTGATCGTGTTGTTCGAGGTCGTATTGATGAGGAAGTTGGTGCTGGTGTTGGAGCGGGGCGTTCGTGAGCGCAGGGGCGGTGGGGTGCGGAACAGGGGGCGACACGTGGTCGGAGAGCATGTGGTGGTGGTGGGGTGGGTTGGACTGCGAGGCGGAGACATAGGGTGAGGAGGGAGAGTTGTGGGCGTGGGAGGGGGTTGAGGAGTGGTGGGAGTGGTGCTCTGCGGGCAAGTGCGGCGGGGCGGCATTGGGAGACTCTGGATGTCGGGTGGCAAAGACGAAACGGGCGTTGAAGGGAAGGTGTTGATGGTGTTCCCCGTGCATGGTGAGCACCACGGGGTTGGGCGGGCAGGAGAAGGAGAGCGTGACGGAGGCGTCAAAGGGGTCGCAAAAGTCAAGCGCGGCGCGAAGCGGGCGACACGGAATAGTGAGAGGAGCGCAATCGGAGTGGGTCGGCGGGCGGTAGTGGTCCAACTCGGCGGCAGGCAAGCTCATGTGGGTGCGCAAGATGAGGTGCGCCGGGTCATGGTGCACGAAGGACGAGAACAGCAGGGCGTCGACAGCGGGCTGCAACGTGATCTCGTCGAGACGCGCGTGAAAATTATGCAACACATGCAACAACAAACGCGGCGCACAGCGCGCAACAGCAAGAGGCGGCGACGACGATAACGACACGGCACGCACGCGAACATGGTCGCGTAGTGGCACACAAAACGACTTGCGCACTCCCGAACGAGCGCGCAACTCAACGCGCAACGTGCTGCTGTCGGTGGCGCGCAATCGCATCGAACAGAGCGTGGCTGGTGCGCGAAGCGCTGGTAGAAAGGCGCGCGTGCACACGATGAGCGACGGTGACGACGGCGCGGGTGACACGGGCGGCGCACTTTGTAGCTGCAGCGTGGCGTGTACTGTTTGAGAGGCGCTTAGCGCGCGTAGCTGCAGCCCGATGGGCGTGGCCGCCAGCTGCGCCACATCCGAGAGCTTGGCCGCCGTGTGCGCCATGCGCGACAGCGCGCGAACGCTCGCGCCGTCGCTCAGCTCCACGTCCATAGCGCCGCGCCGCCACTCCGCCGGCTCCCTTCGAAGGAAGAACCACGCTACGCGCCCACTTGCACACCAACTCTTGAGCGCGCGCTCACGTACCACAGCGTGTCCACGTATTACACTGAGTACTCCACGTGAAACAGCGTGCACAACGTGTCACCGTGCAGAATGAATGCACCAGACGCGCCCACAATTAATGTTGAGCACGCGCACGTCGCGCGTCAGGGTGCAGCCAGACGCTCGCGCCACGCATCTCGCGCGTGCACGTCGCGATCTCTTGCTGTGCGTGCCGCCGCCCCTCTGCCGCCCTCAGTGCGTGCGCCTTTTCAGCGCTGTTCTTCTCCACCGCTGCGCCATCCCACTCCCCCCCCGTGCTGCTGCTTCTGTTCCCTACTCCCCCCTCCCATGGCTGCGTTCGTGCCCGCCGCGCCGCCGCGCCAGCTGCACCGGCGTTCGCGCGGCTGTCGTCGTCGTCGACCTCGCGTGGGCATCGCTCTTGCCGACCGGTCCTCACGTCGCTCGCCGGAACAACAAAAACAACAGAGGCTACAGCAATCGTTGCAGCCACCGCCGCCGCTGTCCTTGCGCGACACCGTCGATGTCTGGCTTGACAACATTCTCCAGACATATGGCGATCGTCCCACCATCAACCGCGCCCCCGCCGCCGAGGGCGACACTTCCTATCTCACCGGCGGCGAGCCCTTTTTCATCGCCCTGCACCGCTGCTTTCTCAAGTACGGATCTATCTACAAGCTCTGTTTCGGGCCCAAGATCTTCTACGTCGTACAGGACCCCATCATTGCGCGTAGCATCCTAAAGGAAAATAGCATTTTGTACGATAAGGGTGTGTTGGCCGAAGTTTTGGACGAAATCATGGGCAAGGGACTTATTCCAGCTGATTATACCACCTGGAAGATCCGCCGTCGCGCCATTGTGCCAGCCTTTCATTCCATGTGGCTCAAGCACATGACCAACATGTTTGCCGCATGCACCCAAACCCTGTGCGATAAGCTCCTAGCAATTGACGGAACACACCCGCTTGATATGGAGACCGAGTACAGCAGTCTAGCCCTCGACATCATTGGCAAGGCCGTCTTCAATTTTGACTTCAACAGCATCATGTCCGAAAGCCCCATCATCAAGGCCGTGTACCGAACCCTCAAGGAAACCGAGCACCGCAGCATGAGCCTCATTCCGTATTGGAAAATCCCCGGCGCAAAGCTCCTAGTACCGCGTCTGCGCGCCTTCTACGCCGATATGAAGCTCGTCAATGATACACTCAATACCCTCATTCTCAGCGCCAAGCGCTCGGCCACTGCCCACGACCTCACTGAGCTTGAAAACCGTGACTACGAGAATGTGTCGGACCCCTCGTTGCTGCGCTTTCTTGTCGAGCTCCGCGGCGAACAAACTACCAATCAACAGCTCAGAGATGATTTGATGACCCTCCTCATCGCTGGCCACGAAACAACCGCCGCCGTCCTCACTTGGACCACCGTTGAAATGGCCAACAACCCCGCAATCGTACAACGAGCTCGCGAAGAAATTGACGCCGTGCTTGGCGACAATCACCCCACCTACGAACATGTGCAGCGCTTACCATTCCTACGCCGCATTGTTGCCGAAAGCCTGCGCCTGTACCCTGCTCCGCCCATACTCATCCGCCGACTTCTTGCCGATACTACCCTACCAAAGGGCGCAGCCGTGGAGGAGACCCCGCTCACGCGCGGTACTGACGTTTTTATTAACGTGTATTCGCTGCATCGATCGCCCGACCTCTGGGATGAGCCCGATAAGTTTGACCCGGACCGCTGGCTCAGACCGAAGCAAAACCCTGGTGTCGTCGGCTGGCAGGGCTACAACCCAGCCCAGGGCCTGGAAGATGGCAGTCCGCTGTACCCCACCGAGCTTCATTCCGACTTTGCCTTCATTCCGTTTGGAGGTGGCAGCCGCAAGTGCGTCGGTGATCATTTTGCGATTCTCGAATCGGTTGTCGCGCTTGCAATGATCATTCGTCGTTTTGATTTCGAGTTCGCCAACTCGCCCGAAGACGTGCAAATGACCACTGGTGCCACCATTCATACCAAGAATGGGCTTAATATGAGACTGTACAAGAGGGAAGTGCAAGGCGCGAATTTGCGCACAAAAGCAGGGAAGGCAGGCGTCCAAATTTCTGCCATGTAACTCGCACCTCTCGTAGCTTATCTGATGTAATCAAGTTTTACACGATCCATTCCATGTACGCGACAGCTACTGCAGCACCGTTGCAAGTAAAACCCTGTATCTTCGAATGGTACATTATATTAACAGTACTCTGTCCTTACGCCGCTTCCGCTATCTCTACACACACTGTTAACCAAGGCAGCAGCAGCATGTACGCCAAGAATACGCGCTATTTGTGTCGCCAGTAGCCTCTCCTTTTTAGCGTGCTGAACAACAGATTATCCGTGTTCCACCCTGCTTCCTCGGCGCTGTGCATGAACGATGGAAAGACGCGCCTGGCAGTCTTCCTTGCGTTTCTGAGGATCGACTCCTTATCCTCCAAAGTGAGCGATGGCTTCTTGCCATTTTTCTTCTCCACCGCCTGATGCACGTATTCGGCCATGAGCATCGCGCGCAAAACATCCTCATTAGAAGCGTTCTTGCGCAGCACAAGGCGACAAGCGCCATTATCCGAAGCGTGTGGCAGCGTGACCATGAAATGCTCGCGTCGGAACACAGTCAAAAGCAACTGTAGCTCGTCCGGATTATTGGCCGCCTTTGCAATGCTCGACAAGCGCACGCGGCTCTTGTACTTTTCCTTGAGAAAGATCCGTTCCTTGGGCGACACTTGTGGGGGTGAAAGACACTCTCCCTTGCGCACGTAGTGGTTGAGCACGATGCTGGATCGTTCGGCATTCAGAGTGCGGAACACAACCTGGCGCAGCTCCATGTAGATTCCAAAGATATCCATGACTGTGAGGATAGCATAAGTGCCAAGGATTTGCGCTTTGGTCGACACCACTTTGCTGAGGTGGATGCCGGCGCCCATTCCAATGAGGTCGGCCACAACGATCTGGGCCTCTCCCTTTGCCGTGATGTTGGCAATGTTCTGCGAGCGCTCGCCAAAGCTGCGATACATGGCATTGCGCGTGGCTGATGCGGTGAGCATGGAGACCTGCTTCATGGTGTTGGCAGCAGTGGCAAACAGGAGGAAGGACGCAGGGAAAATCTGAGTGACAATCTCCAAGCCGCTGCCAAACACGTACAGGAGGGCGGAACGAAAGCGCCAGCGTTTGGGGTCGACATCAAAGTCCTTTCCCATGCTGCCGGCCCAAACCATTTTTCCGACACGGCCTAGCCCGTCTTTCAATACCCACGAGATGACGGCGGCTTGTCCAATTCTACCGGAGCGGATGCCGAGCGCAAACAGCAAGGACGAGGTGCCGAAAACGCCGACAGTGGCGCTGAAACAGCGTTGAGCAAAGCGCCAGGCGCTGAAGGAGTAATAATCCGGAGTGACGTCGTCCGGGAAAAAGGCGCGGTGAAAGAAGTTGCGACGGCGGCGCATAAACTCGCGCAGACGCTGTTCCGGAAGCATTTGACGTTCGGTTTGTTGATGTTCCCATTCTTTAAGCACGAAGCTTTGAGTGGCTTCATCCCATTCGACGCCGCGGCGATCACCGCCGTTGACATCGTAGGCGGCGATGGCGGAGGACGCAAGGGCAGGCGAGGGGCGAAGAAGGGCGAAGAAGGCGGAGAGCGCAGTGGAGATCCGGTGATGCCACGAATTGGTGCAGAGCCTGGGAATGGGGGCACGAACGAGACGGAATTGAGTGCGGAGGCGCAATTCGGACAAGGTTCCGATGCGAAGGTGGGGACGGAAGCGGGCCAGCAGGGAGGGAAGAGAGATGTTAGAGCGACGACGCAGCACTTGGGTTAGAGAGCGTCGCGCCAGCGTCTCGCCGGCAGGCGCGAGTGCAAGCGCGGGCAAAAGGGGCAGATCAGAGGGGATGGAGGCGGCGGCGGGCGGCGGCGGCGGCCACGCGCTCGGCGACTCACTCAAGCGACGCGGCGGCGGCAACGTCGTCAAGACGAGGCCTGCAGCACTTTCCACGCGCCGCGCTTGCGAGCCGCATGCCATGGTGTACAAAGTGGAGGCGCGCAACGAGCGAGCCACGGCGACAGCGGCGGCACGCTGGTCGACGGCGACGCGCACCAACAGCGGACGCTGCGCGGCGCGCAACAGGCGCGCCAACTCCGCGACGGCGGACGCCACCAGCGGCGACAGCGGTGCCGCGGGTAGCGTGACCAACGCCAGCAGGAAGCCGCCGGCGGCCGCGGCCGCTGTCGCCGCCGGGTTGTCTGACAGGCGGAGCTGCCCGTAGCGCAGCCACAGCACGCCGCATGGCACCCGCGTGGTCGGCAATGGCCAATGCATGCGCGTTGGGAGCGCTGCGGCGCGGGACGGCGCCCACGTCGATGACGACGCCTTCGTCTGCGTCGTCTGTCCACCACCGCGTTGTGCACTCAAGCGGCCGTGCGCTGCCGTGGCCGCCGGCGCTGCGCGAGCCAGCGCCGGCGACGGCGACGGCGACGGCGCGAACGCCGCGTGTGAGCAATTGGCGCGATCCGGCCGTGATGGCGACGGCGGCGAGTGTCGCATGGCGGTGGCGCGGACGGCGTCGTCCAACACGACGGGGCGGGTGTGCGCCCGAGGGAGCGCGCGGCGGGCGCGTGCAATGCGAAGCGGCGCCTTTTGGCGTGCTGCGCGGTGAGATCTCGCGTGTGCTTGCGCTCCTCCGCCAGTGGCGTTTCGGTTGAAAACGCGCCACCTCCCTCCGCGCTCCCCCTTCTCCCCTCTTCCCCGCGCCCCTCCCTCCCCGTCAGCATGGCGCCCGCGTCGTTCGTGCTGCCGCCGGCAGCGCGCGCGCCCACTCGCGCCCCGCGCAGCGCTGCCCACGCGCGTCACCGTCGCCGCCAACGCCGCCCCTCTGCCGCCGCCACCACCTGCGCGCTCGCAAACGATGCCGCCTCTCGTCGCCCACGCCCCGCCCCCTCCACGGAAGATGTGTTCGCCGTAGACGCCGGCCGAGATCTCTTCTTCAACGCCATGGACGAGCACACCGCCGTGACGCTGCTGGATGCAGATCTTGGCTCTCTCCCCGAGCCCGAAGATCGCTTCATTGCCGCCGAGCGACTCAAGTTTTTTCCGAGCGCGCGCTCCGCGCGTGCCATCATTTGCTTTGTGCGTCGCTTTGATGTGCACGCGCTGCAATCTTACATCGCGGAGGACCGCGTCTCGCGGAGGAAGGCTGTCGAGTCGCTTGCGCGCCACAAAGGCGCCCATTTTCGCCAGGAGGTGGTCGAGTTGCTCTTGTCGTGTCTCAACGACCCTGACCCTTACATGGCTGAGGTTGCCATGTGGGGCTTGGCTGAGCTCGGAGTCAACGATCATCGCGCCATGCAATCCGTCACAGACGTGCTTTCCTCCGACACCTCCTCCGCCAAGCGCGTCGCCATTCACACCCTGTTGCGCGCCCGATTTCAACCAGCACTTCCTGTTCTCCGTCGGTTTGTGGATCACCAAGATTTACCAACTGCCAGTGCCGCCCGAGCTGCCTGTGCTGTTTTGCAGTCCGACCCACGCGCCATGCAACCAGTGCTCCAGCTCTTGAAGAGCTCGCAGCTTAATGTTCGTCGCTCGGCCATTGAGGATATTACCTTGTCCCGCTATGTACCCGCTTTGCCTGCCATTTGCGTTTGCCCTAACTCGCTTGTGTTGCGCGCTCGCACCGTGAGGCTGCTGCTTCAACACCAGTTGCAGCCCGACGGAGAAAGTGCTGAACAGCAGCTGCTGTTGGATGAGCGCACCGCTCGTCTACTCGACCATCTAATTTGGGACAATCCCATGCAACTTGATATGCTCGGTAAGACCAAAGATACAAAAAGAGCCCGTGCTCCAGACCGCAACATTCGTCAGCTCTACAAGAACGATGCACTAGAAGCATATTTAGCCTGTCGCACGCTCATGGAAGACTTTCGCAACTCTGAAAACGACCAAATCGGAGCGGCCATCCTCAAGTCGTACAATGACCTCGGCTATTTTGATTACTTTGGAGCTTATCATGTGTACAAGACTTTGGGTTGGTTGAAGTATGCACCGGCTTACTCAATGTTGCTCGAAAACGCTGCCACTTTGCCGCCACGTTTCTTCAATCACCAGGCTGGTGCTGTAACGGCGCTCGCAGAGCTTGGCAACCCAGATGCCATCGACACCATTGCTGACATCGCCGAAAAGACTGACATTTGGGAACTCAAGTACGCATGCCTCATAGCCTCTGAGCGGTTGGGCGACTCCGGCAAACTGCGAGAGGCGTTCAAGAATGAAGGAGACTGGCTTATCCGAGCACGCGCTGTGTGCGATCTGGACTTCAAGCACCTTGACTCCGCAATGGAGGGTGGAGAGTCATAGTCTAAACAATTATTTTTATCATCTGGACAGCAATATAAACTCATGGGTTTCTGATAGACAACCAAGAAACGTTGTCAAGCTTTTTTGAACAAGTTCTTACGCGTTAGGGGTAAATGAAACCCATCTTCTCGGTCTCGAGTGGTTCTATCTCTTCTCGAAATATTATTAAATATGAATGAGGTCCTTTGAGGCGCCTCAAAAGTTTGAGATAAGAGTTCGCAAGGTCTGATATATCGCATTCCGAGAACAGTTTACTTTGTTCCTTCGTACATGTGTTGAAACTGACGTAGAGCCCCTCATGCTGTTTGCGCATTCTGGCGCAAACAATGCTGAAACAGCGACTCGGGACCGAGGACTTGACCGTTATGGGCTTCAAATGCCGTATCTCTGCTAGTGGGATTAAGACATGTACAACAGACGTCCCGCATGCTGTGCACGGTCGTTGTCATTACACACAATGAACATTTCCTCCTTCACCATCTTAGAGTTCGAAAAGAAAGAAGATTACTAGTTATTCGCCAGCCATCTGGCTCAAAACAATTGAGGTATCATCGAGCCAGGATAGTCACTCCAGACACCTCCCGTGAAGCGTTTCGAAGCTGACGTTTCTCCATTTCCGGGCTTCACATTTATGTTTGTCTCCACCACCACCTCTATCTACTGTTTTCATATTTCTTTTTCTACTTTTTGCCTTCTTTGTGGTAGTGTACAATTTGTTGAATGGAGAGTATGAACCCAGGCCGGTCGGTATGAACCAATGCTGTCTTTCTGAAACCCAGCGTTTCATTGTGCAATGTGATGATCATGCAAAAAAGCCTGTTGCGAACGAGAGTACTCTCACCAGTAGAAATGATAGAAAACATGTGATAGCGAGTTGAAAATTTTCAAAACGATTTGACGTTTCAACAGTGCTTTTTTCAACTTCCACAGGCACGCATGCTCCAATGATCATGTTAGATTCAGTTCTCTATATGCAACGACATTCATCTGTGTTGAAATTCTGTCTGAAACCAATGATCTGGACGTTAGTGCAAAAAACGTTCGGAAGAAGAAATCCACTACTTTGTCACGGTCCACAGGGGGCAGATCAGAGGACCCACTGGTCCAAGTATTCCTAAACTTTCTAATCGCGCATGTGTGCTTCAGAAGCCGAGTCAAATATGAAAAATCAAAGAGAAATTGAAAATATTGACGGAGACCCACGACGCCGTCCGAGTTGAGCCGATTTGCGAAAATCGTGCAGGGGCCAAATGCGATGCCTGTAGCTAGCAGTCAGAGACGTTTCATCAGTCGAACTGAATCGACAAGTATCAACTCTAAAGATGGCGAAGAGAAAATGGAAGAACGTGCAGAGTTCTGCCAAAGATTCCCGAGAGAAAGATGACCCCATTCCAAAGACAGATAAAGAAACAAGTGGTAAAACCGATGAACAATTCGCCTCAGGTACGGACCAACCTGGTAGTGACGTCGAAATGGATGCCATAGAAGAGGAAGAAAAGGAAGCGGAACAGTCGGATGAACAGGAGTCTTTGAGAGAAGATGAAGCTCAAGATGAAGAGAAAGAAAAGCCTGCGAATTTTAGCGCACTTGTTGGTATTGGCGAGCACTCCGACGAAAGCGATAGCGACGCCCCATTGGAAGCCATTGCATTATCAAAACTTCCGTCTGAAACCATCGAAATGGTTTCCAATGACGCGGCGGCTCTTGAGAAGAAGCTTTCTGAAATTGCCCTCTTTGTTGACATCGCCGGAAAGAAAGCTCTTCCTTTTGAAGAATCGCTGGTGGTTGTCATGCCCAATGAGAAAAAGCTCAGTGATAAGCTTGCGCTAGATGATCTTGAGCGCGAGAAGGCATTTGCAGAGATGACCACAGAGGCTGTGCATCTCGGCCTTGATAGGCTCAGAGAAAAAAAGGTCAAGTTTCGCCGCCCAGGGGACTACTTTGCTGAGATGGTCAAGGCTGATATACATATGGCCAAAGTAAAGACTCGTGTTCTACAACAAAAGGAGAGGATTGAAGACGCTGAAAAACGGCGGAATAACCGAGATATAAAGAAAGGCCGGAAAAAGGTGCGTGGTGAGCAACTGGAAAGGGAACAGGAAAAGAAACGAAAGGCAAAAGAAGAAATTGCGACCTACAGCCGATTACGGAAAGATCGCTTAAAAGAGAGGGAGCAGGGCAAGAACGATAATGATGATGATGATGATGATTTTCCCATAGACCTGCTTGAAGTCGAACAGCTTGATAGCGACAATCGATTCCAAAAGCATTCCGATATTGTGAAAGGGAAGAAGCAACCTTGGCGGGCGACGTCGGGAACGCGTGGCAAGCGATCACGAACAGATATAGATGGTAAGAGGGGAAGAAGATCAAACCGGACCGATTCGAAAGAATCAGCTCGGGGATCTAAGAAACATGGTAGCCGAACGCCACGTGCGAATGGTGGTGTGAAAAAGCCGAGAGGAAAAAAGAAGAGACTTGGGAGAAGTCGTCGAATGGCGGCGCAGAAGTCATAACTAAGCAACGATACTCGCTCGACCCTGTACAGTTTCCTAAGCAGTGTCGTTGGAAAGAGCGACTTTGTCCAACATCCTTTTTAATTCTCTTTTCCGAGAACCGCCAAAATGTTAGGTTTACGGAACAAACGGTCTTGCTTCAGATATATTTGATTGTGCTTGCTTTTTGTTCGGGGGAATGTTGACTTTCTGCAATGGCAGAGTCTCGCGTTCTAGGATGTGGTGTGTCCATGCTTTCTCATTTGAATGGGAAAGTTCAAGATTGTAAGACATGAATGCCCATTGTTTTCTTATTGTCACGACTACGTTACCAGCCGGGTTCCTTTCAAAATACATGCGACTCTATACAGGCCCATGTCATCTTCGTATTCATAGGGAACAACTAAACAGTCCATAACGCTTATGGCCGCGTGGAGTGTCCGAAACCTTCTCTTCAGCAGATCACATTTCTCATTGTTCGTGTGAAGGTCAGACGCTTGCAGTCCCAGCAAAAGCTCCGCATCCTTCCCTATGACCCAGCTCTCAATTGAGGCACCTCCGGACCGTTCTTGCAGAATGAGCCTTAGAACAAATTGCCACAGTTTCATTCTTGATCCACAGTCATCGCAGTTGTTACCAGCCATCAACACACCTCTTTCACAATTCGCACAGATAGGGCGACAAGCGTGTCGCAGGTCTCTGGGCCAAGCAATGCCGCGAGCCCAAACTGCCAATCGGAATAGCTTCTCGCTGGAATCTCGTCGGAATGCCTGAACCATATCGCTAATTCGCCACACCTTTCGATTTGCATAATTGTGCACAGTTATGACCTTTTCATGCGGCGCAAGCTTTATGTCAATACGGTTGTCACCTCTACGCGTACAATTCAAGGCTGTATATGGCACAGGCTTTATATCAGCACGCTTGTTGCCTGTATTTGGGAGATTTGATTCAGCTTGAGGCACAAGCCCTACGCCAGAATGAGCGTTACCTATATATATAGATTTTGTCGTAGCCTCGTCCGAGTTAAGCAGTCTTGTGTGCGTTCCGTTCAAATTGGCGGCACCATTTTGAAGGGAATTGTTCTCAGTCGTGGTTCTAGCACAGGGCTGATTCAATCTGGGCACTTTCACCGATATGTGATCCGCATCCTCACCATTCACTATGATTTGTTGGGGCTGTTCTTGATTATGTACATTTGGTCCATCCCAGGCTCTGGGTCGCTTCGGAGTGGTGTTAGGGGTGTGCCGCACACTTAATAGATCTCGAGTGACGCCATCATTACTATGCCCGTTTGGTAGTCGCATCTCACATCTTTCCTTTGCAAGGCGAACGTCCGGGGCGTTCTCAGCATTCCAGATCAGAGTCGACGTTCTGACATTAACGCTGAGTTCTATCTCTCTTCCAACACCCCTGTCCACGACACGGGCATCACGTATGAGTAGCCAAGAGCTGATCTGTGGTCGAGCATTCCATGATGGACAAAAGTCAAGAAATGAGAAAAGGCGTGGGATTCCTCTCGTTCTCCATGGAGGTTGACTCGATATTCGTACGCTTCTTCTTGGGTGGCCAGTCCCATCACTGGCAGTCATGGTCAAGTCCTGAGCGTTTGAAACGGCAAATTGATGAACATAACATATTAGGTCGAAACTCTTTGTTAAGAATGTTGCGCCTGTGGGAGCGCTCAGAATATCTGTAACAGTTCGTAAGTACGGTCGTTGACTTTTGTAATGCGTAAATAAGAAGTCTTTGGTCCACTTTCTCAGCTCTCTGATACGACGCATGTCATAGCAATCAATGGGATCAGGACTGCGTTTCTGAGCCTGACCGGTATCTGGTTGCGCAATGGGTTCGAAATCGTCCGCATTATGTTTCCACATTTGAACAGTAGAGTAAAACTTGAGTCTGCCCTGCCGCACTGGAGTGTCACCGAACCGTGAAAAATCTATGAGAGCAGCTCGATGTATCCGCGCAATATCTCCAAGCTCTCGAAAAGAAATAGCTTCTGATGGGGTGGAGACAAACCTGTGCACTGAAAACTTTTTGAGGTTGCCATCCGGTAGAATACAGGATTCATCCACGAGAACAATTTCACAACGGAGATCAGTGCCATTAGTGGTGGAGGGGGCGCGACAATCTACTACGACACCAAACACATCAACTGTCCTTCTACGGTCCACACCGGCGTTGATTGCGGTGGCTAGGTCAATGTAATTATGCACCATGCTCGGTTTCGTGGACAACTTTCGTGTGCCCAAAACGCGGTCTTAGTTCCGGACGGGAGCGCGTTTTGTGAGTGCATTGAAGTGGCTGATGCTTGCTTGGATGCCTACGATCATGGCGCGACGAAGAAGTATTGGCGTTATGCAGTGATCGATAAGAGGTTGCTTACAGAGGCGAGAGAGACAGACGCTTGCAAATACCCAAAAAACACAGAATTTCGAAACATCGCAGTCGATAAAGTGTGTGTCCAAAGCCACTGGCATTGCCTTGCGTAGATCGCATCACTTGCGATAGATCTCTACTCTCTAGCTACCCTTCGTACCCAGCTAGCTCGAGTAGAGTAGAGTTCTTGTCGCTGTGTTAAAGCATTTGACAAGGTCAGACCAATGAACACATTCTTTTGAAATCTCATGTGTGTCTCAATGTAAAAACGAAGAATCATTGGTTTTCAGAAAACCAAAGCGAGGAAAAACCCCTGGTGCAAAGCGAGCTGTAGCAAATCACCACACGATTTGCAACTTCCAACCAATGACTGTTTTCTGCTGTCCTCTTCACCATCCCTGTCTCTATTTTCATATATCTTTTTTGAAAGTTTTGGGTTGTTTGTAGGAGTTCTACAATTTGTTGAACGCAGGGTAAGAATCAGTCATGTCATTCTGGAACACACCGTTTATCCTTGCGATGTGATGATTTCGCCAACAAACCTGTACCAACGAGGATTTATTCTCTAATATTAACAAAAGAAGACAAATGATAGTGAGCGGTTTTTCTTCTCAAAACGATTTGACGTTTCAACGGTACAGTGCTTGTTTCCGCGAGGTTCTTTGGCAGGTTTTCATACAGAAACAAAAAGTAGAACATAAACGAAATTTTGAAATGAACTCAGCTGTTCTTGTTGCCATGCTTGAGTGTCGAAACAGCTGCCACGATTATTACCAAGAAAGCTTTAGTCGCGCTCGCCCATATGTCGGTTTGACCTACGACTCTCTAGTCTCCACTCTTCTTGGTTGTGCACATCTTTACACTCGCGTCTCTCTAGAGAGGATGCCGAGAGTGAAGACCCAAGAAGGAGCCCGAGGAGGGAGAACATGTGGCACAAGTGTAGGGATTCTTAGTACTACAACAAAACGGTCGAAGCCGGCTGTGACGCCACGAAGAAGAGAAAGGATGAGTGTCTTTATGATATCTACAGTAACACCTCATTAGATAGCTAGCTAGCTAGCTAGAGAGAGTGTCCCGGCTTGATGTGGTTGGAGCCTAGGCTCGAGTTGTTTCTTTCTTGATAAAAAATATGGGTCAGTTTCCTCCAATTTCCATTTGCACATGGGCGGCTTAAGCTGAAAAGAGCAACTTCTCACAGTGCCTCACTTTCGGTTGCACGTGCCGCCGATGACGCACACCTCATCCACTTTCGTGCGCACAGAGAATACAAACTTGCGGTTCATTCAAAACGAGTAACTTGCTCCCCTGTGATTCGCATCACCGTCACCAGCGAACAAGATGGACGGTTACTTCGCGTGGAACGTCGAGGACCCGCGTGCCGCGCTCACGGCCGCAGTGCCGTTCTTCGAAAAAAACGGCTACGCTGTGCTCACATCGCACGCCACGCCCTCGGAAACGGCCGCGCTACAAACCGCTGCCACCGACATCATGCAAGCGTTCCACAACACTCATCAACAAGGCTCTATATTTTCGACAGATGAACAAGTGCGCGCCGTGGAGAATGACTACTTTCTGGAGTCTGCCGGGAAAGTGCATTGCTTCTTCGAACCGAACCAGCAAGCGAATACGCCGAAAAAAGCTATCAATAAGATCGGCCACGCCCTGCACGATCTTCACGGCCCGTTCAGATCGTTTTCGAGGTCGTCCGCCACCAAGGCCGTTGCCAGCGCCTTCGGCTTTGGGGATGCTTTGTTAGTACAGAGCATGTACATCCTGAAAAACGCGTTCGTCGGAGCCGCCGTGAACGAGCATCGAGACGCAACTTTTGTCTATTCAAAGCAAGGAAACACAAGCGATTGCATTGGGCTCTGGTGGGCGTTACAGCCATCCACGCTCGAAAACGGTTGTCTGTGGGTGGTGCCGAAAAGCCATTGCCCTGAAACTGCCATCCGCAGAATGCTTGTGCGCGACGGTGTCACTGAGTTCGACGGTACGCCGGATGAGCCCTTCGATGACGGGCAGTATGTGGCGCTCCCGATGGACCCTGGCGACGTAGTCGTGCTTCACGGCGGCATTATTCATCGCAGTTTACCAAACGTCAGCGAGAAAAGCCGCCACGCCTACTCAATTCACCTCGTCCGCGGCGAGGTTGGTGATCGCTGTTGGTTAAGCGCGGGGAAGGACACGCGCTTCAAGCCGCTATGAAATGCAATTGTTTGAAAGCTCCCAAAAATCGATGCCGTCAGCGCTTTTTTCGCGCTCCAGCGACCGGCCAACGATCACATTGCCAGCAATGCTGCTGGACGCGCTGTTCGCTTCTGTTCAACACGCCATTGAACAGCAAGGGCGGACATAACACCGACACTTAACGAATCCGGGCGCCGCTCCGTTCAACCCATGTGCTGCTCTTCCCCGTCCCAACTATAAACCACCGCCCCACCAAGGCTTTCCAAAGCAGCCCCATTTTTCCTCCGCAACGCCCTGCCGCTTCTTCCATGGCCGACTGGCCGCCTAGTTTAAAGCCCATCGGCAAGTATCTCGCGCGCGCCAAGGAGGTGAAACAGACCAACCCGCTCGTCTCCTACTATTGCCGATACTACTCGCTGCTCCGCGCGATAGAACTGCGAGACACCTCCGACAAAAAAGCCAACCTCTTTGTCACAAACCTTCTCGAAAAGTGCGAAGCCGAGAAAAATGCTATTGGTATCGAGGACGGAACGCATCGCACACGCGTAGAGGAACATGCTCTCAAACAATTTTACCAGGCTGATGAACAGGATCGATCGGGAAATGCCACCCGACAAACCGCAACCACTTTTTACGCCGCAATGTGCTTTCTAGAGGTATGCACTGTGTTCGGTGCTCTTCCGGACGATCTAGAAGAAAAGCTTCGTTACGCAAAATGGAAAGCGGCTGACATAATAAAAGCGCTTCGTGAAGGAAGGCGACCCATACCAGGCGCTCCAGGCGAAATTCAGGACGAAGCATCCCAACCGCCAAAGCCTTTGACGCCCGTGGAAAGGGAATCATCACCGGCTCAACCACGAGAAATATCACCCCCCGCCGAGGTTACCGGGTCGCCCAAACAAATGCTGTATCCCAATGAGGAGCGATTCTCCCCGATACCGCCCGCACCTCCAGTCCGTGAGTATGATTCGGAACCGCAAGACTACGAGCCGTCTGCGCCGCCACCGCCGCTGCTGCCGTATGGCAACGACTTGCCGCCAGAGGCCCCGCCGTATCCCTCAAGTGAAGAAACTTCTCCACTATACCCCATGTCCGGTGCACAACACAGTGACACTGAAACACAAGTGGTATATCGCCGCGCAAAACCAGCGCCCAAGGCGGCTGTACCACCTATTCCCTCGCTAATTCTACCGGGTCAGGAGGACCAACAGCCCACACTGTCCTCATACGCACCGCAACCGCGAACAGTGCTGCCACGAGCCGCAAGAAGAGACAACATGGCGGAGGCGAGGGAGATGAACGGTGACGAAGGTAGGTTTCGACGGCCTGTTATGGGGCTACCAAAGGTGCCTGACCTCGGGCCACCCAGGAGACCGGCTCCAAAGACGCCTGCTACTCCAAACAAGAATGTGGGGGCAGCGGCAATGGAAACGAAGGGCGTGTCGCGCGTAGTGGAGAGAAGAAAGAATTATAAGCCCAGCGTTCAACAGACACAGGAGGCGCAACGATTGTGCAAGTATGCGGCGAGTGCATTGGATTTCGAGGATATGAAGACGGCAGTATCCAACCTGGAGAGAGCACTTCAACTTCTCACGGGCTCGCCATAGCTTACGATACAACAAGGTGGTGGAAGCGTGGTTGGGGTAAACAGCATGCTAGGAAATATCATGGATTGCTTTCTCCATTCGGTGATAGTACTGGAGCTCAGCGGTGTGTTGCGCAGCTTGTGTTAATCGGTTGGTGTGAAAAGCGGTCTGTAGCAGTTGTAAACAGTGTTCCATGCGATTGGCAAGTTGTTGAGACAGCTGTTCGAGTCGAGACGAATCGCCAGCAGCTTCGGCGATCTGCTCTCTGAAGTGCATGACCCACGTGAGAAAGTGCGGCTCCAGCAACACGGCTTCTAGGTGCTGCTCAGGCTGTTCGCTCTGTTGGCCTCGCGGAGCGTGCGCCGATCTGAGATGCAAGAGATGGCGCGCGCGCTCGTGCGGCTGCCTCAGCGTCGTGTACGCAACGTTGAGCGTAGCAGACATGTGCTTGGCAAACTGCTGCTCCTCTTTGGGGCTGTTGTGGAAGCGATCTGGGTGCCAGCGGCGCTGCAGCTGCTTGAATTGGGCGGCCAGCTGCCCGGCGTCCACGTCGAACGACTCGCTCACTCCCAACACGTCGAAGAAGCTGCGAGTCGCGCCCGCTCTATGCGCCTCTGGCGCAGTCGTGTGGAGGCGCGCTATACGCACGCGTATAAGCGCGCGAAGCATCGTGGTGACACCTCCCGTCGCGTGCACCAAACGCGCAAGTAACTCGCTTTGGCACCCGCCGCCCTCTACACGCTTGGCCACACACAGACGCGTACTCCTCTGCTGCGTTGAATTACAAGCTGCGTCCAAGCTCAACTTACATGACCCTCCAGATACGATCCATACGATGGCACCACGTGGACACGACCAGTATGTAGTGCGTATGAATACGTGGCAACGAGTGCACAGAGTTGCAACTTCACACAGCCGTTTAAGCGCGCGCTGTGCGCAGCTGCGCTTCGCTCTGCACCGCTTCCGTGCCAAAGTCGCCACCACCTGTCCGCTCTCCCTGAAAGCAGAAAAGCTTTCCGTCGCTTCCCGGCCGCTCCGCGCCTCCCTCCCTCTTCCCTATTTCATTTCTCTCATTTCATCTTGTACTCCTCCTTGTTTCGCTATTCTGTTTTCATTCACATTTTCGTGCTCCTCTTACTTGTTTGTACTAAGCCTTGAGCGCCTTTTTGCTCTCCTCGTTCTGTTCGCATTGCGTTGTGTCTGCTCTACTTGTTCTGTGTTCACTTTCGATTTGGTTCTTTCTTTTTCTGCTTTGTTTGGCATGGCTTCGGAACAGTCGTCTGGTGCGGTCGCCGTCGCTGATAGTGCGTCTCTTGTCGTCCCGTCGCTTCCCACCGAGAAGGATAATCTTTCCAGCACTGCAAATGTGCCGCCTTCCCCGCCTTCCCCGCCTTCCCCACCTTCTCCACTTTCCTCCCCTCCCCATAATTTGAAGCCCCAACACGCGTCCTCCCCCTCCGCCGTGCCAAACGGCGCTCAAAACGGCGCATTTCATCACCACCACCACCATAATCACCACCACCATAACCATCACCACCATAACAATAACAAGAACAACAAATGGAAACACAAAAACCCTCCGCCACCCACCAACTGCATCGTCTTGAAGAACCTTGATTACAGCATCTCGCAATCCATTTTAGAAGATGTTGTACGCCGTGTCACTGAAGGCCAGAATGATTTTGTCAGTATCACACTTATTGAAGACAAGCATACTGGCACTTTTCGTGGCATGGCCTTCGTCAACTTTCAGACCATTGTCGATGCCACGGCTGCCTTGGTTGAGCTCAGCAAGATGGTCATAAATAACCGCAAGGTCATTGCAGAATACCGTCGTTTACGTCCGGCGGAGAGGAAAGAGCAGGAAATGCGTGCGAAAAAGTTTGACAATTACCACTACAACCAACGACAGACCTTTGAACGAGACATTGAACCTCAGGTTGATGCAAATGGTGTCGCTGTTGACAAAAGGGTTGCCTTTTTCGCCAAGCGCGACACCGCTAAGAAGGACGCGCTCAGCAAAATTGAACATAAGGCTGAGAAGGACAAGCTCAGGGAAGAACAGTTCCGCTTGTTGCTCACACAGTATGCTCAAGGCGAGTTGCAGAATAGCAACGAAAAGGATATCGTCTTTGACGCCAGTATTACCTCGTATGAGAGGAAGATGGTTCATCACATTTGTGATACATTAGGCCTTGGTCATGTTAGTCGTTTTGATGACGAGGGAAACCGCGTTCTTCACGTCACAAAGGATCCGGAACGCGCAGCCGAGTGGGAAAGGGAAGCGATGGACTTTAAGAGTGGATCGAGAAAACAAGCTATGGAACAAAAGCGAAAAACGAGAGATAACAACGGCAGTCTGGATAGAAAGAAGATTGATCCTAATGCCTTGCCAGTTAATCCGGAAGAGCTGCACGGAATTAACTGGTTCAAGCCGAGGTCTGCCATGAGCGCAGAAAGAGATGTTGCAATTGGATCATCTGGAATTCGTGCACCCACATTCAAGACGTACGTTCCCCCCCGAAAGCCAAAGGGTCCGGATGGTACTGTAGGGTTCACTACACGCATTGAACTGTTTGAAAAACAGCAGGCAGGTCTCGCTGGAAAGGAAACTGTGAGTTTGAATGGTAGCGAGATTGAAGATGACACTCACAAGGACGAAGATCAGCCAAAGGCTGAAGCTGGAGCCGGAGCCGAAGCCGAAGCCGAAGCTGAAGCTGAAGCCGAAGCCGGGACTGTGGGTGAAGCTGATGATAATTCTGAGAAAAACTGTGACGGTGAGTCGTCGCCGAACAAGTCTGAAAAGGGCGTACACAAAGTGCTTGACCCGAGCGTGCCGGCGTTCTCGCCGTCTTATGAGACGTCGTAATAACCAGTCGTTAGCGTTGTGCGTGATGAGGAGCGCGTGCGCGCTAGGGGAGAGAGAGAGAGAGAGAGCGAATAGTTGAATCGATGTTGAGGGGAGAAGGGAAGGAGTGGTTGTTGATTGCAACTGTTGCTTCTGTTTACTTGTAGGACTTGCTGTAGTCGGTTGAAAGGTGCAGTTTAGTTTTTTTTTTGCGTTTTACGTTTGTTTAGAATGCTAAACTATAGTTGAGCGCGTTGCATTGGACGCGGCAGAGATTGACGTAAAGCAGATTTGGTAACTGAGAGCAGTTTTTGCGTGGTAGTCTAAGCAGTCTCTTGTAGTATTTGAGATTATTTAAATTCAAGAACAAATACTTGAACAGTGAGCAAGTAAGTTTTCCTTATTCATGGCGAGGATATGCGCCGAGAACACGGTAGAACGGAGTAATCTCTTGAAAGTGTGCCAGAGCTTTTGCTACGGATGACTCTTCGGCGTGCCCGGCAATATCAACGTAGAACACATATCCCCATCGCTTTTCCACGGAATTGTCCTCGAACTGTTCAAAGCCTTCAGCGAGAACCTCCCTTAGGGTGTGAATCTGTCGACTGGCAATGCTGGTGAGATCAATGTTTGTTATTGCGAACGCGGAAAGCGCTCTCCAGAGAGCTCCCGGGCCATTCTCTAGCGAGAACACTAGACTTGTTTTGCAGGGCACTTGCGGAACGTAGGTGTACTTTTGTTTTGAGAGAACTAGAAAGCGAGTATAATTTGCCTTGTGGTCTTCTATGCCTTCTTCGACAATATTGAGGTCGTAGATTTCGGCGGCTCTTCGACTGGCGATTGCGGCACTTTTGGTGCTTAAGTCATTGCTTATTGCCTTTGCGCATCCGGCTGTGTCAAAATCTATTTCGCTTACAAGCTGTTTGCGTTGCAGATATTCTTTGCATTGCGCTAATGCCATGGGGTGACTTTTGACGACCTGAATGTCGTTGATTGAGACGCCCGGGGCTGCGATGAGACAGTGGCGGATTCGAAGATCTATTTCACCGACGATTGTGATGTTTGCATGATGTAACAGCAAGTCGTAGTTCGGATAGATTGGCCCCGCCAAGGAGTTCTGAATGGGAATGACGGCATTTCGCACAGTGTCATTGTCCAAGACATCGTACGCCTGGTTGAAGGTGCGACATGGATGGAAGTGGACGCGCTGCTTGTGAGCATTGAAGAATTGCAACGCAGCCTCTTCGGAATAGGCGCCCGGCTCCCCCTGGTAAGAGACGTTTACCGTCTCTGGAACGGCCATGTGTTCGATTTGGTCGATTGCGGTGGTTGTAGTGCGACGACGCAGAGGCGAAGAGCGGCGGAACGGCGCGCTCGGCTGTCGCGCGGGCAATGTGGTCCGACGGCGGTCCGTTGCGCTGTCGTATCTGAGTTGCAGCAAGGCGACACGGCAGTGACACAAAACGCCGTGACATGCCGCCCGTGACAGTGTGACGTTTCCATTCGCACGTTACGTATCGCAAGTTGCCATTCGCTATCAGCTAACCCTTTACCCTTCGTAGTTCAGTGCGCTAACCACAGGGTTAGAATATTGCTACAGGAGCAGTCTGCGTAATGTCCGATTCGGATAGGGAACCGGCATTGCCTCTTCCTGACGGCCCTGCTTCTTCTTCCACAGACTCGCTGTCGTCCCCACCGGTGACCGTCGAGCAGTACTTGCGGCGCGTCCGCACAGAAGCTTCTCGGCTGCCAAGCACGTTTGTGGCTCCTTCGGTGCAGCACAGAGCGGCGTCCACAAAAAACTCAATGATGGCGCGACATCGTATCGTCAAGTACCCGCCCTTCCTACCGCCCGCTCGTCGGAAATGGCGCGCCAGTCTGACGCGTTTCTTCGCCTCCGTTCAAAAGGCAGTGGTGTTGGCGAAGAAGCGAAAGCGTTTCAATTCCAATGTGGTCATGCCCACGGCGAGTGACGCCGTCGCCATGCAGCGATTGCTCACCGATTCCGAGCAGGGCCCGTTGTTATCCACCGTTCTTCGCTTGGATTTTTTGCGCATGCTGTGCTTGCTACGAGTTATTGACGCCCAACTTGGGCAACTTCCTGCCGCTGATGTGCAGCAGCCAACCACTGATCAGAAAGTTGCTTCGCAGCTTGTTCATTCTTTCTTCACCCAACGGCGCGATCAGTGGCTCTTTTCTCTACTCACTCTCGTACAACCGTAAGCACCACCATCCCACTTCACTTCTACACCCTCCCACATCTCGTTCTCACCTATATGGTTTGTCGTGTCGCTGTGCATTGGTGCAGACCCCTGTCAAGAGATATTGCCTCTGTTTTACGATCCATTCTACGAAAGGCAGCATATGCTCGATACGGTGTAGTAAGTTCTTGTCATAAGCTGTTTAACCCAAAGGCAAACCATTGCTCTACGCCCGCAACTAACCAATGCAAACCCTTGTAGTCTGGACCTGAAGACCATCGCCTTGCGAGACTCAACCTTCTCACCACTATTCTTGCACAGCACTTTGGTCAACATGATGCCGCCTAACATTCTCTTACTTTTTGTCTACAATCATCACCAATGTAAACATTCCCTCCACCACCAGACCTCCGTCTACATATCCTCTGCATGTGCAGAATCGCAAAAGACCACACACCCATGCAACAGAGCATTCGTCGGTCAGTAAGTCTTTCAATCATACAACAACACAAATTTGCACGCATAACTTACTTTCCAGCCATCTTGGCGACTCCAAAGCGTGGCTTATACGTTTCAAGCGTCATTTCCATCACCAGAGTGTCGCCGGGCAACACTGGTTTCCTCCATTTGATCTTATCCACTCCCCCGAAAAAGAAGTCTCCCTTTCCGTCCGAAATAGGTTGTTGAAGCATCACAATACCACCAACTTGCGCCAGCGCCTCCACCTGCAAAACGCCCGGCATGATAGGCCTGTCAGGAAAATGCCCCGTGAAAAAAGGTTCGTTCATGGAAACATTCTTTATGGCAATGGCGCGTTTTCCGGGTTCATACGCGATCACCCGGTCAATGAGAAGGAATGGATAGCGATGCGGAAGCACTTTCATTATCTCTTCTATCGACATCACTGTCGGCCATTGCGCCGGCTTTGATAACTCACTCGCTGGTATCCACGTTTCTGATTTGCTTTCTTGCTCTGCTGTTGTATCGATTGACGCGCGCCATTTTGGTCGTTGTGCTGGGCGCGAGTTTTTTCGCCCACAGAGATTCGGTGCGCGATAACATTTTGGTTGAGCACATGGTGTTCCTCCGATAAACGCTGATCTCATTATATCTGGTCTTAGAGCTGGTGCGTAGAACGGGAAAACACTAGTCTACCTGGTTTCGGATAGGTCAATGAAGCTATGCCCTGCTCTTCTGGCGATCTGCCGTGAGGCCTGCGCCGATGGAAACGCGTTTTCAAATTGCGCGAAGCTCAACTGGCCGAGTCGCTTGTTCCAAACCCTTCAAAAGATTTACACAAAACCCTTTCGTCGCAATTTGAATGTGGTTTAATCGTGAACACATCCGATTCTGCATCGATCTCACCCTTCCCTTCCCTGACAGTTACGTCTTCTTAATACGATAAGATCAATCAAAGCTTATCGACCTCTCTAGCTAGCGAACAACTTGAATAGAGGCTCGCCTTCTTCTGTGCCGTCTTTGACCTGAATTCACTAGAAAACTACTGTCTCCCAACTTCTTCTGCATTTCCTACATAATGTCTCTCGCATTCGGCTTTTCATACAACACCTTCTCACGTTCTGCCCTTCAACTGCCCAAACTGGGGCATCTATGTTCCAGATGCATCACCACAGCATCACAATCACCCCCGAAGCGAGTCGTCTTCTTGGGGACACCCCAAATCGCAGCCAATGTGTTGAAAAGACTCCATCAAGCATCAAGCAGCAGTCAATTAAACTATAAAGTCAGCGCAGTGGTCACACAGCCTCCCTCACCACAAGGTCGCAAACGCGTTTTGACAAAATCACCCGTTCATACACTAGCAGAGCAACTCGGGCTGTCACCCATTCTAACGCCGGTTCGCGCAAGCGAAGAGCCATTTCTGGAAGCTCTATCCAACATTCAGCCACACTTGTGCATCACTGCTGCTTATGGAAACCTCTTGCCTCAAAAATTTTTAGACATGCCAAAGTTTGGCACTCTTAACATTCACCCAAGCCTCTTGCCTGAATATCGCGGAGCTGCTCCAGTTCCTCGTGCGTTAGAAGCTGGCGTGCAGAAGACTGGAGTGTCCATTCTGTACACTGTTCTCAAGATGGATGCTGGGCCTGTCGTTGCGGTCAAGGAAAGACCCCTTCATGGTGAAGAACAGGCACCAGAATTATTAGATGAGCTATTCGGGTCTGGGGTCGAATCGTTGTTAGAAATGTTGCCAAGTGTTTGGAACGGAACTGTGAAGATGACTGAACAGGACGAAAGCCGAGTAAGTCATGCAGCAAAACTATCCAAAGAAGAATCAAGGCTGAGTTTTACGGAGAACGCAGTTTTAATACATAACAAGGTGCGTGCTTTTGCCGGTTGGCCAGGTACATGGGCTGACTTCGTCTTAGGTGACGGTGACGAGGCTGAAGAGATTCGACTGAAGATTGGAAAGAGTGTCGTCCTACGAAAGGAAGGAGGTGTCTCTCTTGGGATACACAAGGTCGCCTTCGATTCAGAAGATCAGACTTTGGTAATCACCTGTGGTGATGGTAGTCGTCTCGGGTTGCTTCAAGTTCAGCCGCCGGGCAAGAGAATGATGGACGCTGCAAGCTTCTGGAACGGGCTAAGAGGGCAGTCGCTTCAAAGGAAGCGGCTCCCCTACTGATGCTCTATCCGGCCTCTTTTAACATAAAAGTAATTCCCAAGCTGCTCAACGGTTTTCGCAGTGCAAATTTTCCTGGGACGCAATACCTGAAACACACCTTTTCTCTATTCTTTCACAGCCTTTTTTGTCTTTCACTACCCCGACTTCCTCTTTGTCTCTCTGCTCAGCTTCAACCGAGCAGGAAAAAGACGATAACATCGGCCAGTCCTTCCGCTTGCGAAGGCGGTGGCGCTGAAGTATGTTTCTGTAAACCAGCTCTTTCGGTCCACAAAACCATGTCATATGCCCGCAACTCAACCGGAAGCAGGGGGGGGTGGTGGTGGTGGTGGTAACACATCTGGCGGACGCGGGACCGCATCCGGAGGAGGTGGCGGTGGCATATCTCCGGGCGGAGGTGGCGGTGGCGGTGGCGGTGGAGGTGGCGGCGGGATATCTCCGGGCGGAGGTGGTGGAGGCGGTGGAGGCGGTGGAGGCGGTGGCATATTGGTCGGCAGTGGCGGGGGAGGCGGCGCCATACCAGGCGGAGGTGGCGGTGGCGGCGGAATTCCCATTTGTGGCATTGGGTGTGAAGGAGGGGGTGGATACGGAGCGCTTCCATAAGCAAATTGAGGCAGCGCCATATGATGATTCTGCTGTGAAAAGGTGCCATGAGGAGGGAACGCTGGCGGCACTGCATCCCTTTGCGGAACGGGGTCATTGGGGTTCCATCCCGGTGGTGGTGGTGCAGGCCTCGTTGCGAACGCTCCGTCCATGAGCCATGGTGCCATCTTTGTGTCGCGCTCCTGATCCGGCTCCTTTTTTCCATCCACCTTAGCAATGAACGATTTGAAGTCGGCATCGAGGTCGCCTCCGTCTATCTTTTTGGGACAGTCTGTGGTGGGATGGGAGGTTTCATTGCAGATTGCGCATCTGATAGATTTGTCAAACGCGCGTGATGCGTGATAATCGCGGTCCTGCTCGCGCAAAGTACCATTAAGTTGTGCCAATTCCCTGAGTTGTGCTTGTTTGTGATCGTTATCATTGTCCTCTCTGGGTGTTATGATGTCCATAATCTTCCGTTTGCACTGCTCGATTCGTTGTTTCCCGTCAAACCCTTCTGCAGTGATGATAACATGTAAAGGTTCATTATCCTCCATTTGTGCAGGACCGCGTGCTCGCCCATCCTTCACGCTTCCTTTCCCTCGAATAGCAACCTTACATTCATAGTCCTTCTCTAATCTCTTCTGTGTGTTCCCTCTCGGCCCGAGAATGAGCCCAATAAAGTTTAAAGTGCCTTCCTTTTCCTTCGGAATATAAAGTTTGTCCACGAATTTGGGTGGTC
Source organism: Agarophyton chilense (assembly GCA_030374765.1). Classification (NCBI taxonomy): domain Eukaryota; phylum Rhodophyta; class Florideophyceae; order Gracilariales; family Gracilariaceae; genus Agarophyton; species Agarophyton chilense. The sequence continues at coordinate 77,146 of JARGXX010000117.1, forward strand.
GCATGTTTCGCGGTGGACGAAAATTGGGGTCCAATTGTTGAAGACGACTGCAGATGCGGAATCGCTCGGCCTCTAGTTTCTCGACAGCTCGGTCAAAACGAGTATTAATGCGCTTTCCACGCGAGTCGTATTGCGGTTCCGGAGACGGGGAACGACAAATATCGTTTACAGGAATACTTTGGTGGTTGTTGATGCATTGAGAAATTAAGTCGAGTCGGGCCTGGAACTGAGCCTTCTCAACAGTTGGAAGATCTATAGGCTCCCAGCGCGAGCGGCGGCGTCGCTTTCTTTCTGGTTTCTCGAACATTTAGCGGGTCTTGATTCACCGTGGTAACGTTGACACTTGGTAGCTTGATCGTAAATCATAGACTCGAGCGCGGTGCACGTGAGGCTGGGGTTACAAATGGGCGGTGCTTACTTTGCTTGCGGCTGGATCAAACTTTCCTCTACAAAAGCTACTGAGGGTAAGGGTTACCGTTGTAGAACACAGTGACGGACGGTCATCCAAATGACAGTTTTGCTGCTGTCGGGCTGGAAACGGGGACTTGTTGCACCTGATGGTGACACCACTCTTGGACAATGACATTTCGACACAATGCCATTTTCATTTTTGGATTTGTAAGATTTGGACTTTTTGCATGACAGCTCACGATCGTGGTACTTTTCCAAAGGTATGATTTTTACATCGTTCTATCAGTAGATTTGCCTGTCTTCTTTCTGTTTTGTGCGTGCAGAACACCTTCACTACGCAAGAATCAACTGTACAAATGGGTGGGAATAAGCGACAAAGAACCATCTACTTTGTTGACATGAAAAAATCAACTAACATCTCGTATTTTTCATTAGATACGCAAATGTGTTGATAGAGGAATGGTCTGAAAAAAGCTTGTTGGCGATTTGATCGTTTTGTGGAAAAAAGTTCACAAAACGTATTCAATGAATGAATGCACTTCTAGCTAGTGCCAGGTTCCAGGACAAATTTTATGAATCATTCTCTTTCAATGTTGCTCTTAGAATCCATCTAATCCCCCGTCCAAACGGTCATTGTTATCAAGTTAAACAGGCAGTGACGTGCAATTCTCTAGTAGGTCTTATTGCTTTCCATTTTTCCAAAGAAGATTCGTTTTGGGTGCAGTCTTTGAGCACCCCGATAACCACAAACCTTAATTTTATGGCAACACTTTCTCGTACTTACGACAGCAACTAGTTTCAATTGGGTTCGAACGACAGTCTAGCTTGGAACCCGGCGTTCAGAACACAATCCTTCGCACAGATCACTTGAGATTTTTCTAGCATGCGGATCCGCCAATGAAACGCTCCCACTGCGTTTAGTTTGAGGTGCAGCTGGCACTCAGTGGCACAAACAGCAGGCGTGCCATCCGTGGCGTCCTGCAACGAATTCAGACGAACGGCACCTTCGTGATAGCTACTTGCAGTTTTGTGTAAATGAAGACTCCATCCTCCGCGTCAGTTGTATGAATGCATACTCCCGAAAACAACAGCCCACCCCCACACAACCATTCTGAACGCCCCCCACGCAGGCGCAACAAACATGTGGGTTACAATACACAGCACAGAACGCTAAATCTTCATGTTGGGCTCCACATGCGTCGCTTTGCCGTTTTTGCTGATAACCATCAACACCTTCACGTTTCAACTCTTCCTCCCTCACCATGGAGCAGAATAATCTCACTGACTGTACCGATTCAACTCAGTGCCTCGCCACCAACGCTACGCCGATGATACTCTTTCCGTATGCACGCCTTGTCGCTGCTGTTTTCCTGCTGCTGGTCGCCGTTGTCTTTCATTTTGTCGGCCAGCTTGTCTCTGTCATAAGCTGGAAAACAGCAATCCGCCTCGGTTTGCAGGATGCTTCCGCGCCGCCTGAATACTATCCGTACGAACACGGCATTGCTATTGCTGACGTGCTTCTCGGTTGGACTTATCCAATCGCAGCAATTGGTTTGCTTTTGAATCAACCATGGGCCTTCAAGCTCGCTTGGATTCCGGCATCAGTGTTGGTGTACCATAGTCTGAGTGCATGGTTTTGGGAAGCCGATCGAAGAGCGGCTGGCCATCAGCTGATGAGCGATAGCGTCAGAATCATTTGGTGCGGTGCAAACTTTTTTACTGGCTTGCTCACCATTTTTGTTGCATGGATTGGGCCCGCCGATACCTCTGCCACGGTATACAGAGAGCTTGGTACCAACTATGGAGCGCGCATGCTCGGCAATTCACTGATATGTGTCATGACAGTTTACGTTCTGTTTCTCACGTGGTGGCAGACCCAAGTACTGGCGGGCCGAAAAATGACGAATCCAGACGGCTCGGCAGATGACTGGCATGCACAAAAGACTCATTTTGGAATCGCGTTTGCCGATGTATGCATTTCGTTTCCGGTATGTATTGCGTCGGCCATTGGCGTTGTAATGTCGTTGCGATGGGGTTACTTTGGATACAGCTTGATTGCTATGTTGTTTGTTTGGGGAAATGTCATGACAACGGCCACTAGCTTACGTTTTCATAAGCCGAGACTTACTTTTGAATGGTTCGTGACGTTTCCATTTGGCCTCTTGCTCGGATTTGCATATCTGGTGTGGATGATCGTTTGCTTCGACGCGCTTGTCGGTGTGTGATCCGTTGGAGGAGTACAGTGCGTTTCAATTTCAAATATAAAGTCTGTTTCAAAATCATATCCCTCGCGCAAATTTTCCAAAAATCGACGTTTTCGCTATAGTAAAACTAACAAAATCAGTGTGAAAAAATTTTTGAAGTAAAAATACTGTTTCAAAAACATAACCTTTATTGTCAAGACAAGCGCACTAATCAGGGGCTAACAGCACATGGTGCACTCCAGTGGAGGATCGTGTTATCCTCCACCCGGCTTATGGAGAATCTACGCACTGTGTGGTATGTGTGAAAACACGCCCAGATCCTTTCGAAAAACGGAGGTGATCCTCACTGTATTCACCATCCACTGTACATAGTATCCAATAAAAACATGCCAAGTACACTGGATCCTATTAGATCCTCACGTCCAGTTCCGCCCATTGGGTCGTTTAGCAAATGCATATGCGTATTACGCTTATGGGGAACTTTCATTGGTTCTGCTAGCGTTACACGCAAACGTTACGCACAAGTGTAGTCAATGGTGCTCATTGTGCACTGTGACATCATTTCTAAGCTTCAGCTCAAGCGCAACTCCAAAAACGGGCGCGCTTTTTGACATCACTCATCACTGGTTGAACAGTCGTTTAGGCGCCTTTTACAAGCTGGAAGCATCTTCAGGTGCTAGAAGCTGGACGTATCTTCATGTGCTGCGGTAAACGATTTCCACAAGCTGGGAGGATTTTCAGGTGCTACAGTAAACGGATTCAACAAGCTGGGAGCATCCTTAGGTCTATACATTACATCAAAAGTTACGAAACGATCAGCGAAATAACCGTTTCTGGCTATTTCATTTCAAACCAAGCATAGAAATGTATTTCAATACCAAACTTTAATACCAATATTATACGCCATCTGTTTACATTGCGTTTTACAGTTATAAAAAGTATGATTTCAAGAAAAACAGCTTTTACTTACTACTTTGAACTAACGCATAATCCATTTCACCTACTTTCTGCTGTAAACATCATTATTATCAACTATAATGACAACCAGCTGTAATGCAGACTCTATACTCTGACGCGGAAGAATATCTTGCGTCCGGTCGATATGGAAACCAGAGAAATTAATCTTTTGTCTCTTTCAGTTTCCCTCGAGAGGCGAATTCTTACGCTTTCGGGATTTGTCTAATCCCCTGTTTGGTTTTTCAATGCAATGAGGCCTCTTCGTTCCCGCATGATGAGGGATATCTGGCACTCCTGGCATCACCTCTTTCAGTTGAGTATCTCGAATGGGAATGGGACATGCAGGGTTGGAAGTGTAGTTGCCCTTGTTAAGGTAGTTCAGACCGGTTTCGAGATATGTTTCCAGACTGCGGATAGCAGCAGCACCAAAACTTTGAACCACCCTATGCATCTGCTCGCAAAGTTTGGTACAATTGGCATAATCGGTATAGATCGGTATCTCTTCTCGCTGTTGCTTTTGAAGTTTAGTTACCACGTAGACTGGAGCTACATCTACAATGTGATCCTCATTAGATGTTTGATAAACATTGTCTGTCAGTAGGGCTACTGAGGATCTGATGTGTTTCTCGCTACACACTGATCTCATGACGCCCTTGAGCTTCAAAATACGTTTTAGCGTCCAGTTGTTTTGCTTTCGTCGCCAATATGGATGCCACAACTGTTCGATGGGTAGTCTATTGCCCAGAAGCTCGCCGACATGTGGCCATCTATCGGTGATTTGTTATTAAACACATGCGATACGTGTTATATGGCAGCAGAGAAATTCATCTTCAGCGAAACGGGGGCACGTACATCCCGCTCTGATTTGCAGATCCGCGTCAGTTTCTACAGAAATGTAGACGACAAAGCTCGTCACGGACGGGAGCCTCCCTGTTGAAGAAGGAGCCAATATGAACTTTAGGTTCATGATTGCAATGCGAGTATCTGGAGGCCTATTAAGATCCTCAGGCTCCATCTCTAATACTCTCCAATCGCCAGAGCTCACTGGGGAGACGTAAGCGCTGAATACCGTGAGGTACCGAGAGAGTCTCAGGCCGGACTCGAAGAACTTCTTCAGACTATATGTAGTATTGGTGGAAACGAGGGTATTCGCGGCAGAACGGGGAATTCGAAGTGATGAATCGAGCAGCCTTTTCCTGATGGCTGTGTCCTGTACCGATATATCTCTCTCATGCTCTGCATTATGGCTGTACTGTATGCCTTAAGCTTGCCCCGTTGGGCTTCTTGTCTTCCGTATTTAAGGTGTCCGGATGTTCTGAGGGTCTCCCCAAATGCTCGGTACCCGCCGCAAATGGGTCAGCCGATAAAGTCTTATTGTCTCCATGTGGCTTCTTTACAATTGCAGTGTCCCTTGTGGATTGCTCCTTTTCTTGAAACCTGCTGCGCTCCTCAGGGAGAGTTACGCTCTTCGATCCGTTTTGCGGAATTGCCTTGCTGATCTAAGCTTCGGTTCTTTCTGATTCTGGGCCAAATGGAGATTCTGTTCTGTCATCAGGACTCCCTGTAGAGCCTTCACGATTTCTGGTACGTGAGGCCTCATCCTTAGTTTCTTTCGCGTCTACCGCGTGGTCTGAGGAAGAAACAGCAGTTTTCTGCGCTCTCACAGAGCGGATCGCCGTGTCTCCTTTCACTGCTACAGTGCAGGCTATGATATTGTCATCGGCGGATGCGGCGCCGTGTGTCGCAGAAATGTTTAAGACCTGTATGTCGGATTTCCGAACTCTTTTCACCACGTGGCAGTCTTGGAATTATTCTGCACTGCGGCTCTATGTCCGCAAGCTCCTGCACAACTAGTGGCTGGCTGTGGTGGCTCCTGCACCTCAATACCTCCACATGTGGATTCCTGTCGGTGTACGTCAGCTTATCGATCTGGAGCACCAACTACTCGATCGCGAGAGATGCGCTCCATCTCAGTACCTCACCGTATTACCACTGTATATTCGTCGAATTCGGCAACTTCATGCGTGTAGTATCCGCTCTAACGGAGAGAGCAGACACCTGCGACAGCGTTCGGACTGCCGATGGGTCGCTTGCGGCGAAGGAAAAGGGGTGGTAGAGCTACAACACCAGCGAGCTGGAAGTGGGGTGTAAGGCCACTACTCGCCAGCGAGGGTGAACAGTGCAACTGTAAAACGTTGATGGAACGTAGGTACGAGACGGCTCGTGAAGTGGTTGGGGGGTGACTATCTATTATAGCTCGTCCGGATCTCTGGTTAAGGAATCCTAAGAGAGGAACAGAATAGTCATGATGCCCATGTTGTCTCCATTACTTGGAGTCGGCGCTCAACTCTGGTACACTATATACTGTGTGCCAGGGTGAGTGCCCAAATAAATATATAAATAATACCCAGTGGTCAGCCACTTAGCCAAACCACTGTACGGGTACGGTCCCTAATGGACGTCTAGCTACAAAGGGTTGTAAAAACCAGCCACGTGGATCGCCACTACATGCGCCATTGCAAGCCACTCCACTCGTGATGCCACGTGTTCCAACAATGTACCCTGCCTCCTGGCATCCTACGCGGTGTGCCGTTTCATATCACAATGCTAATGATAACACTCACTTATGAGTTCCAACCGCGACTTCGCGAAAAACCAACCTATCGGATTCCCCGACATAGTAGAATACTACATACCCCCCTCGTTAAGCGCGAACCATGGGGGACGCAAGAAGCGTTTATACGCAGTCGGACCGGTGTTCCGGGTACTCATCGTCATCACGAATTCCTCGCCGCCCGACCAACTCTTACAGTTGTCAACAGCATTCTGTTCCTCACCGCTCTTCAGCTCGATCTCTCGCAATGGATCCGAACGCCGGGTCCAACCTGTTTCAGCCCTCCTCTGAGGATGTGCCTTCTGGGGCTCCGTCCAACACTGCTGGTTCTGCGTCGCAGTCTACTGCTCAACTCGGTCCATACCGTTCGTTCCCCACACCGTACACCGGATTCCGGTCGGTACCGTTACCTCAGCCAACCGTGGTTCTGATGCCGAACGCGGCTTACGTCGCCTCTGCGTGTGTAATTCGAACTCATTCTCGTCGTGCTCAGCGGAGATACCCGCACCCTGCGGATTTCTATGGACGAGATCCTCTCGACAAAGTTGAACTTTTCGCGCAAGCGCCCTGGTTTGATCCAGTTGCTATCCGCGATGACGCGTTGATACAACAGTATGTACACGGTGGGTACTTCCCTGACGGTATTCCGGAACAAGCGATTTATAGCGACGACTGGGCGAGCCATATTGCTTTGCCAGACAACGCGATTGCGCGATATTCAACGGAAACCTTGTCCGAAGCCCGTACGTGGTTCACCAAGCTGATTTACCAGCGTCTTCACGGATTCATCAGTACGGTTCTCCTCCCGCAGGACTGGGAACTAGATACCTGGAAAGCCGGTACCGACGGTGAAAGATACTCGTATATCGAGACCCTCGTTGAAGTCGATGTTAGCGGTTGGCGCGGTGTTCGCAGTGTGCGTGATGCAGCTCTCTGCTTTCAGCAACCTCTTCTCCGTGCGGAGTTCCGCTTCCTTCGAAAGCGTGACATTCCCTATTGGGATTATCCCCGTTGGGAACGTCGTACTCGATCACGTTTGGGCTATTTGGTGCCGTATAAAATGATCGAGATTGACCGCGTCCGGCGGAACGCGCGCTTCGGGCGCTACATCGGTATTCCGGAGCATTGGGCGGCGATCGAGAGTCCTCATGGTTGCCCTGTGGAGCTCCCACCGGCGATCTCCTACATCGGGTCCGCGTTGGTTAACGACCCGTTCTCGGGATATTGGACGGTGGTTTATACCGAGTTTATCGCCAAGATGGCCGTCTTCCTCCTGTGGGATGCTTATGATACCTTCAGAGTTTGGTACATGTCGCCCACAGCGGGAAAGTATGCGAGAGAACTCGATCTTTCCCTTGTCCTGGGATCCCGTGCGAACCATGCCGACTTCCTCCATCTTGTGGATTTGATCGACAGTGTCGATTGGTCTGGAGTGCCAGCTGATCAATCCGCTCGCGGAACCCGTGCAAGAAACTACGACCATTCTCCTGGACGAACAGCAAGTGCTGGAGATTTTGTTTGGTACGACACCTGGACGCGCCAGTTGATCACCTCCGAGCAGGCTTGCTTTCTTCGGGAGAACCCGCGTGACATGCCACCGAACCAGCTTACTGGATACGTGTACGATGGTACTCCATCCGAGAACGGAGAGGAACCGTATGAGGAAGCGCCGGGAGCTGAGGCTGAACTCGGTTACTAGGACGAGCCAGAGCTGGCAGGCGTAGCGACTTCCGTCGATCAATCCGCAGCGGCGGGAGTTGCTCAACAGTACTGTCATGGGTTTACACAACAACGGAGTGCAGTGCCGGTCGAAGATCCAGGCTTGGATCCGCTGAGGCAGTTCCTCTTAGACGCGGGCTTTCCCGTGGACCAGGATGAGGGTGATCGCGCACAGCTTCTTGCGAACCTGCGTGCTCGCACGTCTCTTTTATGATCCTAGAAAATACTCCTAGGCAAGACCCTTGCGGTGGTATCTTGATACCAATAAAACTCCGGTGACTTCGTGTCTTCACGTTCCCTTCTTATCTTCTAGTCTTCATCTCTTCTCGCTTCTCGAGTTCTTAACTTCTTCTTCTCGCTTCTCGAGTTCTTAACTTCTTCTTCTCGCTTCTCGAGTTCTTCAATCCTTCTTCTCGCTTCTCGAGTTCTTCAGTTCTTCTTCTCCCTTCTCGAGTTTGTCATAGTTGATAATCAGTAAATGTCCTTTGCTTGCGTTTCTTTACGTTTCCTCTTCATGATTTCTTGTTTTCTTCTCGCCTTTCGAGTTTTTACTATTTTTGTAGCCCATACTTAGAAATGGGATGTGCCCATGAGCCGGACTATCAAGGAGTCGATCTCCCTGGGGAGTGGTAATCGCATGCGTCGATGATATCGCACGAGCTGCGAACGGGGGATATGAGCTATAGGTTCCCACGTATCCGCTTTCGGAGGAAAACCGTACCAACGGACTCGATACAGTAATTCTCTAGTATCTTCATGCTCGCCATGTTCACATATGCAATCCATAACATATTCCTGGACGTTTCCCACTGCTTTCGCTGTTGGCGCGAGACTCTTGTTGACAGGTTTGAAATGCCTTAGGGCTGACCCAAGCGTCTCTGTGTTAGCAGTCTCAGCGTCGCTAAGCGTTCGCTCGTCGACTAACTGTCGTTCTGCCAGCAGGGGCAGTGTACACCTTACTTGAGAACCTTTCTCAGATAAAGAGCTATCCTGTTTTCCAGGTTCCATAGAAGCGTACTTCTTGCTACTTCTCAATTCCATTCGTGGACGAACTTCCTTCGGTTTATCCGATTCTGACCGCTGTTGGGTGGACAATGGTGCTTGCACCACGACAGGATGCGATACCTCTTCTTCTTCCTGCCCACGAAGTATGGGAGCCGATATCGGCGGAAAAGCGAGTGGCGCTTCACCTGAATGTTCAGCCTGAAGCGGCAACGGCGCGTTTTCGCGTGCACTCGTTTCCAAGTCCTTGGGGCCAAAGTCCAAAACATCTTTCCTGCTTTCATGTTCCATTTCTGTGCTTACGGGTGTGCGCGTGCCACGGGGCACATCCCGATACTTCGGAAGCTGTCCGTGATTGGCGTACGCAACCGCCGGCGGTGGGAGATCAGGAGCTAACTTCTCCGCTCAAGCCATTGGTGGCGGTTCAATCTCCCCAGAGTCACTTGGGCTTTTGCCTTGTCCTTCCGTCGCACTTGCCTCCTTAGTTCTACCAGATACCTGGACTTCTACTTGCGGGTCAGGCGCGACTTCAAAGCGATCGCGCGATACACGTTCAACGTCCTCACCTGTCTTGATGACCACTGTGTCTTCATCAAGGTCCACCACCACTTTGAAGGGTCCAGCCGCTATCGGCAACAACTTATGACGAGATTCTTCCTGTTTGTCAGGTCTTTCGATTCGCACGAAGACGTGACCTCTTACTCGGATTGCCGGATTTCCTCTTCGCCTTCTGGCGTCATAGTTTCGCTTATAGCGAGCTTGCGTCTTCGATAACTCCTTAGCAGCTTCTTTCGCTCTGGCCTTCAGGTAATTCCTCCATTTCAGATGGTACTTAGCCGGGGTCGGCGCGTCCAATTCTGTCTCGTCGTCGAGCGCAACCGGTAAAGCCGGAGGGTTACGTGAGAGCACGAGTTCGAACGGTGCCGTCTTTGTAGAGGTATGCACTTGTGTATTGTACGCGTAGCACAGAGTATCTGTAAACATGTCTCATTCTTTCGGGTGGTCCGCGATGTAGTGTCGTAATGCTGCTATCAGCGTGCGGTTGAAACGCTCCACCTGACCGTTGCATTGCGGATGATAGGTCGTGGTAAACACGTTTTGGAATGCCCATCATGCGGCAGACATTCTGAAAGAACTTCGCAATAAATTGCTTCCCATTATCTGATAACAGAAGTTCTGGTGGTCCGTATATAAATACCCAGTGTTTGATAAACGCCTGTGCGATTACGGTTGCGGTTATCCGCTTCAGCGGCACAGTCCGCACTAGCTTCGAGAAGCTGTCGGTGATTACCAATAGGTAGCGATAACCTCTCCTTGAGCGAATCAATTCCCCTAGGATGTCGATACTGACGTATTGTAAAGGCACTTTCGCCTGGAATAACGTCATCGGTTTCCGCTTCCGTTAAAGCTTCACGCGATTCTTGGCACATGTTGTACACAACCTCACTGTAGCATGGCAGTCCATTGCCAAAGTAGGCCAGTAAAAATCTCTTCTTAGAGTCATGAACAACTTCGTTCCTCCTGGATGACCAGACAGCCGGCTGTAGTGTGTCAGATGGAGTACTCGCCTCTTCAAGACGTGTGGAATCACGATTTGATCATGCTTTTCGACATGTCTTAACAGTATTCCTCGTGAATCGAGTGAAAAGGGGAGCTCCTCCCCCCCGTTAAGACGAGAGCGTATCGACGCACAAAACGTGTCGGCGTGTTGCTCATTGAGGAGCTCAGTGCACGAGATTCGCTCGAGTTGAACTGAAGGGTCAGTGTCTGCTAATGCAAGGAACGGGTCTGCATCCGAATAATCATCAAGGGTCTCTTGTTCCTCTTCTTCAAAAGATGGTGAATGGGTCCCCATGTAGAAGCAAGGTATCTCTTCATCGATTTCGCCTTGGGTTTCGCCCAGTGTTTTGAGTCACGATACCGCGTCAGCTTGGACATTGGCCAATCCCTTCTTATACTTCACTTCGAAATCGAATTCAGAAAGGCGTAAGCGCCATCGTGTGAGACAACCAGACGGGTCTGTAATGGACAGTAACCATCGTAGAGACGAATGATCCGTGTTGACGGTAAAACGTTCTCCTTGGAGATACGGTCGCAATGTGGTTAGAGCTCAAACGACTGCAAGGCATTCCTTTTCTGAAATTGAATACTTCTTCTCAGCTGCGTTCAGCGATCTTGACCAGTAACGAATGGGTTTGCGTTCACCATCAGGGTGTGTTTGAAAAAGGGCACACCCTACTTGGTACTAGCTAGAGTCGGTATCCACTGAGTATGGCAGGTTGGGGATGGGCAGCGCCAAGACTAGGGCTGTAATAATCTTTGTCTTCAGCGTGTCGAACGCTTCCACTTCAGCTTGTCTGAATTGTTCCAGCTGTACTGGTTGTCCTTTACGCAGCTTTGCGTTGAGCGGTGCCGCTATATGCGAGTATCGCGGCCCGAATCATCGGTAGACGTTGCACAAGACGAGGAAAGAACGCAATTGCTTCTGTGTCGACGGAGGTTGTACTTCGCGGAGAGCCACTGTTTGTGCCTCTTGAATGACAAGCTGTCCCGGTTTGATCACGTGTCCTAAGTACCGGACGGTGCCAGCGAACCATTCGCATTTCTTGAACTTCAAGGTAATCCCTGCGCTCTGTAGTGCTTTGAGGATCTCCTCGACATGCCGTAAATGGCTTTCCAGATCCTGGGAAAAGATGATCACATCGTCCAAATAGACTAAACAAGTCTTCCACTTGTATCTTGAGAGCCAGATGTCCAGAGTACGCTGGAAAGTAGCCGGTGCATTCGTTAAGCCAAAGGGCATCCTTTTGAAACGGTAGAGACCGGCGTGACAGGCAAATGCGGTTTGTCTTGGTCTTCTTCCGATACAGGCACCTGCCAATAGCCAGAGTTGGCGTCCAACGTGGTGAACAAGTTCGCTTCTCCTAAGCTGTCAATACATTCGTCCATTCGAGGCAACGGGTATGTATCCCGAACTGTAACTGCGTTCAGTTTTCCGTAATCGATACAGAATCGTAAAGAACCATCAGGTTTTGGAACCAGCACCACTGGTGAGGCCCAAGCAGATTGAGCTGCTTCGATTACTTCTTCTTCCAGCATTTTGCTGACATTCTCCTCCTCGATTTGGCGAGTTCGCGGTCCCGCTCTGTAGGGTGGTTGGGAGATGGGTCGTGACCGTGGGACCAAATCAATGTGGTGTCCCGTAGCGGAGAGTTCTCCTAGTCTTTAACTCCATATGGATGTATACTTCTTCAGCATAGACCTGATCTTTGTTCTGTAGTGTTCCGACACATGTGCTAAGTCTAGCTCATCGACCAGGCTCTCTGGATCCGTTGCCGTTTGCAATTGATCTCCAGACGGAGTTTGCTGTTCTTCGTCTGTGTCACCGACATGGGTTAATCCCAATACTTCTACAGTAGAAATATGAGTACGGACCACCACTGTGGGATGAGGCAAAGCTGTTGCAACAACCTGATTCTTCGGTATCTGATAATCGTTATCGGTGAAGTTACTCACTAGTATCCAAAAGGGGCTACCAGGATCAACCTGGACAATGCCGTTAGCGACTAGCAATCCACGGGACTCGTACATACGATTATTCGGTTGAATTACCACGAGTCCGTGTCGTTCTGTTCTTACTTGAACCCAAGTTTGGGTTTGCGTCTTCATCATGGCACTCTTCGCTACTCGAATCCTCGGCGAGACAAGTCCTCGAGATTTCCCGTATTCCATAGATGGTGGAAGTGGAGGTGCTTCAGAGCAACGAAGCATTGGCTTGCGAACAATTGGTACCATTGATCCATCATCTAGTTCCACTAGTTTTCTTCGCGGGCGAATGGCTTCGACAAACTTGTCGCAATAATCACATCCCAGTACCACTGGTGCAGCTAACGTCTTACAGACGATGAAGTCGACTAGGACTACAAAGCGTCCCAAACGCACCACGAGTTGAACTGTTCCCAGTGTCTTCACAGCATTTTTGTTGGCATCCCGAATGTCCGGTAAAGGACCGTATCGAAAACGTTCTAAGTCAGCAGGGGCGAGCTCCGATTCCCGTATAAAGTTCGGACCAGGACCTGTGTCCAGGATAGTCAATCGACGAGATAACAGATTCCTGTCAGAGCCGATGTCGGCATAGACTAGTTTCTTTTAGACACTACCATGAGGTAACTTTCCCGTTTTGACGGACAAGTATAACGTCTCCAAGGACGATGTAACTCACAGTCAAACTGTACTCGCTTTCCGTCGGGCGGATTGATTCCGTACGGCGGAAATTTGGGAGGCCTCAAGAGAATCTTGGGCTTCGAAGCGTGGGAGCAGGGAGGCGAGATCTCCCAGGTCCGCACTACGGGATCGACTAGTGCCGACCCCCTAGGGGCTCCCACACTTATTTTTCCGGTGGCACTGGCTTATTCGCCTCAAAGGCGCCTCTTCCTACCGGGGTTCCAGGTTGTAACACTTCAGCATTCTGAGCAACCGGCTTGTCCGTCCAGCGCATTGGTGTCTGAGAAAACCAACTTTTGGCTTTTCAATACATGCCCGCCGGTACGCGGCTCCTTTCCTCTTCTGAGAGTGCTTCATAATTCGTCATGATACGACTCAGATCCTTTGCAGGAAGCGTGCATTCTGCACTCAAATGGTGTTTTCCATAACATGAATAACATATCAAACCGTCACGACGGTTGGTCAGCATAGGTTGTGAACGGTATGCTGTGCGAGTATCCACCCATCCGGGTTTCCCGTTCTTAAAACCTCCTTGTGGTGGCACCGTGTAGGAACGGTACATAGGGCGACGGCCCTCCATAGCCACTAGGGCTTCCTCGTCCTGAGACTCCGAGTGTGGGAGATCCACTGTAGGTACAGAAGAGTCCGTACATTCCATTAAATGGACCGCCTCCTCATGCGAATCACTCCCTTTGGGTGCCAACGACGAATCTCGCGAGTCAACTGGAGATTCCAGATGTAGCAGTTTGCTGCGCTGATTAATTCTGGCGGAGATCTTCTCCTTACCCATTGAGGTTCCAAAAGCCACTGAACGACGGGGGCTACCACGCGCTCTGGCCGCGTCTCTTTCAGCTTTCGCAAACTGAACTAACTCCAAAAAGGAGACTCTTCCATGCTTCTCTCGATATCGAGCTACCAACGACTTGATGCTCCGGTCCAGCCCGTCGATGTACAAGGTAATCTTGTCCTCCGTCGAGTGGACGTTTCCACAGCGGACTGAAGCTTTGTTAAGCCTTGAGCTGTACTCCGCTTCGCCCTCCTCAGGCTTTTGGGTCACATCCCTTAGGTCCAGGATCGCCTGACGAATCGCGTTTGAAGTCGCGTAACTGCGCAGCAAATACTGCACCGCCTCTGGCCATGAGGTAACGCCGCCTTCATCGGCTGTCAATGATCCGCAAAAGGAACGATATTGCTCTAAAGCAAAACCCTTCAGGAAGTGTGGTAAAGACACAAAGGCCTGTGGTTCACTCATCTCCAGAGTGTCTGCTTCGACAACGAATCGATTGAGAAACTCGATAACGAGAATGGGGGTTTTCCCATCGAATGTTAAATCATTAAGGCCGATCTTCAATCGTTTGATGTGATCCTTCACCTTCGCGGTTTCGCGTCCTGAGCGCTTCTTGCTCTTCACCTTCAGACGGTAGTACCTGTAATTCAAAACCGTCCGATAAAGCGGATTCGTGCACGGAAGTACCTTCAATCCTCTGTAAGGTGAGCCTCTTTTCTCATGAACCACGAAGACGTGTTCTTCTTCCGGGATCGGGACCTTCGATGACCATCATCACTGTCGTCGTCATCTGACGTATCTGAATCATCAGAATCATCAGTACTGGAACTGAAACCCTCCGTACTTGACGATTCATCACTCGAATCACGTGCGTACTTCCGCTTCTTACGTCGTCCCTTCGACGTTTTCGAACGAGCTTCCTTCAAAGGAGCTCCTTCCCCTTATAGCACGACTGGTTTAGCAGCAGTCTGTGCATGAACTGCCGCCTCCAGGCGTTCTAAACGAGGATTAACTAGAGTGAGGACTTCCTCTACATCCACGGTTAAGCCGGGTAGCGCATTGGGCGTATTCCAGTACCTCTCCAGTAGATGGTTCAAATCCTCACGTAGTGTTTTCACTGATGCAGAAACCTGCTTCCCATCGTCTTGACGAACGAGTGCTTGATGCGCACTGCGTAATTGTTCGACATCAGCGATAAGAGCAGCGATCTGCGATTCCAACGCAACCATGCGCACACGCGAAGCGCTAGACTCAGACTTGAGACGACGCACTTCCCTGCGCAAATCATCCTCTTCTTGGGGTCCGACGACCTCAGGGTCAACTTGACGATACAGCCGCTCTCCGGCTTCAACAGATGAAAGGAGCCTCGGTTTAGGGGGTGGTCCCGCAGGACCGGGGCGACCAGTACTCGACTGGCTTCGGGTCTTCGGTATCCTAGACAAAACCTGAGTCCAGGTGCGAACCAAATGGTCTCGTCGGGTTCTCGACCACGTGTTCAACCACGATGAATTCCGCAATTGCCGGAGGTGGTTTGATAAACAATAACTGTAGTGATTCCAATTCTTCCAAGTATCGATATCGATTCCACGATCCAGGAACGAATTGTTTAGTGCAGCTCACCACAGTGGTTCTAAGTCGGGATACCACTTGTAGTATCCGATCTAACGGAGAGAGCAGACACCTGCGACAGCGTTCGGACTGCCGATGTGTCGCTTGCGGCGAAGGAAAAGGGGTGGTAGAGCTACAACACCAGCGAGCTGGAAGTGGGGTGTAAGGCAACTACTCGCCAGCGAGGGTGAACAGTGCAACTGTAAAACGTTGATGGAACGTAGGTACGAGACGGCTCGTGAAGTGGTTGGGGGGTGACTATCTATTATAGCTCGTCCGGATCTCTGGTTAAGGAATCCTAAGCGAGGAACAGAATAGTCATGATGCCCATGTTGTCTCCTTTACTTGGAGTCGGCGCTCAACTCCGGTACACTATATACTGTGTGCCAGGGTGAGTGCCCAAATAAATATATAAATAATACCCAGTGGTCAGCCACTTAGCCAAACCACTGTACGGGTACGGTACCTAATAGACGTCTAGCTACAAAGGGTTGTAAAAACCAGCCACGCGGATCGCCACTACATGCGCCGTTGCAAGCCACTCCACTCGTGATGCCACGTGTTCCAACAATGTACCCTGCCTCCTGGCATCCTACGCGGTGTGCCGTTTCATATCACAATGCTGATGATAACACTCACTTATGAGTTTCAACCGCGACTTCGCGAAAAACCAACCTATCGGATTCCCCGACATAGTAGAATACTACAGTCGAGTGACGTAATCATCATAGGGGGCAGAAATATTTGCATGCGCCGAAGCCAAAGATCTTTAATATGATATTAAAGAATCTCTCAGGAACGTCATCTCTCATATAGACATCAAACACCATATTCTAGTTGAGTCGAAATCGCATTTTGATACAATCACAGCCCTACACGAATACAGGGAATTTTGATAAGGGAAAACTGTCACTTTGACTCGTGACGCGTTTGAGTCTGGAGAATTGAAAATGATCACATGGAGTTTTGGTCTTCTTAACATCACAGACGCCCTTACACAATAAAGCTCTACTCAATTTGCGAAAAAGAATGATATGATTTGTAACGGATACTGGAATATTAACCTACTTGAAGGTATGAATCTTGACCACGACTTGTGAAAATGAATCCTATGTTTGTTGATGTTGAATACTAGTGCGACGGTGGGTGTGTGGAATGGTGTACATTCTGAAGCTGTGACGTACAAAGCCTGTACCACTTTTAGAACTATTTGTACGTTATTAGGACGTCAAGCCCAAAGGTCGTTTAATATTTGTACATAATGGCATGTTAATAACGCAGGAGCTCAAAAAGGAGCCCCGGGGAAACCTCTTGTGCTGAGTATTGTTGCTTGTGATAGAGACTCCCTACACTGTGCATCTATGCACTTTGATAATATCTCCGAAGCCCAAACGTCAACTGTAAGTGACAAGATTACTAGGGAATCTGAGGTTGTCAACGTAGTGATTGGATTTCAGAAATTTAATTTATGGATTTCCGATTAGAGAATTGATTCTGAATACCCTTACATTTGTATTTTCATTCGAACGATGTCAGAAGCTTGAGAGCAAAAAAAGGTTCGTTTCGCAGTTGGTATGGAACATTGGTTAACAAAAAGCTTGGATAAAACTACGCCGTTGGTTTGATGTTAATGGAGGACTCCTGAGAACATAAAAACGCAAAATGTGCGTACACAGTTTGTGCAATTTTTGAACCATATGTGTATGAACAACTTTCTGTTTTAGACCATCCATTTGAACGTGCTAGGTTGTAGTATTCCGAATCCCCGTTCTGCTTTTTCGCCGTCCACAACGGTAACCCCAGCTTCTCCACTCGCTATCAGCAGGGCTCCCTCAAATCCATCTTTAACCACTCCGCCCGCACACTCACGCCACAAATCGCGCGTCGAGAGCTCCACAAAGACGCGCACCGTCGCCACCAACGGCACTCTTCTCCAAACCGTCCCTTTGCAACTGCGCGCGCCAACCGTCACATACCACTGTTTCATCTCGTTTCCACCCGCGCACAAACTTTGAACACGCCTTGCCCTACCGCAATTTCTATCGTAGTACCTCTCGAGGTGGGGTCGTAGGGACAATGGCGACTGCAAGCCATGCCAATTCAGACAACCGATCTCGCGACCACTCCGCGTCAGCCATCAGCGCAGCTTCAGTAGCACCGTCGGCAGGCTACGAAGGTGTATCGCAATGACTGGTGGGTCAGCGTACGGGTCTTAACCTGGGGTAGCGTCGTCGAGCGGGTCCTAAGTTTCGAATCCTTGACGGCGGCACGCCCAGAGTACTTTGTGCAATGGGCTGGCGTTTACTGCGTAGTCCTACAGGTCGGAGCTACGAAAACGATGGCTTGAAGACCAAAGGGTGGAACCAATATACCAAAGGGGGTTATTTAGTATCCTAATGGTGCCTACCTTACTCTAAGGGAGAAGCGTCACTCGAGCAAACTAAATAGTACTTGCGAGGGGCTGGGATCTCCCTGGCACTGAAATTCTAATCTATTACACTAATTAAAATAAATTAATAATCTACATGAGTCCACCTGAGGTCGACCCGTTCACGTGTCGCCTGTAAGATACCTCAGGGCCCGGCGGCTTACAAGGCTCAACTGGTATCGTCGCTCTTTCACAGGAGGACCTGGCCTTCATATGGCCACTTGTGAAGGAGCAACGATAGCGGTTGAGTCCTATAAGCCGCCGGGGCCTGAGGTATCTTATAGATTCCACGTAGACTGGGCGATCTCAGCTGGACTTATTTAGATTATTATTATTTCTAATTAGTGTATTAGATTAGCATTTCAGTGCCAAGGAGATCCCAGCGCCTCGCCATTGCTATTTACTTGGCTCGAGCGACGCTTCTCCCTTAGAGTAAGGTAGACACCGTTAGGATACAAAATAACCCCCTTTGGTATATTGGTTCCACCCTTTGGTCTTCAAGCCATCGTTTTCGTAGCTCCGACCTGTAGGACTACGCAGTAAACACCAGCCCATTGCACCAAGTACTCTGGGAGTGCCGCCGTCAAGGATTCGAAACTTAGGACCCGCTCGACGACGCTACCCCAGGTTAAGACCCGTACGCTGACCCACCAGTCATTGCGTTACACCACTGCCTCGATAGCTTCAGTATCACCGTCGGCAGGCTACGGACGACCTGACCTTAATGTCGCCACTGCCTCGATCTCCGATCCGCCGACTCTCTCCGCCGCCCAAATTCCACGAGCAACCCCGAACGAGCGCCATGAAGCGCGAGGATCCGGGCGTGGGAGCATTCGAGGACGTCAGATCCCTACTAGCGGACGCGGTAGATGTGGCAGAGGTGGGGGACGGCCTACGGGCGGTCGTGGCGTAACGCTCTCGCAAAGGGAGGTAAACTGCTTACTGAACGCTATCGAGGGAACTCGACAGGCTTGTCAGGAGGAGTGAAATCCGATCGCTCGGACGCATGTGACGCGACTCCCAGAGTAAGGCCGCACCGCTGACTCGCTGTGGAGAAAATTTTCACAGATGTACCGGTCGCAAATGCCAAGAGGGGATCCCCGTATACCTCCAGCTATAGTACGCACAAAGCATTTGCGCGATCAGATCACGGAACGACTCGACACTGGGGAGGGAGACGACGGAGACTACGAGGATATGCTTGATGGGGGTAATGGAGAGGATGGTGGTGATGTTGAAGATGGGGAGGGAAATGCAGGCATGCAGGGTGCAGTTGGTGTAGGAAGTAACGCCGCAAGGCAGAGCAGTTCCACATCTCCGGCTCCACTGGTCGGACCAGGACAGAACTTCGTGAATCTTAAAATAAAAAGCCGCCGTCTTGAGGAGGGAGAAGGAGATGTAATGGATCTTTTTCAAGCCTCCCTCATTCAGGACCGCGAGCGTGGAGAGGAGGAGAGGGAGAGAATGAATCTGGAAAAGAAAGAGGATCGGAAAAGAAAGGAAAAGTAGAAGGTGAAGAGGGAGGATAGAAGAAAGAAAAGGGAAGAGATCAGAAAAGATGAGAAAGAGATGCACCATCAAGCGCTAGAAGCAGAGAAAAGACGACAAGAAGAACACCGTACGCAGCATATGCGGTTCTTGGACATGATGATGCTCATGATTCCGAGAGGTTCGGAGGGACCGGAGCCATCAACACAAAAGCCCTAAACTGCTCTTCTTTATTCAATGTTGAGCATCTGGTTAGCCTCTGTATTATGGTGAGGCATGAAGGTACTAAAAATCTGGATCATTCCAACCATTCTAGTCCGGTAGTTTAAAAAGTAGACAACGAAGTTGAGAATCAGTCCGTGTTCTCCTCTTTCCTCATAATTGAACCTATCATTAAGGCGAGGAAATTATCCTTCCTTGAAATGCAGGCATGCACCATTCTGAGACTTGTCTCGTGGAGGAAGCGTGTCGAGCCTTAACAATTGTCGTGTTGGAGTTAATAGGAAGGAAATCTTGGAACGAATTGATTAGAAAGAGATGTGGAACTCGACAGAACGCTGAATCGATGACACAGCTTCCTCCTATGCAGGTGAAACTTTCCTCAAGCTTCTTATAAATAGATCTTCATTCCGAAATGGTATAATCGTGCATGGAGCCCTGAAAGTTGATTACACAAGCAATCACGACACTACTAAGGGCGAAAACGGAAACATTCCCAACATAGTGGTCATGGGTTCAGCCATTGTGAAAATAGTTTTTAATAAGATGATCCCTTGCTTTCTGTGACAGTAGTTTTAAGCCGTCGGCTACTTAATACAAATCGGATAGAAAAGAGTACTTAGCTGCAAAAGAAACTTGTAACATAGAGATTTCTTCGTCTGTAGGCATCTGTATAGCAGCTTTTCGCTCTTTAGAGAAAAAGTTTAGTAGAAACCGTCTCACAAAGAGTAGAAATTGACTCTTTACAGAAAAATTTGTCCCAAACATCATGCAGAGAACCATTCCTGATTTTCATGTCCGGTACCATGAAAGTTTCAGAGCCAAGTACTGCAGACCTGTCACTGATCGGGGTCTTTTTCGCCTCATCTCCCGAGGGAGAAGCCTCTTAATTATTCCGTTAGCACTGTAGGACCAGTAAGGAGAATACAATTTTTCGGACGGAAGCAAGAGGGTCTGAAAACTTGTATGATCGAGTCTGGTAAGCGTGATAAGGGCCTGATCCTACCCAGATCCAAATGTGGTCATATACGCTGATTGAGATGGTGCTTAGAGAGCGGCTCGTGTGATGCGCCGGTCGCGGTGGCGGCGGGCTGCATCAGAGATTCTATTCCTGAAAAGAAGTTTCGGCGGGGTGACTCTCCGGCGGTGTTGGAGAGTGATGAGAAGTTGATGTTTTAAACCAGAGCCTGCGTAGGGATTATTATTTGCGGAGACTTGACGAAAATGTGACGCCTCTGCGTTTCGTCGACTAAAGCTTTACTCCACCTCCTCGTGGTGTCGACTGGGCAGCGTAAGCTGGCTAACGGAGTAAGTCAGGGAGGGATCTCTGTGGGAGAGGGAAGTGATCAGGCCTCCGTAGGCCAGTGGTCCCTATTATGTTGATGTGTTTTTCAGAATTCTTGAGACCTGTTTCATTTTCTGAGGAAATTAAATTATCGGTATTTCAAGGCGGGCGTTCCGGTATGCTGGTGAAAGTTAATCTTCTAAGGCTAGGTTCGACGAAATGCAGAGCTTAAGTGAGTTCCCGTATGCGTTGTTGTCCATTGGGCTTTACTGACGTTGCTTGTGTTAGAGTCCGGAAACGGAATTATGTAAGGTCTTTCCTTAATTGGGTGATCAGGGGTTTTTTCCCACGTGCGCAAGTTTATCGTCAGTGCAATCCGGAAGGTCGCGTGAAGGTCGTATCTGGCTGGGGGTTCTGCGTGTTTTTTAACCGAGTCTTATAAGGTTTTTTGAAGTTGCATATCGAAATTATCGGTTTTTGCGATACTGGTGTTTAGTTTTTGAAGGGTTTCTTGAAAAACAATTGTTCAAATTTCTTTACCATGCGCCTTGCGTAATGACGTAAGGCGGGGGTGTTTAAAGCACCAAGGTCTGTCCAGTAGTAACTGTGGGTAGTGTTGTCGAGGCACGAATCTCAGGGACCTGGCGGATACGAGGCCCGGACCTAATTCCACTTGTACGGGGGTCGGGTGACGGCCGGACCTGTTTAGGTCGCGCGCTCAGCCGGTAGCAGCCCTCTTAAAAGCGCAAGCCTGCACTACGGGTTAAAGTAGTCCCGAGGACGGAATGGGTTGACCGTCCTTAGAGGTGATGGACCTGCTACAAACAAAATTTCGAACTGCAGGGCTCTTGGGCAGAACATCGAGGGCATGGGGGAGGACGCCTTGGGCGTCGTAAGAGAAGCTTTTCGGGGGTAGGCTTTCTGTTTACCTTGGAGAAAAGTCACAGAGCAAAAATGCTCTCCTTCGTGTAATCAGGAATGAGATTCCGGGGATCCCTAAAGAGGGAGAGACGGAAGTCTTGTTCCATTGCACTGAAGATAAAACATACCCACTGAGTTTCGGAGGGAGTGCGTCAAAAGCGGGGTCTTCTAAGGGAGTAGCGAGTACTCGAGTTGTAACCGTCTCGGATAAAAAACCTTGAGGGCGTTCGAAACGCTTGACGGGGGGCGAATGGGGTGAATCCTCGAGTGAATACGAGTCCGAGTCCGCTCCAGATTCTGACTCTGAGGGAGAGGCTACTACGTGCCCCAGTGAAATGCAGAAAATTCTTTCTTTCATGGAGGGGTTGGAGAAGGCGCAAAAACGCATGACTAAAGAAATTAAGGAATTGAAGGAGTCCCGGAAAAATTCAAAGAAGAAATCAAAGAGAGAGGATTTTCTTGTTGACATCAGACAGGCGATGGAAGGAGTTGTTGTCAATTCCGACAATGACTCCGGCTCAGAGTCCGACGATGCAGATGAGGGAATTTCGAGCCTTGCGAAGAAGGCTTTGAATTCGAAGCGACAGAAGGCGAACAAGAAGTTCTGGGTTGCTTTCGCTAGCAAACCGTTTCCTGAACAATATCTTTCGTTTGGCAGTCTTGAAGAGGAAGATATGCTCCGCAAAGCCCTTACGAATTATCCGACGGTCTCTGCGTGGGTTGAAGCTCGTCATTTGACGGGCATTCGAAACCGCCGGGAAGCTGCAACACTAGCTCGGGTTATCAACTGCCTCATCAGCTCTTTGGGCGTTATGCGCGCTAAAAATGAGTTGACGGTGGAATTGGCAATTCGTTGGTTGGCTGCAGTGACAATGGTTGATAAGACTGGCAACTGGGAAGCGGCCAGAGAACTCGAAGAAGAGCACGACGATTTGATAAGCGAGTCAATGAAGGGAAGGCTTCCCAAGTCCGCAAAACTTTGTAAGAAGTTTAAGAAGGATAAGTCTGCCTTGCGCAAGCAAGGAGACGGGAACGAAAATTAATATAAAAACAAGGACAACAACAACAACAATTATTATTTAGACGGGCATGCGGGACGTGTTTCCAATTTCAGGGGCGTCTGATATACGGGACGGGGATACAAAGAAAGCAAGCGCACGAAAACGACAAAAGCGGAGACGCAAGAAGAAAATCCAAAGTTTACTTGAGGGACTTTGAAGTGGGCTTCATTGCTTGTATGCTGGGCATGTCTACCCCTTTTTACCGGTACAAGAGAGTAACGCTGTCCAAAGCCTGGCGAGCAATATCTCGCAAGGCATCGGGGAGGACTCATACCGCCGAAATTATTTCGTTGCGGAGGAGTCCGTAGGAGAGGTTGATTCTACTTTCGAATACAGTGACCGACACCAATGGATCTGGCTGAATCCGGATCGAGTATCATTGCCAGAAAATGGTCTGGCAGCCTCGGCTGATATTATCTCATTGCTACCAGGGGATATACAGCTACTATATATGACTAGAAAATTATCCGAGAAGATGAAGAGGTGAAAGGATCTAAGAAGCCATTTTGTGGAGTGAAGGCGAAAGATTACAATGCCCTGATTAGAAGACTGGTGAAAGAGGGGTTAGTAGATCTGACGGAAAGAAAACCGAAAGTTGTAAATGGTGTTTTTGCGGTCCCTAAAAAAGAGGGAAAACAAAGGCTCATAATCGACGCTCGGAACGCTAACCTTCAGTTTACCGATGCACCAAAAATCGAACTTCCTAATCCAGGGCATCTGGCGAGATTACACATCCCGGAAGGACGAACGCTTTATGTTGGAAAGTCAGACATGGACAATCAATATCACCGAATGAAATTACCGGGATGGATGAATACGTATTTTGGTTTGCCACCAGTCAAAGTGGAAAGGAAAAAATTATTCCCCGTCATGCTCTCACTGCCCATGGGGTGGTCAGACTCCGTCTTTGTGGCTCAGAAAATCCATCTAGAAATCCTAGCTTGCGCTAAATTCTCCATGGACGACTGGGTAGCGGACTCAATTTCCGTTGGCGAATATAAATTTGGAGCTTACATGGACGATTATTTTTCGTTTGGAACAAGCAAAGAGATGTCGGAAAGAAATCTGCGGGCCGTGATATAGGAGTCTGAGCGTAGCTCTTTGCCGTCGCAGGCGACAAAAGTATCATGGCCTGCAGAAGGAGGAAGTACAGAAGTCTTGGGAATTGAAGTCGGGAAAAATGGCGTATTGATGCCAAAACGGGAAAAAATGAGGACGCTGATAACAATAACTGAAAACATAATGAAAAAGAAGATATGGAGGGTACAAGAAGTATAAAGCATAATTGGAAAATGAGCTTGGTTTATGCTCTTAAGAAGGCCACTCTTTTCGGTCTTCGAAAGAATATATTCCATTACGTCCTCGACCAAAGAATATGTTGGCGGCAACGTGGTTAGCCGGAAGGAGCTGGAATTAATTTTAAAACTAGCACCGTTGATCCGGATAAATATTTTTACGCCGTTCAACACAACAATCTTTTGTACAGACGCAAGCGTAATTGGTGGAGGAGTAGTTTATACCGAGTGCCGAGATCCTTTGAAAATTTGCGAAGGATCAAATCGGATTGAATGTATTGAAGAACAGAAGTGGAAAACTGAGATACGACATCGTTGGAAGAAAAAACACCCGATACACATTTTAGAGGGCGAAGCAGTCATTCTTGGTATGCTTTGGCCTCTTCGAAATCGGAATAAATATCGAACACGGATAATTATGTTTATTGATAACCAGTCGCTTCTTGGAGCTTTGCTAAAGGGACGTAGCAGTAAGCGAAGATTTAACCGGATCTGCAGGCGCGTTGCCGCGTTGGTACTCGTCGGTGACATAACAATGGATTATTTTTATGTCCCTAGTGGGAAAACTCCAGCCGATGAACCGTCACGGGCTTTTTGATCTAGCTCACCGACGGGTAAAAGCGGCAACACTGCAGGGATACCGTAAGAACCTTGGTTATGTCGTGGAGTGGCTGGCGCAACAACCAGTCGCTCGCCGTCGATGTAAGAACGCAGAAGAAGTTGATAAATTGTTCGCGAGGTATTACATTGATCTTTTTCATGGTAATCAACAATTGAAGGCAGGAGGTGTAGCTAAGGCAAAATCAGCGTTGGAATTTTTTCTCTCCGAACTCAGCGGGAAATTGGTATTGGCGAATCAAAGTATACAGGACTGGACAGCGTCGCGCCCTAACCTTCATTTAGGCTTATGTCCGGAAATCGTTGTATACGGATTGGCATTGGATCTTTTTAAACACGGGGATCCGGATCTGGGGGTAGGATTGCTGCTGCTGTTTGATGGGTATCTCAGGCTAGGGGATTTATTGCAGCTAAAATTATTGGACGTCGCCATGCTGCCGCTAACCGAAAAGCAGCCACACTATGGGATGCTCAACATTCCGATAGGAAAACGTGGCCGTAATGAATCCGTCACGATAAGGCCGTATTTTTTGGCGGTTTTGTTAAACAAATTAGTTAGAAGAAGGACGTTGGCAGAAGCAGAAGTTCTTTTCCCGTATCAAACAGCTCGGTTTCGGGCCGGTCTCCGAAGAGCTGTTGAACCTCTAGGGATTATGTTCGCGATCACTCCACACATGCTTAGGTACGGCGAAGCGATCACCGATAAGCTTTATGCTCGTCTCGGCGACCAGTATATTAAATGCCGAGGACTTTGACAAAGCGATAAGAATTTTAAGAGATATATTCAACCACACAAATTATACCAAGCGCTCCACAAATTATTTCCTGCCCAACGTCAGTCATTTGAGGCGGTTTACACTAGGGCATACACATTTTTCAACGTGCCGCCGCCAGATTGGGCTGGGGGTTTGGATTATCATGTGGAAACTTAAGCCGAAACTCGTATTTCGTTTCAGTCAGTTCGTCAGAATTCTGCACCCGACTCGCAGAATTCTGACACTCGGAATCAGTTTTCTGAAAAAATCATTATAACAGAAAACTGTCTCATGGAATATCAACTAAGAGCTTGGAACCTATATCAGAAGGAAGTTGAGTTTGGATAGTAGTAGTGGACTTGGTTGTAGGAATTTAATGGGTTTTGGTCTAGGATTGGTTTTTGGGGAGTGGGGGTGAGCTGGCTGGGACTTGGCTATTTTTTGGTTAAGTCGCTCGGATGCCATCGCGTGGTAGTTTAAAACACTATAGCTTCGTATTAAAAATTGAAATGTTGTTGTCAAAAAATTATTTTTTGCCTTGTCAATAGTACTTGGTTAAAAAATGCGAAGTGTAATAGTACGAGCGTAGCGAGCTGTCATGTATCATAAAGTACCAAAAGATGGGTCATTTTCGACGATTTAAATTCTTTTTTGGTTAATATTGACTACATATCTTCAAACGCTTCCTATGTAACCTGTGAAACATCGGGATATAGCTCGGGGTTTTCGAACGAGAATTTGGTGCTCTTTAGGCTTCATTAACGGCCCTACAAAGGTGCTATTTGATATCCCTAAAGGTCTCAAGAAAAGACATAATGTGGGCCAAACGCACCGTGTCAAGGCGCCAAAAAACTATCATTTTCAAAGAGTGCCTTCAGTAACCGCATTTACCAAACGAGCCCGTAGCCTTGCTGCATCGCGGCGGGCAGCTCTGGTCGCTGCCAACGTTAAGGCTCGTTCACCGCGCGAACCAAGCCAAACCTCGTGAGCTCGCTTGTCCATCTCGGCTTGAAGGCGCCGACGTTGGCGGTCCGCCATTTCAAGCTGCTTTTCAATGCATTTCTTTTCTGCCAAAGCAGCGCGATCATTCTTTTCCTTTTCCGCGCGTACACGTTCCTGATCGCGCTTCTCTAACGCCGTAAGCACACCATTCCCAGTCAACAACAACCCACCTGTTGTGTTCAATGTCCCGTTCACTAACAAATCGCTATCACTGCGTAACAAATTAACGGACGTGGTGAATAAGTGAACTAGTTGATTGTATGTCGTAAACGCGGCACCTTGACTGGGTGCACTCTGTAGGTTAGTAATGTCGGTGGTTTTGATAACTTTTGGATTCACACCTTCCGTTGACAACTCCCATAATCCACAGGCTTTGTTAACAGCTCACATATTGTGTACACATCGTTTTTGGAACATTCGTTGACAAAGAGCGTGCGGCGGTTGAGTGCAACACGGAACGCTGTCTTATACGGGGAGAAGACCGAAAAGTCCAGAGGTTGCGTGCGGTGGCTTGTGTGCGCGGGCAAGGCAACCACAACAATACGATTGTCCTTGAACAAACGAAGAACCTTGAACGTACAGTGTGCTCCATACCCATCCAACGCAAGTACAATGTTCCTATATCTCTCTCGCAGACGTGTGGTCTCTTGAACAAACTTATTCCCCCACTCGAGAAATATCTGGCTATCAACACCGGCCTTCTCTCGATACAAGCAATACGCGTTTGGTGGCAGGAAGGTGGACGGTGTCTCTACAGTTCTGTCTGCCTTCCATCGATATTTTGCTTGCTTTCCAGGTAGCACTACGAGCGGGCTCCATGCACGACCATCAGCGGATACGACTGGCATGATGGTAACGTGCTGCGCGTTTGAAGTCCATTTGAGTTCGACAGAATTACAACGGCCTGTTGCTTCAAACAACGCCTTCGCCCGGCATCGAGCTGCAGTGTGAGTAGAGAAACCGCTCTCATCGATGTTGAAGATCTGTTCAGGGGATTCTATTTTGAATTCCTTATAAACTTGCGTGAGGTGTGCATAGAGTTTGGCAAGATTGTTCGCGGACATGGCCATCTGTCGTGGTTTTTTCAATTGAGATCTTCGCTTTAAGGATACATCCGGGTGTCGTCGAATAAAGTTACGAACAAAACCATCACCTGGTTTGCAGTTGATGAAGGGCAACTTCTGTCTACGTTGAGGTGGCCGCGAGTGTACAAAATGTTGTACAAGATCCTTGAAGCAGTTGCGTGAAAGAGGTGTTTCCTGATGCGAAAACGACAGGACGGACTGCTTGATAAGTTTCTCTTCTGTTTCTGAGAAGAGTGGTTTACGCCCTCTGCGTTTAGATGTGGCCGAGCCACTTTGCGTGCAGTGTTTGTGCTGCAAGGTAGAGTACGGTACATTGTGTTTTCGAGCACATTTTCTTATGGATGTTGTTGAGCTCCGGAGGTCAAGTAAGGCGTGATGCAAGTGTTGTCGGGAAACGCCTTTCTTCAGTGCAAAAACGCGTTTGTGTGTCATTCGGGCTACTGAACAAAAGTACTGCCGATTCAAGAGAGTTTTGGAGTCACGAGTGCTGTTCGCAGCCTGGGAGAAGGCCGCAGCAGACGAAATGGTGGTTATCCATGTGAAAAAGCGCGCCGATTCTGATGGTATCATTGGAATTCGAATGTTATGAGCCGTTTCTAACGTAGAGTTGTTATGATATCGGAGAGTTTCATATTCTGCGAAAATGTGGCGAAATATAATCACCAAAGCGACCCTATTTGGTCTACTGACCCTACTTTGGTGCACCGGATGATAGTCAATGAGAGGAAATGGTAAATAGAGGGCCTGTTTGTAGCGGTCAGTTGAGAGTTGTTCCGCGTAGAACTTGTTTCAAAGTTGGCAAGTGTTTGAAACGGCTACTCGCAGAATGCTACATATCATTTCCGTGGTCTTTTCGCGTACTACTGTACAGTAAAATGTGCGTACTATTTCGCGTGGACTAATTTATGTGTTCAGGAACCGCGCAATGCAAGCATTTTGTGCATTGAGCACAAGCGGCACGGCGAACGGCCAAGGCGGCGAAAAGGGCGCGCAAATGAAAACGCGCCACGTACGCACACACGCCACACGCAGCCGACTCGCGAGCACAGCGCCGCGCGCGTCAAGCACCAGAGGCGAGTTGCGCTCCAGCACACGCGCAAAGGGAGAGAGAGAGAGAGAGAGAGAGAGAGAGCGAGCGCATCACGGGCAGCGCGCGCGCCATCGCGCCGCGTTCAAGTGCAACGCACAATGGCAAGCGCGACGTTAAGCGCCCTACCAGCCGATGCGTTACGACGCATCGCACAACAGCTCGACTACAGCTCACTCTGCGCGCTCTCCGAGACAAGCACGCAACTACACGCGCTAGCAACGGACGAACATCTATGGCAACATCTAGCAGCGCGTCGCTTCCGTGCCTCGCGTGTGCCTCGCGGCAATATGTCGCGCACAACGCGCACAACGCCGAGTTGGCGTACATTATTCGCAGCGTGGCATGCACAAGGACGTATGCCACATTCACGACAAACAGGCATGCGCTTTCGATCGTTTGTGCGCGCCGAGCGACCATGGCATGTGCGACTGTGGCTGTGTGTGACGAGTGCGGACGATTGTCGTCTACGTGACGGTGCGTTGCGTGCGCGCGTGGTGGTGCAAAACGTGGGCGGAGGCGGCGGGACGGTGCGCGTCATGGCGCGACGCGTGGGCTTTGTGTTGTGTGACGGCGGCGTGGTGCGCGCCGGGGAGCGCGCGGACGCGCACGCTGGAGTGGGCGCGCAGCAGACGGCATTTGCGCAGGTGGCGACGGTGTGGCGCGAGCGCGAGCGCGAGCGCGGTGACGGGGGTGAGAACGAAGAGGAGGAAGAGGGCTGCGAGCTGCGACTGGACGAATTTGCAGTGGTGAGCGTGGTGATCGGTATGCACGACGCCACGTTCGAGGTGGAGGTATTGGAGCGACTGCGACAAGTGTTTGTTCCGCTGAGTGCGGGCGGTGAAGCACGCGCCACCATGGTGGAACGTCGCGTATGGGACGCCTACGAGCAATTGCCCGGCGGATGGTGGGTACGTCGAGCATAGCTCTCTTTCTCTCTCTCTCTCTGTGTGAGTGATGTGAGTGGGGAGGGGGGTGAAGTAAGTGGAAGTGAGTAAGTGAAGTGAGTGGCATCAAGACGAGTCAAACACATTGTACACGACGCGTGAAAACGGTTTGCGACACACAGGACACTCCTCGCGCACAAGTCGGGCACACGATGCGCAACACACGGAATGAGCGCACCACAGAAAGAGCGTAGTGACGCGTTGGTCCAGACAAACCACACACAACACAGCGTCCGGACCGCGATGAGCGGCCAATCGCACGAGACGGTGCGGCGCAAGTTTGGACCGATGCGACGGACGTAATTCGAATGTATGCGGGGACATGGAGAAGCCATTGTCGCCGCCAACGAGCACGACGGAGCGGTGGGCGGTGGGCGCCATGGCGGCATTGACGAGTCGGCCGGGCGAGGCGCCCAGCACGGCGGGGGGTGGGGCCCAGCGCAGACGCGCTGTGTCGAAGACGGCCAGATCGGACAGAACGTTGTTGGAGGAAGCGCCGCCGTACATCAACAGACGGTGATCAGCGGGCAAGGCGGCGACGGCATGGCCCTCCCGCGCGGCGGGTCGGAACGGATGGTGCGGGTACGGTAGGTGATGCCACTTACCGTCGGCCAAGTCAAACAACATGGCATCGTCAAAGCATCGTTCGCCGTCATCGGCGCATCCGCCGTGCATGAACAGCACGCGGTCCGACACAAAGTGCAACACACAGCCGGCGCGGGCGGTGGGCGCCAGCGCGCCACCAACGCGAAGCGGTGTCCACAGCGCGCGTTCGGCATGCAACACGTGCACGACGTGTGAGTCAAAGTAGCGTCCACCCAAATACGCGTACAGCGAGCGGCCGCCAAACACGGCCACGGTGGCCGCGTCCGGCGCCACGGCCATTGCGCAGCGCACGCGCGGCGCCGGCGGCGTGCCGCTGGCCGCCACGGGCGCCCACGTGCGGTTTGCCACGTGGAACAGCTGTAGGTCGTTGAGTCTCCCCTTGGGCGACGAACCGCCGAACAGCAGCACTCGACCGCCGTGCGCGCCCAGCGCCACGGCCGCGTGGCCCGTGCGCGCCGTCGGTAGCACGCCGCGCGCGTGTACGTCGCGCCATTGCATGCTGCGCGTGTGCAGCGCCTGTAGACGGTTCACGCGCGTGCCGGCGCGTTCCGTGCTACCCGCTCCCACCGCTCCGCCGAACTTGAGCACCGTGCGTCCGTCCTCCACCGTCGTCAGTGTGTGTCCTTCTGTTCCTACTCCAACGCCGTTGCCCGTCTTGCTCCACCGCATTTCTACCACTTGCTCCCCGTCCCACGCCCCGCCCCCGCCCTCGCCCCCGCCCTCGCTTCCCGACCGCGTCGTCGTCCATGCAGTCCACGCCGCCGGGTGCATCTCGCGCTGTAGCTCCTCCTCTTCCTCCTCTTCTTCTTCTTCTTCTTCTTCTTCTTTCTCCTCTTCCTCCAGCCGCGCCAGCGACGCGAAGCTCGACTCCATCTCGCCGCCTCCGCCTCCGCCGCCGCCGCCGCCGCTCTCCGCCGCCGCCACGCGCCTCGCCGCGGGGTGCACCCACTGCGAGCGTCCGCTGCGCTCGCAGCGAAACAGCCCCAGTCGCTGCTGCACGCTGAAGCCGGCGTCGCGCGCGCGCCGCGCGTCCAGCGCCACCGCTGCGTCCAGCGTTGAGTCGCTGGGCGTCGTCCACACGTCCGTCTCGCTGCTCACGTGGTGGTAGTACCGGTATCCGAACGTGTCCACCAGCGCGATCCATCCGCGAGGCACGTCCGCCCCGCTGCCCTCGTCCAGCGCCTCGTCCTGGGCCTCGTCCATGTCCTCGTCCATGCCCTCGTCCATGCCCTCGTCGTCGCCGCGCGCGCCGCCGGCGCGCACCGCGTCGCAGAGCGCGCTGCCAAACACCACGGGGCGCGCCCCCGTGATGCACTCGTCCGTGGTGACGCCGCCCACCATCTGTCCGCATGGCGCGCCCGCGTCCGCCATCAGCTTGACGTTGAGCGTCACGTGCGCCGCCACCGCCACCGTTAGCGGCACCGCGTTGGCCGCGTGTCTCAGCGCCGCCCACAGCTCGTGCACGCCCACGTCGTGTTCATGCAGCGCCGTAGCGCCGCGCGCCGTCGACTCCAGCACGCGCACCTTGATGCGCGAGTGTGCTAGCTCGCGCAGGCTGCCGGCGCGCAGCACCAGTCTTCCCATCGTCGCCCACTGCACGCTCTGCGCCGCGTAGTCCCCCTTGTCGTCGTCGTCGTCGTCGTCAGCCTGCTGCACGGGGCGCACGCTGGACGTGGCGAACGACGCGTGCGCCACATGCTCCAGTCTCACGCACAGCGCGCGCGCCGACAGCCGTCCGTGCAGACGCACGTCTGTCAGCGACAGCCTCACGCAGCATGGCTGCTCCACGTGCGCGTCGAACGCCAGCGTCAGGTCGGTGCCATTGTGGTCGCCGTCGCGCAGACGCAGGCTCTGACACACGGTGCCGCGCGCCAGCGACAGAAAACTGATGCGCAGCGAGCCCACGGCGGTGTGCGCCACGGGTGCGCGCGCGCCGCACGCCGACAGCACACCCAGTCGCCGGCGCGTCAGCTTGGAGACGTGCACGTTGAGCGTGGCGGCGCGCACGGCCAGTTGGTCGGGCAGTCGCTCGCTCCATTTCACGCGCCACTCGGGCGGGAACAGCAGCTCCTGCGAGCGCGGCGACTGCGTGGCGTCGCGCTCCACGGCCGGCGACAGCACGTTGGTCACGCGGCGCGTGGACGTGCTGAGCGAGATCTGCACCACGGCAGGCAGCGGCGTGGGCGCGGCGGCCGTGAGCCGGAAGTTGCACAGCTTGAAGTTGAGCACGCCCATGGCGGGTTGGCGCATCAAGGGGGGAGGGGGAGGGGGAGGGGGAGGGGGAGGGGGAGTGGGGTGGTGGTGGGTTGTGAAGGGCGACGAAGGCAACGGGCGGGGGAAATAGCGGCGCGCGGGGGGGCTTGTTGGAGGGTGAGCTGCGCGTTTACGTAGTAGAAAGTGTGCCGGCTGCGTGCATCGCTGCAGCCGACGCGGCGCCACGAGCCAGATTCGCGCACGAAGCGGCGCTGTGGTTGGCCACCGCGCGCCCCACGCGAGGCGCCACACATCGGCGCGCCTACCGCGCGCCAATCGCGTGCGCCCCCAAAATATCCCACGTATCTATCTGGCTACCAGCGCCAAACGAAAGGCGCCAAACGAAAGGCGCCAGACGAAAGGCGCCAAGCGAAAGGCGCCAAGCGAAAAGCGCCAAAAGAAAGGCGCTAGACGAAAGGCGCCGAGCGAAAGGCGCAAAACGCACGCAAGGCGTCAAGCGCAAAGGAGAAACATGGCCACGAGCGTGACGCTGTCGCTACGCGGCGACGGCGGCGCCGGCAGCGGCGGCAGCGGCGGCGCCGGCGGCGGTGCCGGCGGAGGAGGCGCCGCGGGTGGCGTGCCCGACGGCGCGCCCGCATCGGCCGCCGTCGAGGAGAGCAGGGACGAAGCGGCGCGCGCCCTGCTCACGCCGGCCCAACTCACCCTGTACTCGCTCACGCACGGCATGACGCACGCCGCTACGCGCCGCCAGCTGCTGGCGCACGTTGCGGGCGGCGCGTCTCGCGCGCGCGTCGTCGCCGCCGCCGCCCCCGCGCGCAGCGCCGCCGCCGGCACGGCTGTTGGTGGCCGCGCGCGCGCGCCGCCGCCGCCGCACCTGCCCGCGCGTCTGGCCGTCGTGTGGCAGGACGCGCTGCCGGCGCGCGCCGCGCGCCGCCGCGACGCCGCCGCGCCGAGTCCGCTGGTGGCGCGCGTGCGCGATGGTGACAGCCTCCAACGCGCCGACGACTGGGACGACGCCGACGGCTGACTCAGCGCGGCGGCGGCAGCGGCGGCAGCGACGCCACGCCGAAGCGACGCTGTAGCACGACGCGCATGTCGTGCGGCAGCGGCGCCTCCACGCTGAGTGCGCGCGCGGAAAAGGGGTGCGCAAGCTGCAGACGACACGCGTGCAGCATGGGCCGCGGCGCCAGCGACGCGAAGCGCGCGTTGACGTCGCGCGCGCCGTACGTATCGTCGCCAAGCACGGGAGCGCGCGCGTGGCGAAGATGGACGCGGATCTGGTGCGTTCTTCCCGTCTCGATGCGCACGCGCACGACGTGAAGCAGCGCGTGTGCGTCGTGCATAACGGTTTGTACGACGGAGCGCGCGACGCGCCCGCCGAGCGTCTCGGAGAGTATTGTCATGCGCTGGCGGTTGCGTGCGTCGCGCCCGATGGGCGCGTCGATGGTGGTGCCCGTGCATCCCGTCCCGCACGGGTTGCGTACTGTGATGGCTACGTAGTCCTTGTGCACCTGCCGCGCCGCGAATTGCGCCGCTAGCCGCTCGTGCGCGCTGCGCGTCTTCGCCACCACCAACACGCCTGACGTGCCCTTGTCCAGCCGGTGCACAATGCCGCCGCGCTGCGCGTCCAGCGCGTCGGCGCTGAAGCGCCCCGCCACCGCGTTGGCCACCGTGCCGCTCCAGTTGCCCGGCGCGGGGTGCGTCACCATGCCTGCCGCCTTATTGATAAATAGCATGTGTTCGTCCTCGTAAAGCACGTCCAGCGCGATGCGCTCAGCGCCACCGGCGCCCTCCGCCTCCCTGGCCACCTCGCGCACGGCAATGGAGTCGCCCTCATCCACGCGCCTCGCCTTGCTGACCGCTGCGCACCCGCCGACCCGCACGTGCCCCGCCGCAATCAACCACTGCGCGTAGCTCCTCGAGCGGCCGTGCAGTCGCGCCGCCACCACCTGATCCACGCGCTGCCCGCTCTCGTGCGCGCGCACCCGGAAATTGTGCGTTGTCGCCTCCGTCGCCGCTTCGCCGTCGCCCGTCGCGCGCGCACTGCACCGACGCGCTGAATGCGCCGCGAGCGAGGCGCGCTGCGCGCGCACGCGCAGCGCCGCCGCCGTTGCGAAGGCGCTTCGTGTCTGCCGTGCCATCAAGCACGCCGCCGTTCTCGCGGCGTTTGCGCTCCGCGCATCCGCGCGCGCTTCGTTTCGAGCTGTGGCGTCAACTGATATCTCTGCACACGTGTGCGTGCGTGTCTTTGCTGTGAGCCCGAACGAATGGTTTATACATCGTGTCCGACCTGTACAGGTGAATACCGCAATTAGTGTGCGTGGAAATATAGTGTGGTTACAATAATTAGATTGGCACACACTCATTTTGGTATCCCTGCATGTCATACACACGAACCACGAATGAGTGTGCGCCAGTGGTATTGCTTGCAAGGTCCCCAAATTCACAACTGCGCTGTGGCTCATTCCATCACATGTACTACCTTTCCTTGAAGGCTAATTATGAACATGTTTTCAAAGAAGCCATTTTATCTCCGAAACGTGTTCGCGTTCTGAAAAGGGCGTAAATCCATTGTGTGGGCGTTTCCATGCAAATTCCAGCGCGCGGGCTTCCACGACAAAATCTCCCTTCTCCACAATTTGCCGCCTCGTGGGTTAGGTGCGCTTGCTCGCGTGCGTCAGGTCGATCCCGATGCGAAAAGATAAAACGTTGATGCTCGCGTGCGTGCAAGAATTACGTCAGCTGGAGAAGTGAGTCAGATAGCAAGTTGCAGTAGGTCAGTCCGTTTCTTCGACTGGGTATGTTGCCTTTAATAAAAATGACCTACCGTATATCTGCGTCCCTTCACTGTCCTCTCGACCGATCACTGGGCGACAGAGTCGACGGGGGTCGACTCGTTAATGTGAGCTAAGATATTGTCGCTTTTTTCACGACCTTTCCCAACGGGAACACCATCTCGATACAAATTTGATTCTGACCGTTTAAGATCCGGCTGGACGATTTTTTTCAAAGCCAGTCAGGCACAACAGCGCCCCATTCCCCTAAAGCTTTCAATAGGCAAGTCTTCGGAAGCATCAGAATGAGCAAAGTGGGATTGCAGTCTGCTTGAGATCCGGTTTCCCCGATGTCGCCAGAAAGTCCTTAAGCATGCCATCAAGATCAGCGGAGGCGCTGGCAAGAGGTTTCCAAGTCCGATCGACCTCCTCTGGTAAACCCTGCCACTCAATATTGAGCTGAAGCGCGCCCTTGCGCTCGCAAATGTCTCGTATCTCGCAATCACGTTCGATCACCGTTTCAGAAGAGGTAACTGTAGATATCAGCGCTGGTTCCACTTCCTTTCCCAGCATGTCCTCGCGGTAGAGCAACAGCTGAAGCCCGTGAATTGTTTCACGCTTATTGCGTACGAGGTCTTCCACCTCGTACACCCAGGGTGACTTTGTCGTCACTACCCTGCGCGGTGCTTTCCACAGAAACTGCAGATTGTGTCCCTTCTTCTGTGCTCTTCGTACGAGCACAAAGTTGCCAATGTGGAGCAAAACCCGGCGACGGGAAGTGCTCTCAAGGTGTTCGAAGCCTTGCTCCCTGGGGGAGGCAGACTCAGAGACAGAGCCCTCCGTTCCACCCGTAGTGTGGGGTGTAACGCCCACGGGGGATTCCGGCAGTACCGACGGAGGTGAGGGGTAGAAACCGTTGGGTCGGGAATGGGTATGGGTATCCCAAAGAATGGGGGAAAATCCGCCGAAGAGGAAAAACGGGGCGAGGGTCGGGCACTAACAGGCACCGGACCCGAGAACCAGAAAAGGGGCGAAACAACAAAAGAAACCCAATACAGGGGCGAAAACCTGTCCTCGAAAGGAAAAACAAAAAGCACGCAACAAGTAAGCAGAACCCCCACGGGGTATCGTGCACGCAGGTCGTCTGAGCGTTCCCAAGGGGGTGGTTGCACGGAACCCAAACGTGGGCACTCTCCAAGTGGAGTCGTGTCCTTACGCTGGCGTTGCTAACCAGAGCCCGTTCTGGGTTGTAAGGACAAAACGATGGCGACGAAGAACCTCTAAAGGTATCGAAGACCAACCTTGGTTGTCATTTACTCTGAGCTCGGACTGTCAGATCTCGCCTCCCTAAGTAGGGCCCACTAACTAAACTCTACAGTAATGCACACCTGCTCAGGGCCATACACGTGGAGATCCCACTGCCAGGGCCCAAAAGTCCAACGTTCTACAAATATCCGAAAATCGGTGCCAAAATTAAGCCACGTGTATCACGGGGCCAATCCAACCATGGGCCATCCGAATTTTCCCTTATAGGCGAAATATAACCGGAAAGCAGTGCCACCTCAGCACACCTTAGAGGGGATCATAATCATAACCCTCGGAGGGTTCAATCCTCATTCTATGAGTTGCATCCTCAACTATCCCCTGACTGGGCGTTGCTCTACAGCCAACACTGAATGATTGAGCTGCAATCTGGGTGAGCCTATTATGGCGATCAATGCACTTCTGTTGCGCAACGCGAACCCTTCCAGAAACGTTGCTGTGCACATCCCGCAGGGCGTCCTGTAGATCGTTGATGTTCAGCAGCTTCTGCGCTTCAACCTCAGATGCCAGCCTACCTGTCCTACAGTGCTCGACCGGAAGCGCGCGCAGCAAAGGCCTGATAGGTGTAGAGCAACGCCCAGTTAGGGGATACTTGAAGATGCAACTCATAGAATGAGGGTTGAACCCTCCGAGGGTTATGACTATGATCCCCTCTAAGGTGTGCTGAGGTGGCACGGTTTTCTGGTTAGAGTTCGCCTATGAAGAGAAGATTCGGATGGCCCATGGTTTGATTGGCCCCGTGATACACGTGGCTTAATTTCGGCACCGATTTTCGGATATTTGCTAGGACGTTGGACTTTTGGGCCCTGACAGTGGGATCTCCACGTGTATGGCGCTGAGCAGGTGTGCACTACTGTAGAGTTTAGTTAGTGGGCCCTACTTAGGGAGGCGAGATCTGACAGTCCGAAGCTCAGAGTAAATGGTAACCAAGGTTGGTCTTCGATACCTTTAGAGGTTCTTCGTCGCCATCGTTTCGGCCTTATAACCCAGAACGGGCTCTGGTTAGCAACGCCTGCGTAGGGACACGACTCCACTTGGAGAGTGCCCACGTTTGGGTTCCGTGCAACCACCCCCTTGGGACCGCTCAGACGACCTGCGTGCACGATACCCCGTGGGGGTTCTGCTTACTTGTTGCGTGCTTTTTGTGTTTCCTTTCGAGGACAGGTTTTCGCCCCTGTATTGGGTTTCTTTTGTTGTTTCGCCCCTTTTCTGGTTCTCGGGTCCGGTGCCTGTTAGTGCCCGACCCTCGCCCCGTTTTTCTTCTTCGCCGGATTTCCCCCCATTCTTTGGGATACCCATACCCATTCCCGACCCAACGGTTTCTACCCCTCACCTCCGTCGGTACTGCCGGAATCCCCCGTGGGCGTTACACCCCACACTACGGGTGGAACGGAGGGCTCTGTCTCTGAGTCTGCCTCCCCCAGGGAGCAAGGCTTCGAACACCTTGAGAGCACTTCCCGTCGCCGGGTTTTGCTCCACACTCAGGGTCCCGAGCGCCGAGCTGGCGCGACGGTGCGTGATTAAGAACGCTTTGTATGCATTCAGACACCGCCAGCCACTCGCGCGGGGACATTTTCCATTCAGCCATTAGTGCGCGGCACGCGCGGAGCACCTCCCGGCAGACTTGCTCTACTGTCCCATTAGCCCAGGGCGAGTAGGCGGTCGTAAAATGATGTTTCACCTTAAGCTCAGCCGTCAGGTCGTGCAGGAGTTGGTTCTTAAAGTGTGTGCCCTGGTCGCTCACGAGCCACTCGAACCCCCCAAACGAAGCTATCCACATAGTTAAAGCCTCAGCGGCTACCAGGCTAGTAGCTGCCTCAGCGGGCCAGAGCCATACGTACCCAGAGAGATCATCGCGCATCAGCAGTAGATACTTCATCTTTGCATTACTTGAGCCCATGTAAAGAAAATCCACATGAAGGACCTCATTCACCCTTGACCCGTGCAGCGCCTGCCCTAGTGGGCGAGGTATGACCTCACCCGTGCGTGTCACCAAACAGTGGTAGCAGCGACGCACAAAGGTGGCGACATCCTGCTTGAGCGTCGACCAGTGGAAACTCTCGCGTATTGTGCTTTCGGTCCCGTCCTGGCCCCGGTGGCCCATCGTGCCACCATGTGACACTATCAGCACTCGGAGCTGTAGCTCTGCATCATTCTCAGGCACCCAGATCCGACTCCCCTTCTTCCAGAGCCGATCATCCGGATCGAGTGCCAGTCCAGCTTTCGGTGAGCTTGATCTTTCCTGCGCGTCATGAAGCGAGGATATACTTGGCCATTCTATATCATCAGCAGCTGGCACCATTTGTGCTGTAGTCTCTAATAGAGAGCAGATAGTGCGCATTGGGTGATGCTGCTCAACGCGGTAACCCTTGCACCATCTCGTGAGCATATCTGCGCAGACGTTCTTGTCGCCATCGATGTGCTCGAGTATGTAGTCAAACCGAGATAGAAATAATGCCCAGCGTTGCACCTTACTCACAATATGGCGGCCGAGTGCCGGCTCGAAAGCGAGCGGGGCAAAGACGAAGAGGAGATTGCGGTGGTCTGTGTGGACGTGCGCTGGTTGCTCGTCGAAGAAGAGGTAGTCCATTTTGTCGAACACTTGCATAATAGCAAACCCTTCCTTCTCGAACATACTCCAATTCCGCTCGGCCTTCTTGAACTCGGCGCCGAGGAAAGCGAGGGGCTCATGGCGTTGCTCCTCGATTGGTAGAGCGGGCTGGTCTGGCTTATTCTGTGTCACCACGCCGGACCAGAAATATTTCGACGCATCAGTGTAGACGCATATAATGTACCCTTCTTTCGGGTATGCCAGCTCAACCGCGTTGCGAAGATTGTCTTGCAAGGCTCGAAAGGCCTGTTCGTGCTCAGCGCCCCAAGCCAAACTGCGCAACGGCACATCCTTGATAGACCTCTTAGTCCTTTGGCTCTTTAGCTTATAAGCCCTCTCGAGCACGGCCGTTACCGGGGCGACAGTGCGCGCAAAGTCTGGTATTGCGTTCTGCATCCAACGGCAACAGTGCACAAATGAGCACAACTCCCCGGCCGTTATGGGAGAGTGTATGTTTTGGAGCCCCTCCACCTTGGCGGGGTCCATCTTGTACCCTTCACCGCTGACTATTCTGCCACACCACTTGATGGAGCGTTCGAGGACTTTGCACTTCTTAGCGGAGAGGTATAGCCCAACCTCCTCACATATGCCAAAGAAAGTTTCTAATCCATCAAGTAGCTCTCCCTCCTCCTTGGTATGGAGGATAAAATCGTCCAAACAAGCCTTAAGCTTACTCCGTAGCTCAGAAAATAAAGGCTCAATCGTGCTCTGGAAGTGAGCCGTAGCGTTAGTTAGCCCAGGCCGAGTCCTCGTAGAGGTGCAGGTACCCTGCGGGGTTACCACCCCACACTTCCCAAAGCTGTTAGGGTGGCGCGGGAGTTGCCAGTAGCCGCTAACGAAGTCCAACACCACGAAGC
The DNA here is from genome assembly GCA_030374765.1 of Agarophyton chilense. Classification (NCBI taxonomy): domain Eukaryota; phylum Rhodophyta; class Florideophyceae; order Gracilariales; family Gracilariaceae; genus Agarophyton; species Agarophyton chilense. Next base: position 117,248 of record JARGXX010000117.1, read on the forward strand.
ACTCACTTCCAGCAAAGTCATATAGTTCTGACTCGACGTGCGGCATGGGCCAAGCTTGCTTGACCGTAGCAGCATTGACCGGCCGGAGGTCGATGGCCATGCGGAACTGCGCCTGCAATCCCAGCTTCGGTACTAGGAGCGGTGCGGCTTGCCATTCGGCATCGGGGTTTGGAACAAAAAATTCCATCTTGACCAACTGGTCCACGTACCGTTTAAGGTACGCCCTCTGCGCAGCAGGATACAGCCGCGCCTTCACCTTGACGGGCTTTTTGCCCGGCAGGGTTGCAACCCTTAAAGGTCTGGCCTTGGCTTGGGGGGGATTTGCCCAGCCTAAGTCGAAAACCTGCCGATACCTTTTGTGTAGGTCGGCAAGCCTCTGCGCCCCAGCCTCGCTCAAGCCAGCTTCTTGGGCGGCGACCACGCCGGCATGCAAAGCCTCTGTAAGCTCGTCAGGGTCATCCTCGCCGAGGTCGACATAAACGTCAGTCTCCTCCAGGAAATCCTTCTCAGCTCCCCCTTCGGAGTGAAAAATTCCATCATCCCAGAGTGCCGCGATCAGACTCGGCGGGTCCTCGTCGTTAACGCGCACGGCATTGCGCATGGCAAGCTCGTTCTGCTTGCGCGCGTGTTCCTACAGCAGCGACGCCATGTCCGCCACTCCATCTAGTCGCTCTGCGGCTGCCTGCAGCAAGATCTTATTGTCCAACCCCAGCGCAGCGAGGTCCTCTCTTCCAATCAGCACGCACCCAATCGGCTGGTCGACAACGTGCCACCACATCTTGCGGAGCAAAACCTTCGAGCCATGACGGATGCGTAGAGTCACATCCAGCTGCACCTTCTCCGACGAAGTCAACTTTGCTTCACCCTCGAGGACGGTGTGGAAAGACTTGGTGTTATTCAAAGACACCTTATTTAAAATACACCCATTTTGGTTCAGCTCCTCGGCGATATTTTTGGGAAGGACATTGATGTCCGACCCTTGGTCCGCCATCACCACGATCTCAATCGCTCCAGCCCCAAGCGTCGCGCTGAACAACGTCGAATGACTGTCGATGGCCGCAGCACCAATGCGGCTAACAGCTCCATCACTCCTTCCACTCTTGGTGTCAATCTGGACTTTTTTCGGGCGGTTAGCGCGATACTTCTCAATCAGCTCTTTCTTACGCGCATCTGAAGTGTTCTTACAATCACGTAGAAAGTGGTGCTCGTGGCACCTCGGGTTCAGACAAGTCGGCATCTCAAACTTGCGCTTATTGGTGCCGGGCTTGTTACGGTTCATATTTTCAATAACCGACGAGCCAGATGCACGACCATTCTTCTGGTTCTTTCTCTGCCAGGAGGGCTTGTCTTCGTCCTTGCCCGGACGATGGCGCACGTCCATGCGCTCCACCTTCTCGACAATGGTCGCTTCCTCCACCATGATCTCGACGTACTTGAAGAAATCCGTCTTGTGAATTTGCTCCTTGCTTCTCATCTCAATAAGGTCTTCCATGTGCGTCTTCAGCAGCGCCGGCTTGGTCCTGGTCCTCGGGTGAGAGATGGCCACCTCGCGACACTTGTCCAACACATTCTTATACCCCTCAGCCTCCAGCACCTCCTCATAATTGAGAACCAACTGCCAGATTCGGCCACCAGCATCACGGATCGTCATGTCCATCTTGACGTTTTTAACGATGCGCTCCCAGTCCTCCTTGCGGAGATCATTGAACGCAACCTCTGTGCGGGTCTCAAGACAGGCCCGCAGCTTCTCCTCAGTAACCTCAGCCAGCGACGTAGCCTCCAGAAACTTACCGCGCCAAAGCATCCTCTGAACGAGCGGCTCGATCGAGCTCTTCAGAGAGATCGGCTTCAGCGACTCGTCGCATGGCGACTTCTTCTCTTCAACCTGCGCCTCATAAAGCTCACGCTTCTTGAGGAACTTAGCGATAGACGGAATGTCTATGCTCTTTAGTCGGGGAGCCTCCAGACCGACCACAGTGGTCTATCTGACGATCTCAGAGTCAGCCCCGGTATCTTTACCTGTTCGATCAGACATACCTGCTTAGCAAACAAACAAACACAAGAAACTTAGAAACGTTAAACGCGAAAAAGTAATTTCTGTGCCGCCTCGTGGGTTAGGTGCGCTTGCTCGCGTGCGTCGGGTCGATCCCGATGCGAAAAGATAAAACGTTGATGCTCGCGTGCGTGCGAGAATTACTTCAGCTGAAGAAGAGAGTCAGATGGCAAGTTGCAGTACGTCAGTCCGTTTCTTCGACTGAGTATGTTGCCTTTAATAAAATTGACCTACCGTCTATCTGCGTCCCTTCACCGTCCTCTGGACAGATCACTGGGCGACAGAGTCGACGGGGGTCGACTTGTTTTTGTGAGCCAAGATAGTGTCGTTTTGTTCACGACCTTTCCCAACGGTAACACCATCTCGATACAGATTTGATTCTGACCGTTTGAGATCCGGCTTGGCGATTTGTGTCAAACCCAGTCAGGCACAACAACAAGTTGAACTCACTCAACAACCAAACCGTTACCCACAAGCCACTATAGGGTCAACTACAGAAACTCCGGCAGCCCAACGGAACCCTCAATCTGTCCAGCAACAATCTCCGATGCCATACTAATAGAATCCAGAGTGGCGGCAGTTACTTCCATTGACATCCCTGAAAGCTCTTTTCTTTCGTCTAGTCTTTTTCACTTTATTTATTCCAGTCTTTCTTACACAACCTTAAAAAGAAATTTCCTGTTTTGTTACAAGCTTTTGTGTACGCCAAAGATGTTCTGCTTCTCTCTCCTTTTGCACTGCCTCTTTCATCACATCATTGTTTTGTTGTTTTTGCACCTTTCTTTTCGACACCACGGGCACCTGCTGGGCTTTCCGTCGTTTTTGTGCGTCTTTTCTCTTTACGTTTTTTATCGCATCTCTCCAACAGTCTTAAAATACTTCAAATCCTCACATCGTAAAGCAACTGAATACTGTTTTCATACTCTGCTCCGACGCACTCTCGCTCCATGCGAGGAGAAGTGAGGGGTTCCCTCATTAGGCAATAATCAGTTTTTGAGACCTATAAAAGCTCTGTGATAATCTTTATCTTGCATTCTTCACTGGCGCTACCCTCAAAAAATTCCCAATCCTTCTGATAGAATTCTCAATCTGTTTTTCATCGCTGAACCGCACGCAATCTAACTGCAAAAGAACAATTTTTTTTTTGTTTCTAATACATTACAAAGTTCCGCTGTGGCCGCCTTGAAACAATCCGCATACTGTGGAGTGGACAAAAACAACCCGATAGCTTCGAAGGCTGCTTTCATTGCTGGTGGAGTAATTGTCTGATGCACGTGTACTGTAAACGAAACATTGACTTGCGGCGTACGGGTTTCAGAAACTTCAGACCTTTGGAATTAATCTCGTATAAATCATAAGGACTTTTGAAAGGGGTTTTCATATTCCTTTCACATGGCTGCCAAATTTGGGAGGTGTTCGTAGGTTTGAAGACTTAAAAACATCCATTTCTTTGTATTTCAATTACCCAGCGGTTAATCATTGTCGAAGAATGACAATCTGTCGTCAGTAACTATGATTGCGATTCTTCAATGTGTTTTCGAACAAATGCTTTAACATTTTATATAAAGCATCCCAATAACTGGCTGGTCATTGATCTTTTGTCTAAAACAATGACGATAGAATCTTTTGGCATACATTGAGGTCTTGAAAATAGATTTCATGGTAAAATGACTGCTGCTTTGACTACAGACACTGATTGACTGCTTCAAAATCTTAAGCAGTCAATGTAAAACCTCGTTTAACTGAAACCTTATACTTTCCAATTGAGGGCGCTCGTCAACATGGAAAAAAATTAAGCATGGTCCAAAAATCTTGAGTTTCTGCCGTTACAAAGGTGCCGGCATCCCGAGTGGATCGCTGGGATATCTACGCCTTTAAAGCGCCGGTCTCCCAGCAGAAGTTTTTCAGGGTGTAAGAAATTATAGTAAAAATACGGCACATTCTTTCTTTATCAAATACTTCATCCGAACGTTTTGGTTTGCAAGCCACGTGCAGATATTAATTTTTGCGCCAGTTTAAACCCATATGTTTTCCTTTGAGACTGCGCTCCTTTTCCGTTCCCCCTCTACATTCCTCCTGAGCTTCCCTTCTCCCACTAACTTCTACTTGCTCTCAATTGCAATCGCATCTTTTTGTACCAACTTCTACTCTAGCTCTTTTTTAATCGCGTATTCAGATGTTTTCGGAGCTCTTCCAAGAAAACTTTCTCTTCTCTCACCAAAAAACCCCATCAAAAACTTCTCTACCACAGGCCCCTGAACCGTTCGTTGTTCTTGCAAACGACATAGTTCATATAAATAATGATGCAAAAAGCTTTCGGTCCTTACAACGTGAGAGTCTGGAAATGCAGCTCGCGATTTTCTACATCTACCTGTCGTTTTGGACGACCTAGATACTTCAGATCGTCTTCATCGAGGTTTAGCGTAACCAATCTGGCGCGAAGCCCTTTCTCGTCGCTCGAATGATGTTCAACATTCACACCTAAGTTTGCCAGAATAATATGTTGCTTTCGCTTCTACTACGTATTGTACTGAATGATTGGCGCAAGTACATGCGTACAATAGACTGTTTGTTTTTTAATCTTCCGCCTGGTGTACCAGCGAGCGATTACTGGTGTTGTGGAGAGGGCTAAATCCCGTCGTGATTTTTCCCTTACCCTGGTTATTTCTAATGCGGCAACTCAATTGAAGGATTTTAGAAAAATAGAAGAAGGAAAATTCAACCGATTTGTCGGAAGAGGAGTTCGAAATGTTGCTTACAATGCTGCGAGATCATAATCAATCCCAGCGGACGGTGCAGAGGATTTCGAGTGCACTTTCACTTTAAGCGCAGGACGCTGGAGTTAAACGCCTTACTGTTCGGGATCTACTGGGGGAGCAGTTCGACAGCATGGATTTTTGCCCTACTTACTCTTTTAATCCACCACTTGATTGTTCAGATCCGATTTGTCCTCCAATGAATCGAAGATTTGGAAATAAATTATGTCAGGTAATGAGAGAAATGAAGAGCACATGGACGTCTACGCTGTCTAAGTAGGACATGAGTGGTAATAATGGTTAAATACTTTTCAAAGAATTCTGACACAAAAACTAAAACCTCAATAGCCTTTCAGCTGTTGAAAGGCGTACATGTGTAACGTTTATTGTGTTTGGATTCGACTATGAGGATACAGATAAGTTGTTGGCGCGCTTCATTTCGCTAAATATCCCTAATAATGCGTGGGGAGGTCTAGTCATACGACGGATGCTTCATGACGAGAGTGAATTGAAACGTCGGGCGAGTTCGGGTGAACTTTCCATTTCGAGCAAACGGCATCGTTCGAACTGCAATAGCAGCGACAAAAAAATACAAAGCACTCTCTCTGAGCTTGGAACATCGATGAACGAATTTAACGCATTGCAGAAGCAGCATATCATTTTGCAGCAACAAATGCTGGAGGGAAGGGATAAGCATCTTTAAGAACGCCGACGACCTCATGAAATTTCCATTCAAGCGGTGCAAAAACCTTGGCAGTCTACATTGCACATCTGGAACTGGATAAACCAGCTGGATAAAACGATAGACGAGGCCTATAAAAGGCATCTGAAAGCGAGGGATGCGAGCAAGGATGGTATTCATGTTTAATTACCACACAATGTGTACTGAGAATTCAAAACTGCTCTTGATGAGTTGTTGCAGGAACTGCCAGTCACCAACAACAAAGACTGTAACCAGGTTTGAGCTAGAACTTTCTTTAGTGGAAATTTATAGCCGTGATCCTTTTCTGACTCTTCACTTCTTCCCTTTCGTCGGTACCGGTTATGGAAGCGCACCTGAGACTTGTGAGTATGTAGTCCAAGAAGCGATTTGACCAGAACGATCGAAAACCTCTCACGGTAAGTTCCTTTCTTCTGTTTTGTGACGACGTTCGCTTCTTATAACGAGATCGGAGACAACGGCACTCTGCCAGAAACAATTCTCCCTTCGCATGCGTCGAATTCAGGTTGTACGAAAGTTGTTGTTCACACTTCTGTGCGATGTGCTCCTAACGCCGAAGTATATTCTCGCACCAATGACAAGCAGATGGCCTTGTTCAGCTTTGAGGGTATTGCAACTGCCGGTGAGGAAAAATTAGTAAGAATCTAGAACAGTGCCATCTTGTTGAATCTTGAATGACGTAGAAGAAGCTTGGCAGTTGTTGGTTTGTTGCCAATCTCAGCAGACTCTGGTAGTGCTTTGGAAATATGGGATCTTAGAATGAAGGGGAAGCCGCGAATCAAGAAAGTTATAGCTGATCGTCACCTGCACTTCAAAGTGGTGATTATACACCACAGTTCTGGATATACTTGCGCATCCATCCCCAAAAGTCCCCGTTCGATCACAGCTCTGGTATTGAACTACTCTGTAGAGCAAAGAAATGATGAGTTTAACCTCATCTACGCAGGCGGTAGTGGAAATCGGTTGGCTGCCTAGCAGATGGACACGGGGTTGTATCTCTAGGACGTGATAACTTAATCCGTTTGTGCGATGCCCGGATGTACACTGTTGGTGGTATTCGTGAGATGGATGGAGTAATCGAAACAATGTCAGACTGGCACCGCCTATCCGTGAATGGTCAACATGTTTCATGTAGTTTAGGACGACAAGGAGACGTAGCATTTTGGAATGTGGAATTGAGAATACTTGTGCGTCGAATCAAGTTCCAGGCCCCAACATCAAACACAGATGTAACTGGGATAGTGGCACGAAAACTTCGAAATCCAGGAGCGGTTGTTGTTCTTCATTGGACGTCGGTAAGTGAGTTTGTCTGTGCACACCGAATGTGGCAAGTGTCATTTCGGTCCGCTCTATAACTTCAATGGCATACATTCATGGATTAAAACGGGATTCAAGTCGCTTGAATGCAATTAGCTATTGCATAAATTATAGACTCATGATCTTACTCAGAAAACGTCTACAGTACCCAACCATTTTTAACCGTCATTCCGACTATCAAACTGTTTATAGTGATGACATCACTTCCAGTATGTACATATTTACGCTGCACATATAGCCTTTAGTTTCATGTTTATGGCAAAAAGAAATCATGTTTAAAAGACATTGCCATACTTCACGAAGAGCTCTCTCATCCTACGTACGGAGCCCAAAACCTCAACTCCAACACTTCTAGGGAAGGGAGCGTATCTTGGTGTGTGCCATCCACTCAATATTGTCTTTTAATAAGTGAACAGACACCCGTTTTGTGATCTACAATCATTTAGAGCAGCAAAAGCTAAGATATTCCAGTACGAAACGTAAAGGATAACTACTCATTGTCGATTATCTCATCAAACGCAAATCCGACTGAACCAAAGAGACAACGTTCAACCAGAAGCTTCTTAAGCTGTTTGCGGACCTTGGTGTCCAGAACCTTTCCCAGCTCAACACCACACTGGTCAAGGCTTTTAATATCCCAAATGAACCCCTGCACCGCAGTACGGTGTTCAAATATGGACAGCAACTGCCCACAAGTATATGCGTTCAATACAGGAAGTAGAAGAGACAGCAAGGATTGATTGCCACTGAAAGTAACATGAGGAATAAGCCACTCTGGACGTCCATTGTCCCGAAATTCGTCAGCCGTTTCCCACCTCGCTAAAACATCTGGCTGTGCCAAAAAGGTCGACATGAGTTCATCATGATTGTTGACGAGCTCTCCATCTTGACAAATTGGGTTGTGAGAATCTATGAAGCCAATAAACGTACAGGGAACATTCTTTCCCATGAGTGACAACTGGAAGAAACTGTGTTGACCCAGAGTCCCAGACTCTCCAAGATCGACTTCACCAACTGCAAATTCAAGTTCGACACCATGTCGTGCAACATATTTTCCATTGCTCTCCATAGAAACCTGTTGAATGTGGGTCGGGAATTTGTTCAAAGCCTCGGTGAATGGGTGCATAGCCCTTAACTCGTACCCCATGACGCTGATAATCCACACCACAATTAACCCCATTTGTACTAAAATATTCCTTTCCAATGGGACTTTTGGAAAGATGCTTATCGATGCTACAGGCAGCGCTGAGGAACATTTCGAACACATTGTATCCATAGACAATACTCAATGATAGTGCACCAATTGAAGAGCAGACGGCATATCATCCACCAACCCTATCCGAAAACGGATAAACATTCTCTGGAGCAATACCAAACTCTTCTGTCTTCACCAATTTAGTACTGCAGACAATCATATGCTGATGAAAATATTTGAATATGGGCCCATGGCATCCCACAACCAAGTTCTGACAGCTTTGGCGTTTCCAATCGTCTCACGCGTGGTAAAGGTCTTGCTGACTATTATCATCATGGTCTCCTTTGCATCATACCCATATAGCGCACGTTTTACATCAAATGGATCAACATTGGCAACGAAGCGAAGCGATTGTCCAGCTTGTTGACATGCCCTTGACGCTTCGGCGTCAGTCTTCAAAGTTTCATTACCCGTTCATGAACTTCTCAAATGGCTCTTCAAGATCTGGAGGGTTTCAGTGTGGCTCGAAAATGTTTTTCCATAAAACTTTGTTTTCGGCTTCACGTTGGGTTTCACCTTCGGCAGGCGCCTTCGAAAACGCTATGAGATCATCTTCGGGCAGGTTATACTGTGCGTCGGAGTTTGAACCAACGAAAAAAGTAACTTTCACTGCGTGAGGCCCAAGATTGAAGCCGTCTAGTGCAGTTGAATCGAATTCTCCATCGGAATCAAGAAATGCAATGATTTCATCCAGACTTGTCTGGTGCTTTCTATCGCGCTTAATTTCTTCCATGGCATGGATACGGTTTTGTACATCTTTCACTTTTAACCACATACTGTCTACTCTCGGTGGGCTCTCTGGATGCTTCAGTGGTTGATTGATATCATTCGAAGGATTTCTTAGGCGCGGCTAGTTGTCCTATTCGGAGCATGTGCTGGCTTCTGGCCGTCTTATAGAGAACGAAACAGCGTCCAAATCTGGAAAACCTGTAACATAATTCATAAATACGACACTACCACCATCACCACGGGGTCGAATGTGCTGTGAGAAGTCGTATTGAGCACCGTAAGCATTGTCCGAACTCGTTTGCTCTTATCCCGACGCTTTAGTTTTTGCGAGAATGAAGATCGCCGAACAATAACTTCCAACGCCACAACTGTCTGCACCCGCATCTCCCCAGCTCGCCAGGCGCAGTACCTAAAACAAGCCCAGACAGCGAGAAACGTTCGTAAGAAAAGAAAAACCTGCCAACCATATGGAAGGCTGATATGACGGAGCATCATATTTAAACGCTAATCCGATTAAATTACCCATCAAACCTAAAGGTTTCTCGTCGGACGCAGCAAACCTCTTTCCACTAGTACTTCACGTTGTTTCTCCCGAAATAGCTCCTTGTCCGTTTCTAGATCTGGGGGCGCAATGGACTGAATACTTGAGTGCCAATCATCGAATTCAGTATGTAGAGCGTAAGTTTTGTGTGGATTGTAAACGTATCTATTTCCCTGAATTGAATCCATGACGTAATTGTTTAGAATCATCCCTACGGCAATCATTTTGACACAGTCCTCCACACTGAAATTGATTTCACCATTGCACAATACCTTCCACCGACCTGTCAGAATGCCAAACGCTTGTTCCACATAAATTCGCATGGATGAAGTGAAAAATTTAGTGCGTCTTTGAAAGCGTCAATATCTTTACCTGGGTACGGAGTAACACAAAAGATAGATAACGTATAGGCCGCATCACAAATCGCGTAGTAGCGCAGAGGAATGCTTCCCTCATCAAAGTAGCTCGCTAAAGGGGATATAGAAATCGCCAATGAATCGTTAGTAGATCCCACTGCAAGAGCAGAGAAGTCAAGAAAGCGGTAGTCAGAATCGACCAGAGCCTACCCAGGAGTCGAGTAATATTTTTTCTTGCAGTAAAAGAAACTGTGATTCTCATCATTTGGTGGCTTCCTTATTTTCACACCAAGCCCATCAAAAGCACCAATACAGCCAGGGAGAGGATTCGGAATTCTTTGCAAAGTCTTAGAACCAAATTCTTATCGACGCAACCCCTCTTCATACTCTGGTAAACCCGAAAGCGACATTACATCTAGAACTGCAGTTGTGAATTGTTTGAAGCATCTTCGGACACTAGTTTCACTTACACCATATAGTAACATGAGGTCGTGACAACTAGCATCCGACATAATTCTCATTCCAATGGCTAGTTTAACGGGAATAGTTATTCTTCTTCTGTGTCTAAATATGTTGGGCTTCACATGAATAATTCTCTCCATTATTTCTCGTAGTGCGTTAAAAGCGGTTCGAGACATTCGAAACGCCCTTGAAAAATCATTGTCAGATAGTATCACTGTGACATATTCAAATCGTGGCTTAATAGTAGGAAATATATAGGGCTTCGGGGCTTGTCGCTTCACAAGCTCCGAATGTGTAAGTGCAATTGCAGTCACAAAAGCCTGAAAAGCAGTTACCATTCCTGTGTGAAACACATTGTTCGTCGCGATCCATTGTTACCTGAAATTGGCAAGAGAGTCTGGCTCAGACTCCGAATCTGAAGCGCTTATATCAAGGACTACATCAGGTTACTCGTCGTCCATGATATGAAATGAAGTAAAAGGTCTTCTCCATCTTGAAAAAGATCTCCCACACCATCTATTAGAGGTGAAGACCGCGAGCTGTAGCCCCAGTTTCAAGAAAAAAATAAAGCTGCTATGAGCCGTCCCGACGCACAGCCGCCGCCGGTGGGCACAGAATCCCGAAAGGTTCAGCAATTCAACTTCCAGCAGCTGGCGACGTGTGCTTTATTGGACAGATTCATCAATCTGGAGATTTTCCTGCATACTTTGTTTGTTTTCGGGTCCAGTGGATCAGAACGCATACACATTATGCACGAGGATCTTTCGGAACACCTCCTCAACGGATACGTTTCTGATTTACTCGGGTAGTCGCGTAATACTAGCCGTAATTTTTGTCACAGATATTCATCGGAAACATTCCGACCCGGGGTTGACGCGCACCCACTGTTACCTCCAGCCTCACTTAGAGCATGCATCGTGCATTGCCGCCACCACCTCCAACGCCGCACCAAGAATGAACTCTATATGGTGGCTGTTATTATGCCCCCATAGCCACACCGAGCACGCAATCTACACCGTTCCCGTCTCAACACGCAAGTCACCGATACAAAACCATCTTTATAACAGCCCAAAGTTTGCAAGGTACAGAGCTGCCATCTGAATCAAATATATTACTCAGCCATCTGCAGTTCCGGAGAACCCCTCCGCCCGTTCAGAATGAAAAGCATTGAAATTGTTGGCGGAATGACCAGTTCAACGTCTCAAAGATGTCGTCCGTCATAAGAAAGGATAAAGACCGCCCAAATAGTGTTAAGACTCGAATTTTCAACTACATTAAGCTTCATCACGCGGTTCATCGTCGGGTAGTTTATGTTTTCAAATTATTTGGCTGTGAACTTTGTGCTCAAACCAGGATTAACGACGCTTATGGCGGGTACATATTCAATTCCTTTCCAGTCAATCCATTCTGGCGGATACTCTTTAGAATATGGTCAAGATGTTTATGCTGTGTGAGAGCCAAAGCTTTAATCTTCCGTAGACTGACTTCAAGTTGAATAAAACCGGATTTATCACTCAGCTGTGCAATACCTGCATCGCAAATAGTATGCATGACATAAAGGGAGAACTGCAAAACTTCATCTTCAACAACCCGCTGGACGGCAGGACGAAGAACGTGGAAGGAAGGACATAAAAGGCTGCTCGCAGGGATTCAAATGATAGAAAGCATGCCGTTGAGGCCATTAACGACGAAGATAATAAAAGCAGGAAGAAAGCCGCCGAGAAGGCTGCTTGGTAGGACAGCTCTATGTTCGTTGAGCTTATAGTTCTTGGCCACGGACTTTCTGGAGGCGAAAGACAACAAGGGTGATGATTATTTGCAGTCAAGTGTGGAAACTTCAAAATATACGCAGGAGGCGCGTCAGGGAAAGCTTGACGCTACGGTGTTCAATCGGGAAATGTCGCTCGTCGAATACAAATGGAATATGGCGCGAATGTGGTACAATTTTTCTGGAGATGGGAAGCGTGCGATGAAGGTGATCACCAAGTGGGGGAATATTTTTGAGGCCAAAGAACTTGTCTTTAGATTGATTTGAAGTTCTTCAAACCACATTGACATGCACAATTGGGAATGATATAGAAGCAATTTCCTTTCAAAATTGTTCACCAAATTCCATAGTCGTTACAAAATACGTTTAAAAAATTAGGCGCCGAATAGTTTCTGTGTGTATCTTGGTAATGAACTACGATTTTTGATCAAGAAAATTGATTAAGAATTGAAACTCAAAGCAAGTAACCATCGAAAATGGCAGAAACTGGCGCAGCATTAAACGGACAAAATTCAGTGCATGATACCGGGTTGGATTAGTTCCAAGAAGTATTTTTGGTTCTCTAGTTACCTGAATGGCAAATGAATTCTTTTTGGAATCCAGTGAGCGATATCACTTTATGCTATACTTCAAGATGATTGGCAACATTTGAAAAAATCTTCTGAAGACGTATAATACTCATACAGTTTTGGTGCTAGGCAATGGAAAATGAAAGATTTGTATCACCGTGTTCGAGGAGAATGCGTGCATTAAATATAATAGAGTGTTTACTTCGTTCGGAAGGCAATCCAACGAAATTGTAATCTGGAGGAGGTGGAAAGGGGCAGGACATTTGGGATAAAAATGAGATTTTATGTTGAAATATGTTTCTTGATCTTCTTGAATTGATTTGGGAGAAACATTACTACCTCGAAAGCTTGAAGACGACATGTTGTTATAGGTATTGGTAGAGATTGCTGCAGAGGGAGAGCATTTCATGCGGTATATTTGTTGCAGGGAGCTTCGTACCAAAAATCAAGTCTACAGAAGTATTCTTAAAACTTCTGATGGTATTTTAATCGTTAACGAATGAAATCACTAGCTTTTTGGCTGCAGTCGAAAGTTTGAGTGGCTTTCTCTGTAACTTTTGACTGCATTCAAGATTTTGAATGAGTCTTTTTTCATGGGTTTGACTGCATTTAAAGGTTTCACTGTTGTAAGCATTCAAAGTTTTGAATGCAGTCAAGTGTATTGTAAAGCGTACTTTGACTGCCCAGTAAGTCAAAAGAATTCAAAATTCGAAGCAGGCATTTTATCGTAGAACAGTTTGCATAAATCTCCGCTTTTATCGTAAGTGGTAGGAGGTGGTGCAACCCAGCCCATCATTGCTCTCTTCCCAGATACTATATAGTATGGTGGCGCTTCCAATCCTGATGCCGAGCAGACTATTACTGCGGTAATGTGTTTGTCTTCGCGATGGACATTGTGCGCGACTTCACATTCCACCATGTATAGAAAATGTAGAGCTATAGATTTTCGTCGCTTTGCCTCAGGAAGCGTCCAGAGCACTTTATTCTATATTACAGATTCGCTTCGGATCAATAACAAAAACCTCGATGCCGAGCTCCGAGTCTTTTCAATACGTCAAAGAACGTCTTTGCATGATGTTTTTTCTCCTTTTAACATTGCCTCGTCTTCCGAGAATCGGTCCTAAATAAAAGCTCACCATGTATTGCTTGAAAAGAGCGGAACGCATTGTCTGATGGTAACCAAAGTTTTTAACCTTTTTGTCAATCTCCTGCTATTCGTTCCATTAGATTCTTCATTGCGTAATCGGCCCATGTTGATATGCGCTCAGCCGCTTTCAACATGCGCATTACAATTCGTTGCTCTTCGTCAGTACTTTGAAGGGTCAGGCTTCCATGCGTCCAACTGTAAAACTCGGTGCTTCAAAGAGGTGATACCTTAGACTCTTTTCATTCTCGGCATCGAAAAGCTTCTTCAGAAAATATATACAAAGCTTTTGGACAGAGTTCTGTGCCTACTAATGAACCCGACGGAGCGTTTCCGAACATATTCACGGAGAGCCGTATCATACGCCGTCGCCTTTCTGTGGTCTCATACTTTCGTTTGTGGCTAATAGCCTTTCGCCTCATCGAAAAAGCCGTTGAAAGTATTGTGTAGTGCCAGGCACTCTTCCGATTGATAGGAATGGGGTTCTATGAAATGAGAATGAGAGTCATAAAATGAGCCACAAACATATTTGTTCTTATCTGTCGTATTCAAGGTCAGTTTGAAAGTTCCAAATTTTTAGATTCAATCTGTTTCGTTCAATGAGACGAAAATACTGAAGTAGACAGATCCAAAAATGGTCAATCCCCAGCAGATATATCGGCAAACAAAGCCCTTTTACAACGAATGACCTTTTTCCACACTTGGCCTTTTTGGAGCAGTACGTGAAAGTTCTGTCACGTGCAAGAATACCCTTTGCTTTAATTTTTTGTCGTCTTGGTTGTCTATCGCCCTCCCCCCTCCCTCCCTCACCCTTTCCACAGTTCGCAGAACGGTTTTCATATTACAGCTCATGAAGGGGCTGCGTCCGCGCTACATGTGAACATAGCCCTACTGAGAGGCCAACACGCCCACAAAATCAAACTATGCTACAACTTGGCGTAGCGAATCTGGTCGGAGTATGTCCTGGTGTAAGTTTAATCCTTCTGGCAAAGTCTGAAAATTGTCGGGGGGCAACTCTACGCCCCAAGCGTCGCGCAATTGCGTGCTGATAAGTAAATAGCACATTTTTTCGAACCTTTTGCAAGCGCCTCTCCCTCTTCTTTTTCCTCGCACATCGTATCTCTTGCTCTCCTTTCACTAATGCTTGCTCTATTTCCGCGCTCGTCGTGCTCCGTGTCAGTTTGCTTTTTTTGCTCTCCAACATCCCTACCGGGCGTTGCATGCGCTTGGTCTATTACTTCTGCGCTGCACTGCGCTGATCTTGCGCTTCGTCGCTCGAGTCGTCTTGCCTTTTACCGTTCTTCTTCACTTCACGCGCTTTCTCCGACGACTATCGTTGACAGGTTAGTGTTTCAGTCCCAGTGCATACAGCTGTAAGATTCCGCTCTTCGGAGGAGCCAGTCCAAGGTCTGGACGTCAATCTGGTGGAAAACAACGCCGGTGTCGAAACACCCTTCTGGAGGTGTCTCGCAGCCTGAAAAATAAACAATATGAATTGAAACGATCACCCAACCACCAATAGTAACATCGTGGATCAAGAGTTCACCAGAACGAAAAATTTGAAAGGCTGGAAGAAAGACATTGCGTCTGAGGAATGAAAGAAGTCAAAAAGTTACAAGCTGAAAACAATTCGAAAGAAAACAAAAAAAATGAGAAGAAGAAGAAAAAGGGAAATTGCACGCCAGTTATACATCATAACAAACCTTTTAACGTCCCAAAACAGGCGCTTAGAATTCTGAAGAGTAGTCCAGAGTAGAGCTACTAACTGAAGATAAGTTTTCGCTCGAGACCCAAGACAGCCTCTTTCGGAATACATTGTTCCGCACTCAATGACTCTCCCAGCAGACAGCTTCCCAGTCAGCACTGAATCATGGTTATCCTCTAGTTATTCACCACGGACACAGGCTTCTCACTCTGTGGAGGCTCTCTAGACAAACTCAGCACATTCGCTACATTCTACCCGTCTCCCGTCTACGCCTGAGGTCGGTTCAACCGACTTCAGGAGAGTCGTCGATTTGGGCAATGCACAAAGGTTGTTCCGACCTCGTAATGTGGCATTGGCTATAGTATTATGACTTAAACGCAGGCCACTTGCGCTACTCATGAAAGGCGGGTCCTTGTGCAACCAAATCTTTGTCTCCGAGATTAAAGATCTAACTTTTCCATTGGGCAGAAACGCGTTTCGTTCCAGAGCATTAATATCTTCGCGTTTCTGTTGATGTAGTTCATATTTTCGGGTCCTCATCTTGGGCTTGAACTCCGGCCAGCAATCTGGCGACATTAAAGAAGTACGTATCAATCCCATAGCACCTAGAATCTGCCTACGAAATTGTGGCGACTATCTCTGCTTGTAACTCTCCTTCAACAGATTCTGCCTCTGGGGAAATTACTTTCACGCGAGACAAGTACCTCGCCACATCATTTACTATCCCTGGCCGATACTTAATCTTGAAGGCGTATGCAGCCATCAAATTCATCCACGGTTCCAACATACCGGGACATTCTGTTTCTTAAACGCGTACTGCAGAACCCCATAGTCTGTCAGCACTTTGAAAGAAATTTGAGAGAGAAAATACATTCTGAACTACATCAAAGCGACCACCACTGCGAGGGCTTCCTATTCACTCATAGAGTACTGTCTCTCAACTTTCGTCATCGTACGCGAAGCATACTGAATGAGATATACTTTTTCGACGTTCTTCTTATGCGAAAGGAAACTCCTAATGCAACGGACGACGTTTCAGTCTCCACTACAAATGGAGCCTCTAATTCGGAGAAACCTGGAATAGGAGGCGTTGTAAATATATCTTTCAGATTCCCAAACGTAATCTGCATTTCTCTCTTCCATTTAAATATTTTTTTATGAAGAAAGCGGAGTGCAACAGCGCCCAGCTCCGTTCAAAGTTCTGGAAAAAGTGGCGATAATATCTTGCCAACCGAGGAAATTCCTCCACTTCTCGACGTTGAAAGGAACGGAAGCATCAAAAGTGTACTTGATCTTACACATTTTCACATCTATTACGTCAACATTATTGACTTATCCCAATAACCTTATCTCTGATTGCGCAAAACTACAATTAGTGACCTTAACCTTCAGGTTGGGTTCCAGATTTCATTCGAAAACAGCCTGACAATGGCAGAGATTCTCTTTGGTCTTCTTCGAGAAGATAACCACATCATCCACATAGACCATTGCATATAAAAGATCCTGGAGGACTCCATCCATCCTTTTCTGAAAAGTCGAGAAGGCGTTCATCAATAGAAACAGCGTTACCGGGAACTTGTAGTTTCCATAACAGCATGTAAACGTCCTCATCTCTATATCTGTCTCCAACATGCAGCTTTTACGGTACCCGGTTTACAAGTATAGACTTGCAAATATCTTCGATCCAGCTATTCGGTCGAAGATCTACTCGATCTTCGCTAATGGCCGCCTGATTGGATTCAATGCCATGTTCAGTTCACGGAAATCAACACAGAATCGTAAGCTAACGATTTCTTTTCCAGCTAATACTACTGGAAAGGACAAGCTGATCTTGAAGTCGTCCCTGCTCTAGCTTCAAGCAATTCTTCATCTTCTCTGCGCACAAATTAGTTGTGCCTCAGGAGCACTCTGCGTACTCTGTAAGGAATCTGAGTGTCGTCTGTTAACTCAAAAGAGTGCCCTACCGGAATGTTAACCAGACGTAGGTCCCTTATATTCCAGGCGGTATTATTGGTCTCTTTATAAGCATTCGTTAACTTCTCTTGTGTTTCCAGAGAAAGATGCTTTATCTTTGACGCCAAATGAGCTGAGGGGTTAACCTCTGTATCAACATCGGAGATATTCACGTTGAAATCGAAGGCCTGTAAGTTTAGTTCATATGTCTCCTTGTTTACGATAGCCATCACCAAGTCTGGTTTCACGCCAGATTCCTCCCCGGATCTGGTGAGTGATGACAATGACGGGTTAGTAGAATGCTTAGTTTCAAATTCCTTAAGAGACCTGAAGTTCTCTCTATATGTGCGAGCACCATCGATAACTTGGTTTTTGCTCCATAATGGTGACAAGACCTCTTTGGCCTTTACTGCAAGAGTATCTTGCTGGCGACTGTAATCTAATCGCGCCTGCAATGACCTCATCGTGGGGCTACCAACATCGAAATCCAACAGAGTACTTTGGACGACAAGGAAGTCAAAGGGGATGCTCAACACCCCCAAAAGAGACTGGTACATATTTGACAAAGCCTAACATCTGGGTGACAACCCCATAGGCATCTGTGAGATTCGTCGACGTGACCATAGGCGAAAAGGTCACTTATTTGCACAGCTCCAGCTAGAGTAGATTAGGAAGAGCTTCAGTGTCGAGAAGGAGGTTTGTTTTCGTTCCATAAAGCTTCACCGACAGGACATTTAAATGATGAGAGAACTAAAAGGCTCTCAAGACAAACACAATTATCTGAGGCACAATCTTAACCAGTAGGCGCTTCAGAAGCTTTTTGGCCTATTCGACATCACCACGGAATACCGACCAAAGGTAAGCACGCAAAATGCGGCAGCCCTACTACAAATTTTTTCATACTTCTGACGGTATTCGGAGGGCAGATCTATTTAATTTTGTGTCGTTGAATGTTATTGGAGTGAATATGGCTCTGTTTTTCTTTAGCATGGCTTGGTCGCCGGAGCATTCCAGGCACAAGTGAGGTGCAATCAAAGCAGCCTGAAAAATGCAACTTCGGTTTGCTCGATATTTACAGTTTCCATTCGTTCTTTGATGATTATCCGTTCGCTTCCCTTTAGCAGCGACGACCTCTTCCTCGAGCGCAAACAAAAGCACCGTCTCCCGCACCACGCACCGAAAAATGGGCGGTGCCACCACTTTTCCCGAGAACATCAAGCAGCCACCAAGACCAGTGTCGCCTTCCCAGGACACGCGCCGCCCCCTATCTCCCCACCTCGTAACTCACAAGCGCACTGCTCCGGCCCTCAAGCTCTTTGCGCTGCTCGCGAACCCCTTCCTAATGCTCACATCAAGCTAGTGTAAGTTCGTTCAGCGCGCGAGCGGGTGTGCGCCGTTTCCCACTAACCACATCCCACGTAATCGCGCTTGCTGAACTTCGCGCCGCCGCTAAACATGTTGCTTCCCCTAGACACGCAAGACGTTCGCGTCCACGGTTTTATAGAGCGCTTTTGGATGCCGCACCGGGAAGTGATCCATGTGCGCCAGACCATTGCCATGGCGTTGGAAACAATGTATCATGAGTATCATGCACTCATGCTGCGCTTTAAGACCACCGCCGTCAACAAGAACTAGTCGAAAAATCCTTGTTTTATTAGGTACAGCCATGTATGAGCTCCATGAAACTGCCAGTAATTGTGACTGCCCATCTCACAGACCCGCGCGGCTTAGCCGCTCTCGTTGGGCTCTACAAGCTAGCACACGACCTCATCGGCACACCCAATCACTCTGCCATGTTCTCTTTTATGCTAAGCAATGACGTCTTGCCCGTACTCTATTTTGTCGAGGCCTGGAAGCTACACGCTCTTATCCACGATCCGCAAAACGAATTCTTAAACTGCTACTATATACGCTACATACATGCCACCACCGCCAAGAGCCGAAGTGAGTTTTAGGATGCGATGGATGGCAGTGCCGCGATTCCATCCATGTCGTACGTCATGGGGGCATTCAAAGAGAACAATCTTGTTCTTTCCGCGATTTTTTTGAGCACTCGTCTGATAAAAGGAGTTCCGCGATGTGTTTTGGTAGGCTGACAAAGTCAGCAACTAGTCCTTCCGAAGAATTCACGCCGCTTCTGTTACAATGCCCTCTGAATATTCTCTTGGGAATGCGGGGGCGCAGTATCCGCGTGCCGCCGCGGCAAAATTTCCACTGTGCGATATCGCGAAGTAGAACATGTGTTGTAGGAAGTGTACAAAAGTTCAACAGCGCGATCGTTTCGAAGCATGAGAGTAGCATTGTGAAGATATCTTCATAAGCACATTCGCTTTGATTTCGTGTTATCTTCGAGAAACGACACTGTTCGATTGCTTCCCTGATATTTCAGGGCCAAATAAATACCTCTCTTGCAACTAAAAATGCCGGGTTTAAACAAAATGGAACGACCTTTTAACATCACATATTTCAGTTACTGTATGAAAGTGGTACTCTCCCTGAGGTTTTAAAAAACGTGGCAGCCCGCCCTCAGATTTGGTTCTGCGCAAAAAAATTGGTTCACAATCGCAATAACCTGCCTTCGTTTTCCTGCTTTCTTTGGAAATTTATAGCTTCTTCTTGGATTTCTCTCTTTCCATGATACCGTTTCCTAGCCCTTGTGTTTTATTGCTCTCGATTTCTCTCTCAGTAACGCCTTGACTTCTCAAAGTTGCTTTTCTTGCGAGCGGGATTCAAGATGCCATCTCTGCAGTAAAAATTGTACCATACTCCAGGTAGTATCAGGCGTTCTCTTTTGCCTGTTTTAGCTTCTATAAACGGGTTCGAAGAAGAAGTGCAAAGTGTAGTGCACAGTTTTAGTGAATGAGCTACCCACAGGCTCCGCATGACGTTTTCTGTACTGAAAGGATTGAATTTTCTCTACGATCAGATCCGATAATAGTTTGATATTGTTTTGAGTCTGACTCTGTGAAATGTTTCCTAGATCTCTTCTAGTCTTCTCGCTACAAAAAATACACAAAACAACAGATACTGATCCATAAACTAAAATCGCTGTAGCGTGCTGATTTCGGAGAGCCTTAACAGACGCAGATCCACAAATAGTGTGTACAGGATGCTTTCAAATCACACACGCTTGACTCGGATCCATATCAATCATACCATCTGCAGTTTGCCCCCTACTTCGTTGATATTCAATACAGAAATGCTATTCTTTGGACATATTTCCAGTACGAAGTGGAATTGTCTGGGTCATCAAGGTTACTCAGTGTAGGACTACTCTTTTCCTACGGATTCAAGTCCTCTCCAATTTGATAAGGTTTTTGACTCCGATGAAACTGTTTATTCGGGTGATTGAATGATGTGGCAAAAATCAATTCACTGATGCCCGCACAGTTGCCATGGCATCCTACTTGCGGCGTTCTTATCGTCACCAAGGACATGCAATCAGTTTTGCTGATTTTCCTCTCCGACAATTCAATTTTTGTGGGAGATCGTTCTCTTAGGCGATTAGGAAAAGAAGAAAACTTGAAATTGCAAAAATGGAGAGCATTTTGCATCAATATCAAGCCAGACGCGGCCACTTTCCTAGCGATCTACCAGGCTTTTACGTCACTCACTGAAATGAGCGCCTATAAATACTGCACCACACTGTTGACGTCGGAGAGCTTTGGAGTGCGGATGCTTAATAATATCCCTCATTGATGTTATAAAGCTACGAAGGAAGAGGGAAGTTCTTTTGACGGTATGTATCGACTTTTGGATATTATGATGATGGAGTTACGAGATTCTACCATGTTTATGTTGGAGAACATCATGACAAAGAAAACTGCTGGGGTGATGGGTGATCTCTATATTTCGAATGGGTTGCGCAAATGCTGCGAACTTGGATGCCTGCGGCCTTGTAGGCGGGAGGATGATACGTTCAATTAAAATTTGCCCTCAGTGCGTTCGAGATCTACATGCATCAATGCATCATGCAACTGGCGACTTGTGATAGAAGCGAAGGGAAAACGATACAAGCACGGAAGTGATGTGTGTCATTCTCGCTAGCTTCAGGACACCAAACTCATCCTCGAACATACCATTTCAAACCAATAGTATCTTCGGTTCTCAACCGACAGAAACTGTTAACGGGTAAGTCTTTTTCAGTTCAAGTTGCCATGATTAAGTGTTCGGAGCTCCTTTTTCTAGCTTTCTATTCCTTCCCAATCTCCGGTATTCGAAACAGATGGATGAGGATACACCGCACGTGGGAAGGAGAGTCTCTGTCCCTGTTGCAGTGTTCTTTGTTCTGATTTAGCCATATGAAACTGTTTAAACCCTATTTGTGTTTCGGAAATGATAGAATAGCATATGAAACGCACAATCATGGGAAGAAGATCGGAAATTTTGAAATGGAACAGTTTTCCGCTTTTCTTTCAGTATCAAATGGTTCAAATAAAACTTTATCTACATACCAGTTTTTACGGAATGGCCCTAGAAAGATTATTTCACTTGCGGAAGCAAACAATTGTTCTCCACTGTCATGCATATTTTATGCCTTCTCAGATACGTTAGTCATAGCTACATTGCTCATGAAGAAAATGAGTTGCTTTTAAACTTATGGAAAATGGAAGAAACTAAGAAATCGAGAATTTCATAACGTCTAAGTAGTCTGTTCCCGGGCACCCAGACCTGTTCGTCGATCTCTGAAAATCACCCGTTTTATTCTTCTTTCTCTTTCTCTTCCTCTTCGGCGCTCTTTCCTTGAATCAAAAACGAAACTGGTGTCAAGGCATTAATTCGATTTTTTCCGCTTGTTTCGGATTCGAGAATTGTTCCTCATTGGGGACAAGAAGGATCCTGAATATCATTTTACATAAGTCTAAAACAGTCAAACCCATCATAGATTGCGGTAACAGTGGTGATAACATCTTCCACTAAAGTTCTCTGCATACTGATATTTCGTGGTGTAGCGTTCGAACCAATTCTCTCTTTTCGAGAGGGTTGGATCAAATTCGGTTCTCATGAAAAAAACATGAATTCCCATGCGCTACACATCGTTAAGCTTTGATTTCTAAACAGAATCTAATTTAACGCGATGTTTTTATGTCATATGGTGTGGTGTGAGCCCGTTATGGTTCAACACGAGCAGAAAGTTGTCCCAGATATGCTTCTCTGCTCATACGAGAGCCTTTGGGGGCACATTAAGTTATTATCTATTGCATCTCATCGGATCTATACAAAGGATAACTCAAAGAATGTTGCGAACTTTGATGTCCAACTTTACTTCCTATTCTTCAAGGATCGGTTAGTTTATTAAGTGCGCATATGCTGGGGTTCCTAGAAGTCTGACCAGCCATATTATTTGCACCAATCAATTATACTCCACTTTCTCTCGCACTTATGTCCGCGGGTTGGTTCGATACATTTCTGTTTTGATTCGCATAAGACTGTTGCGGAATAAGATCGATTCAGTCTGATCGAGCATTTCTCTCTTGGTTACTCTCTAGGATGCTTGAAACACCCATGCTGCGAATCGTAAGAGGTTGACGGTATGTGTGTTCCTTTTGGTCTGGTTGAACCTCGCTCCCATTCTTTTGTTCTTTCGTCGGTACGTTGGATACATTGATAGCTTAATCCAAATTCGCATTGACATCCTGATGAAAAATTTCTCTTGCATTTGTTTGAAGATTTGTTCCAGTGTTCGAAGCAAGAGAAGGGCGCCGTTTCGGCATGATCTTCTGCTCCGCTAGCCATCGAATGCACCAATTGTTGCTGCTTTGTCAAAACACGATCAAATCTTTTGATGCTGCCTCAGTGCGTATGACTGCTTCAAACTGGGCAAAATGCGTCATCTTCGAAGATTTTGCCCATAAAAAGGATCAATAGTTCTTTCAAAGCTTCTTAATTAGAACTGTCTCAAGCTAATCCTTAGCATCTGTGTTGAGCTTTTTGTCCGTAACACTGGTGGAAAACTGAATATACTTTATTTGTCTATCCAGTATTAATGAAAAATGGTATTTGATTGCGGAATGCATCAATCCGGATACGTTCGGCTCATGTTCAAAGTCCTTGGCGCGAATAGGACTTGGTATTAGTGGAAGTCGAAAGCATGGTTCAAGAGAGTCTATCCTTCGACTTCATCTAGAGAAATCCTCTTTTCACGTCTGAATAATCTCTTCCTTTTTTCGAAGAGAAAGCGATCAAGTGGAGTTTGTTTCGAATCGGTGGCCATATGTTATTGGTGGCGATAGCGCTGAGATGAATGGTGACGCAAACGTATCTGATTCTAAATTGGAACGATGCTACAACAGAAAGTTTGGGTGGTGGGTGCCCTTGGGAAAAAGAAATATTTCAATTTAACCAAGACCGGGAACTATATTTTGAAACAAGTTAATTACTACAGGGGAGCCGAATCCAAACATTTATATGTTTGGATGTAAAACGTTTTCAGCATATGACAAATACCGGTTAACATTTGAAAAAGGAAAACATCAATTACTTTGTTATCAAGGACCGGTTTATGACTTGGTTGAACTCTCATCCCTTCTTGAGTTGTACTGTAAGTTTAACGGAAACCAATTACGTACGCCTCAAAGTATGTTTGTCTTCCAAAGTAAAAATGATCCTGCTAACCGAAAGGAAAAGACGTTATTCGCACCACAATGTTGAAGCACCGACATATTGCCAAACCTTCGCTGATTAACCGCGGACTACCTGCTGGCCTACCATGGAGCCCAAAGAAGAGCAACAGTATTTTCTAAAGAGCTCATTTTCAATCTTTAGTTGATTGACAAACTGTGATGGACATCTATTGTAAGATAATGCAGATGAGGATGTCGTTGATAACCTCGATCGAAGGCAATTCCAGTCGCTGCAAGAGTGGTACAGGGAAAACCATAAGATATTCAACATCTTCACCAAAGCAAATTTGCTGAATCCGAAATTCCGAATGATCTTGAGATGTTTAAAGATACCAGAGACAAAGTGGGAAAAAACCTCACGAAAGAAACAAACAGGATGGAGGGAACGATGATAGTGCTGTGCTGATCATGATGTTGAAACTGGTGAAATCTTTGGTAATACACAAGAAGTTATTGTTGAGGAACAGTATAATAATGGAGACGGTTGTGACGAGGGGCGTTTTGTAAGAAAAACTTTTGAAACCATGCTCGGAGATTATGGGGACGACATTAAAATTCACCAAATTATAATTTAGCATTCTATTTGGCAGGAATTCAATCAAAGCCCTGAGAAAAGTCTTGAACCCATACATGGATAAGCTCTTTTGTAAGTAACCTCTACCGCAGGTAGTTCTGAGCTCCAAGCACGCTCTACAAATGAAAACCGGTGTGTTTTGGCCACTCGTATTCTTTAGGCTTAATTCTATGCTGTGCACCAAAGCAGAGTCGATTTGTTTCCTAAATGGCCTCCGCTGTCATGGTGCAGAGTGCTAGATGTACTAGAACACTTTATTGGTGTCGTTTAGATTTCCCATGATATTGAAAAGTCAATCTATGAAGAACAAGAGAACTGCACGTCTTTTCCCATATGGGTGCTGCAGAACAGGATATCGATTGACCATGACCTTTATTTCAAACAAAATGTCACTCAGAATGTGATGGACAATATTCTTAGGAACATTCGAGCGCCATAAAAATGCTGGAAATCCGTTCCATGGCGCATTTCACGTGAGTCAAGGATAATAAAAAGTATGGTTCAGCTTCCGATATGCGATGGACATATGTGTTTTTAGAATGACACTATCAGGAAATGCTCAGTGTGGAGCAAGGCGCAGTCATCGAATGAAGACCCTACCGCCTCCTTTATCTCATGAATGAGACAACGAGAAATGCTAGAGTTATTGCTGAGAGAATATCAGTCATGTAATGAACTGTACAGCTACTTTCACGAAAGCCTCGTAGCGAAAACAGATTCAAGCTGTGAGTTTTTTCACACTGAGTCCTTTCGAAGAGTTGCAGGAAAGCATTTAGGCATTGAAAAATTCAGGAACGATATATTTCTTGCAGTTTCGACGGATCTGTTGAAGTCTTTTTGAAAACAAACGAATACAGTTTGGCCCATTGCTGCCATTATCTGCAATTTAGACCCTCTTGATCGATACCGGATGGGGAATGTTGTACAATCTACGTTCTTTCCTGGTCCAACAAAGCCAATGGATCTGCAATCTGTTCTTGTTATTCTTGTCGAAGAGCTTAATGAATTGATTGTTGATGAGAGCGGGACAAAACTCACATTCTACAACAGGACGAAGAAATTCGTGTGAGTACATTTACTTCGGCTCGCCGTTAATTTGCCTGCTGTAAAGAACGTCTGTGGAGTCAAAGGTCACAATGAGAAAGTACCATGTTGGTAATGCGTGGTAAAAGGCTTTTCGTCTGCTCCAAACAGACATTACTACGTTCTAAGTTTCATCCAGACAACCAATGGAATTCACCAGCTAGGGGATCAGAAGATCAAGTTGGAGCTACAATCAGATAATTCGTTCATACATCTGACCCAGCAAGACCAATGCTTCAGAAGGAAACTATAATAAACAAGGAGATCATTCTCTTTCCACTTGACACCATAATTCCGTATAAATCCTTTCCTATCGACATCATGCATATGTTCTACAACATTGGTAAGGATATAATACAAATGTGACTTGGTGACGGCGACGAACTCTACTAGACATCAAAGCGTACTTCGAGTCAACTGGGATGCAGACCAAGATCGCTTAGCCGACTTGCCAAATGGAAGTCCGGTGATGTCAAACCATTCATTCTCTCTTACATTCTGGTCATTTTGGATGGACATCTCCATGACCCTTTTCTTTCTGGTTGGGGAGACCTTGTCGATACTGTGGACATATATAAACGTCAAGTCCTGAAGAAAGTGAACATTGGAAAGCTTCGAATCGTTTTTCGTCTGTTCAATCACCACTATGAGCTTCAATACTTCATGGGTCACATAGAACGCGTGAAAAGGGCATGTATTCCATGAATTATTTTCTGAAACTTTCAAAGTGCATTATTTGCTCCGGCCCACGTATAAA
This sequence comes from Agarophyton chilense, assembly GCA_030374765.1. NCBI lineage: Eukaryota > Rhodophyta > Florideophyceae > Gracilariales > Gracilariaceae > Agarophyton > Agarophyton chilense. Next base: position 143,614 of record JARGXX010000117.1, read on the forward strand.
ATACTCGCAATATTAGATGGAGCGCTATATCGGTTCGATTCTAATTCGAATGAACACTCGAAACTCTGCAAAAGCATTGCTATTTAACGATGCGAAGTTTTTTGAAGCATCCAAGTTCTACTTTTGGAACTTCAGTCCTATCGACGAAGATGCTTCGATTTGGCTTCGCGAGAGCTATCAGCTCCGAGGCCGAAGTCACGAGTACGTGGTGGGAAGTGACCCCTTAGTGGATGAGTCACTTTCTTAGTCCTTCAAAAATTATTTGGTGCTAAAGTACGATGGTCTTTCAAACCCAGAAGCTCTTTGTGTTTTGGAATTGGTGGGCGAGGTTACTTTTAGTCCAAGCATTCTTTTCTGGAACAGTCAATCTCTTCAGAAATCTAGCAAAACACTTTTGCCACGGAATGTTGAGCCGTGTACCGAACGAAGAATAGACAACTGGCACGTGGCTTTTGAAATGGATGACAATAGTGTCATGTAAAGCAATAATGGCCGTATTCGTATGATTTTGGAATTCGAAGTGGACTCGGATACGTCAGAATTACGGACTCACTTGAATAAAACGTATGAGTTTGATTTCCCTTCCCGAATAAGTTTTAGGAAGGGAGGTCAGTGATCAAGACCAAGACCCGGTGTATACGAGCTCGATCATTCAAAGTTTTTTATTCGAAATCTGTGGAAGACTTATCGATTGTTTCCAGACTCGTAAGTATCTTGGATCATTTTATACCCTCTGCAAACAATAAGATCAGAGTTCGGCATCAGTGTTACTTTATTGACGACAAACGCTTTTAGGACAACAGGCTAAACATGTAACAAGAATCGTGGGAACACCTGGATCAAGTGCATCGACGGATGAGAGGGGAAAACTGAAGAGAAATATTTTGCAAGCATTGCCGTTGCGATCTCTTGCCATTAAAGTTCCGTGGAATATAACTCCAACTTTCAGGTTACCTTAGTCAATTGAAGGATACGATTTCGGTGAATCTAACACGCATCTACGGTTTCTGTCCGCTAGTTCGTCGACGACTGCTGGGCCGTGGTGATCCGTATCCCAAAATACTAGTGTACGGAACTACGGTGGTCTGAAAATTGAATCAACAATCCGGAATGGTTGCACTGGAAAAGGGTGTGGGCATGACGTTTTTGCAGCTGATGCGAACAGATGAAATTAAGTATAAAAAAGAGATCAACGGAATACATCAGCAAAATAAGCGGCACAGAGTTGCCATTGCCAATGTCGGAAAACATCTAGGGTCGACTTTCAGAGGAGGAGTGGTAGTACTATAGGGCAGATGCCAGCGACGGGGGTTTAATCAGACCGATGAAAGCTGCTGGTTGGCAATGAAATAAGATTCGAACGTAACGAAGAAGTCGTAATCAACATGACAACTCAAGGTCGGTGGATGACTGAATGGGAGCAGGGAAGTATACATGGAAGTATTCCAGAGGAAGCACTGTGCGACTTATTTGATGTGAGCTACATTATAGTGCCCCTTTCAGGATATCGGGAGTGCAATGACATGTGTAACTGGTCCTTTATAAGAGGGTATTAGAAAAGCAATTGGCAGAGAAAGAAGCTACGATGATGGTTAGAATATACTCTGTAACTCTCGTAAGGTAAAGTGCAATTGGAGTGCATTCTTCACGATCTTTGCAAAAGCCTGTTTTTCGTGAGTGTCACAGGGGCCACTTTGGAGCACCACCTGAATGCACGGTGAGAAAATACTGAGCCCCATTGGCCCTTTCTATGCCCTGCTGGTACGTTTGGAAACGTACATTTGCATTCGGCTTGCGGACCAATTTTATCAAAATTTTTTCTAGAGCAGCCAACTCTGCTGCCATATTATACGTGTTGACGTGCTCTTGAACGACTTTGGAAAGCTCCTTTACCTTAAGGTACATTCTAAGCTTTCATCTTGATTTCAGCTTTGCAGCCGTTCGGAGCTCGCCTGGCTTTCTGTTCATCAGAACCTCAATATCCATGAGATTTGTGCGAAGTTTTTCCGAAATTTCTCGGCTCTCGGCGTTTCACTACGCAGCAACCTCAATATTAACCAAAGCAGACTAATGCACCACTGCAACATGATTAGAGTCGCCATCAAATTTGATATTGATCTCTTTCTGAGACTCTGACCTCGCTCTATCGAACCCAACAGAGCAAGAATCACTTTTATTAGATTCAGACCAACAAGTATACTTCTAATGATCCATCTTTTCGCATCGACAAACTTCCTTACACGATGCGGGTTTGAAGGAAATCGGTTTGCACAGCATCTCGTTTTTTCAGAACAACTGCAAGTCCAGTTCTTGTACGTGGTTGCTAGAAGTCCGCTGTCAAACTTCTTCTTGACCAGAAGGAGCGGCTAGGAATTTTTTTTTATAAACTGTTTGACTTGACTTTGGAGATGCTGAATGGTTTTGGAACGAGCAGCCGGCCTTGGTAAAGTATTCTACACACCAAGCGCCGCAGAGACTGAGGAACAAGCTCCAGAACAGGAAAACTTTCTACAATCATGATATCCCACAATAACCTTCTTCCGTGACTAAGAGTCAGACGACGCCCTGTACATGACGAACTGAGCCATATAAAAAGTATAGACCACCGCGTTCCTAGGCAGCCCAAAAATAGCCGCATCGTTGGAGCCTACAAGCGTGAATAGCGCGTCCAACTCGGCCAAAGAGGATAACAGATTCTCAGGGTCTATGCTTCCGGAGACTGCATCGTATACATCGTCTTCTGGCTGGCTTTCCTGTTTGAATTCCGCCGTAGTCAACATCTTAGCATCGATGTATTCCATTGCATCCTTGGTCAAAGATCCTGACTCAGTGGATGTCCTATAATAGAAGTTGGAGGCAGAGCCCTCTAAGTGACAGAAGAGCTCCACTCCCTTCTCTTTGTCCGTCTTTTTGCACAAGGCGACATTTTCGTACACAAAGAAGGAACGCTGGATTTCCTCTTTCCTGGAACCATCGAACATAACTAGAGTATTATTGGCTTCAGACATGTTCGTAGACGAAGGCCTTCGATGCGGTACCACGAAAAATATGTCACAGGCAAGCGTACTCTTCTGTTTTCTTTTTTGTCGTTTTTTCTCTACCCCTTCCCCCCCTCTCTACCGCTCGAGAGAATGTTTGATATCTCAGCTCTGGAGGGGGCTGCGTATACGCCATTCGTGTACACAGTCACACATAGAGGTCGACAGTACCCTTTCTCAAGGGAAGGGGGCAAACAGCTTTTTCTTAACCCGGCGTATGTCCTGACACATACTGGAACCGTACAAAGCTGACAACAGTAGGTGATCCGGTGCCCTCGCCATCTTCCAGTGTTCTGTGCCCATAGCCTACAGTATCTAATTCCTCCTTGCCTCGGAGAATGACCTCGCACTCGATGACGAAGAGTTCTGCCGTCTGTACTATTAAAGAAAAGCAAACGCCTCTTCTCGAGCCTTTGCCAATGAAACTAGCCGCTCGACTTTGCTGTCCTCAAAATTTCTTCCTGTTCTGGTCTAGTTTCGCCTTCTTCGACAATCAAGGCTGCAGCGTGGGATAACATTTCACTAGAAACGTCAAACATAAAATCAGCTGTTGCTTGAACCTTATTCAGCAAATTTCTGTATCTGTGGAGAGAACTGAACGTAGCGTCTGACTAAAAAAGGCCCGGGCATTCAAACACACCCCATCCAAAGAATTCATTCACAGAAATCGTCTTCAGAGTCTGCAAAATAAAATTTTGCCCCCATTTAAAATGGGAGGTCGAACTCCTCAAAATTTCCCTTCTTTACGTGGCGCCGTCTACACCAGCCTTTTTATTCGAATAGGCTGTCTGATCAGCGTGCTTAATAAGTTTGAGAGGCACAAAGCGTCCGTACGTTTTCAGTTTTTCATCGATGAATTCCCAGAACTTGTGTCTAGAAAGGACGGTTGCTTTGCAGTCTCTAGGAATGAAACTTGGAAGCGTAGTTACTTCATTCTGTGCCCATTTTACAACATGCTTGCTCAGAGTGATCAGCATATTTCTGGAAACATCCAAAAAAGAATCTGAGAAACTGATAAGAACTGTATAGAGGATACCAGTCTATGAAACACAAACATACACAGAAAAATGGAGTCGTAGAACCAACATCTGATGTAGAACTTGATCCATGTGCTCATTTGGTACATACTTGCGGAATACGTTGTCTCCAACCTCGCAACTGATGATATCTGGAGACACCAGCGATACTGCGGCACCTGGACTGTTGGCTGCCACATGCGTTTTAATCTCAACCAGTGTTAAGAATCCTGACCCTTCTTCTTCCTGTGCATCATTATCAGATTACTCTAATACCCGAAGATCAAGTACTGCAATTGCGTCAGGAGAGTGGGCCTGATATCGTGCCTCTTGCATGACGACCATTCCAACATCAAATAGATATGTTATAAACGGCATATTTCGAAGAGCTTTCATGAAGGCGCTCTCATCGGCACTGCCCCTTATCATCGGTTCTGTCGCCACCTTAGAACTAAACCACCACGAATAAAGTAGTTTAAACCATTGCCTTACTGTACGATCCTGGATGTTTTTTCATCAATTTTTTACACCTAGCTTCTGCCTTACTTCAACGTTGCTCATCAGAAGGATTCCAGCATTTGTGCCTGTCAGGCGAAATTGTCTGAGTAGGAACTAGTCGGAACAGCGCTGTACCACTGATAGAGAATCACACGTAGCAAACAGCCTGTCTTCAACAGCCTTTTTGGCTGCCAATATGGCTTCACCCACTCCGTGAACTCTACTGAAGAGCGAAGTAGCTGCAGCAGAATTCGGCTTAGCTATCGCAATCCGTGTATTTAGAGTGTCTTGAAACCTTGTTGGTACAGTGTACATGAATCGGAGAATCTTAGCGAAGGCCTCTGTTCAACGTTTATGACTAGCAAAAGCTTTCACCTTATTATTTACAATAATAGCCCGACCGCCGTTCACTTTCTTAGTCGCAACAAAAACCGCCGGACTTAAAAAGGGGCATTCATTAATAACAAAAGCGTCCCTCCTGTCAAAAGATGATACAGGAAGCGACCATGGAGTCACTTCCTGTGAAGCAAGGATCCTCATTGATTTTTCAGCGCCATGCGTCACCTGTGTTTCTAACAAGTCCTCGAGATTGGCATTGAAGTTACCAGAATCCGCTTGCACACTCTCACTGCCCTTGACTATTTTTTCCTCGATATTGCTTCGCGTTGGGTTCAGAAACGATTGGACAACAAAAAGTTGCACGCGTAGAAGGTGATTTGGAATCACAAACAACGATTCCAGTCCGAACGATGTTAAAATCTCGATGAACGAAGGTTTCCAATAACCGCGATCTGCTGTTATGATGCATTCACTGCGGGCCTCTTCTCCTCGACCATCCATAACTCTTTTCAATGGCTTACGAACAGACTCAGTCTGTTTCTTTCCAGGACGCTGAAATCGCACCACCAAAGTGATTCAGAACAAAGCATCTGCAAGCGTATCTGCCGCGTGTCCCTTTCGATTTGTCTTTCGCGAACTGAGCATCTTCACCTGGTTGTCGACAGCCCGGGTTCCAAACAAGTCATCATCCAGGGTTGCTAACAAATGGAATGGTGAGAAAAATACTGTCCTAATGTTCCGAAACGAAAGGGTCTCGAACTCCGACAGCTGTCTGGTCTGATCTTCTTGGGACATCCAAAGAATACCGCTGTCGTTTTCTCTCCCGGTTGGACTGTAGGCCAAAATGTGGTAGTCCATAAAGCGATCACGACTCAAAGAAGGAACAGCACCCCCTGACTGCTTCATAATTTCAATAGTCCTCTCAAAACTAAGCCTGTGGTATGAGATGTCAATAAAATAGTTAAATACTGGTACATGTCCTCCACCAGAACAGTAGAAAACAGACTGGACTGTACAGTCCATCCGGCGCTAGCATCTGGTGATTTATGTCTCACTTTCTGGGAACATCCAATCCCACGACCTCGTCCTGATCCGCGTCAGCTCCCGCGTGGCTATCGGGTTGATAAAGATCCTTTCCGCCTTCCACGAAGGCCTGATGGACCATTTGAGCGCTCTGCTACTCTACCAGAGAGCTCACTGCTGGCGGTGTCCTACAGCATTGCATCTGGGGAGGTAGCAGCGTCCGCTACAACGTCGGAGCCGATTGTAGCCATCTGAGAACTCGCTTAGGTCAAAGTGGAACAACTCACCTGTGTCTTGACCGTTTTGGAAGGTTGAAAATCGGGCTGGTTCCTATAAACGCACAGGGTACAGCTGCGCAAATGTTTTTTTCCTGCAACTGTTTGATGGCTGTTGCACGACGCCGGCAAAAAGCGTCATAGTTGGATTCTATTGATTACTTTACTGATCAATAGCTGTGTTTCAGCAAATTGACGAAGTTTTGTATTGATCACTATAGTAATCAATAATGGCATTAATAATATGTCCCAAGTTGTGTCCACCGCGCTGCGTACAGGGCGCCCGCAATTCAAAAACAAAATGGCTCGGGCAACTGTGAAGGACCAACGATTACAGTTGAGTTTCGAAAGCCGCCAGGGCCTGAGGTATCTTACATACGCCACGTGGACTGGCCGAGCTCAGCTGGACATATATAGATAATTTTTTAGTTTTATTTTATTTTGTGCGATAGTATAGCTTTACAGTGCAAGGGAGATTCCAGCGCCTTGCCATTGACATTTACTTGGCTAGAGTGACTTTTCTTCCTTAGATTCAAGCAGGCACGGTTAAGATACTAAAATACCCCCTTTGGTACATTAGTTTAACCAATTGGTCTTCAAGCCATCGTTTCTGTTGCCCCGGCCTGTCGGAATACGCAGTAAACACCCGCCCATTACACGAAGTACTCTGGGAGTGCCGCCGTCAAGGATTTGAACCTTAAGAACCCCTCTACCACGCTACCCCAGGTTGAGACCACTACGCTGACGTACCAGTCATTGAGTTACAGCCACCCGCAAAACCCAAATTCACACCAGGCGCTCTGAAAAGTCATATTAATCTTTTTCATTCTTAAATCCTTCGAACGAACCCTTAAATAGTGAAAGCCCAAATGAAAGCAGACTTTTAGCCCAAAAAACGTCAAATCTAGCCCAAAAGTCGTCCATAGTCGAATAGATGCTCAAGTATTCAGTACACCACGGAACTAGCATAAATTCCCTCGTATATTGAATTCTCTCTCGAAATATATTTACGAAAGCATTTAGGCCTACCTGCAGCGGATAAACAGGTACTAGTATTGAAGTGCAATGCCCTTCAAGGGGGTTTCTTCCCACAACTTAGAGATTTAGCTCGCTTGGGGACTAGCTTGGTCTATGACAAGCTATACCGCTATTGCGTGCCGACGGCCGGTTAGGACCGGAGGTGCACACTGGTGGAACACGTGGACTGCAGGGATGCCGACGCTCGAGTGCGAGGCGTGCCAGACGTGGCCCGGATTCTACCTAATGGTTAGTATTATTTAGTATTTTTTTGTATTCATTTAGCTACGCTATCGCTATTTAGTGTCTATTTTTTGGGCGCGCACCCACTGTCAGGGGCCGCGCGCCACACTACTTATGAGGTTGAGCACTGCTCCCCAGTAAACACTCTCTCGGGAGATCCGAAGGAGGGGGGTCTTGGCTCTGAACTTCTCGCGTTCGGCGCGTCTTCACCGCATACTGCGTGAGCGCCCGTTGCACTTTAGGTCATCCACCCTTCTGTCGACTAGAGTGCTACCACCACCGTGGGTTCATATTTTATGAAGTGCAACCCTCGTGAGGGCCTTTTTCCAGGACTTGGTTGTTTTTCCGCCTCGGGCGATACTTGTGAGATCTATGAGTAATACCGCTACTAGCGAGCTGGCGTAGCCAGGTGTATACGCGTTGTACGCGAAGTGCACCGGCGGCCGTGCGCCGTGGCCCCGATTCGGGTGTGACTTACCCACGTGTACCACGGGTTGCCCAGGACAGGTTGGCACAGCATAGCTGGATATTTCTCTATTTATTGAGCTTTATTACACTAGGTTAGGGAGCTCTTTACAGTATTCTACACTATATAGTGCCAGGGCGATCTCGCCCTGACACTCAGTAAACCTCCTTAACTAGGGTTCTTGGCTCTAAGTCTTTTTCCGCTTTTGCGAGTCTTCCACACTCTACGGAGATGAAACCGCGTTACTAACGGTAGACTTATCCACCCTGCGTCAACAGGAGACTTACCGCTGTTAGCATGTATATCTTTCATACCACTGCCGTGTTCTCGCCCCAGTATTGGGTTTGCTACATATTTCTTTTGGCTCTCGTGGCCCATGCCCCCGATCGCCCCCACTGGGTGGTCCCCCCTTTATCGCTTACCCACTCTCGTAGTAGCTCCCCCTTCTGCTTTGTGGTTGGTTATTCGTGCCGCTGGCGCGTGTGCCGCGCGCCGGCTTACCGGGTTTACCGCCACTCCTGTGGGTGCATTACTCGATCTCGAGACTTGCCCACTCCCGTGGAATACAGCTCATACCTGGTCTGCTCCCTTCTAGCATCCCGCACTCTCCCCGCTTGGCGTGCCGGTGAACCTCAGCCTTACACCCCGACTTAGTCGTGTTCACTCCGGAGAGGCTCCGTCGCCGTGCTACCCTCCTTGGAGGAAGACTCGGACATCTTCGTGTGTTTCCGCCGCCCTTGGCGTTGCACTACAACATTTGTCGTAGTCTCGCTCCTATATAGGGTTTCGCCCCCGTTTTCCTCTTGTTCTCTTTTTTAACCCTCGTGAGTGGCCGCCTCATTCACCCCGCTCGTCCCCCTCATACGAGTGTTTCCTCGCGCCTTTTCCGACAATCGCAGTGATACCACTCCGCCTAAGATTGGTCATACCCCGGACTGTGCCGTGCTCACCTAAGCACTCTAGGTATATCCCGCCGGATTGGCCTCGGTCTTACACCCGACTCCGTCGTGCCGTTCCAGAGTGGCTCTGTTTCTGTGCTCCGCTGGGACAGGTCTCCTCCGCCTGAGTCGTGTCTCTCAAGAGAGGAAGATCCCGAACATCTTCGTGGTGTCTCCGCTCCAAGCGTTGTCCTACAAGTATGCATGATCTGAACTATGTGAGGGATGAAATCGGATAAAGAAGATGGCCAGTGGTTCTTTTGCTCGCGCAACACAATATAAAATAAAACGGCAATATTGCAAGGGGATCGTTGGAAGAGAAAGAAGGGTGACACCAGGGGTTGATAAACTGCATGCAAAATTAATAGATAAGTTTAATCGGCTGAAAACATGCGGTTAGGTTTAACGGAGGTTTATAACGTCGGGTATTATGTTATATTCCACTGAAGACTGTAGAGTTCTCGGTGCAATGGGTATCCACAGAAATTAGCCGCGAAGAACGGGTGTCGTGTTGCGAGCAACGGTTCATAGATAAGAGGAGAGTGTGATCAAAGCAGTAAGGTGTGCCTGAATAATGGAGATAATACGTGTGCTCACGAGGCGGATGTCCAGATACGGCTGTATGTAATGCAATAGAGATCGGCTTCAAACTCCTTGTGATAGCACACATAACCAAGAAACAGTATAGAAAACAACAAAAAAACACATACACAGAAAGCTGTAGAAAAAAATCAGTAAATGTGCAAAAGTAGAGGATATTCTCGGAACAAGAGCTATAGCTCAAAACGGTTAAGAACTGATACTATAGGTGCACCTTTGTGGTGAACCACTTTAAGATTTCTAGGACCTACCAAGATGGTGCTCAGGTTGGTTGGTTGTTGGTAGGCCTTTCGCCGTCCTCACCTGGGCCTTGCGACATTTAATGTGCCAAAACGCAAAGCAAGTTTGATACAGTAATGCATACACGTGGCGTGCCACTACAAAATAATTTAAATAATACCAAATAAAGTATTTGGTGATTGTATCTTACAGTGTACACTAAATACAGTACTTCCTAATTTTTTCCCTGTCCAAACCTTTTCATGAGGCAGTTCTTTTCATAACTTCTCGTAATCCAGTATAGCCCAAGCAATAGCTTATGAATGCCGTATCACGACTTCAAAGTATTTCGAACGGTCGAACTCAGGTGCATCCAGAATGCTACATATTAATACACGTGGTTCAGTTAAAACAAAACGGTGATCTAAAATTTCGTACAATGAGCAATTCAAAAATCGAAAAGTCAACAAAGAAACGCATTTTGAAAGGTTAGATCCAGCGTTTTATGCATTGAAACCGGTTTATAAATCGTGCCCAATTTGAGAATATTAGGTTTTCACCTAAAAATCAGGATCAAGACGAGCGTCATGTATCGTGCCATTTAGAACACCTTCAACGTGATTTTGAGGACAACTTCTGAGAAAATGTGATATTTGAAATGCAGATGAGACTTACTTCTTCTTGAATACAAAGGTACTAAAACATAAGAATTGGTTGATGATACAAAACTACGATACGAAAATGTCATCTTCAATGAGAATTGTATGAAAATGAATTTTTTAATCTCCAGTGTTCTGGCTATCTTACCGGAGCTTTCGATAATGATTTCTCAGAACAAGATGCGGACCTACACTATGTAAAGATTAACCTACGAAGTGTTTGGTGCCTCCTACAGAACTTGCCTTAATGTTTAGATAGACAGAACCTTTTTTTCATTTAGTGCAAAAGAAGAGTACAATTTAAGCTTTACCAAAGGAAGAAAACAACATCTTCTTCATAAATAACTGACGCGCTAATAACTTTACACCAAAAGTAGAGCACTCTTTTGCTTCAATCAAAACAAAAGTAGTATTCTCCCCGACAAACTTTATACATCTTGTAAAGCCAGCTTATAGATTCAAAATACGAGATGTCGAATATTTTTGGCGAAAAACCTGGGAAGAAAAGAAGATGGCTCAAATTGCCAAAAACATGTGAGTCAATAGACAGAAGTCGTCTCGAAAGTTTTGCAATTCTCTATAAAAAACAATTTTTAGCTAGCTGCACGTTCCTCTACGTCTGCAAGTTTACAAAGTGATGAAGATATTGTGTTCAACACAAGAAAGGAAATGATCCGATTTGGGTTGGGACTTAATTTGAATGGCAGATGACGAGTGTGCTTGTTGTTTCTAGTACTGCAAAAGATTTTTCGGCAGTATCTTTAAAGCTTTGGTAGCGAGCTATTACGAAGGGCTGGAAGCAATTTAATTCATTTAGTGAGAGGCGGTGAATCGGGAGCTCTTCTCAGAACAAAGGTCATGGATGGGCCCATATCGTTAGTAGTCGCGGTATTGTCTATTATACTGATTTACGATTGAGCTTGCAGATACGGGGTGACCAGCGTAAAGAATATGGAAGAGAAGCAAAGAGTATCGGCACAAGCCGGAGAATAATATGTCTCTGCGGGGTTTATGCAGGTATCAAGGTTTCTCTTCTGTTTTCTTTTTCCTTTTTTCCTCCCTCAATGCTATAGTGGCTCGGTGTTTCATGCTCTCATGCGTTGAGTACTCGTGCTCTTGTAAATGGTTTTCTCCGACTTACTGCTCTCGCGATTGCGGTTGCATTTGATGCTTTCCTGAGCGGGTTTGCGTGCTCTCGGTATTTTTGAACTATAGCCGTCCGTTCATGTAGATGTGTCTCCACTATATGGCCTCTTGCCATTTATTTGTCATGTCAGACATCGTCGTGCTGACTGGGGTCTAACAACGGTACCAAAGACTCCATACAAGTCAAAAAGTTCGAAATAGGACGTGTTATTCTTAAAACGGTCAAACAGTGCTTCCTGAAAAGTCTCATACACGGTTGGGGGTCGTGAAGAAGACATGGAAAGCTCGTTGCAACTTAACGCGCTTGCGGAGTTGTATTGCACTTGTCCGTTCCGGTTGTTGGGATGTCTTGGGTTTCGATGGCTGATTTGCTTTTTCTAGACATGGGTTCCGAGGGAGTTTTTATTTGAATGCTATTGAAAGAGAAAGGAAATTGCGTGCTTGCTGTGGCGTTTGCTGTAGTTGTAAGCAAAGTGTTTATTGGATTTGGGAGGGCTTGTCTTTCTCACTACATATGTTGTAAACCTCTCAAATGAATTTTGTTGAAGAATAGATATGTGGTGAGTTAAGGTTGTGGTATTCAATGCCGAGTAGATCTTGAAAAGCCTCATTTGTTTGGCAACGGCGAAGACTTTTTCAATAACAAACAGCGTTCTCAAACCACACTCGACAAGAAACGTACGTTGCGGGCCGTTTTTTTATTATACTAATTTGGACAGCTGTTATGTGTGAAGTCGTGAGCGTTTACATCTCAACGGCCAGAACGCAGGTGCCAGCGAGCTATTTATGCGTCGTTGGCTGGGTAAAAAGGCCGAGAACGGGTGGCAAATTCAATAGCCAACACCCGAAAGAATTTTGAATGTTAAAAACGTTAGAATATCTTGCTCAATCGCGTAATGTCTCTTTTCTGGTTTATGCCACGAGCACCGTGATGATGAGGGTCATAGCATGGGGATAATGCTGTTCCGTTAGTATGACGTGATGCGTCCACAATGGCACAAAAGTAGTGCTTGAGATGCAAACCGTAATATGCAGTAATCCGTCATTAAACAGAGTGTGTCAAGGAAAGAAAGTTATATGCACACCTCACTGGAAAACATGAACGTAAACGATTCAAGCTGGCGATGCTTGTTGCTCTCTCACTTGGAGCAGACTCACAAAGAGAGAGGATGGTGAATAGGTGCAGCACATAATGCTGGAAAATGCAAAATGCAAAAGAGATGAGCGAAGAAACAGGAGAGAAAACTAAGCTTCAGTAGGGGGAGGAACCAACGATCCAGTGGAGGAGATTTCCGCATCAATCTCACCAAGCGCTTGTTTCAGCACAGGAGGGAAAGAAAGAACGTTGTCAGGATTGGCAGCAAGCCACTTTCGGTGCAAGATTTCAAACATATCGCAATACAATTCATGAAACACGACCAGGCCCTGTTCCAGCGACTTGCCATACAAGCTATGATCAATTTTCCTCGCTTCCAAAACCTTGATAGCCTCCATGGTAAGGTTGATACCAACGCACGCCCACGGGTAGCGCTGGACCTCCTGCGACGGCTCCACAATCATTCGTCTCGCGACGGGGCGGCGATGCTCGGCGATATACAACAGCTGCTGTAAGGCAAGAACCCCTCCTCCTCGAAAATCGCTCGCAGGATCGGCCTGTTGAAAGCCAATTCGCCCCCAATCCTTTGAGAATCGTCCGCCTTCCCTCCGCACACCCGGCATCAACAAGAGCCACAAGTTTTCCAACATGCGTTCATGGTCGTCAAGACCGGCGACGAACGATTGTCGACTGCGCTCGCGCACGCAATGGATGAGCACATTGACGGACTTGAAGTGGAGCACGCAGGCGCGCAGGTTGGCGGCGACATGCGATCGGGGGTCAATGTGTTTCTGGTCGCAGATGGAGGTGGCGACGCGCTCCGCGTCAAAGTCGGGTTGCTGAAGGGCGCCAAACAGCGCGGCGAGTTGCCTTGAGGTGGTGAACTCGCGCCACAGGGCGGCGGACATGGCGGCGGTGTGGTGGGCGGGGGGTTGGTTGGGGCGAGTGGCGACGCCGCAGATGCGGGCAATCTGCGTGTGTCCCGTGACGAGTCTTCTGGCCCTCTTGACCATTCTGTAGAAGAAGAGTTGAATGGCGCGTATCTAGGCGGTGGGGAGACGCACGGTAAGCAGGGGTGGCAGGGGGTGCAGCGTGGGGGCGCGCAGGCGGGCGGAACGGGGGGACGTACCAGATGTGTGAGCGCCGCACAGGGGAACACCATGTGTGCGAGACAGCCAGCAGTGAGGGGGCGAAGGGAGGTCGCACGCGCAGCGACGAAGACGACGACGACGACGACGACGACGACGACGACAAGGGCGGCGACGGTGCCGACAACGACGACGGGGTAGATAGCGACTCGCGCATAAAGGAGGGGGGGGGGGGGCGGTGCCGGGACGCCACAGGCATGATGACAGGCACGCGTGCACACGGAAAGATTACTGTAGTGTACAGAGTGATTGATGGATTGCAGCGAAAACAAGGCGAGGGCGACAGCAAGGTGTTCCTATACGAAGGGTAATGTATAGTACAGAAGGAGGCATGATATTTTTATTCCTCGTCGTTGTCTTCGTCGTCGGGGTGTTGGTCGTCATCGTCTTCGTCGGGCTGGGCTCCCTCGGTGTCTATCTTTGGGGCGAGGAAGTATCGTACAAAGCCGGCCTCGTCGGGCAGGGAGAACTCTATGGCGAGCGGGTTGCCGTCGGTGAGACACAGAGTGACAAACTCGGAGAGCGGGACGGCCTTGGTGAAGGTGTTGAGGTACTTGCCGGGGAAGGTCATCTTGACGGGTTCCTTGACATTGATTGTGACGGCGTTCTTGTCGTCTGCGGACTCGGACTGGGCCAGGTTGAGCGAGCCGTTTCCAATGTCGCCCTCAACGGAAAAGCAGGCGGTGTTCTTGGTGATCTCGATGGTGATGGTGTCGCCAATGATGGAGAGGTCGGAAAAGATGCGACGGTACTCTGCCGAGGGCATGCTAATAATGGCCTCATAGTCGCTATCCTCCGGGATGGAGAGGTGCTCCGAGTCAATGTCCATGAGCTTGAGCTCGAAGTGTGCAATGCGATCAGCGGATTCATTCTCGAAGATGAACTCGGCGCAATCGGCGCCCTCGTCGTTTGCAACAATCTTGACCGAGTCCTTTGCGGCGGCGCACTTGAGGATCTTGGAGATGGAGGAGAGGTTGATTCCCAGCGACAGCGGGCGGTCACAGCGGTACACCTCGAAGGCCTGCGAGCGCAGCGTCATGGTGGTGAGACACACGTGCGGTCTATCCATGGCCTGCAGCGAGATGCCGTCGGCGGAGCAGTCGAAGTTGGCGTCCTGAATGAGGTCCTTGATGGCGTCCAGCACGCGCTTGATGGTGGCGCCATCGGACAGCTTTGCCTCGAACATGGCGGGCGGTTGGGAAGAAGAGAGAAGAGCGACGAGTGGAGGTGAACGAGGAGCGGCGACAGAGAAGACGTCAGGTCAAATAGGGCGGCAGCACAGGCAGTTGCCGCGCTTTCGGCGGTTGGCGCCAAAAACGATGTGCCGACGGCGCGCGCTGTAAGCGCGCTGCAAGCTGCAAGTGCGCAAGCGCGAGCCGCCACGCAACGCGCGCGCCGGAAGCATCGCGCGACGCCTCGCACACACTCACACACGCACACACACACACACACACACACACACACTCTCTCTCTCTCTCTCTCTCTCTCTCTCTCACTCAGTGTGAAAGAGGGAGAGCGAGAAAGAGCGAGAAAGAGACAGAAAGAGAGAGAGAGAAAGAGACAGAGAGAAAGAGACAGAGAGAGAAAGAGTGTTGCTCCCGCCGCCACTACCAGCCGCCGCCACTACCAGCCGCCGCCAGCCATGGGCGCCCACTGCAGCTGTCTCGACGGCGCGCAGCAGCATCCCATAACACGCACGCCCAAGCCGCCGCCCGCGCACGCGCGCACGCGCGCGCGCCCCGCGCCTCGTTTCTCTCGTACGTCGCGCAAGCCACTAGCGGCTGGTCTGGACCCGTCCGTGGCGGTGGCGGCCGACTCGGCCGTTGCGTCGTCGCGCTCCGCGCCAGCGGCACGTTGCACAGGCGAGCATGTGGCTGCGTCGTCGCTCATCGCCGGCAGTTTCGAGATGCTTTCCGTGCCCACGCGTCGCACCAACAAGCTGCAGGCGCAGCTTGCCGCTGCTGACTCTGCCGCTCAGACGCTCGCTTGTGTCGCACCTTGTGCCGCGGCACATTCCGCGCCTGAGCAACTGGCCGCAGAGCCGGGGGGCGCGCGCGTGGTGGTCGACACCTCCGGCTCCGTCGGCGCCGCGCCACACGCGGCGGAGCCGCTCGCGGCAGCCGTTGAGACTGCAGCGCAGATGCAGGCGGCGCAAGTGGAGTGCGAGCAGCCGCAGCCGCAGCGCGCGCCCAGCGCCGAGTCACACGCTTCGGAGGAGCGCGTCGCGAAGCGGTCATCATCTGCAACGCCGACGGCCTCCACGCCGACAGCCTCCACGCCGACAGCCTCCACGCCGACAGCCTCGGTCGACCTGGACACAAACACGGAGCACGCGGCGGCGACGCACCGCGTGAGCTCCAACAAAGTAGCGGACGCACACGCACACGCACACGCACACGCACACGCCGACAGCGTGAGTCCGACAGCGGTGCGCGACGCAGCGAGCATGGAGGAGGCGTACACAGAAAGTGAAGCGGTTGTAAAAGGGGCGGCGGACGACGACGAGCGCGGATGGGTGGACGGCAGTCGTCCGGCATCGGTGCTCATGCAGATCAGACACTACGAGAGCCTGGAACGTGAGGCGCGCGTTGATGTGGAGCAGCAAGTCGCTCGCGCACACTCGTCCGTCTCGTGAGGCGCAATTTTTTTTTTGTGTTGGCGTGTCTCCCTTTTTGCGCCTTTAATAGCGCGGCTGGCACAGAGAGAGAGAGAGAGAGAGAGAGAGAGAGAGAAAGCGGGACAAGGTGGGTGAGCAGAAAGATGAAGCCTCAAAGGACGGCCGACTTGTCGCAACTGCGCGTGGGCGTGCTGGAGTTGCAGGGTGACTTTGCCGAGCACACGGCCATGCTACGACGGCTGGGCGTGCGCAATGTGAGCGGCGTGCGTCAGCCGAGCGACCTCGCCTCGCTCCAAGCTCTAATTCTACCGGGCGGTGAAAGCACGGTGATGAGTAAACTACTAATGGACTTGCATCTGATGCAACCCATTCAACAACTCATACGCGACGGTGTTCCCGTGTTCGGCACGTGCGCGGGACTCATTCTACTTGCGTCGCGCATCCGACAATTCGACGAGCAGCCGCGCGTGGGCGCGCTCGACGTGCTTGTGGACCGTAACGCATTTGGCTCGCAAATCCACTCGTTCGAAGCAAGCGTCAAGGCTGAGTGCGCGCCGTTTGCGCAAGGTGGCGCCCTACGTGCTGTGCACATCCGCGCCCCAGCCGTGCTGGAATGCGGCCACAACGTGCAGGTGTTGGCGCGTTGGCGCCAACGCGCCGTGTTGGTAAGAGAACGCAATGTGCTCGCTTGTACGTTTCACCCCGAGCTGACGGATGACACGCGCGTGCACCAACTGTTCCTGCACATGGCACTGCACGCCGCCGCCGCCGCCGCCGCCGGCCCCGACGGCGATGGTGACGGCGACGGCGACGGCGACGGCGACGGCGACGGCGACGGCGGGCGTAAAGGCGTAGAGTAGCGCGGCGGAAGCGGGGCGATGTGTTACGCTGGAGCATCTTGTGGGGGGAGGCGCAAATGCACGCGCCTTTGTTTTTGAAAGCGCGCGACTTGCGGCGCATTTCAGGCGTGTACGGCTTTTGAATGCGCGCACTGCTTTGACGCCGCCGCCCGCCGCCCGCCGGTCACTAGCGCCGCGCGTCGGGGTCGGGGCGCCAGAGGCAATGAGCACGCGACTCGCGACGCGCCTGCCGCTGCTGCGGCGCGGCTGCTTCGCCGCCGTGCGCGCGCGAAGCACCGCGGCCGCCGCGGCCGCGCCCACCGCGACGCCCGAGGCGACGGCGACGGCGACAGCGACAGCGACGGCGACGGGAACGGGAACGGGAACGGGATCGGGATCGGGAACGGGATCGGAGTGGGTGCGACGCATGCCCACGCGCGCCATCGCACACGCGCTCATGCAGCGCGAGTCGCACGTGGCGCCGCACGACGAGCTGTTCCGCGAGGTGCAGCACACGGGGCTCATGCGATCGCATCGTCACTTCAAGCATTGCCTCAAGATGATGCGCTTGCAAAAGCGCGTGCTCGTACAATGCACCGGATTGCTTCGCGTGGGCGCTTCGCAACGTACTTTTGTGGTCAAACTCACGCGTCGCGGACACGCCGTTTACCGCTTCTACCGCGACTGCGAGCAATGGGCGGCGGCGAAGGCCACCACCACCACCACCACCGCCACCACGCCTTCGACGCCTTCGACGCCGACGACGCCGACGACGCGCGGGCTGCGCGACGCGCTGTGAGAGCGTGTCAGTTCAGTTCAGCTCAGCTCAGCTCAGCGCAGCTCAGCTCACTCACGCTGCGTTTTGCTTGAGTAAATGAAAAACATCACTACCGTCGTATGGCGGCTGTCTCCACTGGCGCCCCAACGCACGCGCCCCACGTGGCGCTCGCAGTCCGCGCCTTCTACGCGCTTGTGTCACAGAACGCCTCTCGATCACACGCCCCCGCCGCTCCGCCCCCGTCATCGCCCGTCTCCGTCCTCCGCCTTCTCTCTCTTTCTCTCTGTGTTCTTCATCTCACATCTAACCATCCTCCCATTCCCGCCATGGCGTTCGTCACGTCGGCCCCGCCCGCGCTGCGCGCGTCGCATCGTCGCGTCGTGCCGTTCGCCTCGCCCCGCGTAGCAACACCGCCCACGCCCACGCCCACGCCCACGCCCACGCCCACGCCCACGCCCACGCGTCGCGCCCGCACCCCGCACATGGCAGCCGCATCCCGCCCCTCGCACCCCTCCTTCGTCACCCCAGCCTCAGCAGTTGCCGACGTATCCACCAACGCCCCCGCGTCGCAGCGCGCAAAGAAAATTGTCGTCTTGGGAGGTGACGGCTTTTGTGGATGGCCCACCAGTTTGCACCTCAGTGAACAGGGTCACCATGTTGTTGTCGTCGACAATCTGTCGCGTCGAAACATCGACCTCCAGCTCGAGTGCTGCTCGCTCACCCCGATCCAGAGCATGAGTCACCGTCTGTCCGCCTGGCGCGACGTGTCTGGCAATCAGCTGCGTTTCGTGTATCTTGATGTGGCGCGCGAGTATGACCGTCTGCTCGAGCTGCTGTTGC
Organism: Agarophyton chilense; assembly: GCA_030374765.1. Classification (NCBI taxonomy): domain Eukaryota; phylum Rhodophyta; class Florideophyceae; order Gracilariales; family Gracilariaceae; genus Agarophyton; species Agarophyton chilense. The sequence goes on from JARGXX010000117.1 coordinate 162,409, forward strand.
GTGAAAAGCCCGATGCCGTCGTTCACTTTGCCGAGCAGCGCGCCGCACCCTACTCCATGAAGGCCAGCCGTCAGAAGAGGTACACCGTCGACAACAACGTCACCGGTACACACAACGTGCTCGCCGCCATTGTCGAGTCAAACCTCGACATCCACGTCGTCCACTTGGGCACCATGGGCGTATACGGTTACGGCACCTCCGGCGGCGAGATTCCGGAGGGCTACATCAACGTCGTCCTCCCCGGCGGCAGACAATCCCGAATTCTGCACCCTTCCTACCCGGGCTCCGTCTACCACGCCACCAAGTGCCTCGACCAGATCCTCTTCCAGTTCTACCAGAAGAACGATTCGCTCCGCATCACCGACTTGCACCAGGGCATCGTGTGGGGCACAAACACCGCCCAGACCCGTCGCGATGAACGCCTCATCAACCGCTTTGACTACGACTCCGACTACGGAACCGTCCTCAATCGTTTCCTCATGCAGGCCGCCCTCGGCCTCCCGCTCACCGTGTACGGAACCGGTGGTCAGACCAGGGCCTTCATCCACATTCAGGACACTGCGCGCTGCATCAGTCTCGCCATCGCCAACCCACCCCAGCCCGGCGCTCAGGTCGAGATCTTCAACCAAGTCGCCGAGACCCATCGCGTCCGCGATCTAGCCTCTCTCATCGCCGACAAGACTGGCTGCCAGGTCAACAACATCAGCAATCCGCGCAACGAATCCGCCGAAAATGAGCTCGACGTGGCCAACCGCAAGTTCAAGAGCCTGGGGCTGGAGCCAACGACTCTCGAAATGGGCCTGCTCGATGAGGTTGTCTCCATTGCTGAAAAGTACAAGCACCGTTGCGACAAGTCCAAGATCCTGCCCAACTCGTTCTGGAACAAGAGCCGACGCCGCGAGTGCGAGCAATCTGGAATGAGCGTCTCGGACCTTGGCGCCTATTCGGTAGCCGAAGAAGAGGCCATGTTGTACAGTTTGAGCAAAGGTGACGTGGCTACAATGGAAAAACTGCGAAACGTGTTGCAGGGCGCGTGATTGTGGCGTGCGTGTGACCACTGCGTGCCTTGACAAAACTTCAAGTGTGTTTGTTTGGATTGGAAGCAGTCGTGTGGTGAGTAAACAAATGGCTCGGGATTGACGTGTTGCAACTGTGTTTTTTTTTTTTTGGTCTTTTTCTTCTTGTCTAAAAGTAAAAGTGCGATCGCTGCGTTTGAGTGTGTTTAAGTTCCAAGACGCGGGTGGGTTATCCGGTTACTGTAAAAAGTGTAGTGGAGAGGGAAGGAGAAAGAGAGAGAGAGAGAGAGAGAGAGAGAAGAAAAAAAAAAAGAGGTGCCGAATGTAGGTGTATGTGCAAAAATCATATACGCTGTTAACACGAGCAACTTTCTGCATACGGCGACGAAGCGTTGTCGGCGGACGGTCTGATATTGGCGGCTGTCGAACTGTCGGACGCGCATAGTTGCGGCGTTTCGAGAATCTTTCGCAGCAGTTCTTCAAAGGTTTGCTGTACGCCGGTGGCGGTCTTGGCGCTGGATTCGACAAACAGCGTGCTTTGCTGGCGGGCGAATTCCAGGCCTTCTTCGCGGGAGACTTGTCGTTGTTCAATGTCAACTTTGTTGCCCACGACCATCTTAACGGCGGCTGGTTTTGTACTATACATTGCAACCTCTTTGAGCCATACTTGCTTGAGTGCTTCAAATGTCTCTCGCTTTGATACGTCGTACACCAGAATCACTCCGTGGGCGCCTCGCTGTGGCGCGCGTTTCGGTTCGGTGGGGGGGGGCGGGGGAATTGGGGGGACGCCGTGTGTGTTAGCTCGGCGCGGTGGGTGTGGCAACGGGACGGGGCGCGATGGGGGCTTGGTGGCTTTGCTTACGTAGTAGGCACTGGTGAGAGTTCGAAAGCGCTCCTGACCAGCGCTGCGAAAGGCAACGCGAGCGCGCGCAGGACAAGACGGCAGAGCAAGGAACAAGACGCGACAGGGTCAGCATGGCGAACGAAGCGGCAGGCGCGGGCGGCAGACGGCGGAGAAGCACACGGCGTGAGGCGCAGATCGTACGTATCCCAAATGGTCATCTTTACGCGGCGATTGTCGACGTTGAACGCCTTGACCTTGAAGTCAACGCCAATCGTGGGTTGCATCGGCTCGAACACATCATCCGTAAAGCGCAGCAGAATGCTTGACTTTCCCACGCCGCTATCGCCGACAAGCAGGATCTTGAACGTTTCGTCAAAGTCCATGACGCGCGGGGAGAGGCGATGACGACGTCGATGACGACGTCGATGGCGATAACGGTGGCAGCAGAGGAGGGAGGGTGGGGGGGGGGGGCACTAAATCGTCGAGTGGGCGGTTTTGGTGCCATGCATGCAAACGTCCAATCATTTCGGGGGCAGCCACTAGCGAAGGGGGGGCCAACGGCGACATGACACTTGCGCGCGCGTGATGGGCCCTTTGGCGCGGCGCCCGTTGCACGCCTTGGCATGTTGGTGCCGCGTGTGGCGACCACCGCGAGCATCGTCTTGCGCGCGGGTGCGCCGCTCTCTCACGCGCATCTCTCACGCGCATCATGGCGCCGCTGCGTGTCGGCAGTGACGCCGCCTCCTCGGGCGACGATGACTTCCACGTCAGCGCGGTGACCACTGCGGACGGCAAGCGTCGCGTTGCGCCCGAGCGCGAGTATGTCCCCGCTCGCGCTCACGCGGCTGCGTCCACACCCGCTCTAAGCCTCGCGCTTGCCACTTACGTGCGTCCCACGCGCCCCTCATCCTCGTCATCTTCGTCACCATCGCCACCACCGTCGCCCGCGCGCCGCCCCAAGCGCGTGCGCTTCGCGCACACACCAGAGTCCAATAAGCGCGCGCGCCGCGCCGCACAGCAAGCTGAGCGCGCCGAGCGTCTCAACCAACTTATCGACGACGAGGCCGCGCTCATTGCCGATTTGGCGCGCTTCGAGGCCATTGTGGCAGATTTTGGTCGCGACGAAGACGTTGTTGCAGCCGACTTGCGCGACGCGCAGGACTTTCGCGAGCGCCACGAGCAGCAACGCTTGGAGCATCGCGTCGCTGATCTGCGCGCCCGCGTGCGTCGGCGGGGCGTGCGTGACGCCAGCCATTCGCGGAACGGCTCTGTGGAGCAAAGTGGCCGCCGCGAGCAGCACGACGATGGCAACGCTATCAGAAAAGCTTCGCACTGAGTAGGCAACACCTTTATTGTCATGCGCATAACAACAGAGCGCCTATTCTTTGTCTCCAAGTTGTGAGCTACATTGTGAGCCTTCCCTTCCAGTGTGCCCATTCCACGCGTTTGGCGGCGAACACAAGCTGCTCGTAAACATCTCGAGCAAAGAAACGGTACCCGTTGCCGTTGAGTGTGAAGAATGCGTTCTGTTGTGTGGTGGTGTGAGCGCCCATAGCGGTGGTCTTCATCGTGTCCACCTCGCAGCTCACCGAAACGCCCGACGCCTTGAGCTCCTCGGACACTTGCGCCACCAATCGCTTCAGCTGCTCGTTCGCTCTCCGCACCATCCCATATCGCTCGTCTTTGTGCGAATAAAAGTTGGGCAAACCTGCCACCACCACGTGTTTTCCCAGCAGCGCCACGGCGCGCGCAATGTCGGCAATGTCGCGCGGCACCTGCTCGTCGCTCAGGTCGTCGTGCATTCCGAACAGAAGCACGACCACGCTGGCGTCGGCGAATAATCTCTTCTTAACCACTCGGTGAAGCAGAGTGGTGCCTTGTTGAGAGGACGCCTTCCAGTCACGCGCGGTGGAAAAAATTCGGCCGCACGTCAACACGCTCCATACCATACGTAGCCCGGACTGGTCGCGTTCTTTGCGGATGAGCTGCGCCACTCTGGAGCACAGGCCGGTGTTTCCGAACGAGTCTCCAATTCCCTCTGCGGTGCCGTCGCCGAGGAGGAGGATGGTGCGGTGCACGTCTCGCTTGACGGGCGCGGAGCGGTATTCGATGCTTTGCGCAAAGAAGAGGACCACGCGGTGGATGGCGATGCATACGTACAGGTGGACAGTGCTGAGCAGGTTGAGCACACTTTGGAACAGCGCCATGGCGACGGCGAGGGAGTGAGGACGGAGGTGAGGGCGGGAGGCGGATGTGGTCCAGGGGTGGCGTGTAGCAATGGAACCTTTATCTACGCATTTAAATCGCAAAGCGCGGCGGTGGTGGCGGTTTGAAAAGAAACGGCATTGTGCGTCGCTTGAGCTGAGCCACCCGCGGCGTCGGTGCCGCGGCGCACGCTGCCCAACCAGCGTGCAGCTTTGGGGCTGTTCCGCCACCACCCATCCGCCGCCGCCAATCACATTCGTTCTCGCTGAAAATCTCGTCCGTACGTCTTCCGCCCCCCCCCCCCCCCCCCTCCGCCGTGCACGGGTGCCGCGCCATCAGCGCCACTCCACTGTGAGTGCCTCCTCTTCCCCCCATCCTGCTCCCCCCTCCCTTCGTCCGCGTCTCTCTCCATCCTTCCATCCTCGTCCACCCGCCCTCTGCCGCCATGCGCTGGACCCATGGCTACCTCCTTCTTTGCCTCACGGTAGCCGCAATCCTCGCCCGAGATCTGCTTCCAATACTCCCTCACCTACAACTGTCGCTTCCGCCATTGCACATCTACGCCGCGCTTCTCTCCTACATCGCCTCTGTCGCGCTCGTCGGCGCCTTTCTGCCCGGAAAGATTCAGCTGGGCATGCCGCTTTCGGACGGAACGCGCCTCAAGTACAAGTGCAACGGCCTGCTTGTTACCGGTGCCGTCGTCACCATCCTCGCCTTCTCCGTGTGGAACGGGTACATACGCGCCAGTTGGGTGGCTCACAACTATGCTCATCTCTTTGTCGCAACCAATCTGTATGCGCTTGTGCTCAGCACGTATTTGTTCGTCAAGGGACGACTGTCGAGACCGCCCAACTGGCTCAAGCCGCGTTCCATGCTCTCCGACTTTGTCATGGGATCCGAGTTGAACCCGTTCCTGTTCGGCGTCAATCTCAAGTTCTTTTCATACAGACCGTCCATGTGTGGCTGGCTTATCGTCAACCTTTCCTTTCTTGCCAAACAGTACGAAACGCACGGGTTTATCAGCGGCAGAATGATGCTGTACCAAATCACAACGGCGTGGTATATATGGGACTATTTCGTGCACGAGACCAAGATTGTGTCTACGTGGGACATCATAGCGGAGCATTTTGGGCTCATGCTTGTATGGGGAGACTACGTTTTCATTGTTTTTGCCTTCAGGTACGTCAAGCGCGCATCTCAACCTGCGATTTGCAACACAAACACCGAAACAAAAGCGCCGTCCGTCTAACAAAGCAATATGTGTTCTTGTGATAGTGTGCAAAACTTGTTGTTGCTTCACGATACGCGCCACCTATCGTATTGGAAGGTGATTGTGATCCTTTTGACGTTCAGCGCTGGGTTTGCCATCTTTCGCGGCGCAAACTCGCAGAAGCACCAGTTCAAAACCAACCCCAACGCGCTGATCTGGGGCAAAGCGCCCATCACGGTGGGCGGGAAGCTTCTGGCGGCCGGGTTCTGGGGCATGGCGCGGCACATGAACTACACGGGCGACTTGCTGCTGGCGTTGTCGTTCTGCCTGCCTTGTGGGCGGACCTCGTCGCTGGGTTACTTGTACTTTGTGTATCTGCTGTTGCTAACGGTACATCGCGAAAAACGAGACGACGAGAGATGCTCTCAAAAATACAAGTCGCTGTGGGATGATTACTGTAGATTGGTCCCATATCGAATGGTTCCGTTCGTGTATTGACAGGGCAAAGAGCATGATAACGCACGCAGGCGGAAAAAGACAACCAGAATCATTAAAGGCGTTAAGTGGGCGAGGGTTTGTCATCGCGCTTGGGATCGTCGTCAGTGGCGTCCCACATCCTTTTGAGCATGTCCAGCGAGTCCGAGGGCGGTGCATCAGCGTCAGGCTTGTCGATGACAGCGGTGGCACTGTTGCCCGCGGCAGCATCGCCTTCCGGGGCGTCGGGATCGGCGTCGGAATCAGCGTCGGAATCAGCATCAGCGTCAGAGCGACGGCCGTCCTCGCCCAACCTCTCGCGCAGGCTAGCCAGTAGATCCTCGTCGTCCATAGCCCCCTCGTCGTCCTCAACGTCAACAAACTCCTGTCTGAGCTCCTCCAGACGTTCCACCTCCTCTCTGATGCGCACCTCCTCCAGCTCGTCGTCCCTGCGATTCTGCTTCCACGCCCACACGCCCAGCGCGGCAAAAGTACCGGCCGTCAACGCCAAAGACACGACACGCTCGCTCGAGCCCAACTCCTGTCGGCCGTCGTAGCGCAGCTCCTTGGCAGCAGCCGGCGCCCCGCGCAGCGCGGTAGCAACCGACACAAACGCGGCCGCAACAGCCACGACATGCCGCTGCCAGCGGCGCGGCGGCGACGGCGTGTTGTTCGGGGGACGCGCACAACACGTAAAACGCGGGGCGAAGGGCAGCGACGACGAAGACGCCGCCGCCACGCGCAAAGGCGACGCTGCAGCGAAGGCGGCGGCGGCGGCGCGTGCGGTGACGGCGCGCCACGCAGCCGGCATGGCGGCGGGCGGGGCGGCGGGTGGGGCGGCACGCATGGCGGCGGGGCACTCGGATCTCGGGCGCCTTGTCGTTCGCCGCCTCCTGCGGAAAAGCTGCCGACCGCACGCCCACCGCCCTCCCCCCAACACGCCCGCTTCAGCGCAACCGCCTCGTCTGCACACGCCTGCCCGGTGGGCACCTCACCCCCCACCAGCGCATGATCTCGGAGCTTCGCTTACAGTTTGTTTACAGTTCAAAGCTGACAAACGCTTACACAGATGGCAAGCTGGCATAATAGCAGGGTGGCACACGCCATGGAAGAGCTCACGCGTTTCTTGGCCGAAGACCCGATCAAACCGCGTCATCGTCGTCTTCGGGGCGCCCGCGGAGCTGCCGCGATGGCGATCTGCGCGGCGCCGCCAGCGTTCGTGGCGGCGCTGCCGCTGCGCGCGAGCATGCGCCGCCCCGAGACGCCAACGCGATGCGCGTGCCGACGCGCGTCGCGAGCGGCATTCATGGACGGCGCGGCAGAAGACGTAGCGGACCAAGTGACGGACGAAGCAATGGACGCAAAGTACATGCGGCGCGCGGTGCAGCTGGCGCGACTGGCGGAGGGTCAGACGCGACCAAACCCGCCCGTGGGCTGCGTGCTCACCACGGCGACGGGACGTCTCTTGGGCGAGGGACATCACCGCCGCGCCGGCTTCGCACACGCCGAGGTGAATGCTTTGAGTGACGCGCAACGAAACGGCCACAGCGTGCTGGGCGCCACGGCGTACGTCACACTGGAGCCGTGCAACCATTACGGCCGCACCCCGCCATGTTCGGCCGCACTGCTACGCGCCGGCGTGCGTCGCGTCGTCGTCGGCTCCATTGATCCGGACCCGCGCACCGCGGGCGGCGGCGTCGCCGCGCTACGTCGAGCCGGCGTGCGAGTCGCGCTGGGCGTCGAGTCGACGCTGTGTCGCCGTCTCAACCAGCCGTTTGTGCGTCGCGTGCAGCGCCGCCGTCCGTTCGGCATCCTCAAGTACGCCATGACGCTCGACGGAAAGATTGCAGCCGCCGACGGCAGCTCCAAGTGGGTCACTGCCACCGCAGCGAGGGACGCCGTGCACCGCATTAGACGCTCCGTCGACGCCATCGTCGTCGGCGGGCGCACTGTGCGCGCCGACAACCCCCGCCTCACCGTTCGCGACGGCCGTTGTCTGGATGCCTATGGCCTTGAGCAGCTCACTCCCATCCGCGTCGTCATGACCGCCACTCTCGATCTTCCCCAGGACGCCGCCCTGTGGAGCGACCTTGAGCGCACCCCAACCGTCGTGCTTGCCGACGCGTCGCACGGCCGCCCCGCCTTTGCCAGAGAGCTCACTGCGCGCGGTGTCAGACTGGAGCACGTACCAGGCCTCACCCCTGACGACGCCATGGCCTACCTCCACGAGCACTCCTGTCTCAACGTGCTCTGGGAGTGCGGCGGAAACCTCGCAAGCCAAGCCGTTCGTGCCGGTGCTGTGCAGAAAGTGTGTGCATTCATAGCCCCGAAAATAGTCGGTGGAACTACTTCGCCCACCCCGTTGGCTGATCCTCCAGTCGCGCCCGCAATGAGCCAAGCTCTTTCCCTCGAGCACACCACCTTTGAAACGTTCGAGAACGGCGATGTGCTCCTGTCTGGATACCTAGATGAATAGACAGCCCCATGCAGGGCACCCATAAATTGCTACCGCTTGATCCTACTCGTGTCAATTGTCTCAGCGCGCTCTATCGAGCGCAATACGCGTATGCAGTCGCATTGGTCGAACGGTGATTAAGCGATCGCCAAGCATAAGTCAGTCGTAACAAACAAAACAATCCAAACAGTCAACTCCGCTGGTAGGCGGGCATTTGAAGCACGCAACAATATGTCATGCTGTTGAGGTCGGTCGCAATTGCGTTCTTATTATCTACATTAGTAATGTACAGCAGCAATGATGTCCTACAATAATACACAGCGCCCGGCGCGCCTCAAAAGTGAATCTCATGGCATTCTTTCGCATTCTGTTCCATAGGACAATAGGGACACTTGAATCTCGGAGATCCTCGAGGCAGTCGAGTAATAGTCTGTTTGCACAAAACATGCCCGCACGGAAGCATCATGGGCACATTGTTTCCCTCGTACGCTTCTTCCTTGGAGACTGGACACGTGAATATGGAATGAAATTGACAGTCCCTACCAATGTCCACTTCAACCGGCAGGGCATCATCCATGCCCAATTCCTGCAGATTAGGTGCTACTCTGGCAGCTTTCAGCAGCATTGGAATCGCATTGGCGCCGCAGTGGACGACGGTGACAAGCAGAGAATCACGAGGCAAGCCCTGGGCGCGACAGTACTCGCGCGAGAGAGAGCGCTCAATGTCCTCCTTATGGAAGGGTGACACCAAGCCCTTGTAAGGAGACTTTGAAAGAGAGGGTGCGTAGAGCAGGCAGGTCATAAGTTTCTGTACACTGGCGATGTGATCTTGAAAATTGCAAAAGTGGCGTTGGGCGTATTGCAAGGCGTCGGCGCGGCGATCTTGCTGCAGCAGATGGAGGTAGGCCAAGCGGTGCAGACGGAATTCAAGGTGGGAGTTGGATTGTAGCAGCACGCGGTGGTTGGCTTGAGCCCATTCGATGGCCGGGGCGAGATGGTCGTTGCGAAAGGCCGTAAGAATGTGGTACAGTTCCTCAAAGGGGCGGATGTGGCGATCATCCAAAAGCACAGAGGCCTCCAGCAAGAACTTGCGGCCCACATCAAAGAGGCCCTCGCGAAAGAGATGGGCGGCGATGGATTCGTTGATCTTGCAGGTGTTGAGGCGGACGGACGGAGCGCACAGGTCGCCCAGATTGGAGGCGGTGGCGGCGTCAATGGTCTTGCCAAACTTGTTGATGGCGGCGCCCACAGACTTGTGGTCGGCCAACAGTGAGCTCTGCAGCGACTTGGAGGCGGTGAGCAGCGTTTGCAAACGATTGAGCACAAAGGACAGCGACTCGTTGTGGACGGTGGACTGGCGGTTGGCGCTGTCAATAGCCATGGCATCGTTATGGGCGGGCTGCAGCTCGGGCTCCTCCTTGACGGCGTCCTCCGTGGGCGGTGGCTCCGTTGCGGGCTGTTCGCTGACGAGGTCTTCGTTGGCGGGCTCTTCATTGAGCGGCTGTTCGTTGATGGGCTGTTCGCTGACGGGCTCAGCGTTGGCAGGCTGTTCGGTGGCAGGCTGTTCAGTGGCAGGCTGTTCGGTGGTGGGATGTTCGTTGACGGCGTACTGCGCCAGGCGCAGAGGGCGCAGCGAGGAGTGCATGGAGTCGATGGCGGTATGGGCGGCGCGCGTGGCATTTTGATGGCGCCTGAGCATGGCGGCGTACTCGTTGAGGATGGATTCCATGGCGGTGGAAGGAGGATGAAGGCGGATGAAGGCGGGTGTAGGCGGATGAAGGCGGATGTAGGCGGATGAAGGCTGATGCAGGCGGATGAGGCGGATGAAGGCGGATGAAGGCGGATGCGATAAGGCGATGCGCAAGTACACAAGGCTACAGAGGCCAGTTGCCATACGACGGAAATGCAGATGGTGAGACGTGGCCACGTAAGACGCGTGGCCAGCAGGCGCACGAGCACCACCCACATGCTGGGCGCGAGCTGCGTCGCTCTCACGGCGCCCGCTTTGGTTTGGTGATGAGTGCGACGCCAAGCAAGCAACGTCGCCATCGCGGTGGTGACGACGGAGAGCTCGCGCTGTCCCAATGAGCTCCGCCACGCCGAGCGGCGCGCGCCGCCGCGCCCCGCGCGCTCAGTGCTTCTGCCGTTCGTTCGCTCCGCTTTCTCCATCACTTTCGCGCCGTCTGCCGTCTGCCTTGCCGTCATCCGCGTCCCCACCGTCCTCCTCGCCGTCCTCCTCGCCGTCCTTTGAGCCGTACTCTTCGCCGTACTCGTCGCCTTCGCCTTCTTCGTCCCCGTCCTTCTGCCCTTCGCTGCCGCTCGTGCCATCTCCCCGCCGCCGCCGCGTGCGCGCCGCGAAGCGCGTGCGCGCCTTGTCGCCGCGCATGGGCGGCTTGACGGACGGAGGCGCCATGCCATCGTGGCCGCCCGAAGATGACCTCAGCGTGCGTTTCTTCAATGCCGCTGAGCAGCCGTTGCACACCGACGAGCAATCCGCCCTCGTGGAGCTCCCGCTCTTTCCGCTGCAGCTCGTGCTCACGCCCGCCATGAATCTGCCGCTGCACATCTTTGAGATGCGCTACCGTCTGCTTTTCAATCGCCTGCGCGACGGCGATCCCACCTTTGGTATTGTGCTGTACGACACCGCCGCCGCCTCCCTGGCCCAGGTTGGCTGCAGCGCTGAGCTCACCCGCTTCGAACCGCTTCCGGACGGTCGCATCATGACCGATAACATTGGGCGTCGCCGCTTTCACATCGTCAAGATTCTCGACCACAAGCCGTACACGCGCGCCCTCGTGCGCTTTTTCGATGACAAGCCCCCGAGCAACGATTTGGCCCCCCTCGTCTCAGACGTATCTGTCGCCCTGCAGGATGTTTTGCGCCTCAGCAACAAGCTCTACGAAAAGGGGCTGGATATCAGTCCGGACATCAAGCGCCTTGCGCCCGACGGTCGCATCCAGACCACGGACGAGCGTGGATGGCCCTCGCCGTCTTTGTTGCAGCAGTTTTCGTTCTCCGTTTGCCAGGTGGTGGACATCCCACTGCGCGACCAGCAGCTTTTATTGCAGACGGACGACACTAGTCTTCGACTACACCGACAATTCACCATGCTTGACACCGCTAGAAAGTACCTTGCCGCTCAGGCAACCATCAAGGACGCCGGTTTGAGCGGGCTGTAAATGCCCTATGCTTGGTAGTAAACCAGTTGACATTGTTGCCACCACACGTCCCCCTCGCTTCCCGCGATCTTCTCCTGGTATTTGTGCATCAGATCCTCCCAGCCCTGCACCCCGTCCATCTTGGAGTACCTCTCCATCGCCTGGTCGAACGGTTCACTGCCGACGTACTCTGCGTAGTAGAACAAACGCTCACCCCAATTCCACAAACTCAGGTTTCGGATTCCCACGCTGCGCAGCGCTTCGCGCACCTCGGGCCGGCTGTGCGCGTGGTGATCAATGTACTCCTGCAACGCACCAGCCTTGATGTTGAGCGTCATGGCAATGCGCATCGGCTCCTGCTGCGCCCCGCTTTCTGCCGCACTCATCGTTCCGCTCTCTTGCGCCCTCGTTCACCGTCCTGTCGCTCGCGTCGAGAAGACGTGTGCCGCTTGTAGTGGCACACACCCTTTACTAAGCGAAAACAGAATTGTCGTTCCCGCTTGTGGACGGCAGCGTTGCGCGCCTTCTCGCGAAAACCGCACCAACGCATTTGCGCTCGCATCTCGCGGCGAGCAGACTGCGATCATTGTCGCCTTTGCCACGTAGCAGAAGGGGAGGATGACAATTAAATTGTTCTAATTCTATGGTCTAAACTGATGTGTAACCAGTGCATTAATGTAATGCATAAGAGCATCTCCACCCGTGGGAAACAATCGATTTGCTTCCGGGCTATCCAAGCGCCGCACTTTCATTGGCGAGAAGTTGGCGCGACGGTCTTCGTCGGCTGTTCGCGAAAAAAGCGAACCGAAACTGCAATACATCCCCGAAACTCCACTACATCCTATCCTTGGTCGCACAAGTACAGCTGCAACACTTTGCCTCTCTCCTGCTTTCCTATTGTCCTCTTATCATTGTGTCTCTTGCTGCACTACTCCCACACCAGACTTTGGAGCATCTCTTCATGTCTGCTGCAAACGTTCGCGGTTGCAACTATTCTGCGAAAGAAGACTTTGGGCTTGCAAAATCTTGGATTCGAGTTTCCAAATATCTTATCGAAAGCTCAGAGCAAAAAGGCAACACGTTTAACGAAAAGATATGAAACGAGTACAAAAATGCAAAGCCAGGAGCTCTTCCTCTCTGACCGCTTAGCTCTACCTGTACCCGAGTTAAAACCATTTTGAAACAGTGCGTACGTTTTTCCACCTGCCACAGCACTGTGATTGGAAACGAACCAAGAACCAACTAAATTGAACAAATCTAACGTCTTTCTTATCACAACAGCGCTTCTCAACGAGAAGAATATCAAGGATCCAACCAAAGATATTGGAAGCCTTTCAATCTTCTAGAAGCTTGAAAAATCCTTCGGTTTCACGAAAAGCTTTCAAAAGGTGAGGCTTTGTCAGAGATGCAATCACCTAGCGAGAGCGCAAGGTCCCTATCAAAAACATCCGAGTCCCACTCAGATTGTGACGACTTTTCTTATACCTCATCACCATTGTTTACATCAGAAGCCCTTGACACTATTTCTGGAGCTGCTTTGTGCCATGAAGATGTTCTCTGACGAGTCGCAAACAACTATGGGCCCTGCTTGCACGCAACTACAATTTAAATATCACCCTTCCGGTGTCGCAGATGTTCCATAAGCAATCTCCGAGTTCTTAATTACTCTGTGCTATCTTTTAGAAAACCTTGCGTCTCACACATAGCAGCCAAACTCCCAATCGGTGGTGGTGCATGCCCAGGTACTCTTTTTAGGGCACACCACATAGTCTCTGATCCATTGTTAATAACAATATCTCCATCGCCAGAAACGGCGTCGGCTTCAACATCGAGCTGACCGCGGTCCTCCACCATCATGTTGTGTAAAATTATACAGCATTTAATAACAGTTTTCATCGTGTCTTTAGCCCAGAAGCGAGCCGGCCTCTCTACGGTATGCTACTTGCTCTGTAGAACACCTAACGCTCTTTCAACATCTTTTGGCCACCCTTCTTGATGCTTCGCTAAGCATTCTTCTTTCTTATTTGCCGGGAAGGCTACGGTTTGTACGAAAACCGGCCACTTCGGATATGTTCCGTCGGCGAGCCAATACGGCTTGTTTCTTCTCACTCCGTTAATGATGTACTCTAGGGGTGGTGAGAACGCCTCATTACTTATTTTTCCAATGAAAGTGGATGCGTCAACGACATTTATATCGTTATCGGAGCCAGGAAAGCCAAAAAAGGCATGCCATATCCACAGCGAATTGTCGCAGATTGCCTCAAAAGTTACGACAGCAACCCTTTCCTTGCCTTCGTATTGTCTATGCCAGGCAGTTGGGAAACTTTTCCAGTGCCATTTACAGCAATCAATGCTCCCAAGCATACCCGGAAGTCCACGTCGGGCTGAGAAAAGAAGTATTTGCTTCATGTCTGCTTCTGTCGGGGCTCGCAATTATTCACTTGAGAAGCAAGAAATTCATGATTTGACGAAATGGTCAAGAAAATGAAAGGCTGTGGTCTCGTTCATTGCCAAAAGTTCCTCAACAGAATCGGCGGCCATTCCATAAGCCAAAATGCGAAAAGCTGCTGTCACTTTTAGATAGGGATCCAGGCCAAGTCGACCGGTGCAGTCCCGCATTTGCTGAAAGAACCGGTCATTTTTTGTGATTGCATCAAACATTCTGTCAAAAACTTAGCGTGAAAGCGATATCGGCGTTTGAATGTTTCGTCATCGTATATAGGATGGGCACGGAAGTATTGCCGATGTACTCTCTGAGAAGCTTCGTGAGCTTTACCATCAATGTTTGGAGCTTTTCCTGGCTTTGAGCCTCCCCATTCTCGCTCGCTTTCATTGTCACTGCTGTCGAGAAGGTCATCAATTTCAATGTTTTCTTCCGCAGTGGCCTCGTCCCACCAGACGCTCTTGTTCTTGGCGAAGTTCGAAAACGAAGCAGTGGATCGAGGGGAACGGTTCGTTTCCAGGAAGGTTGAGAAAATGTTGGAATGGCCACCGGTTCGTGGAAACCGGTGGAGACGTGTAGCCATCCTATTTCAAATGAGCAAAGTCACAAATGCCTTTGCCTATTTTAACCACTAAAGACCGCACACTTGGACCTTTAACGATAGCACTTTATCATTTTGTACGACGCCCTGTGGAGATGCTCTAACAATGTTGAAGAAGTCGGAATATAGAATAAGGTAGATTCAGAAAATTAGGTTTTTTTTTCTTCGTCCTCCGTCAGCGTGCCTCAGATATTTATTGAGAGCGATCGGTATTTATACTAAAAGTAAACCCTAGCTAAATAAGGACAAATAATGACAAAGAATGCCAAGCGATGACAAACAGTGCCAAGGGAAAATAATAATATCCATGTAGGCCATAAAGGTACCAGCTACCAGATCTGTAGGCAGAATATGGTGACCGTTCATCCAAGCGGCACAACAAACAATAGCATCTTTGGTTAGACAGAGTAGTGAAACCTTTCTAATTTCACTATAAAAAGATTCCAGCTGCTCCGTCGTGTCCACTGTTTTCTCTCTCGTAAGTGCGAACCACTAGATTAGATAAGAGAGCATAATTTGGCGTCTTAGAGCTCTGCGCTTTGCCGCACGCATAATTTGTACACTCAAATCACCAAAGGTGTGTGGTAGAATTAAACAAAGCTTTGTGGAGAGCCTTCCTTTTCTTTAAATAGAAAGTTGTTTCCTGGAAGAAAATGAATTCAAAAAACCCCACGAGTGACTCTTCACCGCACCGTGAGGGAGCACCGTGGTTGCTAGACGTCTATTTAGAAGTTTGGAGACGCTCTAGCCCTTTTTCTTATAGCTGGCATGTAGGAGATACCTACCCACATTACTACTACATATTCAAATCATAATCAGCTCATTACCACTGTACTTCATCAAATTGGCCAAAATTTTCTCCATTCTTCGAAGCGATATTATCTCGATGATAATGCATGGCAAATCGCGAAAACGTAACAAGGAGTAAATGATCTTATCGTAGTTGTAGGGGCAGCGTTGCGCAGTTGAACTATCGTAAAGCGCGTACGAAAATCATAAATTGGGACCAAATACCCTTTTGTCTGTTGTGAAACGGCAATGTTCCCAATAGCCGCTCCGGGGATTTTTAAATCGTCCCGAGAAGACCAAAACTGCTAGACAAGCAGGTTTGGAGGACATGGGATCTTTCACAGCACTTTTTGTTGTCACATATGTTGCATGTTGTCAAATTTAGGTTTCAAACACTCTCTCTTGTCTATCGACGTTTGTTGTCAGAATATCACAACCATCACGGCCAAGCCGTCTGCTACCAGAACGCTCTCACCGCACCGCACTTCATGACGTGAACTATGCGCCTTTTAACTGCTTCACATGTCTACTGAGGTCCCTTTGTGCATGTCATTTTAGGAATGAAAAGTTCCTCGATCACAAAATGTTACACTCTCAAAAGAAGAACGGTAGACACTTTTCGCCCACTACGTGAGCAAAAAACGTAATTTTCGGGTATCTCGATTTAATCATCGTTTTGGGCTGAATTTTCCAACATGTAACAAACGATTTCACGAATACAAAAAGCGCAAATGCGGGGCTTTAAAGGCGACCACCGGGATTCACAGGTTTTTCAAAAGCAACCGCTGCCACTTATCGAACAAGAAGTGAAAAATTGATACAACAATGCAACATACGCCGTAGTCTCGCGGTGTAGAGTACTTACATTCTATTTAGGTATCATTGGTGAGGTGGACACTCGATCCTTGTGCGGCATAGTGAAGAACCTCCGCTGCAAGGAAAATAAGTAAACGTTTCTCACGATGGGACATTGCACGAAGTTGCTGCAGGACAAAGCGATCTCTCACATTACCAGTATGCGATGGAGAAACGCCATGATCTGGAAACAGGTTCCAACCATCAGCGCCACGTTTCTACGACTAGAACGGAAAACACTGGAGGTTCTTAACTTCACGAGGTGTTGATTTAGCATTGAAGGCCAGTTATTCTTCAAATCGATACCTTCACCCCATGTAGGTCCTGCGAAGATGTGGAAAATGAAAGATTTTGTACAGATTAGTAGAGCGGGCACCGATGGGCTCGAACGTTATCTCCTCGAGCACGTCGATGGAGATAATATACTGTTCGCGCACCACAGCTTTCAAGTCCTGGCAGTATAGCTGTTCTCTAAAGGTGCCGTGAACGTCCCAATTGTTTGACCATGTTATTGCAATATAGTGAGCTACACCGATGAGAGATTTTTGCCACGTGTTGGACGTGGATGATTGCACGCATGTGGAGTGTACTACAGTATTTTGTTTAGCAGTTAGCTTAGCTTCTCGCTAATTTAGTATTATATTGATAAGAGTAAGTTGATAAGGAGGCGCACCTCAAGTGCACCTCCTCTTCGCCACGTGGCGAGAAGCGCCATCGTAGTTCCTGCGACAACCTTCAGAGACTGGTGCTGCCACTTCTTATAGGTACCCTCAATCTCTGCCTCCTAGGTCGAACACGTCCTGCGTTTCCTAGAACAGGCAGATCTTACACCCCTTGCTACCGCTTTGGTTAATACCACAGTTACGGCTCGTCTGTACGGTCCTCAAGAATATAGCACTGATTCTCAAGAGTGGGGCGTTAACGTCGTGATTTTCATACGTACGGACATGTTGATACGGAAAAGACACGGTGTGCGTAACTATGATGGGCCCCAATACAACGCACAGAACCACGATGAAAAAAATTATGACTGGAATCCGATCCAGTTTCACTCGCTTTTCAGCGACGACTTAGCGAACGTCCTGGGCGATCAGGAAATATGAAAAATTGATTTTTTATTTTACTTGGAGCTTGAAACACTGCCAGATTCGAAGTGCATACAAGTTATCTGGGATACGAAGGTGTTGGATGCGATAGATCATTACTGCGTTCGATATCCGTGTGTTCCAGTTCGTGTTTTCAGTTCTGGCTCTCGTTCTCGTACTTTCCACTCCGCGCGTTTTGAATTGAAAGAAGAGCGCATGCTTATATGACGTACTAACAACATGTGCTCGCCAGCTTTACTTGCAAATGGTATCTCGCGCATAATCGATGAAAAGTATGCTGAAGACAATTTTCTACATCCAGAGTTACCACACGTTATATTTTCTGGCAGGGCGGCAGGATTTGTGAGCGAGAAAGCCAAGTGCGTTATGTTGGAGTCCGTCTACTTCGGTGTGGAAAAGCACCACTCGGGGCGAGGTGGGTTTCTTACGCATACGTCTTGCGTATTTTTACTGGGACTACGGGCCTCGAAGTTTGATCACGTCAAATGCGTTTACCTTGATCACCAACAGATACTGGATGCCGTGGAGCAGTTTCCGTGGCATCTCTTTGAAGAGTCCCTAAAGTTCTGCGTCGGTAATCTTCGAGAGTTCCAACGCTAACTTGAATTGAGTATGGCGAAAGAAGTCAAGTGAGGAAGGGGAGAAAAACAGAATGGGTCGGGTAAGAGGCATAGGAAGCGCATGCATGAATTCAGATACCCGTTTGGAGTCATTGAATACATCTTGTGATAAACAATCCAATACTTGTACTTCGTTAAGTCTCCTATATATGACCAAGTTGCGCTTAGTCAATGCATCAGCTAAATTACGAGTTCCACTTATCCGCTGTAGTATGAATACCTTGCCAACCCCGAATGAATCCCTAAGTCGTGCCGCTGTAGGGAGTAGACGATAGTCTCTTTCTTTGTGTAGAATTGTGATGGTGGATTAAATTCCATCGGAATCAACGGTTAAAATGAACGAAATGTCCGTCTTGGAACAGTACACTTCTTCGATGCACGAAGCCAAGAGAGCACCTCGATCGGCGGATAATGCAGCAGCTAGAATCTCAATTCCCATGGAACTGAAGGACACGCGTGCTCGCTCGATCTCGACCAGTCAATTGCATGTTTCACATGCGTTTCGCCCCCACTTGCCGGGACATTCTGGTTATGTATCCTGTCTGGTCGTAAGACAAATTTCCATGGATTTTGTCAGAGAAGGCCAAGAATCTCGGATGGTTATCGAGGCGTGGTGGATGAGTGTAGTGCATGACTAGGGTGAGAGTTCTCAACTCTTCAAACACTGAGTTCACCAATATTAAGTCGGAAACGCGGAGAATTCGAACACGTTGCTGCAAATAACTTGTGGCAAACGCTGCCTGTAGAAGTACTCCATGACCAAGGTAGTTGAGTGATCCCATCAATTCGAGGAAGGATGACCGTTTATCAGCGGTGCAAAGATCATTGGACTGTTCTCGGCGAGCTCGAGTGATACCAAGTGTGGTAATGGTTCCCATATACTCGGCGATGCTGTCTGAAATCGAGCCATCCGGATGGCAGGTGATACGAAGTTGGTTGAAGATCAGCTGTGGTTCCCATTCAAATTTCCAACATCAAATCGAGAGTATAACTCTTCATTGTACCAGTTGATGGAGTTTCTCCTGCCGGCAATAATAATGTCATCCACAATTTTGGCGAGCACCAGCTCAATCCTATTGTTCCTCGTGCCTAACAAGAATATTTGAGGCAAATCTTGTACTGCGTGAAACTGTTTTTCGAATAGCCACTTCTGGATGGTCAGTTGCCAAAGTCTTTCGGACTCCACAAAACCATAGGTAGGAAATAGTATCTTCCAAACCTCACCTCTCAACGCCCAACCGTATGGAGGAATCATGTAAATATCTCTGTACAGTTTCCCGCTCTGGAGATAGGCACCTTTGATATCGATGGGGGCCAGAGAATACTAAAAGACTGCTGCTATCGATAAAACCAGACGAATAATTGGAAACTGTGCAGACGAAGAGTACTTCCGGATCGAGTCTTTGTCGTGATCTCGGTTTTCATGAGGCAATAGTCTCCACTTCAGCCAAAGTTTCTCTTTTTTTCTATCACGTTTTACATAAAAGAAGTGGTGAGAGGAGAAACGCTTCGCATCACGATGGAGGTATGATCTTTGAAGTTCCTCATAAAAACCTTCGTAAACTCCTTTTTCCTTTGCAATAGCTTTGTCAATGATCCACTGCAGAAGAAATTGAAAGCGAGACTAAGACATATAATCGTCGCCAAGTACCTCTTTCGTCTGACAGAGAATGGTCTGTTCAGCAATGTCCAAAGATATTGTGATATTTCGAGTCAAAATAGGTGTCACTCTAATATACTTTTCCGACAGGGGCGGATTTAAAGGCAAACCAATATCCTTGCTAGGACCGTCGACAACCTTGGCCTTGCCTCCTGAGAGGAGGGTGATCAAGGAAGGGTGAGACGACCAGAGTGTGGATTCTTTCTTTAGGATAAAGCTTAAGTTTCCCAGGTTATCATAGGAAAAATCTTCTGGTGTGACATTTCACACTACTCCGCCTTCATCGAGGCCGTCTTCAACATTTTTCTGAGTTTCTTCGCGATCACTGTTCTCTTTCAGTCTGTCTTCCTCCAATATTGAACAAACAGTGTGTACCGATGTCCCATTTGTTCAAGCTCGAACAAAAGTGAGGACATCGGTACCGGCCTAATATCTTCATATGCTCCATGGGTTGGTGGCCCACGGAGATCATTGTTTGAGGAATGCAAAAACAAATGCTGTTTGGCTTGTGGAACTTAAGCCAATTTCAATATTCCTGCTTTTGGTCCCCTTTTGAAATAATATACCAGAGTTCCACGGCGACAGAGCAACTTCGGTATAGTACGTGGATTTTGAGTTACTTGAAGCAATTGAATAGCCATGCGCGCGACTTATTCCTGGTAAGTGTAGATGAGATCCAAAGGAACTTATTGCAGCGGGTGTTCAAAAATCGAAGGCGTATTACTGTCTGCGATTTCGAAGTTACTTAGCTTCTTTCCCCCGTACACAATGTTTCTGAGGAACGTTGCACCAGACATTACATCTTGGAAATTGTATTCCGTATTTTGAACGACAGATGAATAGTTTGCGTCCTGCAAAAGCCGAAGCGCAAACAACCTGGCTACACCATTTTTTGCAGTATGGCGACGCGCGGAAGAAGGGTCGAACGAGATTGGATGAGCCCCAAGTAGTTCGCGAAAGATGGAGTTCTTGAACTCTGTGACTGCAGAAACCACTGCTGGGGGCCCGTTCCTGTTGATCCAGTCTCGTTCAAAGTTTGTAATCACGAGCTCCATTTCCCTCGATTTCATGAGAGTGGTTACTGAAAATATTGATGACAAATCTACCGTATTAAGTACGTTTGTATTGTCCTTCTCATTGATGAATAAAGTCAATCTGGACGTGGTGATTGAAATATATCAGAAGCCTTCATAAAGAAGTCTTCCGAGACGCTATATGGCGTCCATTTGCTTAACATCCAGTGCATTTATCAAGAGAAGCTTGCAGTTCCTGTTTCAAGGCGGGCGCGAGCACTCCAGTGCGGCGTCAAATCTAATCCATATGGTCGAAGGTCAGGTGAGTGTTAGGCATGGAGCTTGGATGTTCCACCTTCAAGGTTCTGGGTATCGATTGCCCTTCCAATTGCAGGTTGGGTTCGGCTATTACGCCAAGCATTCGGTGCTTTCCTCCTGTACGGGAGGGGTTGAGTCCAAGTTTGGTGTTTCCTCGATGGTATTGACCTGTACCGGTGTACGGGGTTGGAACCTATTTGGTGCTTGCGTTGAAGACCCATAGAGGCGTTGGTGATTCTGCATGCGAGCCTGAATCAACTGGTCTCTCATCCCTGGAGGAAAGTTAGCGCAATTGTTTGCAAAATGCTCTGTCGCGAGACAGAACCGTACCTGGGAACGGATCGCTTTGTAGACATTGTAGGCAAATAGCGACTTTAACCTAGAGATTGTGAACACATTACAACAATGGGTTGCCAGATTCCAAAGCGCGAGCGAAAACTCCGATTGGGTTTGCCCAGACCTTTGATGGTAAGCCAGGATTTCCGAGTAAGCCTCTTGGGTAACCTCATCGGTGGCGTATGTTTCCAAAAGGAAATTGACCACCTCTGGGTATGACTCCAACATCTCCGTCCCATCCACATCCATCGCAAAGATATTGCCGCAGAGCCTACCCCGTAGCAAGTAAAATGCTTGTCCTTTAAGGTAAAACTGAAATAGACACATAGCAACGCATAGTAATCTTCTGAGCGACCTCTTGGGTGTATCCAGAAGACTTGTTGATCATCCGATAGGTCCTTTAATCAACCGCTTTCGTGAACATATCGTTCCACGGTTGCTGCACCTCCAGGTCCATTTCAGTGTCCGACTCAGAGTCGGGCGACTCATTGTTTCGCTTTTTCCCCTTTCGGGTCTTTTTTGACGACTTTTTCGTCGACCTGTTCGGTTTCTTCTTCTTCTTACCTTTACAGTCATCATCCGACGATGAACTCGTATCGGAACTGGAGTCTGACGATTCGGGGTCTGAATCATGCTCTCGATTCTTTCCCCTCTTCGTCCTGCGCTTCTTCCCTTTTCGGTTTCTCGGTCGCTCATCCAACCAGTCCGACGAATTGTCCTTGAGACCACCTCCATGGGTATCCTTTTGAACGAAACCAGTAATTGGTGGCAAATAAATGTCTTGAGTATATATCTTCCCCGGGACCTCTTGAATCTGCCTTGGACCTTGTAGGTACTCACTATCTGTAAGTAAGTGTTTGGAATGGGTGGAATGACCCATTTGGAAACCTTGTGGTATGCGCTTTGCGATGTTCACATGTGTAGGTCGGGATTCTGCGAATCCCTCGGAAACCCAAAGGTCCTGCACAGCGCGGTAAACACGCTCCCTAGCATCTGTAAAGAGATACTGTTTCACCATTTCAGGTATCCTTTCCGACAGCTCTTGAGCTGCTCGGTCATCCACAATACGGGTAAATGCATCGACGTCCATTGAGGGCGGAACCACCCGGGTATCCGACTTCTCCTTTAAGCTGAATGCATCCTAGACCGCGAGGGTGACGAACGCTTTCGCTCGCTCTTCGAGCCGAGACCATATCTCCTTCGCTGCAACCTCAATTGGAAATTCCCTCTGAGGTTCCGTTGCCATAGGCGGCGGACCATGTACCTTTACGGTTTTGTCCCGAGGGTGCTGGAGCAGCTCCTCGGGATTTTCCAGAATCGGTTGAGCCGATGGGGCTCCTTTAGGACCTTTATGGCTTGGCGGGGCGCTCGCACCACGCCTATTCCTTTTAGGTCGTTCCATTTGTGACCAATCGTGGTATCCTGTGTTGCTTTGCGGGAGTTCCTGAAACCAAATAGGTGTACGAGCGTCCAATCCTTCTCGGAATCTCGTGTGACCCGTGAAGGTACGACGAAACCTAAAAATACTTTCTAAGTGGGGAGACCAAAATGTCGTACAATCACCTTTGGGGTATGCTACTGTCTTGTCTCGGGAGCGTAGTGGCGCTCAACCGTAGAGAGCGTGGTGACGCTCAACCTTAGAAGGTAGACGTAGTAAACATCGATGGTAATAGGGCACCGTGAAAACTGAAGGACAATCTTCAAGGGGGTTTCTTCCCAGGACTTAGAGGTTTCGCTCGCTTGAGGACTAGCTTGGTCTATGAAAAGCTATACCGCTATTGCGTGCCGACGGCCGGTTAGGACCGGAAGTGCACACTGGTGGAACACGTGGACTGCACGGATGCCGACGCTCGAGTGCGAGGCGTGCCACACGTGGCCCGGATTCTACCTAATGGTTAGTATTACTTAGTATTTTTTAATATTTATTTAGCCACACTATCGCTATTTAGTGTCTATTTTTCGGGCGCGCGCCCACTGTGAGGGGCCGCCCGCCACACTACTTAGGAGGTTGAGCACTGCTCTCCAGTAAACACCCTCTTGGGAGATCCCAAGGAGGGAGTCTTGGCTATGAACTTTTCGCCTTCGGCTCGTCTTCACTGCATACTGCGTGAGCACCCGTTGCACGTTAGTTCATCCACCCCTCTCTCGACCAGAGTGCTATTACCACCGTGGGTTCATATTTAATCGCCGACACTTGTCGTAGTCTTGCATCTGCATAGTGTTTCGCCCCCGTTTTCTTCTTGTTCTCCTTTTTGGCTCTCGTGAGTGGCAGCCTCTCTCACCCCGCTCGCCCCCCTCATACGAGTGTTTCCTCGCTCCTTTCCCGACAATCGCCGTGATACCGCTCCGCCTAGGATTGGTCACACCCCGGACTGTGCCGTGCTCACCTAAACACTCTAGGTATATCCCGCCGGGTTGGCCTCGGTCTTACAACCAACTTCGTCGTGCCTTTCCAGAGTGGCTCTGTTTCTGTGCTCCGCTGGGACGCGTCTCTTCCGCCTGAAGCGTGTCTCTCAAGAGAGGAATATCCCGAACATCTTCGTGGTGTCTCCGCTCCAAGCGTTGTACTACAGATAGATTTTTCGTTAACCGCCACAACCAATAGCATTGTACGGAAGATGTCTTCGGGATCCTCAACGCGACGAGAAGAGTAGTTGGAAAAGTACAGAATCTTATTTGACAAACCACCAACTCTCCTCGGGATCACGAGCAAGTCATCTTCACCTATAAGGTTGGACTTGTGAACGTTCTGGTTTCCCATATCTCAAGGTCCATCTCCATCAACAACGTTAAACAGAGTCCTTGTTTTATTTCCATTAATATCATTAATTGGAAGATCCAAATAGGAAACAGAAGCGGTGTGTCGTCACAGTTAACTCCATAACCGTGAAAGAACGGATCTCGGTCCATTTCTCTCAGGTGAAAAGAAATTGACAAGGTAGCTGTCTATTTCGCGACGGCTTCTACTCCTCCGACACCCTAAGCTTAGTTGCCTTGCGAAGGATTGGAGCCTCCCTGAAAAATCCCGTCGTCGCCAACCTTCTTGCCTTCCTTGATGAAAGCTTCCAGCCTGTCCTTTTCGATCAGACAGCTGGGAGATTGGCATTCTTTGCCTCCCCGAAGAGGGGTCTTTGAGCTGCAGTCGATGCAGTTCACTCCAGAAGATCTCTTCCTAGAGGCAGAAAATCGCTCAGCAACGTTTTGCGAAGAACGAGCCTTATTAAAATTGTTTTTTCTTCTTCTTTTTGTTCTTCAGTTGAGTATTGAAATTCAAAGGGCCTGAAGCTGTGTCAGCTTCTGTCGCGCAAATGACATGGGCTCCTAGACTTAGCGGTGCCTTCTGCAGGTTCTCCTTAAACATCGACTCCACATCATCAGGAGTATGGTGGGAGTTCCGTACCTTAGCGTACATCCTTAAAAAGAAAAGAACTTTTACAGCATCATCGAGGTAGGGAGCATAACGAATTTGGGAAGGAGAATGAATGATCTCGACGGGGTCAACTTTATCTTCTCTTTCGCCACCTAGAAAGTTGGATACGACAGCCAGGATAGCGTCTGTAATTCGCTTCAACTTTTCAAGAAGACTTCCAAGAAGTCTCGTCAGGCTCGTAATGCAATCTTTGTATTCCATAGACCCCAACGTAGATTTAAACTATTACACACAATCGTGAATCTGCGCAAGGACCTTGGGAGGAACAAAAAGGTCATCACTCGACTTGCTGGCTGTCTTCAATCTACGGTCAGCTTCGCGAATCACCTGGAGAACCGAAACATTCAGCGTGCTTTCCTGAAGATCAAAATTGTTCAGCAACGTGATGGAAAGAACGTCTTTCGCCTGAGACGACGAGGTTCCTCTAGTGTGCATAAGATGTTCCAAGGCAAGGCCCCGAAAACGAGCATCGAAAGTCTGCAGGTCCCATTGCTTCCGGCGACGGCAGCTTGTGAACTTGTGAAAATAATTGATCAATGAGGTTTCTATTGCAGTTGGAGGGTCGACTGCAACCAAGTCCACAATTTTCGTGACTGCTTTAACTTGTTCTTCCTGCTTATAATTGATTTCTCTTTTGAGTTGAGCTTCTTCGACAACAGACTGCCAAGCAGTAGGTAGGCCACGACCCTAAAGATGTCACTCGAGAGTGGCGTGAACAGTTTTATATGACTTGGATTTTCCTCTTTTGGCAGCAGTCTTCAATGCTTCCACCCAATTGGAGGCATGGCGACACCACAGATAGGCGTCTTCATCCTCTGAAATCATCGGCCGGTGTAACTGAAAATAAATGACTCTATCAGACAGTACTGGGCCCATATCTATCGTAGTTGTAGGGTCAGCTTTACGCAGTTGAACAATCGTAGAGCGCGTGCGAAATCAGAAAGTGGGACCAGGCACCCCTTTTGTCTGTGTGGAGCGGCCATGTTCCCACTAGCCGCTCCTGGGTTTGTTTAACCGTCCCAAGAACACAAAACTACTAGGAAAGCATTTTTGGAGAGCGCGCGATCTCCGACAGCACTCCATGTTGTCACTCATGTTGCACCTTGTTAAGTGTGTATTCCACAGTTATAATGTATTTTGATACAGTGCGTGCTGTAGTGTGCTTGAAATCACGTCAAGTCGAGACGTTTTCAAATTATTTATTAAATACGGGGTGGCCCTATATAGAAATGGCGCAGTGTACCTATCGGCAAAAGGCCAAAATACACGACGTCTGGTATGTATGAAATAGATTAGATGTAGACCAAATGAATTCCTGGCTGCATTTCAGATACCCCAAAATGCACCGGGACACCTAACTCAGAGTGCGCTCTCTGAGCTCGCATGGCGCTTTTCGCGCATATGCTTTTCAGACGAATCGCATCATCCTCTCATCGTACTATCTGCCTCCTCGTCTACTGCGCTAGCCGGCCGCAACCCCGAGCCCCTTTTCCCCAAATTACATTGCATTAAGACCTAAAGATGTAGGAGACATCCATACTATGGCGTCAATTTTCCAGATTCATTTCAAAACTTTGGCGCTTCTTTTTGCGCAGAATAAATTAATCCCCCTAAAAATTCTTTTCCCCGTCCCAATCTCACAATCCGAGTCAAATCGATACTTCCGAATCCATCATCCGCTTTTACCCCTCTCATATCGGTTCTTTGCACTCCCTGCTATCTGTCTCTTGCTCTCAAATGCAGGGAAACGAAGGTAAGATATCGAAAAAGAGTTTTTTCCGACATGATAATTGCTTTAGCGCTCACATTGTTTTCGATGTAGAAAACGTTCTTAAAAATCTCTGCAGATAGGATGAAGACAAAATTGTGTCCATGATGTGCATGGAGTTCTACAAATACCTTTAAATTCATGGTGGACGACGGGTAGCAACATCCGAGCTGCGAATTTCAGTAGTCCATCGACACGTCTTTGAAATCGTACATGCGGGAAATAGTAATTTCAACTGTAATGCAATGACGGGTGGGTCAGCGTACTGGTCTCGACCGGTAGTAGTGTGGTAGAGCGGGTCCTAAGGTTCGAATCCTTGACGGCGGCACTCCCAGAGTATTTGGTGCAATGGGCTGACGTTTACTGCGTAGTCCTACAGATTGGAGCTACGGAAATGATGGCTTGAAGACCAAAGCGTGTAACTAATATACCAAAGAGGGTTGTTTAGTATCCCAACGGTGCCTATCCTACTATAAGGGAGAAGGGTCACTCGAGCCAAGTATGTAGTACTGGCCAGGCGCTAGGATCTCCCTGGCACTGCAATGCTAATGTAGTACACTAATTAAAATATATTAATAATCTACATGAAGCCACCTGAGGTCGACCCGTCCACGTGTCGTTTGTAAGATACCTCAGGGCCCGGAGGCTTACAGGGCTCAACCGTTGTCATCGCTCCTTCACATATCTCCTTCTTTAGGATTCGACCATCACGGCGAAGTCCAATTGCTTCACACCCTCCTGGGGGTCTGGCTCTAATTGAACCTATGCGTGAACCTCCAATCTTGCCTTCGGGGTCGGAACGTCGTGATCCTCAGCGTCCTAATGGACTGGACACGAGCGGTGCCGTGCACGACATGTCGACGTCTTATGACCGATCCGGGGGGTAGTTACTCTGGTCACCAGTGGGCGCGAAAGGGGGTTGCATTGCAACCATCGTCGGGGTACCAGTGCGTAAGAGTTGACCCTTGGCGCCAGGGTGGCAATTCATTTGCCTAGGGGCTGAACTCCAGCGCACCGTGGACACTGGCCATAGTTTCATCGCCGTCGTATTCCTCGTGGCGCGGCAGCGCGATGGTCCCTTGGCTTGTTCTCCACTGCCGGTCATTGGGGCCGTCCTTAGTCTCCGCTTTTCCTTTGGCGACCCTCCGCGCGTCGTTCGCCGTGAACCACGGTGCGCGCTTCGTCCATTCAATGTCACGTCGGACATCCGGCCCGATTCGGTTTCATCTTTCCTCCTTCCCGTCGCGGTATCCATCCATTGGTCGCGCGCGATGCCGCAAGCGCCATATAAACCCGTCGGATATGCCACTCTCCCTCCTTACGTTGTCGCTTTCGTCGGTTCCCGTATCTATTTACCGGCGAACCAGCCTACGGGCAGCGGCGCCATGGCTTCGAGCGACCAAGCGGGGAGCTATTCGGGATACCATGTGGCTTATGAGCGTCCCGGGGACCGTTATGACCATACCATCGGACGAAATCCGCGGGCAGTACCTCATGCCATTCTGCCGTCTTGTTGGTGTCACGCCCTCGACGGACATTGCGACAGCCCTGAGGGAAGCCTGCTCCTAGGCACCAGGCGAAAATGTGTCCTTGTTTTGTTGCCAAATTTTCGATAGAGTATTTATCAGTTCTGCAATAGAAAGCATCGTTACAATTTTCAATAGATTAGCGACTTTCGATACATGGTTCAATAGGGGTTCCAATACTGCTTCAATAGAAGTTTAGGAAACATGTTTCCATGAGAAAGACAAGGAACACATATTGGAAAAGTAATGATGGACGCACTGTAATATTGGAAAAGTAACGACAAATATCGGAAACGTAATTTCGTAGACCTGTTCAAAACTGCAGCCCATGGGTTCAGCATCGGTTTTCAAGAGAAGGGATACTTGTTCTTCGCTGAAAACTTGTTGAGGACCGATCTCACATTGCATTGTAGAGGCATCAGCTTTCTATTAATCAACTACATGTAAGAAATATGCTGAAAAACGGTATCTGTCGCAAGACTATTCACGTTAAAAAAAACATTCTGCAGCGCTACTACAGAGCGTTTACTTCCGATCGAATCTGGATGAACATGGTTTCCATTTTCCATTCAACTGAAACTTCCAGCTCTTTTCGCGGCTACCCATTGTCACTTCTTCAACATTTTGGTGGGTGTTTCATTCGTTTCTGTAGACAATGCTTTGTCTCTTTCTCTTTCTTAACATAATTTACGAATAATTCCGCATGCTGCAATGAAACGAATAATCAATTATATTCTACAAAGCGCGCTTTAAGTAGTTTTTTTTCGCTTTTAAACCTCGAATGATACTTGTAAAGCATCTGGACATTTCTTAAATAAAAAGAAATTGAAATAGAGATAATTTTGTTGCAGTAATTTGAAATTGTATTTTTCGAATATAAAACCGTACTAAATGTGGAGCAAAACCCGACGACGGGAAGTGCTCTCAAGTTGTTCGAAGCCTTGCTCCCTGGGGGAGGCAGACTCAGAGACAGAGCCCTCCGTTCCACCCGTAGTGTGGGGTGTAACTCCCATGGGGGATTCCGGCAGTACCGACGGAGGTGAGGGGTAGAAACCGTTGGGTCGGGAATGGGTCTGGGTATCCCAAAAAATGGGGGAAAATCCGGCGAAGAGGAAAAACGGGGCGAGGGTCGGGCACTAACAGGCACCGGACCTGAGAACCAGAAAAGGGGCGAACAAACAAAAGAAACCCAATACAGGGGCGAAAACCTGTCCTCGAAAGGAAACACAAAAAGCACGCAACAAGTAAGCAGAACCCCCACGGGGTATCGTGCACGCAGGTCGTCTGAGCGGTCCCAAGGGGGTGGTTGCACGGAACCCAAACGTGGGCACTCTCCAAGTGGAGTCGTGTCCCTACGCCGGCGTTGCTAACCAGAGCCCGTTCCGGGTTGTAAGGCCGAAACGATGGCGACGAAGAACCTCTAAAGGTATGGAAGACCAACCTTGGTTCCCATTTACTCTGAGCTTCGAACTGTCAGATCTCGTTTCCCTAAGTAGGGCCCACTAACTAAACTCTACTAATTACAGTAGTGCACATCTGCTCATGGTCATACACGTGGAGATTTCACTGTCAGGGCCCAAAAGTCCAACGTTCTAACAAATATCCGGAAATCGATGCCGATATTAAGCCACGTGTATCACGGGGCCAATCCAACCATGGGCCATCCGAATCTTCCCTTCATAGGCGAACTCTAACCAGAAAACAATGCCACCTCAGCACATCTTAGAGGGGATCATAGTCATAACCCTCGGAGGGTTCAACCCTCATTCTATGAGTTGCATCTTCAAGTATCCCCTAACTGTTGGTTGCTCTACATCTCCCCCTCCTTGGGACGAGGAAGAACACTCCGAGCCGCGGGTGTCTCGCTTTCCGGTCACTATATATACTTCTTTCCCAATGGGGTCCTTCACCACTTCTGAGGATCGCCACAAAACCGGCACATCGGTACAACTTTCTTCTACTCCTCCGACTTTCGGCGATAAGCAACTTCTCGCAACAGCAGTCTCAACCAGCCCTCTCAAGGGAATGAACCCATACGTCATCAACCCACTCTCGGGGCCGTCGGCCTCCGCGCCGGCGGACAACGAAGCTCCCCAGCAGGGTGGATATTTCTCCGGTTTTGATGCGGCTCCGTCAGGTACCGAACCTTCCGCCTCGGCGAGCAACCGACATCCTCAGGAGGATTTAAACATTAACGCGGTGGCGTGGAACTCCGCTCATGCGATGCCCTTGGTAG
The DNA here is from genome assembly GCA_030374765.1 of Agarophyton chilense. Classification (NCBI taxonomy): domain Eukaryota; phylum Rhodophyta; class Florideophyceae; order Gracilariales; family Gracilariaceae; genus Agarophyton; species Agarophyton chilense. The sequence goes on from JARGXX010000117.1 coordinate 192,472, forward strand.
CAAACTCCAGAGGTTGGATCTCAAACGAATCCTTTCGAAGGTGGAGTTCCCTTACCGATCCGGTGATATATTCCCGCGCTCCGTGGTTCCATCCGACAGCGGTTCGTGACGATGAGCTCATCGACTCCTACGTGGAGGACGGCTTATTGCCGGGTGGCCTACCTGTCGAGGTTGTACGTTCTCCCGATTGGAGGGCGCGGGTAGCCATAGAGCCTCAGTATCTATACCGCGGTCGCGGGGAGTCCCTGGACAAGGCGCACGCAGCGATGGCGGCTCTGGCCCACCAGCGATTGGAGACGTCACGCTTTGACCATCTGGTTCCCCCGGAGTACGGGTTCGATGTCGCCTATTACCGCACGTACGGTGAGGTCTCCTACGGGGATAACCTGGCAGCCTTTCCCGAAGCCGAGTTCCGCGGACCGGGTTTTCTTCTCCGAGAAGATATGCTCCAATGGAGTCGTCCCATCCTTCGGGCTGAATTCAGGTACCTTCAACGGCAGTTTACCCAGTATGGGTTCGATCGACGCGTGCGCTTCGAGCGCCGCTCGCGCTCCCGTTTCGAGTTCCTTGTCCCGTATCCTCACGTGGAACTGGAGCGTATCCGTAACACGGCGAAGGTTGGGCGATTCGTGCCCCTTCCAGCTTGGTGGAGTAAGGTCGAGGTCCCCCGAGGGTGCTTTGCTGAACTGCCCCCATGCATCTACTATATCGGGTCTCGTTTGATGCACGACCCGAACTCGGGATACTGGGCCCTCGTTGCAGCCGAGTGGGCAGCCCGCGTAGCGGCGCACCTCCTCTGGGATGCTCATGACCATTTCCGTATCTGGTATATTCCTCCGATGCTACGGACCATCATGCGTCAGATCGACCTTGTCCCAGCGTTGGGTTCGGCCAGCAGCGTGCAGGACCTGTATCCAATCTTGGACGTGATAGACAACACCCAATGGGATCGAGTTCCAGTGGAAAATCAGCCCGCAGGGGAAGGATCCGCGCGAGACAAGTCTCTTGGTCGGTACGATCCGGGCTCCGGTAACTGGGTCTATTACAATCCCTTCGAAGGGGTTCGAATCAGCGCGGCGCAAGCACGGGCGCTGATTGACTCGCCTCGACCGATGCCGGTGGGACACCCGATGGGGTTCATTTATGCCGACGATTACGAGTACGAGCCTCCAGTAGACCTGGACGATCCAGCGTTGGATAACGACATGCCAGCTCCTAGTGGAGTACTCCCTGTGGGGCCATCTGCACCCTTCCAACCAGTGGGAACGACCTCAGCTGCGGCGGTGAATGCATCCGGTGGCGGTCCATCTGCTCCCCCCGGGTGGGGTGTGAATACCCTTGCGCAGGCGCCGGTTGCCACTCCACAAGCGGATAGTGTGCGACAAGGCCTCGTGAACGCGGGCATTCCGATTCCCCCGGGTATGACGGATGTGAGCCAAATGTTGGCTTTCGCCTCGGCGTACCATCAGGGTCAGAATCCCAACGGTGGGGCTGGTCCCTCCTCGGGCTTTCCGTAGTTCCGCCTTCGGGCAATTGTAGAGTCCATAGCTTGGCGACAATAGTAAACTTCTGATACTTGCATAACTTCTTTTCTTCTTCCTTCCTAGGATCTTAACTTCTACTTCATCTTCTTCATTCCTTCCTAGGATCTTCTTCATCTTCGTCTTCATCTTCTTCCCTTCCTAGGGTTCAATCTTCTTCTTAATCTTCTTCTCCACTTCGTGGGTCTTCTTTTCCTTTTTCATCATAAACTGTCCCGATACCCGGTGCTGTGTTCCCCGGTTAACGGCACCAGGCCGAGTGCCAGTAGAAATTCCCTCTCAATACGTGTTCTTCGGGAGACTCTCCTCAATTCCTCTTCAGAGGTCCAACATCTTCCTCACTTCGAGGTCCCATCCACACCAGTTCCCGTGGTGGCTTACCCGACTTGGGCACGATCCAGATTTGGAGGCAAGTTTACCCGAGCGCGTCGGTGATAGGATAAAACCTTAGACCTCGGAAGGTGCTCAATGGGTTCCACTGTATCCTCATCAGGCGAGAATCCGTACCATCGGACTTGGTAGCGAACTTCTTCCTCGGGGGTGTAGATGTGACGCACGATGCGATCGATAACGAATTCCTGCGGGTACGCTTTTCCCTGTTCGGGCTTCTCTTCCATCTTGGAACGCTCTAGTTCCCTTGAGGGTGTCAACGTAGGGTCTAGACACACCCCGGGGGGTTCTTTTCCGTGTTGCGAGCGGGTCTCAGCACTTCGTGCAAATGGCGCCGAGTGGCCTGTGGGCTACGTTGTAACTTCCGTCTACGGAGTCAAAACGGTCCAGTTTGGGTTCTTCTTAAAGCTGAGATCTTCCCGATAACAACGGTGTTCTTAGATTCCGTGACGGTTGAGAAACCGCGACGCAGTAGCGTCTCCAATCTCAGGGGGGTAAGACTTCAACGTCAACCCGAGCTACAGGGACGAAGGTTGCTCCCGTGCAACGCGCCGTGTGACGGAGGCGGTTTGCGCAACGGTTGGTCGTCAGAGCCTTTCGATTGGCTCGGTGCCATTCGACGTGTGCCACACAAATGAGCGGGCGCCCCGTGTGGGGTGACCGTTCCTTGTGCGGGAAAATCTGCACATGCGGATGTGAGGTGGCACTTTGGACACGCACTAGCACTCTCCTGAGCTGTCCCTGACGGGTCTCACTCATTTCTTTCCCATTCCTGAGGGTTCCAGTGTCTCCATAGAAGTTCCTATTCCCATTCCATAACGGAGAGCCAAATTTGGTCAACCTCGTCGTCGAGGTCTTCCCCGTGCGGGTCCGCTGACACAGCTCGTTCCCGAGAAAGCGGGGTTTGAGTGTGCGACACCTCAGTGTCTCGTCCGCGGCGGCGGGTGATCGTCGGCTCTGTAGGCGTTCCGGGTGCGGAGTTCTCCACACGACTCTCCCTAGGCGGGGTTTCGTCATCTTTTCTGACGTCGTGCTCGGCTGGGTCGGCGGTGATGTCGCTACCCATACGCTGGGGTTGTGACTTCTCTGTCGCCGGCTCGGTCGGGCTCGCCGTCTCACTGTGAGAACTAGATTCCCTGTTAGGGCGACTGGCTGACGCCGAAACATCGTCTTGCGAAGGAACTAAGTCCTCCTCCCCCTCCTTAGGCGGAGAGCCAGGAGGCTTGATTACCTCCGGTGGGGGAGTAACTTTGTAAGAGTTCGTTGACTGGGCCCTTGAGGGAGCGGGCCCAGGTTCGGGAGTATCCGAAGTTTCCGGTAGGTCGGTTAAACCACGTTCCGGGTGCGGAAGTATAACGGGGCGGGGGTTCGAATCTCCGCCTGACGGGTTAACTTCCGTTGAATCATCCCCTGTGGAGGGCGTTGGTGCCGACACCACTTCCACATTTGGGTTGGGCGCTCGTGTGATGCGGTCCCTGGAGATGCGTTCGTGGCGGTTAGCGATATCCAATACCACCGTGTCCGGGTCTACAGAAACCACACGATAGGATCCGTCCACAATTGGCGAAAGCTTGTGCCTACGTTCCTTTTCAGGATTGTAGTATTCCTTTCGAAGGAAGACGAAGTCGTCGGGCTCCACCTGAGGTAGAGGTTTGCGAACCCGATTGTCAAAGTTCTTCTTGTAGGCGCGTTGAGCTTTGTCCATTGCTTTCCGGGCTATCGGCACCATCTTCGTAAGCCACTCCTTCCAGGCTTTTTGGTACAATCCCGGTGACGGGTACGTCGACAGCGTCGGTTGAGCCTCGATGGCGACCGGCGGCGGTGTCCTCGACAGTACCAGTTCGAATGGGGATAACGATGTAACCCGATGTACCTGGGTGTTGTATGCATACGTGATAGCGTCTGTGTACAAGTCCCAATTTTTGGGGTTATCCGCAACATACGATCTCAAAGCGTTGAGTATCGTGCGGTTAAACCTCTCCACCTGGCCATTCCCCTGACGGTGATACGTAGTAACAAATAAATTCCTTACATCAAGGATTCGACATACATCCTGAAAGAACTTTGATACGAATTGCCCTCCGTTGTCGGATAACAACTACACTGGCGGTCCATATACGAACACCCAATGGGTCACGAACGCTTGCGCGACGGTAGCGGCGGTGATCCGCTTCAGCGGCACAGTTCTCGTTAGCTTAGAGAATCTGTCAGAAATGACAAGCAGATACCGATGACCTCGGGGCGTCCTGATAAACTCCCCTAGGATGTCTATGGCCACGAATTCGAGTGGAGCCCGTGCCGGGAACAGCGTCAACTTCTTAGAGTGCTTCCGAAGTTTGACGTCATTCTTGGCGCAATTGGCTCAGGCCCGTCTGACGGGGTGACAATCGAATGCCATTGCCGGCCAGTAAAAGTCCCTTCTCAACGTGAGGTACAGTTTTCTTCCCCCGGGGTGGGCACCAACATTCACATAGTGAGTGAGGTGTAATAACCTCTGTTGTAGGGTGTGCGGCACCACTATCCTCGGGCGAGGTCGAACGGTCCTGATTAGGTAACCCTGATCGTCGTCCTCGAAAGGTAACTGAAATCCTCCGTTGAAGCGAGCCCGAATCCGTGTACAGAATGGGTCGAGCTGTTGCTCGCGTATCATCTCCTCTGGAGAGATATGTATAAAAGAGCCGGTCGGCGAATCCAGACTCTCGTTGACGAGTAGATCGTCACAAACATCATCCGTCAGCGGTTGAACTCCTCCCTCGAGGTCCGATACCATAAAACATGGGATTTCATCGTCCTCGTAGGGTTCTGTTTCCGCTGTGGTTCCCAAGCGGGATAGTGCATCAGCCTGAGTGTTCAGCTTCCCTTTCTTGTACAGGATCTCAACGTCGAATTCCGACAGTCGGAGACGCCAGCGCATAAGGCGGGCCGAGGGTTCGGAGATCTCCAGGAGCCAACGCAAGCATGCGCGGTCCGTATGGACTTTGAAACGAGTACCCATCAGAAAGGGGCGAAGTGTAGCTAAGGCCCACACAACGGCTAAAAATTCTTTCTCGGAGACCGAGTAGTTCCTTTCATGGACATTCAGGGAACGTGACCAGTACCCAATAGGGTGACGTTCACCATCCTCAGAGGATTGGAGCAGTGCCAACCCTACTTGGTTTGCACTAGCATCGGTGTCCACTTCGTAAGGGAGCCCAGGATTGGGTAGAGCCAAGATTGGCGGTGATGTTACGGCATTCACCAGTGCCGTGAAGGCAGACGCTTCCGCGTCGCCAAAAGATTCCAGTTCAACTGGTTGTCCCTTCGTCAGGAGCCTGTTGAGGGGGGTGGCAATATCCGAAAAGTTCGGGACGAATCGGCGATACACGTTACACAGACCTAAGAAGGATCGCAACTCCGTTTGAGTTTTCGGGTGTTTTTCTTCCTTCAAGGATTTCACTCGTACTTCATCGATTGAAAGCTGTCCGGGACGGATGATATGACCCAGTTACTTAACCGAATCGGTGAAAAACTCGCACTTCTTGAGTTTCAAGGTGATTCCCGCGTCGCGGAGTATCTTCATTACGTCCCTGACGTGTTCGAGGTGGTCATCCAGCTTGTTGGAGAAGACAATAATGTCGTCTAAATACACTAGACACGTCCTCCACTTGAAGGGAGCCAACAGAATGTCTATCGCCCGTTGAAACGTTGCGGGGGCATTTGTCAACCCAAAAGGCATCCTCCGGAATCGGAAAAGTCCTTGATGACACCCGAAAGCCGTTTTGTCTCGATCTTCTTCCCTAATAGGGACTTTCCAGTAGCCCGAATTGACGTCAAGGGTAGAGAAAACATTAGCGCTCCCAAGGGAGTCGATGTATTCGTCCATCCGAGGGATCGGGTACACATCCTTAATGGTTACCTCGTTCAGGCGTCTGTAATCGATGCAGAAACGCCACGATCCATCCGGTTTCGGAACTAACACCACTGGTGAGGCCCAAGCGGACTGGGCAGGTTCAATTACGCCCGCTTTAAGCATCTTCTCCACCTGAGATTTCTCCTCTTCCCGAGCTTTCAGTCCAGCCCTGTAAAGGTGTTAGGCAATAGGCCGAGTGTTCGGTAACAAGTCGATGCGGTGTTCTATAATCCCAATAGTTCCAAGGGAACCATCCCACATGGGGGTAAATTCACGAAGCATGTGCCTCAGCTTCTCCCGATGAGATGCGGGTACATGGTTGAGATCCCATTTCTCCAATTCCTGAACAGGATCCGTCTGGTCTGCTCCTGTGATAGGGGCCGTAACCTCCTGAGGTTTAAAGTGTTCAGCGTGTGGAGCTGCAGTCGTATGCTCACCGTCTTCCGCGATTTCGGCAGTGTCCTCCCCCCCCTTAGGGTCCACCACACCAAGGACCTCTGCGATAGAGATCTTTGTAGGTACGACCGCATGCGGGTGTGGAAGAACAGAACCCAGGATCTGGTGTTTGACCAAATGCTGCATTGTCTTTCCAAAGTGGGCTACGAAAACCTTGAAAGGTTTATCCGGTTCCACGGAGACAACCCCATTCGCAAGGGCGAGTTGACGCCGCGTATACAGAGACGGGTTCGGTTGTACCACATGCACACCAATTTGCTTGGTAACAACTGTGACCCAAACCTGGGTTTCTGGCGGGATAGCCACTGACTTCGCAACCTTTACCCGTGTAGACACCGGGTTTTTCTTCACAGATTCCTGCGCGACAGGGAGAGGAACGCGTGTTCGCGCTGCTCCCTGTAAGGGTTTACGATCGATTGGGATCGTAGACCCGTCTTCGACTTCCACAGTTCTATTCCGAGGACGGATGGCTTCCACGAAGCGGTCGCAAAAGTCACAACCCAGTATGACTGGTGCTGCAAGTGACTTGCATACAATAAACTCTAGCTGAACGAGATAGGAGCCTAACCTCACCATGAGGGAAATTGTACCCAGTGCCCGTAGCGGGTTGTTGTTCGCATCGGCGATATCCAAACGTGGACCGGTACGAACTTGAACCCGGAGCAGCGGGGGTAACAATTCAACATGAATTAAGTTAGGAGCGGCTCCTGTATCCAGGACAGATATTTGACGAACCATAAACTGGTTGGACAGGCCGAAGTCGGCGAATACTTTATAATTCCGCTTGGCCATTACCATAACTCGATCCGGAATACGGAGATTACGGGACCGTATCCACGGGCGACGGAGGACACTAAAGTATCCCTAGTTAACGTCGGTGTCAGCCGTTCTCCTTGAAAGGATAGTCACAGCTGGGGAGCGAAGCTGGAGCGCCTCGGGCGTCTTCAACTCCGGCTTAGAAGAAGCCCCTCCCGCAGGGGAGACTCCCAAGTTTAGTTTTTCGAAGCGGACCCCACCGAATTCGGTGCAGCTGCCTCGAAGGGGACCGGTTGTTCGCCGTTCGCGGGTACAAGTTCTGTATCCCGGTCAGCAAGGTGAGCTCGGAGTATCCTTTGTTCCTCATAGGACCTACTCGGGACTCGAGCTTTCTCCTCAGGGGTCAGAGCCTCGTACTGAGCGATAATTCGTGAACCCTCCCGCAGGGGAAATGTGCAGTCTGGTGCTTTGTGACCACGGAGGTAACACAAATAGCAAATCAGCTCTGCCGGGTTCGGTTTTGGACGTGAATCCACGCGACGTGGTGCTGTATCCCTCCATCCGGGGCGAGAGAACCGAGCAGCGGTATTCGCAAAAGGTAGCGATGCGGCTGGCACCCTCCGTCCTTGGGTATAGAGCGCAGGGTCTTCATCCGTAGTCGGAGCGGATGTCGACGGCAACTCAGATCTACCCATAGATTCGGGATTACTTCCCATGAAGTGAATGTTATCATTAACCCCCACAGGGGCAGGGCCTCCTGCGAGTGACAAAGACGAGTTACCTCCATCGGCGAGGAGTGCACGTGTCGGCCGAGTCTTTCGGTTCTGCCGGGCACGGAGAGTATCCCCCTCAGTCTGGGCGTACTGAACCAGTTCCAAGTAGGTCAGCTTGCGCTTCTCTTCCCGATGTCGGGCAACCAATGCCCTTATCGAGGGGTCCAAACCATCCACAAACATGGTGCATCTCTCGTAGGCGGGGAATACATTCCGCATCGGTGAAACGCTTTATTCAAGCGAGTTGAATACACCGTTTCGGTTTCCATCGGCTTCTGCCGCGTATCCCTTAATGCAAGGATTGCTTCCTGAATCGCATTTCCAGTAGCGTATGACCTCAAGAGGTACTGCACCGCTTCGGGCCAGCACGTGACTTTCCCTTCCGAGGCTCGGGATGATCCACGGACGGAGTTGAACTGGTCTTCAGCCATCCCCTTTAAGAAATAGGGTAATGCAAGATACGCTTGCGCTTCACTCATACCGAGGATGTCAGCCTCCTGGACGAACCTCGCAAGGAAATCGAGCACCAGAATTGGGTCTGTTCCTGTGAACTCCCTCTTCTGTAGGGTGATGCTCAGCCTTTTGATGTAGTCCTTGACCTTACCCGTTCCGCGGCATGTTCGATCTCCCGAAGGGTTATCCAACCGGTAATAGCGGTACGATAGCAGCTTCCGATAGAGAGGATTCGTCGGCTTCAGCTCCCTTAATCCAAGGTGTTTCCTACCCTTCTTCCGGGTACGGATTGCCCCTTGAGAGGTGTAAGTAGCCTTCGACCGTGTCGCCCGGGATGACCGGCGTCCATCTTCACTATTCGAAGATTCGGAGGACGAACTCGATGACGAGCGATTGGGATCGGAATCCGATAAATCCTCTTGGAGGTGAACCCTCTTCTTGGACTTGCGGCGGTCCCGTTTAGCGGAGCGGTGTTCTTCGTTTTCCGAAACGTCGGGTTTATCCTTCGAGGCTTCTGTGTCTCCGTCCATACGGATAATGGCCTCGAGGGTGTCCAGCCGAGCTCGGAAGCGTTCCGCTTGCACACGGTGTTCCTCCACGAGGCTCCGGTACTCCTGGATAAAAACCCCAGGGGTACCAAAGCTTTCCAAAAGGGAGTTCATATCCCTCCTCAGGGTACGAAAGTCATCGGCGACTCCCCGCACCGGGGCGTCCTCTACCTTGAGGCGGAGGGTAGTAACCTCCTGAAGGAGCTCGATGTGAGCCGCGTTGGCGATATCGATTCGAGTCTCCAGGCGCTGTAATTCAGGGTCGGCCCGACTTTGGGGTGCTGCTGAGGGGGTCTCCACCACTGGAGCTGGGCCCACAGCCACGACCTCTCGAGGACCTGAAACCACTGAGGGTGCTCTCCGAGTGTTCGGATCGATACCGGAATCGTTCCGATCTTCGGGAATTGAGCTCCTCGACCTAGGCTGGGCCGGGGGCACTGAATCCGCTTGACGGTTCGATCCAGTCCTGGAACCACGGGTAGGCGGCGACATGCTGCAGACACGACACCGACGATTCGGGGTAACGATGAAATTCGATCACGAGATTCCCGGAGAACGGATGACGTAACACAAAACAAAAATAAAAACCAACTCCCCCCTTTCCAAAGGGGACCACTACAACAAATCTTCACGACTGTGCTTCCTCTTCCAAGAGATATTCCAACACGTGGATGACCAACCCAAAAGTCCGAGAGCGGATTTTAAGTCGGGAGACCACTTGTGGAGCAAAACTCGGCGACGGGAAGTGCTCTCAAGGTGTTCGAAGCCTTGCTCCCTGGGGGAGGCAGACTCAGAGACAGAGCCCTCCGTTCCACCCGTAGTGTGGGGTGTAACTCCCACGGGGGATTCCGGCAGTACCGACGGAGGTGAGGGGTAGAAACCGTTGCGTCGGGAATGGGTCTGGGTATCCCAAAGAATGGGGGAAATTCCGGCGAAGAGGAAAAACGGGGCGAGGGTCGGGCACTAACAGGCACCGGACCTGAGAACCAGAAAAGGGGCGAACAAACAAAAGAAACCCAATACAGGGGCGAAAACCTGTCCTCGAAAGGAAACACAAAAAGCACGCAACAAGTAAGCAGAACCCCCACGGGGTATCGTGCACGCAGGTCGTCTGAGCGGTCCCAAGGGGGTGGTTGCACGGAACCCAAACGTGGGCACTCTCCAAGTGGAGTCGTGTCCCTACGCCGGCGTTGCTAACCAGAGCCCGTTCCGGGTTGTAAGGCCGAAACGATGGCGACGAAGAACCTCTAAAGGTATGGAAGACCAACCTTGGTTCCCATTTACTCTGAGCTTCGGACTGTCAGATCTCGTTTCCCTAAGTAGGGCCCACTAACTAAACTCTACTAATTACAGTAGTGCACACCTGCTCAGGGTCATAAACGTGGAGATCCCACTGTCAGGGCCCAAAAGTCCAACGTTCTAACAAATATCCGGAAATCGATGCCGATATTAAGCCACGTGTATCACGGGGCCAATCCAACCATGGGCCATCCGAATCTTCCCTTCATAGGCGAACTCTAACCAGAAAACAGTGCCACCTCAGCACACCTTAGAGGGAATCATAGTCATAACCCTCGGAGGGTTCAACCCTCATTCTATGAGTTGCATCTTCAAGTATCCTCTAACTGGGCGTTGCTCTACACTAAATTGTCTAATATGCCTAAGATAATCATATCTAGCACTCTTTACTTGTTTTTAATAAATAGTACATCGGAAATTTGTCATGGGTGATCCATATCAGTCATATTTAAACAAATTCATCTACTGTTTTAATACATTTTACTTTTGTACAAGCTCACTATCCTGCTAAAGATGTTTATTTAAATCATACGTATAGTAGAAAAAAAGTAACACAAAACTTTTTAAGACTTTATCAAAACGTTTTTAAGTTATAATAGATTTACAAAAAGACATAAGACTTAGCGTTTCTTCATATGTACCATCTAAAACCCTCTCAGATGTTCAACCAAAGAAACGTTTTACAAAACTCATATTTTCTTTGTAATTATCGTGTTAAGAAAGGTTGTAGAAGTCTGGTTCATCAACGTTCACATTTTTTGTACAAATACATAACTTTTTGCATACCCTTTTCTAATGAGACTTTTTTGACATATATAACGCAGGCTTGCGTTTATGGTGCGTTTTCAATTTTTTTTTTCATTTTGGTATAGTTCTAACCAAGTTTGACTTTTCACTTTGCGTCATATTTGATAACATTTAACATTCAAAAACAGTTTTGCAATTATTTATGCACGATGAAGTATTATAGCACAGATAACGCTTACTTCTACGCGTTTTTGTGTAAGAAAAGAATGCCGTTTAGCTCAAACATTGCTTGAATTCTAACCAAACAGAGCTTAATATATATATATATATATATATATATACATATTTTTTGGGCTTATTAGTTTTTGCGCGATATTAGTTAGGATCATGTCTTAGTAGTCCAACATAATAATTTGCATATGTATTTGGCGAGATAAAGACGGTACACAAGGCATAAGGGAGCTCTATATCGTATAGAGGATATGTTTAAGAAACAAGGTTTCTGACTTGAAAAGGTTTTATTCGAGGAGAAATTGGCTCTACGGTACAGAAAACATTTTTGGCCCGGTTTTAGGAAGGGATATGTTTTTGAAACCTATCAACGTCCGGCTTTGCTTTCTTCAAGTGGAGGCATTTTGTTTCAAAGGCAAAGACTTGGTAAAGCACGTTTGAAACCGGAATTACTCGCCCGAGCAGGTCTTGTTGGCTTGCCGATCACCTTTGCAGACATACATGATACGTCTGTAAGAGATCCCCGCGTAGCTGCGCGAACGCAGTAAGACACTAAGCTACCGTCGGAAGTCGATACGTCTTCCGTTCTCCGCGGTAAGTTCCAAAAGAGGATTACGTCAGAGGATTCCACGTAGATACAGGGGTTTCGAGGGGTTTCCTGGGAGAGACTACACATGCATTGGGTGAAAACGGACATTCCGTACTTCCGTACTGACTTTTCCACTTGGGCTCGCCAATTATATGAGGGTGAATTAGAAAAGACAATGCTGGGGTTTCTTTGATGGCAAATGTGGAATAAAATGATTCTGCGTATGAGAAGATAAAGGAAAAAGTAGTCGGTGACGACACGCTTTTGAGGTCGGAAAGACCTAAGAGACTTGATGCCTTTTTCGTAGTTCGTGTCTTACGCTAACCTTTAGCCCCTGTTTTGAGCTGGGATCACACTATAATGTGCAGACAGACAGACAAAAAAAAACGTGGTCCGCACATTTAGTGATGGGTTCACTGGGGTCAGCTTCTATCTCATACAAGGCTACCGAGCCTAAAAATGGAACATGTTTCGACATCAGTGGAAATACGACTTGTCTATCTCGAGCGTGAGTGACCGTCCGAGGTTGAGACTCCAAGAGTACTTCGGCTGATCGGTACGTCGAAATCATAGGGATCAGGATGATATTTTGAAAGGCTTGCCGCCTGTAAGAATAATCCAACTTGGTAAGCCTGAACGAAGTGGGCATTCGTTGCAGACACCAATGCAAATTCCTTTTGGTTCCCCGGGCCATGTGAACTGCAATTCCATCGGGTGAAAGCGGATCGCATACGTCTCTTATTGTACTCCAAGTGCCACAGTTCTCGATGGAAATGGTTGCAAGTGGTTTCACTCTGCTCGAAATTTGAGAGCGCAAAGATATTGAGATATCAGAAACGACTTCCAATGAAAATCATGGATTGTACATTTCGCTCCCCATACGTCTCGATCCGCCCGTTATGGTGACACGATTTTGTCTTGCTCCCCAGATTTCTGAGATCCAGCGCTAGACTAGAAGAGATAGGAGCGGAAAAGTATATAGTTCAAGGACTTTTGACCAGACGTTCTTCCCTACTGATTTGCTCTATTTCTACTCCGCTTCTCTTGTAAATATATTGTATTGTTGCGGTAGCAAAACGAATACGATCTCCTCGCGGGCAGGAGAATAGAGCTCCTTGGTCGCAGAATCGCTCTTGCCGATGTTGTTTAGAAAAGGCCTCGCTCCCCTGACGGAGGGAGAAACAATGTTTTTCAAGAATTGGAAAGAACTTCCGGACAATAATGTTTCAGAGCTAGTGCTAATCCCGAGCGAAGAAGTATTATTCCCTTTGATGCCAGTCCCGGGAAGTGTGGATTTGGAAGGTCTGAATCTTACAAAACCGTACTCATGTGAAGCATCTCGTCCTTTTGGTCTGGTCTATCGAGACCCCGAGCTGAGTATGATAGCCAAGGTGGGTTGTACGGTTACGTTTATGACGTCAAACGTGCGTAAGGCTCCATTTCCCGCCAGCCAATCCCTTTCAACTTCTTTGAGTTTTGTGGGCATGTGTCCTGTTGGGAAGAAACGGTTCAAAATCATTAGAATCCTTGGAGCTGATTCTGATGGTCGCGACCGTGCTTTAGTACACGAGTACGAAGACAAACCTCCCATAGAGGACCTTACCCTTTTGGTCAAGAACCTGTGCGACACTTATCTCGCAGTTGTTAAATGTCGCGAAAAACTTAACGCGTATTTGTGGCATGAAAGTGTCACTATGTACGAATTAGCACCAGCAGGAAATGTGAAGAAACGTGATGAACAAGGATGGCCATCGGTTTCTTCGATGGAAAGGCTATCTTTCAGCTTCTGCTATATTCTTTTTCTGGGATCCAAAGATATGCAAGCCCTCTTGCATACGGATGATATCGCTCTGCGACTAGAATACATGTGGGAAGTTCTTGAAAGAGATGAAGTCATGTTAAACAGGATAATACACGCATAGTTAAGTTCATGAAATTATGTAGCAATGCTCGGCTTGGATGAGATACTTAACTGCCTGTATGCGGAAGAGCTTTTGCTGCAGAAGTTGACTATGAAAGTCCATGCGATTTACATCATTAAAATACTTCACATGCCTACTGGCCTTTTCTTTTTGCACTGGTAGAAAATATTGATTATGAATACATCCAGACAAATTATCATGCTACATTTTCCCCAAAAGCGATTACTCCAACGTTTACAAACGATGTAGATATATACGTTTTTGCTTCACGGACCCATTTCTTACCACGGCGTTTCACAAAGGATTGAATTGTCTGCATTTAGAATATCGAATTGACATTGTTCTTGGTGATTCAATACGCAGTTCGAAGCCAGTGCAACCACGACAAAACATACCACAAGGTAGTGAGAAAGCTAACTGTCGTTTGAAGTGAGTCTATAAGACAGTCGGCCGAATTGTCACTCTTTTTGATTCACAATATTTTAATACTGGAAAAGTCATGTTGCCGATAGGTCACTTGCTGTTGTGACGTGTTGCAGATAGAAAGCGAGGAGAGCAGCCAATTGGGGGAGTTTCTTCAGATCAAGATCTCATTTGAGCTCGTTGCCATTGGGTCCATTTTGCTAAATTTCACATGCCCTGTCCAGAGCTCTCGCTACGACAGAAGTTTACAAGGGTTTCAAATAGAATCAACTTTTCACCACCCACAACATTCGTACGACACTACAATACACCCCCTCCCCTGCGCATCGAATCACCACCGCAAGGTTTCGACCCTCTGTCTTCACCCAGCCCGCTTCCTCCTCTTTCGCCAGAATTTAATACAACAGTTGCGTATTGTTCACCATGATCGCCTTCGCACCGTCCACTGCGCTTACGTCGGCTCGAGTGGCCACTTCTGGCAGCTCATTCACGACAAACGTTCCGTGTGTATCGCCCAGCCGTAGACCGCACAATGCCCCTACAATGGCGCTACGTCGATCGCTCGTAAAGCCAACTGGGACAACCGGCACTTCCTATGGCGGAGCTGCCACAATTCTAAATATGGCTGATGGATATATGGCTAAGTCTGTGCTCAATCAATACCTCAACATATCTCAACCAACTGGTGTTTATGGTGTGCAGTGCGCAGAAGGTTCCGTTCAGGGTGCTGCCGATGCTACCAGAGTCCGGGCTCTCAGCAATCGCTTCCGGGCAAAGCAAGCGAGTCCGGCGAAGAAGTACGGTGATTTGTATGAAAATCGCAAGAACGCCGTCTTAGCCGACCATATTTGCCAATACGAGGAGTCCTTGTTCACCAAGTACCCAAAGCTTTCCAGCACTTACAATCTCGCTCGCAGTGAGGCTTACGGTACATGCATTCGTTATGCAACCCCGGAAAGCGTTCAGGAAGCAGCAATGATGCGTTATATGGACATTCAACAGAACATCGCTGCAAATCCCACCGGCGTGTACAATTCGTCCTGCAACGAGGGGACCGTCAGAGGCCAAGCGGAACAACTTCGCGTCGCTGCATTGAACGTTGCCTACCGAAACGCGCAGAAGCCAATTGGCCAAATTATGAACGAAAGATACCAGCAGAAGAAGTATGGATATAACATGTGCCATGGATGCACTTATGAGGAGTCTCTCGTCAGCAAGTACCCCGCTATTGGCGCCGCTTTCCGTCAGAAGTCGTACGGATACTGAGCGTTTGTTTCTCGTTGCTGTCATCGCTCTACAAAACGAGTCATACAAACCATACTTAAAGACACCTGTGAGGCGACCGAAAATTTTCTTGTCCAATAGTGACGACCCGATCGCGGTATGAGTTTTAATCTCCCCAAAAGCGCAAGGCTTCGTCGTAAAACTAAAAAGCATTTGCTCTTGAATATGCCTGAAAGCCTTTATCTTGGCACTTGTAGAAATCTAGTACCTATAGTAGTACAACTACTAAAGGCCTTTTCCTTGAACCCTTCTAAAAGTCCCTGTTCCTCAAGTTCTCCCCTAATAGAGAGCCTTCGCCTTGAACGCTGGGGGCATCTTCTTTAACAAATCCGGAGCACCGATGAGCCCTCAAATGCACTCCCAATAACATGGCAACGAAGGTGTGCCGGAGAGGCAAAAACTACAAACATGGCCACTTCCGTACTTTTACGAACGACTATTTTCCTACCACTATCATGGAAGCTTGCAGTTATGTTTGAAGTGTGAAATGATCGCATGTTTGTCACCTTTTGGAGAAATCTTTGCCAGTATTGTTGGTTGACGTTTCTTTATAGCAGAAAGTTTTTTTTTAGCTGCTGCTGCTGCTGCTTGTCAAAAGAAGTCATCGAGCCCGTCCGATTTTGTCCGGTCATTCAGCTTTGGGCAAATCCGGGAAAGACTTTCGTTTGCCTGAATAGGCTGGGTTCTTAATTCATCCAGGCTCCGTTTGCTTTTGGCTTCCACACGTGGTTGGGATACGTGCAAGTCAATGAGGTTGACAATTGGCTTTCATTTTATTCTTTATTTCTGAATTCGTTCAACAAAACTACGTGAGATCTTCCAGAAGACCGTACATGCCGGGATGGTTCAAGTAAAGCACCACTCCATACTGGTATTACACACAGAGCGATAGTATTCGTACAAATGGTTGTGCAGACGCACATGGCGCACCTTTGGTTCACCAGTGAAAAGTAATGGCGGGCTACAATTCACGTGTAATGGTCTAGCTTTCCCTTAGCGCCTTTTCCAAATACGTCTCGATTGATTTTCTAGCTAAACTCTTCACTTCGATCGCCTTGCCAATCATTCGATACTTACCCTGCAAATATTTGTACCTCATTCGCACAGATTTTACGACAAAGTGTCTACCATTGTGTTCAACAATGTCGCCGCAGTGGGTCCTGGGATCCAATTGAAATCGACCCAAATACTGCGGTGGGGGTGTGGCAATGGACACATCGAATGGAAGCATGTCGCCTTGCGAACATTCACGTCGTTGCCCCCGTTTCCTATAGACGTGCATCTCGGACTTGGAGTCGTCGGAATAGTCTCCCGCAAGATGTTCTGCGCTTGACCATGTAGAACCTTTTGATGGAAATATACGCGGTCTCCTGCTCACGGGGTTTACGACCAGGAATGGAGCTGGTTTCAAGAGGGGTGTGGTTCCCGTGAAGACGCTTTGCAATTGATGGGATTGCGTTTTGGAAAATGAGCTCGATATGAAGGCCTGTGCAAGTTTGAAATTATTCGACGTCATTGAATGAGCGATTGGAAAACACGTCGAGTGATGTCTTCAAGCAGACAGTCGGCACCGCAGATGAGCGGAGAAGAGGGCGGCAATTTTGTTTTCGGCAAGGACCGAACAGAAGCGCGAGTTTTCCAAAGTTGAGGAAGAAAGACAACCGGACTGACTTAATCAACAAACAGAGTCTAGTTCAAAGGAAACGCCTACAGAAGTGGAAGAAGAAACGGGTGGTGCCCTTGAACAAGACTGTTGGAAGATTGCCCCAAAAGACGGGCAGCGCGCCCCGTGCACGGCGTTTGCGTCGCTTGCACACCAATGGTGAGCACCTCCGAGATATTTTCGAAACCGCCATCCACGTGTAATCGCTGCTGCCCTGCCCCGCCTTTTCTTCCCACACCTTGAGCTTTCAGCTCTCTGCATGACGAAGGGATCACTCGCACTGGCTGCAAGTCGTTCTTCGTGATAATCTCATGCTTGTAAGTGCGACGAATTGCGAATGAAATCTCCTTCCTTGGAATGATCTGCCCCTCTTGAACTTTCTCCTAAACCTGGGGATCTTTTATGTTAAATTGCGTACCGCAAAAAGATAGCGACGAGCTTCCTCCTGTGTGGCGATGCTCATCGGATACACCGCAACGGTGCCCAATGTAGACCTCTTTCCTTTCTAGGCACTTTCAGAGGCTCAACTGAATACGATTATCTCTGTCGAGGTGGGTTTTCATGTTGTGGGCTGTCGTTCCTGACTTGGAACCGGCACTTTCAGAGATGCTATCGTATCACAACCATAACCGTAGGGCTATTTGGTGTCACTTGATACTTTTGGACCTCATGGACGCGAAGAAATGTTCTTAAGGAAGCAGAGAAAAAGCACAAGGACCATCCTAACACTTGGCATGAGAGGAGGCACATTAGAAGGCCTTAGAATCCACCTGTCATGAGGTTTAATCTCGCCCTCGTTTCTTTGAACGCATCCATTGCACTGAATTGCTCTATTACAGAGCATGCGACAATAATTTCAGGCAATCGTCGATGTTTCTTCGTCTTATCGCTTTCAAAGGAAGATGGACTCTGGATGGATCCGCCAAATGTAGAACTGTTTACTCATTACTGTGGAAAAAAGTGAACATCGTGCCGACTATCAAATGGCATTACTGCATTTCAGGCGGGACGTGACGCAAGTTCGTTCTCAAATGATATATGCAAGTACAGCTCTCTCGTTCGACAGAGCAACTTGGGTAAAAACGCCAAAGAGAAATCGAATAAGCTGTCTAGTAAGTTTCCACCTCCCAACGCTTGGCCTTCTTCATGGCCGAACGGTAATCCTTCCAGTTTCGGCCATCCTTCTCAAATCTCTTGGACATGAACTCGTCGATACCATCTTCCATACCAGCCAATCCACACATGTACACGTAAGTATTTTCTTTCTGGAACAACTCGTAAAGTTCTTCTTCATACTCTTGCATTCTGTTCTGCAAGTACATCTTGTTCCCGTTCGAGTCCTTTTGTTCACGGGAGATTGCGTAGTCAAGGCGGACTTGGTCAGGGTAGTTCGCCTTCATCTCCTCAAATTCTTGTTGGTACAACAGAGTGGATGAGGTGGGCACACCGAGGAAAAGCCACATGGTTCCCGTGAACTTGTAGTCGGGGTTGTTCTCCGAGAATGCACGGCGCATGTAAGTGCGGAAAGGTGCAACGCCAGTTCCAGTGGCAAGCATGATGATGGTTGCGTTGGGGTCCGACGGCATGAGCATAGCAGTTCCGACAGGACCAGAGATCTTGACCTCGTCTCCAGCTTTGAGATCGCAGAGGTGGTTGGAGCACACACCCTGAACCTCTTCTCCCGCATCATTAGTGTAGACAAGACGCTTGACGGACAAAGAGATGGTTTTCCCGTCACCAAAGTCTCCATGGCGAGTGGAGGCAATCGAATACAAGCGAATTTTGTGCGGCTTCCCATTCTTGTCATTTCCAGGCGGAATGACTCCGATGGATTGCCCCTCAAGATATGGCAGGTTTCCATCGTGATTGAAAATCATATGCTTGGTCTCTCCTGGCGCACCTTCTCCAACAATACGCTCATTGTAGACAACTGTGGCGACGTAGGGATTTTTGGGACGGAAAATGTTGATGGGAACCTTCTTCTTATCGACTGCGGCCATGCGAATAGACGCCGGACGGGGAGCATTATGCGCTACGGAGAAGGACGTAGCGCCGACAAAAGAAGAGCGCTTTGCGAGCACATTGTGCGAGCTCTTGGCCGAAACCAACGGCACAGCTGAAACGAACCCGTACATGTTGGAGGAGCTGAAGGTGAACAGGTATCCAAGGACTCTGGCCACGGGGTGATAGAGGGGGGCGCTGATATGTGAGCGCTGTGAAAAGGGTGAGCAGTAGGATCAGAATGGGGTTGCGCAGCTCGCTGAGAGAGGGGCGCGTGTCGGGCGCCTGGGATGCAAAGGGCGATCCATATGGGAAGGCGCAATTTGTGGTGGCTGTGAGCTGCATTGACTCTCGGTCTGCGCTCTGCGATCTGCCGTGCTCGTCACCGTTCATTTCTCACATCAGCCGTAGATTTCGTCTTCGTGCTGGGGTAGCCCGTTTTAGCCCATGTTGCCCCTGGTAGCGCACTTGTGCGACTGCCACTTGAAAATTCAAACTTAAAAAGACGTTCTTTGCTTTTCAAATTGCTTTCTCACCCTCTCTCTCGGAGAGAGAAAATGAAAGACTCGCTTAATCAAATATGCTTTGCTTCGGTCTAATAACTTTTTTGGGCGTCGCACTTTTTCTCGAATACTTCGTGTCCAGTCAGTTCTTCAAGCTATGGCTTTTCAGATACCACTTCATTTCGAAGACCTTACTAGGCAAACCGACTCGGTATGGAACATAAACCCATCTGACCTCCGCCACCAATCGACTCAAGCTTTGTTTCAAACGTTTTCCAACGATGTCACTTCTATTTTATCACAATCTTCGCAATCGCAACAATTTAAAGCTCTCTACGCTCTCATCATTCGGTACAAGTCGCTTAAAATCTCTGAGAAAGGCGAATTACTGAATGTCATAGAAAAAACAGCCCAAGCGAGTAGGCCGACCAATCCCCATTCCATCAAAGTTTCTCTTTATTTCGCATCTGGTCTGGCTGTAACAGCCCCTTCAATCACCCCTGCATGCAAATTCTGGGACAAGACTGCACGCGTTCTTATTCTTGAGACAATTTATCGTCTGTTATCGACCATCCAACTACCGAGTGCATTTAGTGATTCTGATAAAGATCAGATTGCCTCTCTATTGGTACGAACCTCATTGCACGTTTTGGAATCCACCGTTGCCGCCAAAGACAAATCCACACGCGCATTGTTGGCCCAAACGCTTTCATGGTGTTTGTTGTTTGATCCTCGACAAACTCTTCCAGTCAATACTGCCCTGATACATGCTCTGAACCGCCACGAACACCTTCCCATACCTCTCGCCGACATATTGCATCAAACCACAAATTTACATCCTTCACATACCACTTTTGTTTCGGAGTTTATACGCGACATAGCCCGTCTTCCATCAGAACATCTTGCTAAAGACACATCTGCAGCGAAAAGCATTGCAGGGTTTGTTTCAGAACTACCTGGGAGGCTACCCGGATTGTGTCGCGCGAACCTTGCTCTTCTTCTCTCGCAACTCGATGGAGATAGCTATATCGTCAGAAATGGCATCATTCATTTAATTGCTACTCTCATTGAAACCAATCCAGACCCAAAAGACCCGCTCCTTCAGATATTGCTCGACAGAGCCCATCGTGATGTTCACGCATTCACAAGGAGCAAGGCGATGCAAGCCTGGATCTCCATCGCCAATGCAAAGAAGGTACCAATTCCTCTCTATCCATCACTGGCTGAGATAGCCACATCTAGACTGGAAGACAAGGCCGTTGCAGTACGAAAATACGCTGCTCAGCTCCTTGCAGCGCTGCTACAAAATAATCCCTTTGGACCATCACTAAAACGTTCTCATTTCGAGGCCAAGTGGAAGGAAATCTCATCCAGCAAGGATATCGAAGATGTTTGCGAGGCCCAGACTATCGGGGATCAATACCAAGCTGATGCAGATAACGAAGAGAATGAAGATGACCTGGAGCCGGACGAGAAGCAATTTGAAAAACGAATGGCTGCTGGTGATGAGATGCAACCAAATGTACCTCTGAGCAATCCTCTTGTCGCTGATGTTGTCTCCTCTGATACGAACGACGACGAAGAAAAAACAGAAGTTGAAGAAGGCGAACTTGAATCTGAACAAATAAACGCGGCAGATCAAGTGGGAAATGAAGACAGTGAACTCATTCTGAAGAAAAACTATTACGCGTCTTCCTTAGCATTTACCGACGCCGTTGAGAAAGGGTTGCAAACTCTATACGACATGCTTCGATCCAAGAGTGTGACAGATGTCGCCGAATCCGTTTCATTTCTCATCACAGCTGTTCAGTTTCAGCTTGAAGCTGCGTCCGGTGTGGCGGTGCGCAAAATGCTTCCCTTGATACTTGCTCGAGAAGCCAATGTGAGACAGATTGCTGTAAAGGCATACGCAAAGCTACTTTGTCCAGGAGGCTTAGACCTAGCTGGGGAGAAAGATGCTGCGCTAGCAATTGCGAAGAGCCTTGTGGCTCTAGGACTCGGAGCGACAATCGGCGAACTTGCTTGTATTGAGTCTTTGATATCAGCTATGTTTCAAGATGGAGAAGCCAATGTTATCTCACCTGCAGTCATTGCGATTTTGTGGGATCTCTTTGAGGATCGGATTCCTGGGGCATCTGAGTCACAACGCCGAACTGCATGTATTTTAGTTGGAATGATTGCCGCGGAGCGCCCTCAAACGCTTCAACACAAAATCAATGTGATTGCATCTATCGGTATTCCCGACCCCGCATACACCCGATGGTCGTGTGCGGCCTTGTGCAAGCTCCAGAACGGGACGCATGTAGACGGACAGCTCTTAGAGCAACTTTGTATTGTTGCGAAAACATCAAAGTCCATGTCCGCTGTTGAACAAGCTTTGAACGCAATCTTTCAAATCTCGCCAATACCTGAACGCGTGGTTGGTGATCTTCTGCGTGATTTGGCCTCAGAGCTTCATGCCAAAGCAGAAGCCGTCGATATTATCGAGCTGTCTCGATTTCTGGTTGTCGTGGGTCATGTAGCGGTCAAAGAACTTGTCCGAATCGAAGTCCTGGTCACAAAGGTACGGAAAGACATTGCCGAGCAGGCCAAGTCAGACGGAAATCATGACGATGAGGAGCAAGCAAATGCAGAGGCCGATTGTGCCCTTGAACTTGCAGAGAAAGAGTTGGTGAACCCTTCTTCACTGCTCGGGAGATACGGAACAATAGCAAGAAAGATTGCGAGCGACAACTCGGTGAAACCAATTCTACAGGCATCAGCGGTTCTTTGTCTGGCAAAGCTGATGTGCGTTCAAGAGAGATTCTGTGAGTCAAACCTTCGACTACTATTCTCGATACTTTCTGGAGCTACTGATCCTCAAGTACGATCCAACGCTGTCACGGCGCTCGGGGACTTGGCGTTTAGGTTCCCCAATCTTGTGGAGCCATGGTCATCTCATATTTACTCATCCCTCCGTGACTCTGATGAAAGGGTAAGAAAGAATACGCTAATGACCCTCACGCACCTAATTCTGAATGATATGATCAAGGTGAAGGGCCAGATTGTCGGTCTAGCTATTTGCATTCTTGACGAGAACAAAAGAATTGCAGAATTAGCGAAACTTTTCTTCAATGAACTTGCTCGAAAGGCAGCCAACGCAATTTACAACATTCTTCCAGACACGATCAGTTGTATGAGCAAGATGGATGGTTTAACCAAGAGCGGGTTCAAGACTGTGGTTTCCTTCCTTGTTGGCTTAATGGATAAAGAGAAGCACGGAGACGGAATGGTCGAAAAGTTGTGTCACCGTTTCAGAACAAGTGAGAGTGATCGCGAAGCTCAAGAACTTGCGTATTGCATATCTATTCTGAACATGTCGGAAAGAGGGTTTAGGAAGCTGAACGACAACTTTAAGAGCTACAGCTGCAAGCTGAGTAATAGTGATGTTTACGAATATCTGTCTGCAGCTATCTCAAAATGTAACAAACAAGGGATATCAGCTTCCTGGGCGCAGGGAATTGAGGAGTTGAAACAGAAGATTGAAAGAGCAAGGACACCTGAGCAAGAATCCGAAAACAGTCAAGAACCACTTGAAAAAGAGGTGTCAAGACAAAGGCGTTCATCGAACGCTGTGACGAAAGCAAGCAAGCGACCTAGGGCACCGAGAAAGAAAATTGCCACCTACTCAGAATCGGAGGAAGATTCTGATGCGACTGGGGACAGTGACGCCTCCGATACAAGTGATGCTACATCGATTTTGGACGACGACACATCGGATGAACAATATAATACTGAAATTGCACAGGAAAAGCCACATCGCAGATCCACGCGGCGAACCCGAAGCATTAGATTATCCGAAGTGGAAGATGAAGAATGAAGAACTTTGACGCAACTTCAGCATTGCCGATATGAAAAGAAAACTATGTCGCACCGAATTCATCGATGACTTGAAGCTGGGGTTGAGGTTGAAGGGGCTGTCGAACCGTTCGGTCGATTTGTTTCTGTTGCCAAACTGGAAAATTCATCAAGGCCTAAATCATTCCATTTATCCTCCTCATTCTCTTGTTCTTCTACGACTGCATGCTCATCTTCCTCAATAGTGGGAATGACTGCCGGTGGTAGGTCAATATCTTCCGTTGGAAGCGATTCAGTGGTCCATGCTTCGTCCACAATATGTATTATGAGAAGAGGGTCTTGATGGATAGGAGCACTAAAGTTCATGTCCATGGTAGAGTTCGACGCAATCACTGTGGTGGCTGGTGATTGGAAGCGTCTCACTGCGACATGCCACTCAAACTGTAATCGAAGGGTCTAATTACGAAGGGTGCAGTGTTCAAAAGAAATTGTTTGAGGTGGAGCCTCTGGAAATTTCGAAATCTGTACACGTATGCATTGGGCTAAATACAGAGATCTGTACCAAACTTTTGATCCCACTTCAAATGGTACAACCGAACTAAGCTCACCCTTGTGCAATCTCCGGGACGACCACGCTTTGCTTGTTATCGCCGGATCGACCACCTTTCTTCAACAATTCCCCCTCGCACCGGTGGTATAATCTCGGTTTACCTGTTTCCGATTGTGAAGGACGAAAGCCGTTCACCTCATCAGCCGCCTACTAAATCTACTTGTGCTCTAATCGTCCTCGACCGACTACCTTTCAAATAAAGCTGAGGCTTTTCGCAAGCACAAACGATTGAGCTCGCCAGATTATTTGTACCGAGCCAGAAATGGATTGCAGACCATCTCCGTTTGCCTTCGCCCCATCTGCCAGCACCCTCTACACTCCCATATTGGGGTTTTGTGGCAGTGTTAACAAGCTGCACCCTCCAACATCTGTCCGTCAATCGAAGAGATTTAGCAGGGCTCGTATTGTGGCCCTAGGTCCTACTTCGTCACCGCCGCCCTCGAGTGAATCCGATGATGGCCGAGACAAAAAGGAGAGCCCAGAGTTGGAACTTGAACCTGCAACTCATCCAGATCCCGAAACCCAGCCCCAGTCTGTCGAAGAGCTAACTGCGAACGACATTCTCAACTCCCCTTCTTTCCTTAAAAAGAAGCTGGAAATCGTGCAGAAGGAACTCACCGATGCGCAGAACGAAATCGAGCAAGCTGAAGAAGCGCTCAAAGAAGAGAAAGGAAGGTACGTTCGACTAGCGGCAGACTTTGAGAATTACAGAAGACGAAGTGTTGAAGATTTAAGAAAACAAGATAATAAGTCCACGGCTAAAGTCTGTAAGGAAATCCTGGGCGTTCTTGACAATTTTGAACGAGCCATCACGGGAGTGAAAGCTGAAACAGAGAAGGAGAAATCTATCTCAGCCAGTTATCAGGCTATTAACAAACAATTATTAGAGTCGCTAATCAAGCTCAAGGTGGAGCCAATAGATCCCGTTGGTGAGGTCTTCGATCCGTCGTTCCACGAGGCCATCCAGAAGTTGGAGTCGAACCAACACAAGGAGGATGTGGTTTGTCAACAGTTCCAGAGGGGATACCGCCTGGGCGATGCTCTTATCCGTCCTGCAATCGTGGCAGTATCTACTGGCCCCGGTCCCGCAGAAGAGAAGGAAGGCGAAGGTAAGGATGGTGTCACGGATGACACGGAGGAAATTGAACAGCCGGTTTGATAGAGCTATTTCGCTAAACAACATGCTTGTCATTTACTGTAGACAGCATTTGTTATGCGTATAGACAGAGCACCCCTGACAAAAACCTACAATCTTGCTCTTGTTGCGTACATGAACGCGCATTGTTCTATGCCAGTAAATCCAAACGTCGTCTGAAGCGTAAAGTGGTCCTATTACGAAGATGTTTCTTCTGATCCCGATCCGTTCTTAGAGAAAAGCTTGGCTACCACTGGTGTTGCTGCGACCGTAAGCGGGAACCGAAGCGGACTCATGGCCTTGTGGGCAATGTATGCAAGCGCAGCCGTGCTCGCTGTGTCCGATATGTTGTCAATGACAGAAGGTCTTCCGAGCGGAGTAGTGGCTAGGAAATCCCCTAAAGTATTCATTAACGTTCTAACATCTACACCAACTGCCACCATGGCGTATAAGACGAGATACGATATTATGGATAAGCCTACGGAGGTGGCCAAATAAGAACCACCGTACAGCTTGGCCAGTTCCTTTGCATCGGGTTTGGTGGAATTGCTGCTAGCCATGCATGTAGTGGTGTAAGGCGTAAAGCTCGGAGACTCTGTCTGGAATTGAACCGCCTGAAGTCGCCTTGGAGGAAGCAGTCGACTTCGTGCCAGCCCCAAGTAACCACATTTCGCCGCATTGAAAGCTTTCGTTGTTCTTTGACCGGCGAGTGTGTAACTGCTAACGAACGCCATAACGGTATTTGTTTCGGTCAAGTTTGTACCCACGGTCGTCAAGCTCCCTGGTTCTTGATAGACGGACCGCACTTGGGTATGAACAAAGCAGCAACTTATTGTTGCAGGGCAGCTAAGTTAAGGATGCAGTGGTCGAGGTGTGTTTTGTTGAAAGAAAGAAAAGAGTATTAAATGAAGCATGTTTGCAGGCTCGAAGGTTTGTCATCTGAACTGCCAGTATGAGTGGCGGCACAGAGATGACCATGGCCGTTTGGCGTGATATCTGACCTCTATTCCACAGAAAAGAGGTCACAAGGAGAGTTTGTGCTCTTTTACCCGTGTGTCGAGTTTCCCGGTGCAGATTACTGTACTATGGACTCATCTAAGAAATAACAATTTATTCAGGACAAGTTTAATTCTGACCGTCTCCTGCTATGTCCGATCTGTAGCCTTGTTAGAGCAATATAACCGAGTGGACAAGCGTACTCGTGTGGATCAGATCCTGCACCAGTGTATACGAGACGGTTCCAGCTGCTGTTTGAAATTGATAATTCCGGGATCTTGTGAACTTGTGTTAACTCGACACTTCGAAAAAGGGCGGAGGGCGTCTTCGATAAACACGGGATCATGCCGCCATGCAAATCCTATCTGAGGCAGAAGGCAAATATATTCGAACCGGTGCAAAAGACGGAGTTCGCAGTGACGGTCGCGCCATGTTAGACATTCGCCCAGTTACTCTAGAAACCGCCGTTTTGCCGACAGCATCTGGATCTGCTAGAGTGCGAATCGGCAAGGTCACAGACATTCTGGTTGGTATTAAACCTGAAGTTACTGAACCAAGTCAGCAGTCACCCGATGAGGGCATAATATCTTTCACCGTGGAGTGCAGTAGTTTGGCATCTCCAGATTTTGTTGGTCGAGGAGGAGCAGATCTTAGTGCTGAACTCAGCCAGCTTCTCACGCGTCTGTACACATCCTCAGCTACCCGAGAACTGCGAAAATCGCTCTCCATCATTGAAGACAAGAAGTGCTGGATATTGCATGTAGACGCACTGGTTCTTGATAGCGGTGGCAATCTATTCGGTGCCCTATCTCTCGCTGTGCGGGCTGCCCTACGGGTCGTAATTCTTCCTAAAGTGACTGTGATTCCGGGGGAAGCAGATGATGACGACGAGATAGAGGTCGATGAAGGGGAGTTTAGCATGCCTGAGAGTGCAAAGGATGCCCCGATTGCTGTCACTCTAGCTTCCCTTGGAGACCGGGGTGTATACATGGCTGATTGCACTTCTGAAGAAGAAGCGTGCTCCAAAGCTTCCATTACAATGGGCGTATCTCCGCTTGGGAAGTCTAGTGGCGCCGTGTTGACTGGTACGGGGGGTATAGATGTTGATACACTGTCAAGTATGTTGAAAGACGCCACTGTGCTAGGCCTAGATATTTTGCAGGCCACGGATAAGTTCTTGGCGCTAGACATGGGAAGCCGACTATCCGGGGAATCAGTCCAACCAATTGGATTTTTTTCATGATCTATTAACAATCTCGCTTTGAAAGTGTTAGTCATGTTTTTCGATAGCTAAAGAACTGATTCTTGGACGATGTACAGGGGATCAAGGAGCGCATGAAAAGGGACAATGGGATTCTTTCTATCCTTGTATTTGGCGCTCTCATTAACTCATCGTTTTCGCTAACTGAATCTAATAAATTCTTGTTTGAGCGACGAATAATTTGTTTCGAGGTTTATTAAGACATAATTGACGGTCATACTCATCATACTTCCGATGGAGAAATGGATAGGTGCACGACGCCCGAACAAAAGCTACGCACGAAATCGATATGTCCCGAGTGCGTTTTTCATTGCGATTTCAAGCAAAACTAGGCGGAAGCGCATCTGCATGTCGAGGTACGTGATATACGAATGGTTTTATCCATAGTAAGGCTGAGCTCCTCGGTGTAGAACAGGTACTCACTCATTCAAGCGGAAAACCGTATTCCCAAGTTTTGTCTCACAGGGTTTGGCTTAAAGACGATGAAGAACATCAATGGATTTAATGGAGCTGGAGGTTGAAAGAGAGCAGAAGCAGAAGCAAAAATGGATGAGGCAAAGTACTGCAATTTCGTCTGCCAATTACATGTTCTGGGTGGAGATGAGGGAAAAGGAGCAGAAGTACATCTGAGCGTAAAAATGAACCATTTCCAACGACAACTCGTCAGAAGACTACGAATGCCGCAAGGCATGCCGTAGCAAACCACATACACGGAAGAGAAGAGGTATAGAATTCCACAATGGAAAATACGAAGCAATGGTCGTTGAAGTTCTTGATTTCATGAGAGAGGGAGAAAAAAAGCTCAGTGCCCGTAAAAGAACTTGAGCGATAAAACTCAAAAACTGCGTCAGAGACGCAGCATTGATTTACATTTCTTTCGGTGATAGTGATTATGCTGTTACCCGCGTATCTCTTCGATTACCTTTTCTACTTCTTCGATCTTCATCTCCTCTGAAGCCTCCAGCATTGTAGCTGTGTGGTCGGTCAGAATTCTGAGCCAAAACCGTGGCTCGGATCAACAGGTTCTTGGTAGAATCGACAACTTGTTCATACACGCTTGGCACGCTGACCCCCATAATAACCTGATTAGCTTGCGAATCAATCTTGGCGTCCAGCCTAGCGTTTCGGATGAGATTCACGACCCATTTCTCAGCTTCATCTTTCTCCATGTTTAACTTGCTGGCAAGCATCCCGATGTCGATAACTTGATGAATGCGACAGTATGTTTCAAAAATCGTTCTTCGGGCGTCCTCAAGGAAGTCGTCCAGCATGTTGTAGAGGAAAAAGTCCTGTCTAAGAGTGTTTTCGCAGTTTTGCAACATATCTTGTGCTCCTTCGAAATCGAAGTTGACATAAAGGTATTCAACAAATTCTGTTATGGGATCCGAATACGCATACGCTTCCTGCTGGATGACTTTAACCAAATCCTTCAACACACCTCGTCGCTTTTTGTTGGTGATTACCGCAGTTGTCAGGTATCGTAATACATGGGGACAATTTGTTTGAATCGTGTTAAGATACTTGTCGCTGAACAAAAGGTCGATTATGCCATTTCGACCGTCTCTATGATTAAAGAAAACAAAGAGACTCCAATGAATAAGCCACGTGCGATGTTGCAATTGTTGCAAAGGGTTGAGCAGAACATGGCGACCAGTAGCGTCGATAATTTCGCGCAACATGTTCATGTCTTCCAACGCTGCATCCCAGTTGTGGCCGAGAATATCAGCGGCAAACTTGCCCCACAACGCGAAGAGTTCCCTCTCCGGGTTAGAACCATCCATTAACATGCGATACACCTGCATTAACGTGGCAGTATCCTGATAACTTCCGCAATCGAATTGAAACTTTCCAAACTCATACGCTGCTTCTACTACATCTACCGTGACGCCATAGGCCTCAGAAAGATTGTCAAGATTGAAAGAATTATTATTTCGAAGCTCTGCGAAGAGTTTCTCATCGCTGATGACCTTCAACAGAGGCCCAGCATCCTCGCTTAGGCTTTGCAAGGCAAGAAGCACCCGATCACGTCTGGTAACCAGTTCCTCTGGAGGATCGGTTCCGTACAGATCTTCGTGTACTTCGATAGCGTAGTCAACCATACCGGTATTTGAAAGCAGATCCAGTTTTGCGCGCATAATATCTTGTGGATTGAAGCAGCCGGCCATGTTGGGATGCTGCTCGATGAAATCCAGTAACGGAATGACGAGATGGCGGTCCAGAAACTCCGAGATGGTACTCGTTAGGTCGAACTCCATTTTCTTGTGAGCTTTGCGCCGCAGGATCTCTCCCTTTGCTTAACTCGAAAACAATTCGTCCTACGCGGAGCAGGGTTTTAAACCTGCCGACGCTGAGGCTGTATCTAAAAGAAACTTAGAACGAAAAGCTAATGCCAGGTCGCAGTGTTGAGTCGACGCTATCGACGGCGTCTTGCCTACTTCAATTGAAAAAGGCCAAAAGTAATTAACTAACCCATGGCATAGGATCTCGTTCCTGACTACATATATGTATATGCAGTCCGCCGCCTCTCTCTAGCTAGAGATGCAGTCTAGATACAAGCGTGATCGTATACGTGTCCAGCACTACCGCGCTCATTGTTCATCTGTTTTCCTCCGCACGTGTACGTCGCACGCTGCCACTCGCGCCTAACCTCAAAGACGAAGGCATGCCCTTCGCTCAAAGCACATACTCCGTCCCCTTCCGCCCCCGTAGGCCATGAGCGCCTTCAACACCGCCTTTACCACCGCCTTCCACCTCCTTCTCGCCCTCTCAATTCCATTCTACTGCAGCACGCAACTCTTTAACTGATCCTTTCCATCAAAAATTGTTCCTGGCTGCGCTTTTGTAACAGCCTTTGCCTCCATACCTCTGAACAAAGCTTGCTGCCTCTCAGAATTCAGTTATGTACTCTACAACCGGGCGGAAACGAAAAGCTCTGGAACAGGTGGTGCCTGGTGTCGTTCCCAACCACAGCTCCCAATTCGCCGTATACTCTCAGTCTTCCGCTGCCGCAACAACAAATCCTTTCGACAATGAGCACTACCCCATTCCGGACTTCGAGCGTGTATATACGCTAATGCGTGATCCGAAGAAAGGTGTCCCACTCGCAGACCGTCGCTGGAGACTCAGTACGTACTCAAAGTGCTTCATAGGCAAAGAAGCCGTGCAATGGATGGTTAGCAACCTCTCGATAGATCGAAAAGCCGCTGTGGAAACAGGACAAAAGCTCATGGACGCTGGTATTTTGCACCATGTTACCCATTCAGAACCATTTTCCGACGCTTACTTCTTCTACCGCTTCCAAGAAGATGATGATGGAAATGTGCTCAACATGAAGCGAATATGGGATTCCAATATTCCCACTAGACATGCAGTTGTTGTTGCCAAAGATCTCCTCACGTGTTTGGCGTGCTTGTGCGAAGAACATCGCAAGCGAATTCTCGAAGCGGGTGCTAGTTCGGATAAAATTCAGACAACCAGATCCGCCCACATGATACTTGCCTCTCAGCCAGTTACTCCGCTATTAGATCCAACCGCTCGCAATGAGCCTACGGACCCAGTCTCCTCGCCCAATTTGTTTCGATCGCTCTCTACTCCCCGTTTACCTTCCTCAGGATCCCCCATGATATTTTCACCCTCTTTACAAAGACGTGCTTCTCAATCAAAGCGCCCAAGAAAGAAGGATGATGATGTTGATTACTCGTCCTTAGCCAAAAGCGAACAGTTTCGCAAATATACGCTGGCTGCGGCGGAATTACAACACGTTCAGTTGGTTGCACTTAACCAAGACGAAAGGCTTGCTTTTTTTGTGAATGTGTACAACGCTCTATGTTTACATGCGCACGTAGTCCACGGACATCCAAATAGCGTTTTTCGCCGTTATGTCTTCTTTCGAGTATTATCTTATAGGGTAGCCGGACTAGATATGACTTTGGATGATATTGAACATGGTATACTAAGGGGGAATAAGAAACCTCCAATGTTGAAGTTTATTCAACAACTAAGACCTTCAGATCCAAAATGTCAACATGTACTCACAAATCGAGATGGTCGCATTCATTTCGTGATATCCGCTGGCACGAAATCGGACCCACCTATCCGAATCCTTGACGGTGAGAATGTGCAAGAGGAACTTGATGACGCTTCCGTTGAGTTTCTGAGCTGCTCAGTCAAGGTAGACGTCGAGAAGCGTACGGTTACACTTCCACGGATCTTTTATTGGTATTCTGACGATTTTCCGAGCCCTGAAAATAACCTATTGTTGTGGGTGGCCTCATATCTTTCTGTTGAAACATCGCATCAACTCGTCACCATCGTGAACGATGATGGGCCACAACCCGTGTTGTCTTATGCAGACTTTGATTGGTCAAACCCGGAAGCAAGATTTAATGCATCTGTTGTACGAAGAAAGCGGAGAAGACTAGAAAGAGAGTGTGATCTCGATGACGGTCAACAAGATGCAATTGACCTTAGTCTCCAGATGCACATTGGAGACATGTCCTCCATATTTTCTGCACAGCCTGGTGCTAGCGAAGACTTGTTCAAGAATAGCCATATGAGTTCTCCAATGATATTTGCAGCAAACGGATCAAATGAAGTTAAACAATCTCCGACGTTGCTCAACAACACGCCAAGCGCTGGAGGTCGATCTCAGGAAGACTCCTCCAAAAGGTTAACTCCTGATATAATGAATGTAAGCCAGCCAGAGGCTCCAACCTTGAAGAGTAGTGAAAATGGGTCCAGTACAAATGCGGCTGCTACAGCTGCTGCTGCCGCCTCACCGGCGTGATGTTTAGTGTTCTTTCTATTTGTATGTTAGACATCGTCGTTGTTCCTGTAAACATCTGGAAAAAACGGCGTCTGTACCTAGTCCTTCAAAATGTAGGCCAACCTGCGCAGATTTTTATCTAGCCCCTTAACCTGTCATCGCGAAACACAAAAATGGATTTCGAAACATTCTACAATACTGGCATTGCGTTTGGTTTGCTTCTATTTCTCAACTTACTTGTTGAAGATCGTTTCTGCAGCTTGAGCTAGGAATTGCTCGCACTTTTTGCTCGATATTCGTCCATCTCCTTGGCCAACCGCTTCATCAAAAGATGGCACTGTCACATCGCTCAGTAGGTGCTTATAAGTTCCCAAGCCGTGATGTTGTTGACTACTGCCTAACACGCTGGCAAGTACAGAAGTCCAAGCAGTTCCAATCCCACTTTCGAAAACAGAGCTGAAAACGATCTCGCAACCACATTTGTTTGCAGTGGAAACCAGTCGGAAAATGTTGCGTAGTGAACCAATCACCGCTGGCTTCAAGACGAGAGTTCGACATGTCGCAGAGGAAGCCATGTCTTGAATCATTTCAAGTGAGCAATCACTAATCGACTCATCTAAAGCCAGAGGAATTGTAGCAGATTGTCCAAGCGGGGCTACAATGAATTGGTGCAATTGTTCTGGTGTGCTAAGCGGTTCCTCAATGTAGTCAATCCATTCAGCAAATTCTGTCAACTGAGTTTCGAATTGTTCGTACTGTGACGGGGTCCATGCTCGATTGGCATCAAGCCGTATCCGTTTTCCACTGCTTATTGCGGCAGAAACTGCTTTTCGGACGGTTTGGATTTCGTCTTCTATATTTTCGCAAGCACCAACTTTCAACTTCACTACTTCGAATGGTGAGACATTCATAGACTCACGATGTTGCGAGTCAGAAGGTGAAGCAACGGGTGGAACAGTGCTGTTTGATGTTCGCGGTAGAACTCCATTAATGTTGACAAAATCCGAAGTTGTCAAGTCCTTGTTCAAAAAATGCGAGGCGCAAGAAGTAATAGTTGCGGAACAAGACTGGCCGAGCGCTTGACTAAGGAGTTGAACAAACGCAGCTTCGAAACCATTCCTTGAAACTGGGGAGTAGCTCTTAACGAAATCGAAAAACTCAAGCAAGTCTTGATTTGAAGTAAGTTTGAAAGGATTGGAAAGTGCATGAAGCTTAGAAGACAGATCCCGAACCTCTTCTACACAACGACGGATATCTTCGTGATGTAGACCAGGAAGTGGGCACACGTCTCCCACGCCCATACAATTGTTGTTGGCCACTAAAGAGACAACTAATCCTTCTCTTCTCGCAACTTTACGCCCTCCCACCACCATTGGTTTTGTCAGAGGAATCGAATATGCTTCGAATTTCACAGTACTTAAAATGGTGAAGAATTCCGATGAAGAATGGCTTCTATTCTTTAGAAAATCTTCGATGTTTTTCAGTAATGCATTTGGTGAATCCAAAAGTATATTGTGACCGGCACCCTGGATAGGGATGCATCGAAAGTTTAAACTAAGCTTCTGCAATTGCACTGCCATCGCTGCATACTTTCTATCACATGTTCCGTAAAAGTAAAGAACAGGATCTCGTATAGGCCCTGAAGTAGAAGTCATCGTGGAACGACACATGTGTTTCGCAGCTAAAGCCCACCCGGTGCGCTTGCTTTCGTTGAAAGCACACACTCTCTCCGTGATAAGTCTACCGAAGAAAGGTTTTTCCCGAATGTTTCCCCACAACTCTGCAGCATACCAAGAGTTTCTCAACCATTCCTCGTAGTCTTTTGTGGAAAAGCTGAAATCGAGCAGCTTTTCACACCGTTTTTGTGAAACGAGCCTACAGCTACTTCTTTCGGATTCATTGGAAGGGGGGACGGCAGAGCTAATTAAGATTATAGCTTCGACATGGATTGAACGTATTTGGCCTTCTCGTACTAGTGTGGCTATTTCAAAGGCGATACGACCTCCCATAGAGTAACCTACGAGGATTAAAGGCAAGGGCTTCCTTTGACGACATTGAAGCAAAGCTGGTATGCCTTG
Organism: Agarophyton chilense; assembly: GCA_030374765.1. NCBI lineage: Eukaryota > Rhodophyta > Florideophyceae > Gracilariales > Gracilariaceae > Agarophyton > Agarophyton chilense. The sequence goes on from JARGXX010000117.1 coordinate 226,622, forward strand.
GGATAACAATTTTGCTGCTTCGGAGCAGGAAAGAATCTGCTCATTTCTAGGTTCGCCATGATGAGGCAAGTCCGGAGCTACAACCAAGTATCCCATTTTTAAAAATGGAGGTGCGAGAAAGCGCAAGTCCTCTCTATGACCCATCCACCCGTGAAGTAAAACGGCACATTTGAGAGGGACATTATGAAAAGAATCTAAGGATGTGCCACAGACATCGGCGGTAATTGTCTCGCATTGGACATGTGTCCACACGACATCACTGTTATGTTGTATCATGTCCATTTCAAGGTCCTGCGATGACAAACCTAAGCGGTTCTGCTTGATTTTCGGGGCTAGATTCACCGTCTCCCCCTTTTACATGAAGTATGCAAATTTCTGAGGGCACATGTCTCATTTGTTTCTCTAATCCAAACAATGCGTGAATTATGTCTGAACCTCTGTGTGTGTCTGTTCGACAAATTAGTTAGACTGAAATCGTTGCTCACCACAGTCGGAATTTGGGGAGGTTGCTAACCCTTAGTCACTTGCAAAACTGATCCTATTGAAAGATCAAAGCAGGCAAAAGGAGAGAGAAGCAAGGGACAGGTGTGTACACGCGACACCAAGCAAAGGAAGGGCTGTGATGGTAGTCTGTTGAAGGACAAACCCTACACGTAGCAAAGCGAGGTATCTGGAACCGAGCGGAAAAGCGCGCTATTGGCCTGCAGCAGAATATGTGAAGCCCAGCAAGGGCAAACAATTGGGGCATCGAGAAATGTGACATGCCGGAGGATCACCCCAGCCGCCAAGTGTCTCGCACAACACCGTTGGTTGTTGGTCAACGTCTGACACAGCAGAAACCCAAACCGCCTCCCCGACATGCATATGTTGACCAAAGATGCATTGCCACTTCTAATCCACCAAATGCGCATTTGACCTCCTCGGTCTTGCGTCCCGGCACTTGCGTCTAGAGTCCTCTTCCGTCGCCACTTCTCCCTTACCCGTTGCATAAAAAGGCTCGGACAAATCCTTCACCCCTCCCCGTCCCCCGCGTCGTCTACAGCTATTCGCTGACTACTCTCAGGTTGGATTAAGCCAGCTCTCCAAAATGTCACTCGCGTTCTCGTTCGCCTCCCCGATTGGCAAACCGGCAGTCGTCGCTCCGACGTCCGTTTCCTCCTCGTCAAGTTCTTCTCTTTTCTCCACTCCTGCGGTTTCCTACCGTGTCAGACAAATTCAGAGGAAGTCTACAGTCTCAGCAACAGTTGCACCCCCAGCCGCCATCGTTGATGAAGTAATTGAGCTCATAGTCCCCGAAGCGCAACGCCCAGCAAAGATGTCTGAAGCGCAAACACTTCCCTCTGTAACTGTCTCTGATATTGACATGCAATGGATTCATGTCCTTGCTGAAGGGTGGGCCAGTCCTCTTAAGGGCTTCATGCGCGAGAGCGAGTACCTTCAGAGTCAGCATTTCAATGCGATCCGCATGCCCGATGGGTCGTTGAGTAACATGAGTGTTCCAATTGTACTTGCCGTTAATGATGAGCAGAAGGAACAACTGGAAAACAAGTCCGCATTTGCGCTCAAATCGCCAGAGGGTGAAATCGTTGCGATCATGAGGAATTTTGAGGTGTTTGCACACAACAAGGAAGAGCGTTGTGCGCGAACTTTTGGTATTACAGATGAACGTCACCCCTACACTAAGTTCATTTACGATAGCGGGGACTATCTTGTCGGTGGTGACTTGGAGGTGCTCGAGGACATCAAATATAACGATGGCCTCGATGAGTTCCGACTTACACCTCGTCAGCTAAGGGAAGAGTATAAAAAGCGTAACGCTGATGCAGTGTTTGTGTTCCAGTTGCGCAATCCCATTCACAATGGCCATGCCCTTCTGATGACATCCTGCCGTGAGGAACTCATCGCCCGTGGCTTCAAGAACCCCGTGTTGTTGGTTCATCAAATTGGTGGAAAGGTGAAGGGGGATGACATTCCCCTTGATGTCCGTATTGCACAGAACAAACGGGTACTGGCCGAAGGAGTTTTGGATCCCAATTCGACATTATTGGGGATTTTCCCCAGTCCTATGTTGTATGCCGGCCCCACAGAAGTTCAATGGCACGCTAAAGCCAGAATGAATGCTGGCTGCCAGTACTACATTGTCGGCCGCGACCCTGCTGGAATGAAGCACCCAAATGGAGAAAGGGATATGTTTGATGCGTGGCATGGAAAGAATGTCCTTGGCATGGCTCCTGGACTTGAAAAGTTGGAAATCCTCCCCTTCCGCGTGGCAGCTTATGATAAGACGGTAGGGAGAATGTCTTTCTTCGATCCGTCAAGAGCTGATGACTTTTTGTTCATATCGGGTACGAAGATGCGCAAGTTTGCGTCTTCTGGTGAGACACCCCCCGATGGGTTCATGGCCCCGACGGCCTGGAAAGTTTTGGTTGACTATTACGCCACAAAGAAACAATAGAGAGGGCACTTCTCTCTTTTTCAACCAAACCTGTCGGCACCAATGTCCTGCCTGCAAAATACTTGAACATTGTGCCGTTGTTTAAGTAAGCACTTCGGAACCCACTTTGATCCGTCCTAAAAGTTAACATGTTTTCCCGCGGCCTATGAACATTAGCGTGTATTGTTCTTGTTCAGTTGCTAAAGCACATAGTAGAATGCTTCCCCAAGAATTTCACAAGTGGAAGGTTGATGATAATCTAGTTAGCTTTATTCACATCTGAGCTCAATTAATCTAATGCTGTGCCTTTGTTGTGACAGTCTGGTCGCAACTTGAAGGCGAGAAGCTCAGAACCAATGCTACTAATACATGCAATGATATTATGTAGAAGAAAACAATGAGTCGCGATGTCTTGGTGCTCAGAGCCCGCTGGCTTGCACGAAGAGTCAAGCGCTCAGGAGCTGACATTTCGCTCATGCGCTTGTGTCTCTCTCGTCTGTTAAAAATTGTATACGGATTAACCATGTCCTCGTACATAGAGCGGTACTTCCCGACGAAGTTTCCTCTGTCTTCATCGTCACCTATGTTGATAGAATGATGCGCCTCTGACGAAGGTGCCCCGGCAGTGCTCATTGCGCCTCCTCCAGATTGTTGATATGATTGCAGATAACGAATCTTCTCATAGAGGCAAACATTATCATTCTTCAAGGAGTCCATGTCACTCGTGAGTTTCTCAATACGCTCCATTAATTTTCTGTTATCTTCTTCGAGTTCCATTGTTCTTGCCCTGAATCGATCACGTTGACCGGCCACAATATCCAGCATGGATGGTTCCTCCCGGATTATCGAGCGAAGGCTTTCAGCCTGCTGTCTATCACCCCATTCCCAAGCGCTCGCACTATCCTCGTGTTCTTCACCCTCTTTTTCGAGATTGGCAAAGTCGGGAATGTCGCGATCAAGTATGGCACTACCCTTTCTTCTATTCACAGCAGAAGAAACATTATCGCTTGTCATAGCGCTAATGCTTCTTTCAAGCTTCGAAATTAGAGACTTTTGATCAGCAATCTGGTCCTCGTTAGAACGAACTGTGGTTCGCAGATCATTGATCTCACTGTTTTTCTCTCTGATTTCAACTCTCATCCGAGTAAGTTTCCCTTCTAAAACTTTCGCCTTTTCTAACAGCTTCCTTTCAAGAGAATCGGTCGCGTTAGAAGTAGGATTTCCATTAGAACTTTCCCCAGGTTCTGCAGCTTCTTCCGAAGTCTCGGCTTCCATGAGCTGAAAAGACTGTAAGGTCTCGAACTGACGAACCATTGTTTGATACTCTTCGAGTGATGGAAGTCTGGCAAGTTCTTCTTTCAACTCAGCAAGTTTCTTGTCCTTTTCTTCAATAGAGTCTGTAAGCTTCGCAAACTCTTTGCTCTTCTCATGGTCTTTTCCACCGAGCAATTCCTCTAAGATAGCCACTTGGTCACGCAGTTGAGATACTTCGACATCTCTTGCAGCCAGTTCGGCAGATAAAGCGGAGCGTGCTATTGAAGTACCACCAGAGATAACATTTCCCTTTTGCCTATCAGATACAATATTTTCCAGCTCATTCGTACGGCTTCGAAGTATTTTCACTTCGGCATGAGCCCTCTCCAGATCTTCAACGGCCATCTCGCTGACATTTGCTCGGCTACTCTTCATGGTTTCAAGCTGAGAACTCGTATCGTTTAGTTGGCGTCTGATTTCATCTGAATTGGCTTGCAATCGACGAGTATGGTCATTCGCAAGGCGCAGCTGGTGCAGGAGCTCTTGTTCTCGCAACTCGTACGCTTCCATAGTTTGTTGCTGTTCTGCCATCCATTCAGCCTGCTTTTCCTCAATCTTAGCCACGGCTTCTTCCTTGAATCGATTCTTCATTGCGGCCATCTCGGACTCTAGGTCCGATATTTTCTCTAAATACTTGGTGGAGACGTTATTACGCTCAATGAGATTTCCTTGCTGTTCCTTTAGAGCTTCATTTTCTTTTTCGAGTTCTTGGATCTTGAGAAAAGCAGCATACGCTCGGCTTAGTTCTTCGACGGGATCTGGTGCGTCGTATAAGTCTTTGTAAAGCGAAAGAAAGACGGTTTCGGCGAATTTAGCGCGATTTGTGAGGGAATCAACTTCGGTTTGATAAGACTTGAGTAAAGAAATGTAATCCTTTTTCGGAATTGTACTGCCCTCTGCCATAGAGGCTCTTAAAGCCCGCGTCGCGACGGTTAGCTGCTTTCGGGATGCCTGAGACTGTTCAATTCGGTCTGCGATTTCCAGCCCATGTTTGTCTAGTTCGCCTCGACGTCCATTGAGATCGAACTGACTCCATATCTCTAGTGGTGATTGTTGCTGTGCTTCTTCGGGAGCGGAATCACTGATATCATGGGAACCGTCAGCATTATTCATGATTTCAAAGGGTTCCGAGAGACGGTATTATTCGGGAAAAACGTCTGGAACGAATTCGTAGACGAGAGAGCCCAGGCTTACTCTCGGAAGCGTTGCACACAACCCCGCGTAACCCTTAGCCGCTTGTACTGGTTTCAGTGCGCTATCGTTGATGCCATTTTGTCGAGCCGCAAGATGTGGAAAAAAAGTCACTCAAAAATTAAGAATAGAAGCTTTTCTCGTACGGTGTCTCTAGAGGAGGATCGATTGCAAACCACCTCGCCACCTGTTGTCGACTACTCACCACTTCAGCATTCATCCATTTGAACTGTAAGGTTTCATGCATTTTTCTTAACCTTTTTCCAATTATCTAAGAATTTTGAGAAAAACAACATTCTTTGCCTCCACCATCCTCTAATAGGACTTCACTTTCGATATCTGCGTTATGAGCGCCGGTGCGGCTTGCTCTTGGCTTCAACTTTCTTCCAGGAATACTCCAGTCCACCCTGGGTTGGTGCGACTGTTTTCATCTCATCTGACACCCCGAGCTCACTTTTTGCAGCATGGCGGCCGCAGATGCGATGAAAATCGGAATCCCTGCCACCATGGCTTCCGGATTGAGCATAGGGTTGAGGTCTTATTATCAAACCAAAATGGATCAGCTTGAAAGCAAAATCCGTGACAAGCAGGAGAACCTACGTCGTCTTCAAGCACAGCGCAATGAACTGAATTCTAGAGTTCGAGATCTACGTGAGGAGCTTCTCTTGTTGCAAGAACCCGGTGGATACGTTGGAGAGGTCGTCAAGATAATGGGCAGAAAAAAGGTCCTTGTTAAAGTCCATCCTGAAGGGAAATACATCGTTGATATCGATAGCTCCATAGATATTACAAAACTCTCATCAACAGCTCGCGTTGCTCTGAGGAACGATTCATATACACTTTACAAAGTCCTACCGAGCAAAGTCGACCCGTTGGTTTCGCTGATGAGAGTGGAAAATGTGCCTGATTCCACGTATGAAATGATTGGGGGTTTGGATGAACAGCTTAAAGCCATTCGTGAAGTGATTGAACTTCCGGTGTTGCATCCGGAGCTGTTTGATGCCCTTGGTATTGCCCAGCCGAAGGGTGTGCTCTTGTATGGCCCCCCTGGAACAGGAAAGACACTTTTGGCTCGCGCTGTTGCTCATCACACGAAGTGCACATTCATTCGCGTCTCGGGTTCGGAACTCGTACAGAAATACATCGGAGAAGGCAGTCGAATGGTTCGTGAGCTTTTCGTAATGGCACGCGAACACGCACCATCAATCATATTCATGGATGAAATTGATTCCATTGGCTCTACTCGAATGAACAGTAGTGGTAGTGGCGGCGGTGATTCTGAAGTCCAAAGGACCATGCTTGAGTTGCTTAATCAGTTGGACGGGTTTGAAGCCACTAAGAATATCAAGGTTCTCATGGCCACGAACAGGCTTGATATTCTTGACTCTGCTCTTCTCAGGCCTGGAAGAATCGACAGGAAGATCGAGTTTCCTGCCCCTAATGAGGAGGCGCGGAAACAGATTCTGAAGATCCACTCACGGAAAATGAATCTAATGCGAGGTATCGATCTCGGAAAAATCGCGAAGAAGATGTCCGGCGCGTCTGGAGCAGAAACAAAAGCAGTTTGTACTGAATCCGGTATGTTTGCTCTTCGGGAGCGTCGTCTATACGTACAGCAAGAAGACTTCGAGCTTGCTGTTGCTAAAGTAATGAGAAAAGATCGGGAGGCCAACGAGTCCTTACGAAGACTGTGGAAGTAAGCTTTTGAAACACTGGAAACATATCGTGAAGTGCATGGGGGGACCAGCTGTTGCGTCTAAGGTGCGCTCTTTTTGCCCCAACCATAGTAGGTCGAGGGCGGCATAGCACTGCCCTGTTTCTTTACATTGTAAGAGGAACGTCTTCTACCCGTACGACCTTCTTCAACGGTATGACGGAAGAGCGATCGGTGTCACGACTAAGTGCCTTTCGCATATCATATGCGTCTTCTTCTCCTCCATAATAATTCAGAATAGTGCGATATACGACGTAGCCCATCGTCTTGTACATCGAGATGGCTAAAGAATTTGATTTGCGCACGAATAAATCGACAAAGTAGCAATTGTAAGTCTCGTCCGACAAGCTCTCTGTAAAATTCATTAACTTGGATGCTAGCCCCAATCTGCGGTATTCAGGAGCTACGGTCACAGCAGAAACATGCCCATGCCATTCACGAGCGCGTCCCTCTGCCTTACCGATGACGTATGCCATCACCGTTCCATCCGGGGATGTAACTGTTTGCTGAAACTCAGGCCATTTTAGCATGTATTGAAAGTAAAAATGCAAGTTGTATGTCTCAGTCAGTTTATCAAGATTGACCGGATTCATGTTAAAAAGATCACATGGTCGAAATCGGCGTGTTGATGACATTTTGACGAGTCTGCGTTACAGAATTTCAAGACTAGGAAACGTGACCGGGACGTATTTCCGCACAGGTCCGCGCGACCTCGAGATAATCCCTTGTCGCAATAACGGCCTGCGGGGAAACTCTAGTCAGTGCTCCAGAACAGGGTTCATTTGTGACCCAGAAAACCCTTTGGATAGATGACGACAGAGAGGCACAAAAGGTAAAAAACAGCTAAGTGTAGTGTGTGACGTCGGGCGATAGATTTCCATTTCTTCTCGCCGAAGCAAGGCGATCAACGGATATCAGGACACTTGTCCACGTATTGAGGTCTTTTCTGGACCACATTGTTGAGCAGAAGACATGAAGAGCCCCCCTGTCATGTGCCATGTTCCAATCGCGTCTCAAGGCAGAGTCCGAGTTGTAAAATCCGCTGCTAGGAAAAGGGTTTCTGTCGTCTCTTGAGCTGAGAGAGGCCTTCCTTCAGGCACGCACTGACTCATTGCTCAGAGTATCGCTGGTTTTGTATGACGGAGCTCTCTCCTCTGAGTTTGGCGAACATACAAATTCGAGTCTTAGTCTGTCTATTTAAAAAGAGTGCTGATCACTGATGGTGTTCCCTGCGCCCGGAAAACAATCTGAAGAAAAATATTCCTTGGAAGGTCCAGCAGAGTGCAGAACACTTCATCTGGCTGAAGACGCCGCAAGAACGGTAAAGGAGATGGTGGCCATGATGAAGAATATGGATCCTGAGGTAGTAAGACGACTTGTTCAGGCCAGAACAGCTGCCGAAAGCATTCAACTAGCTTTTCCTGGGGGAGACCAAAGATTTGTAGACGCAGATTATGATGTGGATGAAATGGGTGATGAAGACGTTGATGAACACGAAATACCATTCGCTGGATCATCTGAACAACATCTGCAAAGCGAGGATCCTGACGGGGAGGAAGATGTCTGCTATGGTTTACTAGATAACTCATTGTATCGCAATCCACAAGTTTGCCTCTTGAAGACAAAGGAGAAGTACGGATTCGACATTGTTGCTGATATGAATGCCGTTGGATTGAACCTCATTGAACGCATTAGACTGATCAACTATATCAGAAAGCTCAAAAGCGAAGACGTTCCGACAGAAGACATAATACGTCGCGCTCGTGCTATTCTCTCCGAGCGTAATGAAGAAATATTGGATAACGATTCACTATTGATACCGGTCGTGGAAGGAGACTTGCTGTTGACGGCATTGGAAACAGGAGAGGAGTTAGACGACGATTCTCATAAGGAGGCTTCAGCAGTTCGAGATGCGGTTGAAGCATCTCTTCGAGAAGAGGATATTCTTCCGTAATGGTCGATACAGATGGAATCTGGAAACCGAAGAGGTAGCGAAGTGGGGAGAGAAAGAATTTTCTTTTCAGACTCGATTTTTTCCCAAGCTTTACAGGGCGGACGCCGGAGTCCTCTGTTCCGAACGGAGGTACATTCCGAGGTCGGCTTGATTCAAAACGACTATGTCTGTCGGAGCAGCCTTACGACAATCCATGGTACTCCTTGCAGCCAAGCCAAAACCAATCGGTATGTCAGACATGTTGTACACTACGACCCCAGATCCATTTTCAGTGCTTTCCGTGATTCGTCCCAGTCCTGCTTTAAGGATGTGGTTACCGTATAGAAAAGACATTTCAGACGACGGCTTGATCCATACTTTATGTCTGGCATACTTTCCGAGATATTCTAAGCAGCTGATGTGTACGTGAAAGTTCTTGTGATGAGTGAACTTCCCAATACACACTCCGAGTGAAGCAAGATTTTCACGGGCTACATTCGTCGCTAATCTCATCACTTTCTCAGAGACATAATAAACCCGGTCATTTTGCAATCTGAAACAATGAATTTCATTCGCGGAATCGATTAGTTGCTTAATGTTAGGTCCGATGAACTTTGCAAGTTTCTCGAACACTTGCAATGTTTCTTCCTCGGTGAGTGGACGCATGGTGGAGAGGCTCTATCGTCACTAGATATCGTCAGTTTAGTACGAATTGTTCAGCTTCTTCAAGTTCCCAGCAAACGGAATTTTGACAGGTCTTGCGTAAGAAACGTTCTGGTTTCGTAGTTTGCGGGGGAATTTGTGATGACCAGTTAATTGCCTATGGCCCTGAGTTTTCCGCGTCGTCGTTGCGTTTCAATAGTCTATCCGCTTTCGGAATACAGTATTTGATCTGTTAGGCTATACATACTGTAGACGAACTTGACTGCGAGGGTTACTGAAGATGAACAATGGGAAGGAGATTGTAGTCTCCCGTGGAAAGAACGGCATATGCGTTTTTTTCCAGTTGTGGTCCTAAAACAATATGAAAACTTCATTAGGAAGGGACCAGATGGGGGCAAAAGAATTCAAATAAGCCATAAAAATTGCAAAGGTAACCGTTAATCGCCATTTTAGAACTGCCACGCTCATGAAGTGGCAGAGTTGAATCAAAGGATAAATGAATGGTATCTACCTTTCGTATATCTCTGTAGTCTCCAAAATGTTGCTTAAATAGCTTGACCCTTCCTTCTCGACTGATGATGCCAATTGCACCCATTTACACACCTCTGCCCCCGAACCTGACGTACCGCACCACGGATAAGAGGCTTCCGTCGTAGTGAATGACTATTTCGATCGAGCGCTCAACGAAACTGGTGATACACCGGCATTTCTGTGTTCTAATGAAGTCGTAGTGAGATAATCATATACGATTTAGTACTCTTGCCGAGACTAACGAGTCCACATCATAGGATGCCGTTTGTGCTGCGAATCTTCAATGCCGACTATAACCGAAGAATCGTTGTGTTTGTGGCGTGATGCCCTACAGCCACCTTCACTGACGTCAGTGCTTCTGTCTTTGTCGGATATTTGCACAAGAGCTTCTTTACTTCAAGACGTTCCCCAAGCAGTGATTCTGTCTGACTCTGTTCGCCGCCATATAATTAATCCCCTACGGGCCTTCACTCACACTAATTCTCCCGACTCTTTCGACTCACTGGACTCACCTAGGGAATGCTTTCGCATTGCGAATCTTGCTTATTCGCTAATTGAGAAATGCTTGTCAACCGAAGATACTTTTCTTCCACTGGCTCAGGTGTGGGACCTATTGTACATGACCATATATAGTTTATCTAGAGAATCTCGACCATATAATATGCTCAGTCATGTGTGGAATGACGTGATTACGATTTTGAGAGGCCAATTATTCCTTTTGCTGGTTCATGCTCGAATATCTGACCCTCATGATGAGTTTTTTATCTCTCCATCTTCAGTCGTCACATCCAATCTACCTTCGTTTGTATCATTCGAGGCCGCCGAGAACATATATTCAGCCTACAGAGCCACAAAGTGTGCTATTTCATTGTCAGATCAAGACATTTCCTGCTCAATATACCCAACAGATGAATTCAAGAATATCTTGTCTGACCCCATCTCTGCAGAGCTTCAGATAGAATCAGCTGCGATGCGATGGCGTCGAAGGGCATCAGAAAATATTTCGCAAGTGTTCCCGTTTCCAAAAATCAGGGAACGAGTTCAATGTCTTCGGAAATATTTGCTACATGGCGAATCTTCGTTCTGGCGGTTTTTCTTTGATCAATTGAGGAACACTTCTCTGCCTCCATTGATTTCGGCAGAGTCCCGGGCACACTCGGAGAAGTATCTCAACAGAATACTACAGACGACTGTAACGGAGTATGGAGTGGCTTGTCCATTGTTTGACCTTCGAGTTCTTGAAAATGGGGATGTAATTCCGACTTTCACCCTTTCATTCGTCGAAAGCCAAATTCTTGGGTCACGGGCTCATGTGCACTGTGACTTGTTTTCTGTAACGTTTTCAATTCGACGGGCTGCGTGCGAGCTTCAATCCAGTTATGTTGAGCTGCAAGCGCATAGAAAAAGGATGCCAGACAAAGGGCTGTCCCAGAGAGCAAAATGGTTTGTCGAGCTATTTGAACTACGGCGACGAATGGCGTGCTTTATTGATGGGTATGAGTGGTACATTCAGGCACAGGTTTTGCAGCCAAACATCGATGGGTTTTTGCTCAGCCTGAAGGGGCATGGATCGGCCAGTTCAGATGTCAAGAGAAGGGCACTGTTTGATGTTGTGGTCAAGCATCATGAAGACACGATGGAAAGGATTTTGACGCAATGCTTTGTCGGAGAGAAATTGATCATGGCTCGGCTTCAAGCAATTGCATGTGCCTGTTTAAATCTTGGCGGAGTAATTCGCAACCTTCCGAAGGACGCGCTTGAGTGCAAGGTGGAATCAAGAGATTCAGAAGTGCTCGAAGTAGTTAAAAGCATCGAGAAGGAATTCAATCGTAATCATGAGCTACTGGCAAAAATGCTAGCTGGATTGCGAAAACGCGGATATGGATCGCAAGTTGTGGTTCTTCAGCAGATAGTCTTGGATTGTTCGGTTCGCAAGGGTTAGCAGTACAGGGATGATGAAGAACTGCAAACCGCCAAACCCTCTAAGAGCCTACATAGCTCACAAGCTTTTTTTTTCTACGACCTGGCCTGATGCAGACGAGCTTGGACACTGTTTGACAACTTGATTGCGTAACTTGGGATAGCGTGGGAGGCCAGGTAGCCATCCGCTAAAGGCTCGCACGTCATGGGAAGCGTTCATTGAGAGGGAAACAGTAGTCAGAGCGCGAAGCGTTGGGCAGAGAGGGAGACGCCCATTAACGCGCCAAGCAAAACGCGCCAGACCAAAAAATTACGAGAAAATGGGCCTTGTTTGACTAGGACACGTGGAAGAAGTGCGATGCGGCTAATGCACCAGTGGAGAGGCGTTTTCGGAGCGGTGGCGGGCGCTTCCAATTCGAATCCGCCGGCGGCGGCCGGTGTGCGTCGCGCCCTCCACCGTTCGTGGCGCAAAGATTCGCGCAAACGCTTGGAACCTAGCACCGAACTCTCCACCACCTCTGCGTTTGTGATCCTCGCGCACCCCAAACTTGTCGGAGGCGACGTCAAAGGCTTGCTACCTTACCCTACTCTCACGTTCCTCCCCCCGAGCGCGCTTTTGCGGCTCGCGCATCTTCATTCTACGACCCGCGCTTTTCGTGCTGCTTTTCTACGTTTGCCGCCATATTCGTGCAAGCCAGGCGCGGTTACGCATCCTTTTTTTTTTCAAGTCTCGTGCACGTCCCCTCCACCTTCATACATCCCTTTTCCGTACACGCTTTCTTCGTTCTAAAACAAGAGTAGAACTATCTGTCCCCTGGATTCAAGCCAAGCAGAGGCTTACAGTGACCGGCGCGCACCTGCATACGCGGTCGCGACCTATCTTCGAAGTTTGTCCTCAATGGCGGCAGCTGTCGGCAGCTTGGTCTGTTTTAATCAAGCGTAAAGCTCATTTCGTCCGACCGGTACGTTGTTCAACACTCTGGAATATGCGAGGTCTTTATGCTTTGTTTTACGTTGTTTCACGTACCTTCGTTGCTCTCTCGCATACCCTTGCAATTCGCAAAACACTTGTTTTTGAATTCGATTTTCCCGCCATTCATTTTCTAACTATCTTGTGTTGTCTTTTATCTTGCTGTAACCTACTTCCCCTTCGTCTATACTTGTTCTGTTGTGTGCGCCTTCCATCTTTCAATCTCCGTCTTCGTCTCTTTTGTATTTGAACGCTGCTTACCTGTGGATATGAGCAGCAGTGTTAAAGGTCGACGACAAACTAGTTGCTGTCACTTCAGTGTGACACAACAGCGGCGTTTAAAGTCATGAAGCCCCCTTCAAGACCAAGAAAACGCCAACGGACATCCACTACAAATGCTGGGTCGCGCCCTCCGGAATGGACTAACGCCATCAGTTCACTCTTGGAACGACTGGACACTATTCATTCACGATTTACCACTGTCCGCGATGATCACTTGAGATGTATAGCCAATATTGATGAACGTATACAAGTGCGCGACACTGCTTCTAGAGTATCTGCCAAAGTTTCATCTCGGCCCGCTCCTGATGCTGGCTCATCTTACGCCCAAAGCGCCAACATTGAATCCAAAGCGGAGTCTGTTAAGGATGAACCACGAGTGCCCTCTTCTCCTCTCACGTTACTCCTGGAAAGCGAGCCCCCGGAGAAAGCCCTTCGCGAGCAATCGATCATTGCCCGAGCTCAAGCCATTAATCGAAAGAACTCTGAACTAGCTCGGGAGCGCCTTCCAAAACAGCCTGAACCTATGCGAAATAAAACACTACACGACTATTTTCTCGACGAGGCGGCCTGGCTTGCGACGGATTTCATAGGAGAAAGAAAATGGAAAATGCAAATGGCTAGAAAAATTGCGAAGATGGTCGTGCAGTATCACAACCAGCAACGGCGTCGCGAAGCCAGGGCAGACTTTGAAGAGAAGCAACGAATCAAAAAGCTTGCCGCATCAATAGCCAGAGATGTATCAAAGTTTTGGAGGCAAATTGGAGAAATAGCGGAGTACCGAGCTGCACTTAAGACCAAGGCGCAAGAGGACAAGGAACGGAAATCAAAGCTGAGAGAACTACTCCAAAAGACAGAGGCGTTCTCATCTGAGCTTGCATCAAGTCTGCAGTTTCATCCTGCTACTTTGGAAATTAACGATACCTATGATGTGGTAAAGAAAGTAAACTTTGGTGAACGGCACGTCCGGGACCAAGATGTGGCTAAAGCAGAGGTGAGTCTATTGCGCAGTCATAGCCCTCAGGGTCGAAGCGCAAATCACCAAGCGGCAGGTGTGGGCCATATTGCGAATGCTGCGTCGAATGCTGATGCCACAATGACAGGAGAACTCGATTCCGAGTTCTCAGACCCGATGAGTGTCAGTGGCCAAGGAGACACAGAAGCTGTGGACGACGAGACAACAATGGAAATGGCTGAGGCCGGAGAAAAGGAAGACCCCAAGGAGATTTCAACTCTTCATTCTCAAGCTGAGTTGCCTCTACAAGAACTTCTAAGATCTCAAGGTATTGATCCAGATGAATATTTCTCCCTAAAGGACAAGGACAAGTCACCCAAGCCAAGTGAGAGTGATTCGGAATCATGCGATCCGCTTTCGTGGGATGAAAGCGTGGATGACGAAGAGACTATGCGAGCAGCGGAGGTTGAAGACATTCCCGATGTATACGAAGGCCAAAAACTTGCTGAAGAGGCAGCAGCCGGAATCGAGGAGATTTTGCGAGCCCAAGGTATTGACCCTGACGTATACAGAGCTGATCAAACCATATATCTGAAACCTCTGAATGAACCAGTTGATTCCACGCCATCGATGACAAAGCCTGTGTGCGTGTCGCCCAGGAACAACGTGAAGCATCGCCCCGGACCAAAGGTTGCACTGGAGCGGAGTGATGTGAGCAATGTAGTCCCCGATGGACAGGATCTGGGCTCATCCACTATCGCCTCCCGCAAGGATATGGGTCCAATTGGGAAGGAAACATTAGCCGCAGAAAAGAACGGTGGTACAACAAACGGAGAGTTGACAAAGACTGCATGTGAAAGCGATGGCTCCCAACCCGACTCCAGGTCAAACACTGCGTCAAACTCCTTAGATGTTGAAACAAACGGGACGTCGGAGAAGAAGAAATCAACAGGGATCGGGGGCCATGACGAAAGTGACTCAAGTCACTTCATGAACGGAAGACCGTGTGCTGGTATTGCCCAAACACGATTGAATACTCGTCTCCCGAAAGAGTTGCTTCGTGGTAACCTACGAGATTATCAAAAGAGAGGTTTGGATTGGCTTTTAACGTTGTGGCGCAAGAATCTGAATGGGATTCTTGCTGATGAAATGGGCCTCGGCAAGACCATTCAAACAATCGCTCTTTTGGCCTGGTTGGCGGTAGAGAAAGAAGTCTGGGGTCCCCACCTCATTGTCGTACCAACGTCGGTTATGGTAAACTGGGAGGTAGAGTTCAAGAAGTGGCTCCCTGGTTTTAAAGTACTGACTTACTTTGGAAGTGTAAAAGAACGGAAGGAGAAGCGCCGAGGATGGACTAGACCCGATATGTTTCATGTCTGTATTACTTCATACACTCTCGCCGTGCAGGACTCGTTGATTCTTCGGAGAAAGAAATGGTACTACTTGATCTTGGACGAAGCTCACAATATCAAAAACTTTGAGTCTCAACGTTGGCAAACCCTTTTAACTTTTTCTTCGCGGCATAGGCTGCTCCTTACAGGAACTCCCTTGCAAAATTCCGTTATGGAACTGTGGTCTCTTATGCATTTCTTGATGCCGAACCTCTTTGAAAGTCATTCATGGTTCAAGGATACGTTCTGGAAGCCTCTGATAGAAGCTGTAGAAGCCGAAAAGGAAACAAATCGCGGGCGCTCAGAAACGGTTTCTACTCTGCATGGGGTGCTTAGGCCGTTTTTATTGCGTCGGCTGAAAGCAGACGTGGAGAAGGGTCTTCCCCCCAAGACGGAGCACGTGGTACACTGTCGTCTAAGCAAGAGGCAGCGACAACTTTATGAGGACTTTATGGCGCGGAATGATACTCGGGAAACGTTACAGTCGGGAGATTTTTTTGGGGTCATGAATGTTCTGATGCAACTTCGAAAAGTTTGCAACCATCCGGATCTCTTTGAGGGACGTGCAATACTGTCTCCATTTTCGTGTAACGCCATATTCTATCCCGTCCCTACCATGGTCGCTCGAGCAATAACGGAAGACGTAAGACACAGAGTAACACTACGGCTTGTAGGCTTGGACTTTCAGTTTGGGGAGAAGAACTCAGCTGGAAGTTGGTATGAAGACGAGATCACTCGTATTTCAGCTGTAAAGGTGATGCGAGAAGATTTGAAGGATAAGAGAAGTAATGAAGCGTTTCAAGCTTCTTGCGAACTAGTACTCAGCGATCCTGGTAGTCAACGCGCCCTCTCCCGTAAGGTTGCTTTTCGTAGGGCTGCTCTGCATCATCAAGTGCTCATTCACGCCTTGCGAATTAGACAACGTGCGCTACTTGGACAAGATCTGAGAAGAGTGTTCACCATGTCGACATCTTCGCTAAGCAGAATAATTCGCGCAAACAATTGTACTGAGCCCTTCTCCGAGAAGCCAAGAATGTGCTTAGTTCATTCTATCGAGGACCTGGCTCAAAGGGCGAATCCCATTGCCCACCGTTTTGTGTGCTGTATAACACGTGCTATCGCTCCTTGCATCGAACTGCGCTTCTATGGCGACGATATGCTTCGTCTCAAGCAAAGAGATCAGTTCCATAGATATTCTCAGAAAACATCTAGACTAAGGGCTCTTTTTCGTGAGTTTGAGGTTCGAAGTCATGTTACAATTCCCGATAAGAGACTTGTTCAATGGGATTGTGGCAAGCTTCAAACACTGGAACGACTCATCCACGAATTGAGAGCTCGAAAATCTCGAGCTCTTATCTTCACACAAATGACAAGGATGTTGGACATTTTGGAATCATTTTTAAATCTCCATTGCTGTCGCTACCTCCGTTTAGATGGTACAACGAAGACTGATGATCGACAAAAAGTAGTTGAAAGGTTTAATGTCGATAGCAGGATTTTCTGCATGATCCTCACCACTCGAGCAGGCGGGGTGGGACTTAATCTCACAGGAGCTGACACCGTGATTTTCTATGACTCTGATTACAACCCCGCAATCGACAACCAAGCCCAAGACCGAGCCCATCGCATCGGTCAAACAAGGCCAGTTCGTGTTTACCGCCTCATATCTGAGCAAACTGTGGAGGAAAGCATTTTGAAGCGGGCGATGCAGAAAAGAAATTTAGAACAGCAAGTCATTTCACAGGCTGGATTTACTACGGATGCGATTCGCAGAATACGAGAACCACCAACGACAGGTTCTACTGCTGAGAAACCCCGTGTTCGAGGTGGTTGTTTGCTTTCAGCGAACGTTGAAACCCCAGGAGCAGTGAAAAACGGACTTCGGAGCACTTCAGAAACGCGAAGTGACAAGAGGCAGCACTCTGTTGCGATAAATGGAAAGAACGTACTTGTTTCCGAGAAACCCATGACACCATCAGAGAAGGGTGTCGTCCAAAGCTCGGGTGGAGAATTCACGGGGTTTAGAGCTGACGATGTTATCGATATAGCCCCCAATCTCGGAAGGATGAAAGGAGAATCAATGGAATATGGCAGTGGTGCTGACAAGGATTTGAGCGAATATCAGGCGGTAGCTTCAAAGCTCCTTGCGAGAGAAGATGAACGAGAGGGAATGGCATTGCAAGCGGCAGAAAAAGAGAGAAAAGATCTGGAAGCCGAGTTTAAGGATTCGTCAGTTGAAGACCGTGATAGATTCTCAACAAAATTTGAAGCTCACTCAAAGGATACAAAGGATTTGACGAGGCTCCTTGATGCATTGACTCCCATTCAACGGTATGCACTTCGAGTGCTTGAACGTGTGAATTACTCTGAATCTTTCACTCAGGTCGAGTATTCTGGCATCGTGCCACAGTTATTGAATCAAGAGAAAGAGTCTCCTTTTGAAAGTAACCCATCTATTGAAGCTGAGAAAAATTCTGATTCTGAAAGCACTGGTGAGGATGATACGGAAACGTTGCTTTACGAAGTTGATGTCACCGAGGAAGGACAAACAAGCTATTTAAAAGCGCTAACGGACGCCGACGCGGACATTGATTTGTACCTGCCGCTACGCGACGGTGGTCCGGAAGAGCTTAAGTTTTCGACAGTCGTACACGGCACCGCAGCGGCAGGTTTGGAATGCGCGGAAGACGCGGCTTTCTTCCCGCATGCGTACAATAGGATGAGTCGAACTATGTACGCTACGAGAAGGCAAAAGGAAAAGGGTTTGGAAAACCTGCGGAAGAGGAAGGCCGAAATAGAAGTAAAACGCAAGCATGAGGTTTCCACTTCCGTCTCCAATCAAGCATCTAGCTTGAAAGCTCATTCGGCGGAGTCATGTCGAGAAGATGCCAGGCGCCCTAATCACTTGGAAAAAACCAAAGTTTCGAAAGGAAAGTCTGAGACATCTCGGTATCCTTCAACAAATGTTCCTTCGAAGAAGCAGAGAGTGGATTCTGGACCAAAATCCAGGAGCAATTTGGCCATTGCGAATACAGGCTCTGGATCCGAATCGTACCATGCAAGTATGGGTTTGTTTACCAAAAAGCCGAAGAAGAACACACGAAGAATCACCGTTCCCGGAATGAAGTCCTCAATTGCATTTTATGGAGGGAACATCTCTAGTGAACATCAGGGGGTAAACGACGAATGGACTAAAGAAGAGGACGAAGCATTGATTGCAGCTGCTTCTGCCTGTAACAATAATATGTTTTTCGTATCTGATCTTCTGTCATCTCAGGCAATGGTAAGAATAGGGGTTCGCCGGTTTCGTTCTCTCATGCATTGTGTCGATAGGCTCCTTAATGTCCTGGGAAAAGATGTGAAGAACGGTCCATTACTCCCGAAGTCAACGAGTTCAGATGCGGATGCCCAACGAAAATATCAAGAGGCATTTCAGAGTGCAATTGCGGTATCGCGGGGGAAGTGCGCGGCCTCTGTTGGGACTGGACAGGCTCCACCGGAGCAGCATCCTTCCCATCAAAAACTTCTCTCAGAAGCAGCATCGAAAATGAAGGGTATGGTCCGACCAGAGCTTCTCCCTCCTATTCCTGAGGTTCTTAGTTTTTTTGAAGTCCCTGAACATCACAAACCCGGTTTTAAAACTCATGAGACTGCGCGACAAGGCCTTCTTAAACGAAAGCCGTTCATGTTCCCCCCGAGAGATGATTTAAGGGGACGTGGAAACGGGTTAACAGGAACCGTCAGC
The DNA here is from genome assembly GCA_030374765.1 of Agarophyton chilense. NCBI lineage: Eukaryota > Rhodophyta > Florideophyceae > Gracilariales > Gracilariaceae > Agarophyton > Agarophyton chilense. The sequence goes on from JARGXX010000117.1 coordinate 245,662, forward strand.
GGAAGTCAACCAGACCAAAGTACCTCGGCGTTGAAAAATGCAGAACAGCATTGTAAAGAGCGAACCACGGTTCACAGGACAGCTAACAAAGGAATACGGACCCAAAATCCAGGAACATCACATCTTCGTTCAACTGTTCCAACCCGCCTGCCTGGCCCTCCCCGAAGTACTCCTGCCCCGCAAGCGAAGCCTGTAGATGTTAAGAGTCGCGGTCAAGTCGTTTCCCACCGCACGCAACAGGCTGGAAACGTTCCGCCTGTGTACAGCGCGCCCTCCCGAAAAACATCCGGCTTGTCTACTGTAAACGTGACGGTCTATCATCAACCTCAGCCTGGAGGCGCGCGGCAACTTCCTACCACCGGCCAGAAAATTGCGCTCGGTCAGAAGGCGAAATCGGGGCATTCTGTGTCAGTGAAACAAGGAGCTGGAAGTACTTCAATGCTACCTGGGACTAAATTCTCATCTCCGGGTACACCTAATGTTAGAAAACTACCTGCGGGAGGAGGTAAAGTCTCGAACGGGTCGCTGAACAAGTCGTCCGCTGCCATTGTTCAATCGATGGGTTCGACGTCTGTTCCACAGAATGGAGACGGTCGTATGTATCCAATCGGGTCGCATGCCGTTTTGCCGGCGAATGTTGGCAAGCTCGTTATGTACGGTGGCGGAAGGGGAGGGGACCGGCCCTACGCGACTCAAACGACTTCCGGGATTGCACCAGCACGTGAACCCGGAACTATGAACGGTGGCGCAACTCGAGTTAACACAACGTCATCAAGAACAGGAACAGGTAGGGGCTATTCAGAGCAAGCAAAAGGTTCGGCCGCCTCTGTGCGTGGCCTGGCGATCGATAGAAAAGGAACAATACCTCCGAATGGTAACTTGGGTGTGGTGCGAAGCATGCCTAGAGGAGGGGTATCAAGAATTGGTAGTCGGGGGATTTCTGTTGGAAGAACAGCATCAGCCATAGGTCGTGGTGGTTCAACACCGCGGATAATGGCTCCCAATTTGACGGCCAGTGGAAGAGGGAATACAGTTATCAGAGGAAGCGTTGGAGGTGGGACTGTGCTTATCAGAGGACGTGGACGCGGTATGGAAAGAGGGAAGTCTCCTTCCAGAGCTATCACATTTCCTAAAGTCGGAGCAACACAGGGAGGGAACGTAGCGTCGAGAGGGAACATACTCCCTAGAGGAAACGCAACTACACGTGGATTGGGCTCTTCAAGAGCAATGTCCATTGGAGGACGAGGCATGGGCACTGTTGGACAAGTTAGTTCATCTAGAAAAACGCCGACTGGTGCAGCGACTGGAAGTGGGGCTAGTCAGGGGCTTTCTTTGTCATCATCAGAACCTCAGGCAGTTAGGCCTCAGGCAGTTAGGCCTCAGGCAGTTAGGCCTCAGGCAGTTAGGCCGCAGGCAGTATGGCCCCCTGTTTCTGCGTCGGGATCGGCTCCAATAGTTAGTATGGGCAGCGCAGGGGAGGGGAAGAGTGAAAGAGCACAAACTGTCTCCTTGAACAGTGCCAAGGTAGGTAATGCTGTGGTTGATTCTTCTGCGGAGTCCAAAAAGTGAACAAAAATGTAAAGAAACATACGTTTAACGACTCACTCTGTACAAGATCCTACCAGACTTTGTCTACGAAAGATTGTCAATGAGTGCCCCTTTGATTTTGGAAACAAGATCTGATGGTTGAGCATCCTTGAGTTTGAAGATAGTCTCAATAACTTGAATTTCTGTCGATGTTGTATCCGAGCCGCAGAATGCAGCCCAGTCGTTGACAACCATGCCTGAACCAACTACTTCACTACCGCGATTGACCGTTCCTGCTACTAGAGGAATCTGCAGCAAGCTTGAGAGTTCGTCTTGATCTTCTATTGAAGTCATGGGATGTAAGAGTCCACCTTGGTTGGTAAATATGCAATACGATCCAACCAAAACCTCACCTGCAATAGATTGGCGAAAAACTTCAGTACCGAGCACATCCGCAATGACTTCCTCCGTTTCTCTGTCTAAATCGGTATGCGCGAGCGATACGTAATCATTGGTAGCAATACAATTCCCAAGCGCTGAAAGCCGCTCATCGCAACGCTGAACAACCACTTTGTCAGGTAAGGAATTCTTGATGTGTTGCATTTCTTGATCGGTAGTTGTATTTGGTAGCAATAAACCCTTGTTATTTCCAACGCAGAGACGACCTATGATGCGGGTGCCTGCTATTGAAGCATGAACGATTGGAATATGATCAGCGAGTTCTGCTTCAAAGACTGAATAAAAGTTTTCTGAAGCACCTGAGGCGACAAGACAATATGAGTTGGTGAGCTTAGAGAAAACGCCGACCTCATTGCTGTTCTCAAAGTGACAGCGAACGGCCATGGTGTGGCAATATCGAAGGAAAGGGAAGAAAGATATGGCAAGTATTACTTCGTTGCGCTGGATTCCCCTTTCGCTTCGATTTTCCCGTATTTCTTTTGTCCGATGAACGGTAACTTAACGGCAAACCTGTTGAAATAGACCAGTCGTGGGCCTCAAATATGTATCGGCCTGGTAGATTTAGGAAGAATGTGTCAAGGACAAAACTTCACACCGCTGCAAGGCATCCCCGCCAGCGTGCGTGGATGGCGTGAGAATGCCTTTTTTAAAGAACGAACTTGGGAAACTTGATCCCGAAAAATGCAAGACAACGATGCAGCGCTGGCACGCAGCTAAAAGCTTGTGCCACGTCAATACAAGTACCAGGCAGTTTGACCTCATATGAGGCCAGTTGTCCATTAGGGAATAGTTCGCTAGCTAAACTGCAATTGTACAAATATTCGGTGTTTTTTTCGCTCCCGTCTCTGCTGCCGCCCATGGCTCTCTCTCTCTCTCTCTCTCTCTCTAGAGACTCTCTCTCTCAATAGTAAGGTAAAAGAATAGTTTGCTCTTCTGAGGGACGTAGTCGAGCAACACATTGTTCAGTCATGGCGAAGGCGAACAGTCGTCAAATTCAGCGACGCTTCCTTCAGAACAAATCTGAAGATTCAGTCTTCAAATTCCTACTTCTTCTGGCAGTTCTCATAACTGTATCATCTCTCACTTTTATTCAGTTCGCCCTGACAAAGCTCACCAATGCCTCTGTATTCTCTGCTCGAAGAAGAAATGTCGTATCTCCTCCTCCATCAGTCTCAATATGGTCACCGAAAGCTTCGTGTTCTGGCACGTTCACCTCCGCAACTGCCGACCATTCAGATCCTCCATTCCCATCTGTGGTGATCAGGGATGCAGTGGTAGACCATCGGTATCTATCAATGAGGCAATTCAAAGATGTCCATCCTTCGATACCGTTTACAAGGATAATTCTCTACACTAGTGTTCACCTATCTACTTCTCTCACCCGTGAAGATGCAACAGCTCAATTGCTTGTGCAAAATAGCTCTTCCTTTTCTCTTCGAGCCCACGTTGACTATGTCACTCGAGTTGATCCGTTTCTCATTCTGGGCCCTTACAAGTCAAAGAAGAAAACAAAGCGAGGTCATCAAGTCAGTGAATGGCAAGTTGCAGTATCGATTAGGCCTGCTGCAGAAGAATCTGAGCTTACTCAAGACGAATTCACGCAGCAAATCAGAAGCCTTGCGAAAGAAAACGGTGCTGTTTTGTCACTCGTTCTGCCTCTCAAGCGATTTGATGGTGTCATACAGCGATTCGATCCTGCTTTCGATCTTGGATGCGTCACAGACTGGGAATCTCCTCATGTATATCCAGCGAATGAAAAGCTAAATGGTGAACCTGAATGTTATTATGGACTAGGTGACGTGAGCGGTACACTTTTGGTTTCAGGAAGCGCTCTTTACGGTGTAAAGAAGACCGACCCCAGGTGCTACCGAGAAATAGCCCATTTCGCCGCGAGAGCGCTTCAAGGTCATCTACGATATGATACTGTTGCCATGTCAATTGTTGTGAATAATTCCTATTCTGATCGAGACATTGCGTGCGGCGATGACAACAAATGTCACGGTGTTATGCGTAAACGTAATTATGATTTATTGGAGAATGTGCGCAGAGTTGTTGAGAGTGTGTTCGACGAAATTTTGCTTGCTCGTCCCCTTTGGAACAGGTTGATTTTGGTTCCATATGGAAGGCTTGGAAGCGATGCAAACGGTACCGAGGCAAGCGACCCGGGTCGTTCCTCTCATCGCTATGGACAGTATCATGCCACTTTCTTCACATACGCAATGCTATCTCCATATTTCAAGGTAAGTGGAAAGGGATCGTTTTCGTGTTTCTCCCAAACCAGAAATTGCACCAAGATTTGCCCCATCTAACATCTCAAATGTGTCTTAGTGGGCTGTGAGCTATGATATGGACGAGTTCATAGCAAGAGTACCTTTCAAGAGAAGATATACAGTTTCTTCAGAAAATGCAGAAGATGTTCTGGATCGAGCGACGAGCAGCCTTCATGGATATGCATACTTCACGTGGTTGAACTTTCTTGTTCCGGATAACTCATCTAATAAACTAACAGAAGAGATCATGAAAGGATCGATTCCAGTTCTAAATGGCGATAGAGACTGCTACGCTCTTGGACGAGATCCCACGGGGAAGTCTGCTGTTCGTTGTGATGTTGGACTAGGGTTTACTATACACAGACCTGTAATCAGACAGAAGAGTTCCGATCCAACGATACTGAATCAAATTCAAGGCGAAAGAAGGAGCAATAAGTTGAGAACATGGCATCCAAGAATCGGCCGCAGTAGCAGTAAGTGCATTTTCGTTCCGAAAGGCATTTAAAGATAAACAAAGTACATTCAAATCAAAGAGTCCTTGAGGACAGTTAGATTATTGCTGCTAAGTTTTGTTATTTTTCCCATAATGTGGCGTACTGCCCCATATTTCGGAGGCTTCAGAAGACTCGCTAAGTGAAACAACTCTCTCTTTGAGGGAAGGCCATAAGCATTTATAACAGTAGACACTAGCTGTAATGATCTTACGGTGTGGTTGTGTCTTTCCCGCTGTGCAGGAAGTTTTTGGAAACCATAGCCGTTCTTCGGAGGGCTTCTGACGACAAACTGTTCGATGTGTAGAAGATCTCGTTCTTGGTTGAGGGTCAGTATTTGGCCCGAATCCGAGTGTTGTGACATGCTTATTACTTGAAACTAAGGCTTTTTTCATCTTCGTAAGCATGGGAAATGCTGAACTCCCTTGAGACCCCGTCGCAAATTCGTGTAGCTTCCTGAAGAAGTGACGTCGGGCACACCATGTGAAGAGGGATCGCATGGGCCCTAAACGTTTGTCAATCATTTGTGTTACAGATTCTGCTTCTATGTTACCGGAGAAAGCATCATACAGTTGCAACAGCGAGACACCAGTAGTTCTAGCATTTTCGTTCTTCCGTAAACGTATTGAACACTAACTCATAGTGAAAACAGTTTTCCGAAGAAACTATGATGTGCAGAGAAAACGAGCGAGCTATCTTTTTGAGTTCAGCAGTCAAAAAGGAACTTCATGTCGATTTCGCATCTCCCTCTTCCAACTCGGAAAGACTTCCGCCTCAACTCTGTGCAGCCCATGGAGAAGATGTGAGAGTGATTTCATATGCTTCTTTGGCATGCGCCAATGCCGTACTCTGCTTATCGAGGTCCCACGATTCCGAGAGAGGCGCGTTGTCCGATTGGCTCCTATGGTCGCCGTGGGGCAGTTGGTCTGCAGTGCTTGTTTGAGGAGAAGCGGCGAGTGCTGTGGATCACTCGTTGTAGATCGAGGCTCTTAAACAATTGCCTCGTTTGACGACTCTGTGGACAACTGCGGTCTGCACAGGTCTGATGTCAGAGAAATCCAACCTACTAGAGAAAAGAACAAGTACGAATGAATAAAGATTACTTAGTAACGTCTTACATATCAGCAATATACCGGTCAATTCAGTAGCAAAATGTTCGGGAAGTGTAGGTATTTTGAGACAGTTCTTCAGTTCTGGGTTTTGATGATAAAAGAAATAAGAAGTAAATACGAAGAGTACAAGGACACTATCAATAGATTGCTTACATACTTAGCAAACGTATAAAACGCGAATGCAGCATTGGAGAATCTTTGTGATGGAGATAATGAAGAAATAAGAACTCTTTTTGAAACGGACAATCTGGATTTTGGGCCTGCAGCGCCTTTTCAGGACGCTGCAGGCTCGAAATCCTTCTGACAAGACGTCGAAGTGTACTTGAACATTCACCTTCGAGCCAGTTGAGAGGAAGACGTTGATCGACGTGCTTCTTGTTGATGATTTGGAGAAACACCTGAACAACCGTTCAACTACAGGTGGTACCAAACACCAACCACAAATGTTGTTCTTTGCTGTCAGTGTAACGCAGTCCGCCGGAATAATCAACCTCCATGACAAATTCGAAAGGCGCTGCACTCCAAAATGCACTGGGCGACAGTATTCGCATTCAAGTGATTCGAGGAGTTCATTGTCAGAAATGCAAACTTTGTCCAACAATTTCTTCCTTAACACTAAATTGAGACGTCCTGATTTCCGTGGTTTTCCCAGCGATTACGATACTTTGATGAAAACTGCCGACGATTCATATCTTTTTCTTCCTTTGTGGAATGGTCACGTATTAATCGAAAACTGCAGGGTTGTCTTTTGGACCGCGCCTGAACTTCAATATTTTCTAAGTGAGAAAAGCCCTTCTGATGAGGCCCATCCCCTTATTGCCCGCTTGTGTGTAGCGAACAACCCTCCGACGAACTATGTCGCTGTGGATCTTTCCCCAAGGGAATTTCCATCTTCACCTGAAACGCAGCACGCGCTTCCAATGCGTCAGGCCTTTTCATTCCTCTCGGAAACTGATGCGACTATGGTCGCTCACGCGAAAACCCTGATGGACTGGCATGCTTCTGCAATTTTTTGTTCGCAGTGCGGTGCCATGACGAGTGTAAAACACGGTGGAAATGCTCGGGTCTGCTACAACGCAGAATGTTCTACGCTAAATATATATCCTCGTGTCATGCCATCGGTCATCATCCTTGTAATTCGTCTGGACACGAATGAAGTTCTTCTAGGGCGGAAGGCTTCATGGCCGAAGAACCGCTATTCCGTGATAGCTGGTTATGTCGAGATTTTTGAAAGTCTGGAACAAGCTGTGGCAAGAGAAGTGCACGAAGAAACTGGTGTCATTGTTGATGAGAAATCTATCATGTATCACTCAAGCCAACCCTGGCCTAGTTTACCTCATGCAAGCCTGATGTCCGCTTTTCGGGCTTATGTGCAGAACGAACAACACGCCTGTATAAACGTGGACAAAAACGAGTTGGAAGATGCTAAATGGTTCGACCGTTACACATTGCGGAAACTACTTGACAAAGAAGGGGGCATTACAATTCCTGGGCGCACCAGCGTTGCTCGCAGGTTGATATCAGATTGGCTAAGAGAGTCCGATGATTCAAGATAATGGAAGACAGTAGTTCATTGGATGGGACGAGGCCGCAGAATACCCCAATTTTGGTGAGTGAAATGGAACAACAGAAATGGATGAAGCGGATCTTGTAGGTCACACTTGCAAATTGGGGTTCCCATACGGTGAGATATCAACAGCTACTAGATGGATCTTGTAACGAGTCTTCACAAATCCCATTTGGCTCCTTTTTGTACCATCTCGGAGCCCTGCGGTACAGGAGCTGAATTGTTTTTTGAAAGGCACGCATATCTACCCTGTACAGTATATGCTTTTATTTCAAGTTTTTAAAAAACATTTCTCACGTCAAAGAAGGTTGCTATGCATGATGTTGAAACGGTGGAAAATGTCGTGCTTCTTTACCGTTTCAAGAAGCAAAGTACAACAATTTAACAACGAAAGTCTCTACGAAAAACTCATACTAAATCTTTATGCATTGAACTGGAGATGCCAATGCTCCCAATGGCCGCCGAGCCTGTCGGGGAACCGAAACACGTACGACCGAAGGATGATGAAGTTGCCGAACGTGGAAGTGATTGTCGACCTTGTGTTTATGAGCATTCTCATCAAAACCGTAGCAGTTTTTCTTCATTTCTTTCGAACTTCATTCTTGGACCAACTCGGAGAAAGTGGATTGCAAAGAAGAATTCTAATGATGGCAACGCAGAACAGGCTGATGCATTTCCGAAAGGAGGAGACCAATATGAATCGTCGGTTTATCTTTCAGAAGAAAAAGGTAGTGCCGTGAAAACTCCAAGAAGTAAAATTGATTCGAGAATACCTCATGTCGCTTTCCAATCTCAGAAAATGGATTTGTTGTTACTTGATGAGCATCCCCAAATCGACCTCCTCAAGAAAACCGCTTGGAACGGATGCTCGTCCAAAAACAGAGCTCAAATTTGGCGTCTGTTGCTCGGATACGAGCCCTTGGAATATAACAATAGGCACATTGTACTAGAAGCAAAGCGAGCCAAATATCGGGAGTACGTAAGACTCTTTTGCGAATCAGATACATGCCCAGATTTTCGCAACTTTGGCCGCTTCGACAGTAGCGAATCTCAATGCCTTAAGAGCGAACCCCTTGATTTATGTGAACACAGTCGTCATGACCCTTCACTCCATGATCTAGGTCTCTGTCGATTAACAGAGTCGAGTAGTTCGACACACTTTGCGTGCAGGACCCTTCGCCAGATTAATCTCGATTTACCACGGACTCGTCCTGATGTACCAATCTTTCATTTATCGCAAATAAGGAATATAATGCGAAGGGTTCTGTTCCTGCACAGCATGCTGCATCCAGGGAAAAGCTATGTTCAAGGTATGAACGAGATCCTAACACCACTAGTTGTTGTGTACGTCAGCAATCTGATCAAAGTTCCTAGCGAGAAAGGGGTCGAGGATTTCTTGAAGAGAAGAGCGCTGCCTTCGTATGTGAGGGAAAGGAAGTTGGATGCTGCAGAGGCGGATATTTTCTGGGTCTTTTCGCAACTAGTGTCATTTGTCGAAGATAATTTCATATCGGAACAGCCGGGAATTTTGAAACGGATATCACGACTACATCAGATAGTGTCTAGCGTTGATCCAACTCTGGCATCACATCTCACCAGCGTTGAGGTAGAGTTTTTGCAATTCGCCTACAGATGGATGAACTGTTTGCTAATGAGGGAGCTCCCACTTCCTTTAGTTGTCCATGTTTGGGATGCTTTGTTGGCAGAAGATGACGGTGTTTCCGATTTGCTCGTATATCTGTGTGCTGCTCTCATGGTCCATTTCAGCGACGCGCTGTTGTCAATGGACTTCGAGGAAGCAATACTTTTCCTTCAGCACTTGCCGACAAAGGAGTGGACAGAAACTAACATTGACGAAATGCTGAGCCAGGCATACCAATGGAAAGAGACTCTAGGCCTCGAAAGTCTTGCTCTTCCTCTGCCAAGGACTCCATCTGTTACTGATGTGAAAAGGTATGCTCGAGTATCTTGATAAATTGTCAGATATTCGATGAGTAAGCAGATGTCTCTGTCATGTCATGAAGTGAAGCAGATGGAAAAGTTCCAAACAGTTTATTGTATCGCTTCTCGTGTCGGAAAGTTTTCATAAATGTAAGTTGCGAAGATTGTAACGATACAACAGAATCAGAGGGATAGAGCGAGCCATGCTCTGCAAGGTATACTGCCAGTACCCGATGCCTCTATGCCGTTCCCATCTACTTGTGATTTGATGCATGTACACCTCAACTTGTTAACGTTTTATTGTAGATACGATACCCTATGCATAGACTTTCTCATTCTTGGCACGGTGAGATTTTCAGTAGTGAAGATACTGATAAATCAGAAATTTTCTCGACCTCGCTCTCTCTGAAAGAAGAGAGAATTACTTAAGAAGTCGGCGTCTGCATTCCTCTAAAGATTCGCGGGCATCATCTGCCATACCACATTGCACTCCATTAAGAAGTTAATCTGCACGATCGTGGCCACGGTCACGTGCAGCGCCAAGTTGTCATCCTTTCTAGAGACTTGTTCAAAACAACAATGGTAAATGAAATGGTATGCAGACAGGAACAAGGGAAAGACGGCGATGATTTCCTGTAATTAATTTCTATCGCAACTGCAAACATCTTCGAGGCTGAAGGCTTCACTTGTCCAATGGCAACATAACAACTCAGTGGGCGTTACACCGCTGAAGATCAGTTATTAGTTTCTGTGATACGAGGAAGCTTTGTTGGTGTCGGAGATTCCTATCCAGGCCTCGCGCGTTACGGGAAATGAGCGTACACGTCTGCTAAAAAGAAGAAGAGGAAAGGAAGGCCAACATGCAAGCACGTCATCCATAGCCCCAATAGGTCAGACTACTTTGGAGACCCGAACGCAAATCCTTTTCGCCTCCCTCTATTTTCAGGTAAGGCATGCACAACACGGGAAGGCGGATGGCATGTGCTAATAGCAAATTCATGTAAACGCATGAACCATCTTCAAAAGGCTTCAAAATCTGGAAGTTAGCTATTACTTCATATTGCATCCGTAGTGGCTCTATTATGTTTCTTGTTCTGTCTGTGTTTGACGGAAGCTATGCAATAATTCCTCGTTCTCGCAAGGGCTAGCTTTAGAACTAAAAGTTTTCGCGGTGAGAAATACAAAAGTGACCTGTTGCTTTCTTCGCAAGATGTAGCAGCTAAGTGAGCAGTACGATTATTTTCATCTCTTCTCTTTACCGCCTGAAGCTCCCAATTACTTGTCGCCAAGAGGAGTTGGTGAAATTTTTTTCTTTCTTGAAGAAAACGAATACATTCACGGGCGTTCCATAATCAAGGTATCCATCTAACTCGGACGTTCCAGTGCGGATGTGCTCTTTCGTTTAAGAAAGATTGTGACAATGTCTATTGCGCTGCCCGCTGACGAACGCAAGAAGTCGTGAAACTCTTCGCGGTCAACTAGGAAGCAAGCAGAAGACAATTAGAAAACTTACATTGATGGTTCAGAAAAGATTCAGGTCTTCTTGAGGGGAAAAATTGTCTGTAGGATGGAACTCTGGTGTGTGAGGAATTAGAACATAGCGTCCACAGCCAAGAAAAAGGAAGAAGAAAGACTTCAACTTGAGCGGGTAGTAGCTCGTGGTTACCGTTCTAAAACTGACTGGGACCTGGGAAGATATCCAATCCACCTTGGTGGTCAACACGCGGACAAAGTGCACAGACTCAGAAGGTCTTTGACAATGTGTGATACATTGTCAAAGACCTTCTGAGATACATCGTGTATCATTGGTTTTATTTTGCCTATGTCATGAATTGCGCCTGTCTTTGTCTGAGGATATGTGAGATCTGCGTAGTACGGCACAATGGAAGTTGTTACTGTCGCTTTTTCTACGAACCTGGATATCCTCAATCCTATATCGCTTACCAGACTACTACATATTTGCGTCACATTCGGGCCGAAAACAACCGTAAAGCTTCATGGCGTCGTGCGACGGCTTTCAAGGCATGCATTTGGCATTGGCAGATCTTAACTTTCTGGCCAAAACACAAATGACAATGTCTGATGTCGTTTCGAAACAAAGCGTAGAATACGATAAATACTATACGGGCAAAAAAGTTTCGCTTTGTGATGAGCAAGATCGTGATACCTGTTCAGTTTTTGCTTGACTATATTTTCTTTCTAACAGGATTTCGCTTCACAAAGGAGTGCAGATATAAATATCAGCAGACTTGAACGTGGCGTTTGGCTTCTTGATCGAGCCGTGCACATAACGATGAAATGGGTCTTTTGTCGCACGACGATATCGAGTGCACACGCTTCAGACATGAAATCCGAGAATGAAAAGGTTTTGAACGACAACTCGAACACGGTCTGTTCCATTGGCGTGCACACACTAGGAAAGTCAGAATGCAAGCATGCATTCATTAAGACAAATCTTGAGAACAGGTTGGCAGACGACACGATGGGCAAGTGCGAAGAAGTGGCAAACTCTCAAATTCCAAGAATAGGTGACAATCTGCTGCGTGACTCACACAATCAGCATAGAGAACTGATTCTGAAGGAGTTTGACATGAATAATTCGTATGGACCATGCTCTGGAACGACGCGCATCGCGCGTTTACATCGCGCAAAGCACTTTGGAATTGAAGTTGGACACAGCTTAGAACATGCAGTGGAGGAAGATGAACATTGCTCGCAAGTCAAAGTGGAAGGTAAAGGTCAAGTGGCATGGCTGTATGACGCAAATTAATGCAAGGCTAGATGGAACCATTTCTACGTAGTAATCGGTGTTGATTGGGGAGGTGATTGACGGTCTCACACGGGCTCAATCGGTGAGCAGATTTACTCCTGAATACAAGAATCTGTGGCATGTTACGGAAGGGAGGTATTCTCTGCAACCCTTGACGAGTGGAAGGTCTAGAGAACTCCAGCCTTTTTCTGCCCAAACCAAACGGCAAACAGCGGTATGCCAACACCGGTGGCCACCCCGCCGCCTGAATGCGAAAAAAGGACGAGAAGGTAGTAGTGTGAGTGAAAGCCGTTGAGGCATCTTAAGAAAAACGGAAGGCAGCGGGACACAACGCACCGATTAGCAAGCCAGTGAGCAACTTGGGGGCCGGCTTAAAGCGTAGTTGATACATGTATTTTGCATGTAGATAGTCATAACCACCCGCCTGCACCAAAAAAAAGCACGGAGCGATTGGTCAGCGTCACGAGGAGGTCGATCAAGCGCTGGTCAGAGCTGTGTGTGAAGAACGTACGCCGCGAGAAGCAGGGGTGGCATGGAAGGCGCGAGTGCTGGCGGCGCGAGGGCCAGCAGCACGAGAGAGCTGTCGAGCAGCAGCTTGCATCTGAATTCGCGGCGTAAAGACGCACATCACAACCCGTCACACGGCAGAAAAGTCAGCAAACGATGTAGGCGCGGGGACGCGTCGCGTCGGCATGTTGACAAACGCATAGCAAGCGAGAGCGCGGGACAGGCGCGCTGACGGCAGGATCTCGAACAAACATACCACTGAGGCAGACATGGCGTCACTCGCGACGAGGGGACGAGTTGGACGGGCGGAAGGGGGCGAGGGTGTGGCGCGGGGGATGCCGACACACATTCGGCTCGCTGGCAGTCGTACTGACGGATTGGAACGCAACGAGCTAAACCGCGCCAGCAAATGCACGCAGTAGCTTGTAGTGTCCGCCGCAGGCTAGCTGCCAGTCGCCGCCAGTATCCTCTCGAATTCCCGCGTGGGCCTCAATTACAAGGCGTATTTGTTGTAAAGGCCTGTCCACGGCAGCAAGATCGAGATGAGGCAGCGATCATCGAATACGAGAAAACTTTGGCAAACGAGCTATATAATTTCTAAAATTTCTGAAACCCACCTTGATCTGAAGTCTAGAGATACTACCGTTGGTACGGGTGGTGTAAATCTGCAGGCGGTGCAATCTAACCCCCCCCCCCCCGATCGCACAATTTCCCATATTTTCAATCCACAAAGTCGTCACATCCGTTCGATCCTGGAGTCACTGCGACTTTGGTGGCAGTCACCTCTGCTCAGCTTCCACAAACCTCTAGAGAATCGTCGCCACCTGCGCGGACGATGTGATCGACATTCGCTTCCCTAATCGCTTTTGCGCATCTTTAAGCCATCCCATCCAATCCATCAGCGTTCGATCACACTCATACGCCGCTCCTCCCTTCCGCGGGTACCCACGCTGGACCCGCAACATCAACTTCGGCAGCCGCATCTCAGCAAGGTATAGCGTGCACACCAGAACAGGGTGCCCATACTCTTTAATGACTTTAACATGCATCCGCGGGTGACGTTCCGTGGCGGCTCTCACATCCATTCTCACCGCCTAGCGCAACAGCTGCCTATCTCCAGTCTCGTGCTTTGGTTTCTTGGCCTAATGAAGTCCGCTCTTGGGTGAACATTCGTTCGTTTTTGTCTCGATGGCTCCGTCTCCGTCTTCGCAGTTTTCCATGTCAGCCGAAGATCCTCTACGCTTCTGCCCCCTCTTCGCGGCTTTATTTCTTTCATCCGGCACCGAAGCGCTCCCACTTTTCGCAACGCTGCCAACGTGCTCCGAATTCTTTCGCTCCTCTGACGCTTGGCCTCCGAGACTCCCATGAGTCCAATCAGCTAACTTGATTTGTCAAGTCCTTCAGCATGGCGACGATTTGTTTCAGTTTCTCCGTTACCTCGACTTTGCTTTTCATCTGCCTACTTGCTCCCCATGTTTCAGACTAAGAACTTTGTGGCAGTCGGTTAAACGCTTGAAGATCTGGTCCTTTCGCACATCATCCTTGAATTGCATTTTCAGGATACGTGGATACAAGTTGTTGAATGTGGCTGTGTTGAATATCTTCAAGCTTGTTCAAACCCCTTCGGCACGAGAAGATGTAACAGGTGCTGGCTTCTGAGACTCACTCAGAAGCAGTCGGGGCCATCGAGCACGTTGCTAGGCTGTTCGGTACCATTCTCGTGATGGTACCAGCTGCGGTTTGCCCATTCTGCGACTGACTCGTATTCCAAAAGGTATGCGCCGATGCTATTCGCTGGTCTTGAAGCACGGCATTTAATCTCTCTCGCTGGACTTCTTGGCTGGCCAAGATAGCGTTCATGTGAGCAGGGGTTAAGCCTAGCATACGATTCATTTGAGCAACCAGCGCTGGTGCGTTCCCGTGCATGGCCGCACTTTGCCGTTGCTGTTGCTGTTCTTGAACGTAGTATTGCAGAGGCTGTTCGCGAGCATTTTGTATGGGTTTGTTTCGCGTTGGCGCGGTTCGCATCACTCGGAGAACTCAACATGGATTGACCAGCAGGGGCTATCTGGTTCCCGGGTTGCCCTCTCCATTTTCCTGCGTTCAAGTTGTCTTGGGCAACTGTGTTCAGGTTAGCATGCGTCTGAGCTTCATTCACACGACGCATGTTTTGCTGTTGTCGCAAGGAAATGGATGCGTTTTGCATATTTGATGTGTGAGCTCGGATGAGGCTGACGAAATGCACCAATTGCTCCCGTGTACATTGGCTCAGCTGTTGAGGTGTGATGCTCACTCCAACAGCCGCTGCCATTTGCGCAATGAGAAGGTACTGTGCCGGCGCAGGTCCTGCTCTGGCACGCGCGTCCGCCATCACAGGATTTTGACCCTGCATGTTCACACCCTGACGAATACCTTGTGCACCGCCATTGCCTGCGTGTGCGCCAAAGGAGGCAGGAGACGCCTGCGATGCCCTTTGATGCTCACCTGGCATATTTGGAACCACACCAGCTTGAGAAAAGTGCTGGGCCTGTGATCTTGCTTGATTTGCATATGCCTGTGGTGCCGGGGCTTGCGTCGCAACGGAGGGCTGGGATTGCGACGCAGTTGCGATATGCGCGGCCTGCTGGTAAGCAAGTGCCCGGAGGTATACCTGTTGGACGCCGGGCGGCAGGCTGGCAGGGCGGCCTGCGCAGTTGCGGACGCTCTCTGGAATAGAGTAGCGGGGCATAATAATACCATTGTGATAAAAACTTGTACAAGGTTACCTTCGTAGCTCTACCACAGAGGGCTTTATTGATAACGGTTGAGGCTCCCAGTTCGAAGGTTGGTAAAACTATTCATCAATCCGGTCTTGGAAATGTACTGCACCGATCATAGTTTTCGAACTTGTCATCGTTATCAGCCACTCGACGGATTCACTACACCCCGACAACTTGCTGCTCTCCATAATATATGGAAATAGATGTATCGATCAGCTTATGTACCAACCTCAATGGTGCAAGTAAACTGTGTGCCAATTGCGGAGCAACTGCACGTGTAAATGTCGAACATACGACACCATCAACCACTACATTGCCATGGATAGTCTGAGGGTTGTAAAGACCGGCCTCCTTCTCAAGTTGAATATCCACAATAACCTCTTTTTCTCCAGAGCCAGTAGCCACAACATCTCCAATTTCTGCCTCGTCTGCCATCTTCAAAATGCCATCCAAATACACGTAGTGCCCGCGGGTGAGTTTCAGAAGCTTGCCTGAGGATGTTCTCAGCAGTACAAATGGATACCAAACATTTGCTGATCGATGAGTGAACATGAAGACATCGGAGTATTCGTTGTGTCCCACTAGAATCGAATCCCCTACTTGCAATTCATCCATTCTTTTTTTTGATCCATTCGCCATTTCTACCGTAGCCGATGCAGGGAAGCAGGCATTGTTGCCGTCTTCAGTAGGGGCAGCATTTTCATTGTCTTCGCCATCTGTAGCTGTCGATTCCTGTGATACAATTGGCATCGTTGTAGGTTCCACCGAGGCCATGACCGGTGACGCTGTTGTCGAGGACGCCACTGGTTCCACCGAGGCCATGATGGGTGATGCTGTTGTCGAGGACGCCACTGGTTCCACCGAGGCCATGATGGGTGATGCTGTTGTCGAGGACGCCACTGGTTCCACTGAGGCCATGATGGGTGATGCTGTTGTCAAGGATGCCACAGGTTCCACAGTCGGGCATATCTGTTGTGCAGTACCAAAGGCAGTTGGCGCTCCAATTTCATCTTCGAAAGCAGGATTCGGTTCCACAATAATGCTGCTCTCCGTAATGTTTCCACTATCCCCACACACAGTACCAGTTGTGTTCTGCTCAAGGTCCTCAAACAGCGCACAGATATTGATTTTTTCATTCGTCACTGGATCGCGTTGAACAGGCCAGTATCCTGCAAACTCCATGCACATTTCGTTCTTGGTCTCTAGACCAAACGTAGTGTTTGGACGCTTCCTTGTGTCGTAGAGGCATGTCAATTGCAGCTGTTGCCCAGGACGAATCTGTTTCGGAGGATCAAAAACGATGTAGTTCTGAAAACTGTCACTCCAAAAGTTTACCTGATAAACCATGAAGCAAAGAAGAAATAGGCACAGAGTTAGCATTGATACCTTTGGGAACTGAGCTGAGAGCTGACAGAACTCATGGGGATAAAGCTTACCTTGTTCATATTTTCTATGAATGTTCCGTTTTCACTGAACTTGTTCGTGTATATCTCCATTCCAGTCAGGTGCATGTGCAAGAAACTCGCAAAGTAGTTGATTGGCCTCGAGAATTTCTTTGTACAAGCGGATGTGCATGAATGTTCATATTGCACACCGTTCTGTACGGTCTGGTCAAAGCGGTTGAGCAGTGTATCACCCATCAGAAGCGATCCCGCCTCATACTGCCTCATAGTGTTTGTGTAAAACACTCTCACTCCACTGAAATCTATATTGTCAGATAGTAGATCGGGGTTATCGTAGTGTGTTTCCATCACAAGGATGTAATCTGACGAGTCCATGAGAATACCAGCCTCCAATGGTAATACCAATCTCTTCATACCCTTGACATCTGATACATCAATTCAATTCAAAGTAAAAAAAAAGTGAGATAACATGGCCCTCGTCAGTAATTGAGTCTCTAGAACCGATTAAACACATCGCATACTTACATGCATAGATGAACGTGGCGCACTGTGCCAGGTTGCTTCCTTGTGGGCCGGGAATTTCGCTGTCGCCTGTAGTGCATTCAACCGTATTTCTTGTGAGTCTAGCGTACTCTTCGCCTCTGCAGAGCCAAAAGGTTAAATGGTGCACCATTGCGGAGACAGTGGCATTCAAGATCGGTTCGGCAGCAACAATCATGCGTTTCTCACCCGGCTCCATTCGGATGACATTGCTCGTGCAGGCATATGTTGTGGCTTTGTCGTTTGGCACCATATATCCAGTCGCTATAACATCAATGCTCCCGTCGACGTCATCAGGCAGTGGCTTTTCGTCCATACCCGCATCAAGAGTACCATCTTCCTCATATAGGATTATTCTTGTTGAGCTCCGCCGGGATCCGTGGTAAGCAAATGCAGACCCATAGGCATAAATGACGCTATTGGGACCCGGAGGAATATGTCTGTCTTGATCATCATGTGCGTCCAAAGAGCGTTCGACCTCAAATATCATTTGTCCTTTCCCAGCAATTCTCTGGCATGAAACCAGAGTCCAACTACCGTCATTCTGGCAGTCGTCTGGAAGAGGAAACGCGGAGGGAGCATCAGAGATTGAGTCAATCAAGGGGAAAGCGTAGAAAGGGACGTAACGATCCGTCATTTCACATTCTGTTGTCTGTCCAGGAGAAAACTCGGCTGTGACAATATCTGCCCCAAGCATTGAGCCACTCGTAGGCTCAGATATACCTATACCAATCCAATTCGAAGAGTTTGTGCCAATCAGCGAGTCATTGACAACGAGGGCGAAAGCCGCAGTAGAGCTCTCCGTCTCGATGTTGTAGAAAAGATTGGCTTCATCGCTTAGGGGAATGGGACCAAAATCGTATTTTCGGGACAAAGCTAGAGCGTTTGATCCACACAGAACACAAATAAATGACAAGAGAAGCACAGCGACCAAATATGGGTAAGAGATCATGGCGAATGGCTATGGATTAGAGACAGCACGAAACGCAAAGTTTTGTTGTCTTGGCCTGCAACTGGGTTCCCGGAGTTCCGAGTTGTAGATAAGAGCTACTCTTCAAATCTCCGTGCAAAGGGGATCTACCATGCGATTCTCTTTCAACATTCTTCGTTTAATACCGATATCAATTCATACTGATACAGACAGATAGGCTCCACCATGGAGAATACTCGTAGACACGAAGGGTACATGACATGTTGATATCATCCTCACCGAGGGATGTGATTGGCCCTTCAAAACCATTACTCAAGACGCCCTATGAGAGAGGTATCCATAACACTAAGAATGACAAGACCCCTGAGACCCACGAAGGTAAGTGGCTGCCCGTCACAACGTCACCATCAACAATGATCTCGCATTTGCGAGCCCCACCAATGCCAGCTGCAGCTGTAGCGGATGGTAACTTGAATTATCTCACTGCTCACAGTAAATTTCTTGAAACTTGCCCCTCATATCATACTGGGGCAGTACATATCTGAGATATATGAACTTTGGACAGTACATATATGTGATATATATGTACTGTGGGCAGTTCGCACTGATATATGTTGTATCTGCAAATTCTGTGCCCCTGTACAATTTTACAGTGTATATGTGCCAGCAGTGTGATAAGGAATCTCGTGCAGATATCGGGGCACTTCACAGCAATTGCTCTCTCTCCTACGGCTCGGGCCACAATTTTTGCTGTGTCGTGGCCCGATATCTGATCTCGATTTTCAACATAACTCCTACATATGGACCAATAAAATCACAGAGACCCAACTCGATGTGCCCGTGTGACCCACCTCAATGGCACCTTACAGCCGCATATGCGTGCAGCAAATCGGAATTCTCTATTTCCTTCTCTCCCCGAATCTCCCGTTCGCACCCATCTGGAGCTCTTTTTCCGCAAATGAGAGACTGCCAAGTTCCCGAAATGTGTACGATATCTGCATTTCCGCTATTTTCCACTATTTTCCGCCATTTTCAAGATTGCGCAAAATTAAGTAGAATAGCTATCGTTTTCGTTTCTATCATCCATATCGACAATATATTAATCTAAGGTTATTTTTTCTTGTTTTAGATCAATTCCATGATCGACCACCTCTTTTCTAATCAAAGAGAGTCTTATATATAAGATTGCGCATTACTGATTCTAATAAAATGGTTTGAACTAGCGATACTCTCGTTTTACACTAAAATTATAAATACCTTATATACTCCATAACAAAGATACAACAAGAACAAGAACATCTGAAACATTTGTAAGACTTTTTACAAAACACTAGAGACTTTTAAGAAGATTTAACTCCAAACGTCAGCGAAACCATTTTTTTCTCGCCCTTTTACACGTTTAATGGATCTCATAATCCAATAAAAGGGAGCAAAATCTATTCTTGTCTGTCCACAGCTCTTAAAGAGGCTTAAATATTTGAAACAATCTTATTATTGCATTTTTACCGAATATGAGACCTTTTGCAGGTATTTGTTATCTTTGAATATCGAGACTGAAGTATCTGTTAATAGCCACGCAAATCAATGAAGAAATAAAAGGGTTTATTTTTGTAGCCTGTAGAAAATTGTAGAGCAATTTGAAATGGAAAAAGACCTCTCAAAAGTTGGATTCCCGCTATGGCGAGTACAGGTAACTCATGAAACGAGCTTTTTGTGCCACCAATGTGTGGTTTAGAGCCAGAGTGGTTCAGGTAATACTTTCGAAGAAGACAAACCCAAAAAAGGGAAACAATCAGAGGAAAATCCAAGTAAAAGGATATTTTGTAGACAAAAGGAAAATGTCGGGTGAAAATGGAGGCCGAAATGAAGCGCAAAAACAAGCGTAAAGACTTATGAAAGGGGTATGTACACTAGATAAGCAAAACCGAGACGGTTAAAACAGCTCTATACAAAGGCGTTGTACTGTTTTGAACAGAGGAAAAGCAATAATACAGTGACGCCTGGGCTTCTCGAGGGGATAGATTAGACAAACAGGTCGCGGTTTCTCCCGTTAAGAGACGGAGACTCGCGTAGGTGACGTAATTTAGAGCCAAAAACTCAGATGCTCTTTACTTGGTGGTAGTGATGACGGTAAAGCCATCACGTAAGTCTAAACTAGACAGTGAACTACACGTGTAGACTATAGTATTTTAAACCAATCCTGGTCCATAGAATTATCATTTGTGTAATTCTAGCCTTGCACGTCCATATTTCTACTACGGTAGTACTGTCGAGACTTAATTAACAATCCTTTTTAGGTGTCTAAAATACTAAAAACTAATATTACTCATAAATGACTTGATGTCGTCCCCGATATATCGGATGCTATTTGAATGGTTCCCAGACCGGTTATACGCGCACGCGTTGCTCTACAGAAATAATTAAAAAAACCGCTTTAAAAGCCTTCAAAATCTAACGTGAGCAATGATAATTCCAATATACATACCGTATTAACTTTACTGAACTTTTCAAATGACCTCAAGAAACTGTTAGTTGAAATGCAGGTCATTGGATTAGTAAAGACAGAAGACGCCACCATTTTTGTAAGATATTTTTTAAAAGCATGATTTTATTGAGCGTTTGAGCGTCGTGTGTGAGTGTACCAGGCTTACTCACAGAAGAACTGGTTGGCAGTAGGTAGAATGAGCGGTTGCTTCCACTGGAAACCGTCAGGAACGTGCAGAGAAAACAGACGGTTTGGAAACCTGTAGTAGAACCGTTCCAAATAGTTGCAGATCTGCGCAGACGACGAAGACAAAAGGTTAGGCGTACTTTCTTTATTACAGTTAAAAGTGGCGTCCGACTCCTGATCCTGATGGGCCCCGAGGCTCAGGCCGTGCTGTAAGTCTTACACTATTTCAATTAAAAAATAAAACAATTACTCAAATCTGCACCAGAGTTCATACACGTGTACCTGTGCCGTTACTACGTCCTCCGCTCCCCAATGGGGCGTTCTTTCCCATCCCACCGTCCACGTTTCAAGCCAGGGCATCTCCCTTCGGGTTGGCGGCGGTCCCACGTGGGGGCGTAGCCGTAAACAGCCATGTCCACACAGCCGTTCATTCGGGTATGGCATTCGCGCTCATACGCGCCGTTCCGCCACTGCACTGCAGACTCCCCTTCTTAAGTTGCACTCCGTTCTCGGAGTGCGGAAGAGGGACAGAGATTGTGCCGGTCGGGAGATTCTGAACGGTTGCACTTAGCGAGCAGCTGTATTGGATAACGTTCCCGGCGGTTGTGATCACACGGCGATCAGGGAATTCCATCATGCGCCCTCGCAGAGAACCGACACTGGCCCGCGCGACGCCTGTACATCTTTCAAACCGTGTGGGGTTGACGTTCATTTCGTTTGGTTGAATCGCGACCGTTCCACACCCCATCCCTTCGAGAGGGGTCGGCTTCGACGTTCTGTGCGGCAATATCGAGGAGATAGTTGCTGGAAATGCTGGTCGAAGACTCGAGCCCATAAGTACATCGATTTTCGTTCTGTGAAAACCAGGGAAGGATCCACTAGCCTTGGTATCTGCGCGCGTGAGCACAACGCTGGACAATCCCGTACGATCGTGTCGTGACCCTGTGTGGGTCAGACCGCGCCGCTGAGAAACGCGCGAGACCTCCATTCGATGGCTCTCGGAATAAATATAAGGACGTGCGTGCAAACTTCCGGTTGGTTTGGAATCCGACGTCGGTGACACCGAGACCGTCGGTGTGTTGGAGATGTAGCAACAGCCGGGCGATATGGCAGCTTAGGACGAATATTTTCCGCCTTGTAGCGCTGCAGGAATTGCGCCTATGCCGGCCCCTTTCCGATTGTGGAGCAAAACCCGGCGACGGGAAGTGCTCTCAAGGTGTCCGAAGCCTTGCTTCCTGGGGGAGGCAGACTCAGAGACAGAGCCCTCCGTTCCACCCGTAGTGTGGGGTGTAACTCCCACGGGGGATTCCGGCAGTACCGACGGAGGTGAAGGGTAGAAACCGTTGGATCGGGAATGGGTATGGGTATCCCAAAGGATGGGGAAAATCCGGCGAAGAGGAAAAACGGGGCGAGGGTCGGGCACTAACAGGCACCGGACCCGAGAACCAGAAAAGGGGCGAAACAACAAAAGAAACCCAATACAGGGGCGAAATAACAAAAGAAACCCAATACAGGGGCGAAATAACAAAAGAAACCCAATACAGGGGCGAAAACCTGTCCTCGAAAGGAAACACAAAAAGCACGCAACAAGTAAGCAGAACCCCCACGGGGTATCGTGCACGCAGGTCGTCTGAGCGGTCCCAAGGGGGTGGTTGCACGGAACCCAAACGTGGGCACTCTCCAAGTGGAGTCATGTCCCTACGCAGGCGTTGCTAACCAGAGCCCGTTCCGGGTTGTAAGGCCGAAACGATGGCGACGAAGAACCTCTAAAGGTATCGAAGACCAACCTTGGTTTCCATTTACTTTGAGCTTCGAACTGTCAGATCTCGTCTCCCTAAGTAGGGCCCACTAACTAAACTCTACAGTAGTGCACACCTGCTCAGGGCCATGCACGTGGAGATCCCATTGTCAGGGCCCAAAAATCCAACGTTCTAACAAATATCCGAAACATCGGTGCCAAAACTAAGCCACGTGTATCACGGGGCCAATCCAACCATGGGCCATCCGAATCTTCACTTCATCGGCGAATTCTAACCAGAAAACCGTGCCACCTCAGCACACCTTAGAGGGGATAATAGTCATAACCCTCGGAGGGTTCAATCCTCATTCCATGAGTTGCATCTTCAAGTATCCCCTAACTGGGCGTTGCTCTACACCGATCGGTTCCGTTCCCGGGACAGGAGTTGGATCACCGCCATCAGCGTGCGCATATGGGGCCCAGGAAGCAGACGCCAGTTCTGTTTTCGGGGAGCTACTATGTCCAGTATGGTCATGAGTAAGTAGACGCACGGCGGTTCGGGCGTCCTTCCGCAAGCCACCAGTTGTACGAAATGGCAACAAGGAACTCGAAACCGACAAGCGCCGTGGCGTGGCAGGAAAGATGGAACCATGTTGGGGTAGTTACCAGTGCGGGGGTCGATAAAACGAAAGGGAAGTACGACATGCCGTTCGTGCGGTGCGTTGACGAACAGGATAATCAGGTGGGCTTGCAGAACCTGTTGAAGAGGATGAGAGAGGATCCCCGGTTCCTAGGTGCACGTTCCGATACGCTCAGTTTGATCATGTAGGAGCTGCCATATAACAATCTCTACTGGTTATCCGGTAAATAGTGCGGGTATACTTTCGCAACGGAGAGTCCAATTCGACCCTAGATGGGTTTTTTTTTGGCACAATGTTGAGTTCTTTGACTTGCGGAAGAAAGACCGAGTCGATGTGTATATGCTTATCATTTCTGCTTGGAAAAGTATCCGCGTGACCTGCGACTTTGCAGTGCTCAAGCCGCCGGTAGTCGCGTACCATACGGAGGAGCTTCTGGTGTCGAACCCGTTCGGTCAGAAGGTGAAGGAAGTTTCTTACGCATAGTGGGCTCTCTTCGCCTTAATGGCGTTTTTGCAGGTGGCTTATATACCGGGTGGTTAGTGCGCGACGCGATTCGTGAACAGTAAACATGTTTGTGGATCCCAAGTGGTTGCAATGCGGATCGTCGCCAACCGTGGGGAAGCGGGAGAGAAGGGCCAATCCAGGGGCTCCCGTGGCGCGCTGTGTCGGAGGCGTGGCGTGTGTGGTCACCTTTGGATACGAATCGCCACGAGAGAATTTAGCGTCGGCTGGTGTGCCGGTTCGCCATGCGGACGGGTTTCATGCATTTGGATGTCGCGCAACTGCCGAGCCGTATTTCTGCCTGCTCAGGTGGGGGCGGAGCCAATGCCATGCCATGCAGAGTATCCCGAAGTAGACAATATTCCCAAACGGAGGTGGTGTACTGTCTTGTGGCAATTCTTTCCCCTCTTCCTAGGGTGGCACAATCCCCGAACGCTTAGCGCGGCGTCAGTAGCGGTGGATAAAGTGTTGGGATATGTTTTCCGGCGATTCTTCCCTGTCGTCGGCTTGGTTATATCCATACCAGGTGAAATGCAATGACGGGTTAAGTCAGCGCACGGGTCTCGACCGGTGGTAGCGTGGTAGAGCGGGTCCTAAGGTTCGAATCCTTGACGGCGTCGCTCCCGGAGTACTTGGTGCAATGGGCTGGCGTTTACTGCGTAGTCCTACAGGTTGGAGCTACGGAAACAATGGCTTGAAGACCAAAGGGTGGAACTAATATACCAAAGGGGGTTACTTAGTATCCTAACGGCGCCTACTGTACTCTAAGGGAGAAGCGTCACTCGAGCCAAGTAAATAGTACTGGCAAGGCGTTGATATCTCCCTGGCACTGTAGTGTTAATCTATTACACTGATTAAATTAAATTAATAATCTACATGAGTCCACCTGAGGTCGACCCGTACACGTGTCACCCGCAAGATCTTCAGGGCCCGGCGGCTTACAGAGCTCAACCATTATCATCGCTCCTTCACATATCTCCCTCCTTAGGATTCGACCGTCACGGCGAAGTCCAAATTGCTTCACACCTTCCTTGGGGTCTGGCTCTAGTTGGACCTATGGGTGAACCTCTGATCTTGCCTTTGGGGCTGGAACGTCGTGATCCTGAGCGTCCTAATGGCCTGCACAGGAGAGGTGGCGTGCCCGACATGTCCGCGTCATATGACCAATCCGGGGGTTAGTTGCTCTCGTTACGAGTGGGCGCGACTGGGCGTCGCATCTCCACCATCCTCTTGGGCACCAGTGCGTAAGAGCCCACCTTTGGCGCCAGGTTGGCAATTAGAACACCTAGGGTACTCAACGCGCACCGGGGGGGTTCCTTGCCGCCTTTTCTATCCTTCGGTATTTCTTTGGCGACCCTACCCGCGTCGTCCGCCGTGAACAACGGTGTGCGCTTCGTCCATTCAGGGTGACGTCGATTATCCTGCTCGATTCGTTTTCATCTTCTCTCCTTCCCGTCGCGGTATTCCTCCATTGGTCGCGCGCGATGCCGCAATCGCCTTATAAGCCCGTCGGGTACGCTCTTCTCCCTCGGGACTTTGTCGCTTCCGTCGTTTTTCCTATGCATTTCCCGGCGGAGCAAGCAGTGGGCAGCGGCACCATGGCTTCGAACAACCAAGCGGGGAGCTCCTCTGGATACCAAGTAGCTTAAGAGCGCCCCAGGGACCGCTTTGACCATACCATCGGACGAAATCCACGGTCACTGCGTCATGCCCTTCTGCCGTCTCGTTGGTATTACTGCCTCGATGGACATTGCGACACTCCTGAGTGAAGCGTGCTTCTGGGCTCGTCGCTCGGTGCGCTACGCCGCGGTGGTCCTACAGGGTCCAGATCTGAAAACCGTTATGGTCAATATCTTGCAGCCGAATGCCCAAGTGATGTTCCAGAGGGTTACTGCCGATTTGGATGCCCGGTGTGGTCTAAATGTGAGCGACCGGGAGGCTCCCAATGGTGACAATAGTTTCTCAGGTGATTCTCTGCCGAAGAAGCGTGCTTGGCTCGCTAGGGCCAGTTCTGGTGGTCCAGTTGGCTCCTTGGGTGACCCTAGTCCCGGTTTCGCTCCTGCAGGTGCCAACGAGGACGACGGAGTTACATGTGCGCCGCCCCAGTGAGTCCTGCTGCTCTTTCGAGCGCTTCCTGGAACCTCGAGGTCATGGTGAGGGCTGTTCTACCCCTGTCAGTCGTCAAATAAATTAAATGCTTGTGCTTTCCCAAGGTCGTTCTTGTATCTCAAACGTGCGTGCCTCGGGAGGGCATCCCATCTTGAGAGCATCCCGGGTATTCCTCAGGTGTCTTCGAAGGACTGAATTTGTTCCCTGATGAGGGAGCTACGACGAACCATCGTGCTCCGGCAAACCGTCGTGTCGGGAGGCGGTATCGGAGGCGGTTTGGGATTATTCGGGCCATTGGTTGGAGTATTCGGACCAATGGTTGCCTCCTCCTGAAGGCCGAGCTTCGAGTGGCTGATTTTGCGCCAATAGCGGGCGATAAAATTAGCCGGAATGGTTTGAGGCTCTTGCCAAGTATCTTCCTCAGGTTTGTAGCCGAACCAACGGACGCGATAGCGCATAGTTTCATCTTTTCCCATACCGGCGGAGATGATGCACTCAATCACATATTCCGGTTGGTGTTCATCCTCCTGACGGAGAGTGTGGTCCAGAGGGGCGAATCCATCGGAGTCGGTTGGAAGCGATGGGTCATGGTAGGTGGCATTGACCATCGTGTCCGTGGGGCTAGTCGGGTCCTTGGGAACTGCCTTAGGGGGTGTGGTGACTTGAGTGTCGACCTGAGGTCGTGGTGCTTCCGTTGGGTCAGGGGGCTGGGACGTTCGTGGTCCGGAGGAACTGGGAGCTCGTGTCAAGCGGTCAATAGAAACAGTGTCCTGTAGGCCGTCAATGAGTAAACTGATGGTGTGATCATTGGCCTTGAGGACTTTGTATGGTCCCGGAGAGCGGGGTTAGAGCTTCCTCGTAGTGTCCTCGAGTTCCTCACTGTCCTTCGGTGGCCAGTCCAGGTAACCCAGATCTCCTTTCCAAAAGGTCGGTGTGTTCCAAACGGCATTGTCGAAGTTGGACTTGTACCGCCGTTGGGCTTTCGTTAGTATAGTTCTGGCCGATTGGAGAATACGGTCAATGCGTCGGCGCGAGTAGCGCTTCGCCTGGGTAGGAGTCATCCCTTTGGTTATGTCCTGGGTTATGATAGACTCCTGAAGGTCAACAGCTATCGGGGGCGGCGCTCTCGTTAGCCTTAAGTCGAAAGGCGTTGTCCCTGTGGAAGCGTGCACCTGCGTGTTGTAGGCATAAACCAGTGGCTCAACTATTCGTCCCAGTCCAATTGGTGCTCCAAAAGCTAGTGCGCCAATCGGTCCAGAACGGTGCGGTTGAAGCGTTCGACTTGGCCATTGGTTTTCGGGTAGTACGCCGTGGTGGTCACATGTTTGATACCTAAGTTAGCATAGACATGCGAGAAGAATTTGGATACAAACTGGCTGCCGTTATCCGTAAGGAGGTAGAATGCCATGCCATATGGATATACCCAGTGGGACAAGAAGGCCGTGGCGACATTCGTGGCCGTTGTGTTTCCTATGGGTAGGGCTCGGGTAGGTTTGGTAAACCTATCGGTTATAACCAAAACAAACCGTTTCCCATGGGAGGACATAGGCAAAGGCCCAATTATATCCATTGCGACAAATTTCATTGGACCTGCGGCGGGGAAGAGCTTCAGTTTGGCCTGATGGTTGGCGCGAGACAGTCGGATCCGTGCGCACGATGCACAATTCCGTGCGGTTCGCCATAGGGGCTGCGCCATTAGTGGCCAGTAGAAGAACTTCCTTAGGGTCTGGTACATTCGTCGGCCTCTAGGATGACCAGCCAAGCGGGGGAAATGGGCGAGGTATAGGACTCGCGCCATTGGCAAAGTTGGTATTACCCGTTGCAGTGCGCCATCCAGCGGTGAGCGGCGACATAGTAGTCCAAACCGGTCAGAGTGGAACAGGTATCCTGGGGTTCCTACCAATTGGGATGTTTCCTTGCAGTACTCGTCTTCGACCTGCGCCTGTAGTAGTTCCTCAATAGTTATAGGGAGGAGTTCTTTTTCCTTCGGGGCTATCGCATTAACCTGATGTTGTGCCGAATTGGGCGGTAATGTCTCCCAGTCCAATAGGTATACTTCGTTCTCCTTTACCTCAAGATCTTCCGATTGCACCTTACCCATAAGGTCATCTGTTTCCGTGTAGTTCTGAGGTCCATCATCTGTAAGGGGGGTGGGAATTAGGTCGTCCAATGGGGTGTCATCAGTTCCGTCGGTAATGATTCGCGACAGGGCATCTGCTGCCTGGTGCTTGATGCCTGGCCTATAGGTTATCTCGTAGTCATATTCTGACAGCCTGAGGCGCCACGTAGCGAGGCGACTTGATGCATCGGTCATATTAAGTAGCCAGCGGAGTGAGTCATAGTCTGTCCTAATGGTAAACCTGGTTCCCCCGAGGTACAAACGTAGTGTCAATACGGACCATTCGATGGCTAGACATTCCTTCTCGGTCGTACTGTAGTTTCGCTCGGCGCTGGTGAGCGTTCTGCTCCAGTAGCCAATAGGTCGATAGTCCTTCGGTGACTCC
Organism: Agarophyton chilense; assembly: GCA_030374765.1. NCBI lineage: Eukaryota > Rhodophyta > Florideophyceae > Gracilariales > Gracilariaceae > Agarophyton > Agarophyton chilense. Next base: position 274,103 of record JARGXX010000117.1, read on the forward strand.
TGTTCCTGTGGCAGTGAACAAACCACTTGGACATCAGAGGCATCTGTGTCAAGGACGAAAGGCCAATTGGGCTTTGGTAAGGCCAATATGGGTGGGTTCAGCAATTTGTCCTTTAGGGTCTGAAAAGCTTCGTATTGGTCGTCGGTAAGGCGTTGTCCGTGTGACCACCTTTAGCTTTCCTGGGAGGACGACGTGACCGAGATAGTCCACTGAGGCCTGGAAGAAAGCGCATTTGCGGAGTTTCAGTGTTACTCCAGCGTCCTGTAGGATTGTTAGCACCTTCTTTACGTGTCAAAAGTGTTCCTTTACGGTCCGTGAGAAGATTATAACGTCATCCAAATAGACCAGGGCGAACTTCCATTTAACTGTGGACAATATAATGCCCATTATCCGTTAGAACGTGGCTGGTGCATTTTTCAAACCAAAGGGCATGCGAGTAAATCTTAACAGACCTTCATGGGTGGCGATGGTTGTCAGCGCTCTCGCGTCTTCGGCCAAAGAGATTTGGCAATGTCCCGAGTTGGCGTCAAGTGTGTAGAGCAACGCCCAGTTAGGGGATACTTGAAGATGCAACTCATAGAATGAGGGTTGAACCCTCCGAGGGTTATGACTATGATCCCCTCTAAGGTGTGCTGAGGTGGCACGGTTTTCTGGTTAGAGTTCGCCTATGAAGGGAAGATTCGGATGGCTCATCGTTGGATTGGCCCCGTGATACACGTGGCTTAATTTCGGCACCGATTTTCGGATATTTGGTAGAACGTTGGACTTTTGGACCCTGACAGTGGGATCTCCACGTGTATGGCCCTGAGCAGGTGTGCACTACTGTAATTAGTAGAGTTTAGTTAGTGGGCCCTACTTAGGGAGGCGAGATCTGACAGTCCGAAGCTCAGAGTAAATGGGAACCAAGGTTGGTCTTCGTAACCTTTAGAGGTTCTTCGTCGCCATCGTTTCGGCCTTACAACCCGGAACGGGCTCTGGTTAGCAACGCCTGCGTAGGGACACGACTCCACTTGGAGAGTGCCCACGTTTGGGTTCCGTGCAACCACCCCCTTGGGACCGCTCAGACGACCTGCGTGCACGATACCCCGTGGGGGTTCTGCTTACTTCTTGCGTGCTTTTTGTGTTTCCTTTCGAGGACAGGTTTTCGCCCCTGTATTGGGTTTCTTTTGTTGTTTCGCCCCTTTTCTGGTTCTCGGGTCCGGTGCCTGTCAGTGCCCGACCCTCGCCCCGTTTTTCCTCTTCGCCGGATTTTCCCCCATTCTTTGGGGTACCCATACCCATTCCCGACCCAACGGTTTCTACCCCTCACCTCCGTCGGTACTGCCGGAATCCCCCGTGGGAGTTACACCCCACACTACGGGTGGAACGGAGGGCTCTGTCTCTGAGTCTGCCTCCCCCAGGGAGCAAGGCTTCGAACACCTTGAGAGCACTTCCCGTCGCCGGGTTTTGCTCCACAAGTGGTCTCCCGACTTAGAATCCGTTCTCGGACTTTTGGGTTGGTCATCCACGTGTTGGAATATCTCTTGGAAGAGGAAGCACCGTCGTGAAGATTTGTTGTAGTGGTTCCCTTTGGAAAGGGTGGAATTGGTTTTTATTTTTGTTTTGTGTTACGTCATCCGTTCTCCGGGAATCTTGTGATCGAATTTCATCGTTACCCCGAATCGTCGGTGTCGTGTCTGCAGCATGCCGCCGACTACCCGTGGTTCCAGGACTGGATCGAACCGTCAAGCGGATTCAGTGCCCCCGGCTCCGCCTAGGTCGAGGAGCTCAATTTCCGAAGTCCGGAACGAGTCCGGTATCGATCCGGACACTCGGAGAGCACCCTCAGTGGTTTCAGGTCCTCGAGAGGTCGTGGCTGTGGGCCCAGCTCCAGTGGTGGAGACCCCCTCAGCAGCACCCCGAAGTCGGGCCGACCCTGAATTACAGCGCCTGGAGACTCGATTTGATATCGCCAAAGCGGCTCACGTCGAGCTCCTTCAGGAGGTTACTACCCTCCGCCGCAAGGTGGAGGACACCCAGGAGCGGGGAGTCGCCGATGACCTTCGTACCCTGAGGAAGGATGTGAACTCCCTTTTGGAAAGCTTTGGTACCCTTGGGGTCTTTATCCAGGAGTACCGAAGCCTCGTGGAGGAACACCGCGTGCAAGCGGAACGCTTTCGAGCTCGGTTGGACACCCTCGAGGCCATTATCCGTATGGACGGAGACACAGAAGCCTCGAAGGATAAACCCGACGTTTCGGAAGACGAAGAACACCGCTCCGCTAAACGGGACCGCCCCAAGTCCAAGAGGAGGGTTCACCTCCAAGAGGATTTATCGGATTCCGATACCAATCGCTCGTCATCGAGTTCGTCCTCCGAATCTTCGGATAGTGAAGATGGACGCCGGTCATCCCGGGCGACTCCGTCGAAGGCTACTTACACCTCTCAAGGGGCAATCCGTACCCGGAAGAAGGGTAGGAAACACCTTGGATTAAGGGAGCTGGGCCGACGAATCCTCTCTATCGGAAACTGCTATCGTACCGCTATTACCGGTTGGATAACCCTTCGGGAGATCGAACATCCCGCGAAACGGGTAGGGTCAAGGACTACATCAAAAGGCTGAGCATCACCCTACAGAAGAGGGAGTTCACAGGAACAGACCCAATTCTGGTGCTCGATTTCCTTGCGAGGTTCGTCCAGGAGGCTGACATCCTCGGTAGGATTGAAGCGCAAGCGTATCTTTCATTACCCTATTTCTTAAAGGGGATGGCTGAAGACCAGTTCAACTCCGTCCGTGGATCATCCCGAGCCTCGGAAGGGGGAGTCACATGCTGGCCCGAAGCGGTGCAGTACCTCTTGAGGTCATACGCTACTGGAAATGCGATTCAGGAAGCAATCCTTGCATTAAGGGATACGCGGCAGAAGCCGATGGAAACCGAAACGGTGTATTCAACTCGCTTGAATAAAGCGTTTCACCGATGCGGGAATGTATTCCCCGCCTACGAGATATGCACCATGTTTGTGGATGGTTTGGACCCCTCGATAAGGGCATTGGTTGCCCGGCATCGGGAAGAGAAGCGCAAGCTGACCTACTTGGAACTGGTTCAGTACGCCCAGGCTGAGGGGGATACTCTCCGTGCCCGGCAGAACCGAAAGAGTCGGCCGAAACGTGCACTCCTCGCCGATGGAGGTAACTCGTCTTTGTCACTCGCAGGAGGCCCTGCCCCTGTGGGGGTCAATGATAACATTCACTTCATGGGAAGTAACCCCGAATCTGTGGGTACGTCTGAGTTGCCGTCGACATCCGCTCCGACTACGGATGAAGACCCTGCGCTCTAGACCCAAGGACGGAGGGTGCCAGCCGCATCGCTATCTTTTGCGAATACCGCTGCTCGGTTCTCTCGCCCCGGATGGCGGGATACAGCACCACGTCGCGTGGATTCACGGCCACAACCGAACCCGGCAGAGCTGATTTGCTATTTGTGTTACCTCCGTGGTCACAAAGCACCAGACTACACATTTCCCCTGCGGGAGGGTTCACGAATTATCGCTCAGTACGAGGCTCTGACCCCTGAGGAGAAACTCGAGTCCCGAGTAGGTCCTATGAGGAACAAAGGATACTCCGAGCTCACCTTGCTGACAGGGATACAGAACTTGTACCCGCGAACGGGGAACAACCGGTCCCCTTCGAGGCAGCCGCACCGAATTCGGTGGGGTCCGCTTCGAAAAACTAAACTTGGGAGTCTTCCCTGCGGGAGGGGCGTCTCCTAAGCCGGAGTTGAAGACGCCCGAGGCGCTCTTGCTTCGCTCCTCAGCTGTGACTATCCTTTCAAGGAGAACGGCTGACACCGACGTTAACTCGGCATACTTTAGTCTCCTCCGTCGCCCGTGGATACGGTCCCGTAATCTCCGTATTCCGGATCGAGTTATGGTAATGGCCAAGCGGAATGATAAAGTATTCGCCGACTTCGGCCTGTCCAACCAGTTTATAGTTCGTCAAATATCTGTCCTGGATACAGGAGCCGCTCCTAACTTAATTCATCTTGAATTGTTACCCCCGCTGCTCGGGGTTCAAGTTCGTACCGGTCCACGTTTGGAAATCGCCGATGCGAACAACAACCCGCTACGGACACTGAGTACAATTTCCCTCATGGTGAGGTTAGGCTCTTATCTCGTTCAGCTAGAGTTTATTGTATGCAAGTCACTTGCAGCACCAGTCATAATGGGTTGTGACTTTTGCGACCGCTTCGTGGAAGCCATCCGTCCTCGGAATAGAACTGCGGAACTCGAAGACGGGTCTACGATCCCAATCGTTCGTAAACCCTTACAGGGAGCAGCGCGAACACGCGTTCCTCTCCTTGTCGCGCAGGAATCTGTGAAGAAGGACCCGGTGTCTACACGGGTAAAGGTTGCGAAGTCAGTGGCTATCCCGCCAGAAACCCAGGTTTGGGTCACAGTTGTTACCAAGCAAATTGGTGTGCATGTGGGACAACCGAACCCGTCTCTGTATACGCGGCGTCAACTCGCCCTTGCGAATGGGGTTGTCTCCGTGGAACCGGATAAACCTTTCAAGGTTTTGGTAGCCAACTTTGGAAAGACAACGCAGCATTTGGTCAAACACCAGATCCTGGGTTCTGTTCTTCCACACCCGCATGCGGTCGTACCTACAAATATCTCTATCGCAGAAATCCTTGGTGTGGCGGACCCTAAGGATGGGGAGGACACTGCCGAAATCGCGGAAGATGGTGAGCATACGACTGCAGCTCCACACGCTGAACACTTTAAACCTCAGGAGGTTACGGCCCCTATCACAGGAGCAGACCAGACGGATCCTGTTCAGGAATTGGAGAAATGGGATCTCAACCATGTACCCGCATCTCATCGGGAGAAGCTGAGGCACATTCTTCGTGAGTTTACCCCCATGTGGGATGGTTCCCTTGGAACTATTGGGATTACAGAACACCGCATCGACTTGTTACCGAACACTCGGCCTATTGCCCAACACCCTTACAGGGCTGGACCGAAAGCTCGAGAAGAGGAGAAATCTCAGGTGGAGAAGATGCTTAAAGCGGGCGTAATTGAACCTGCCCAGTCCGCTTGGGCATCACCCGTGGTGTTAGTTCCGAAACCGGATGGATCGTGGCGTTTCTGCATCGATTACAGACGCCTGAACGAGGTAACCATTAAGGATGTGTACCCGATCCCTCGGATGGACGAATACATCGACTCCCTTGGGAGCGCTACTGTTTTCTCTACCCTCGACGCCAATTCGGGCTACCGGCAAGTCCCTATTAGAGAGGAAGATCGAGACAAAACGGCTTTCGTGTGTCATCAAGGACTTTTCCGATTCCAGAGGATGCCTTTTGGGTTGACAAACTCCCCCGCAACGTTTCAACGGGCGATAGACACTCTGTTGGCTCCCTTCAAGTGGAGGACGTGTCTAGTGTATTTAGACGACATTATTGTCTTCTCCAACAACCTGGATGATCACCTCGAACACGTCAGGGACGTAATGAAGATATTCCGCGACGCGGGAATCACCTTGAAACTCAGGAAGTGCGAGTTTTTCAAGGATTCGGTTAAGTATCTGGGTCATATCATCCGTCCCGGACAGCTTTCAATCGATGAAGTACGAATGAAATCCTTGAAGGAAGTAAAACACCCGAAAACTCAAACGGAGTTGCGATCTTTCTTAGGTCTGTGTAACGTGTATCGCCGATTCGTCCCGAACTTTGCAAATATTGCCGCCCCCCTCAACAGGCTTCTGACGAAGGGACAACCAGTTGAACTGGAACTTTTTGGCGACGCGGAAGCGTCTGCCTTCACGGCACTGGTGAATGCCGTAACATCACCGCCAATCTTGGCTCTACCCAATCCTGGGCTCCCTTACGAAGGGGACACCGATGCTAGTGCAAACCAAGTAGGGTGTGCACTGTTCCAATCCTCTGAGGATGGTGAACGTCACCCTATTGGGTACTGGTCACGTTCCCTGAATGTCCATGAAAGGAACTACTCGGTCTCCGAGAAAGAATGTTTAGCCGTAGTGTGGGCCTTAGCTACACTTCGCCCCTATCTGATGGGTACTCGTTTCAAAGTCCATACGGACCACGCATGCTTGCGTTGGCTCCTAGAGATCTCCGAACCCTCGGGCCGCCTTATGCGCTGGTGTCTCCGACTGTCGGAATTCGACTTTGAGATCCTGTACAAGAAAGGGAAGCTAAACACTCAGGCTGATGCACTATCCCGCTTGGGAACCACAGCGGAAACGGAACCCTACGAGGACGATGACATCCCATGTTTTATGGTATCGGACCTCGAGGGAGGAGCTCAACCGCTGACGGATGATGTTTGTGACGATATACTCGTCAACGAGAGTCTGGATTCGCTGACTGGCTCTTTTATATCTATCTCTCCAGAGGAGATGATACGCGAGCAACAGCTCGACCCATTCTGTACACGGATTCGGGCCCGCCTCAACAGAGGATTTCAGTTACCTTTCGAGGACGACGATCAGGGTTACCTAATCAGGACCGTTGGACCTCGCCCGAGGATAGTGGTGCCGCACACCCTACAACAGAAGGTATGACACCTCACTCGCTATGTGAAGGTTGGCGCCCACCCCGGGGGAAGAAAACTGTACCTCACGTTGAGAAGGGACTTTTACTGGCCGGCAATGGCATTCGATTGTTACGCCGTCAGACGGGCCTGCGCCAATTGCGCCAAGAATGACGTCAAACTTTGGAAGCACTCTAAGAAGTTGACGCTGTTTCCAGCACGGGCTCCACTCGAATTCGTGGCCGTAGACATCCTAGCGGAGTTTATCAGGACGCCCCGAGGTCATCGGTATCTGCTTGTCATTTCTGACAGATTCTCTAAGCTAACGAGAACTGTGCCGCTGAAGCAGATCACCGCCGCTACCGTCGCGCAAGCGTTCGTGATCCATTGGGTGTTCGTATATGGACCGCCGGTGCAGTTGTTATCCGACAACGGAGGGCAATTTGCATCAAAGTTCTTTCAGGATATATGTCGAATCCTTGATGTAAGGAATTTATTTGTTGCTACGTATCACCCTCAGGGAAATGGCCAGGTGGAGAAGTTTAACCGCACGATACTCAACGCTTTGAGATCGTATGTTGCGGATCACCCAAAAAATTGGGACTTGTACACAGACGCTATCACGTATGCATACAACACCCAGGTACATCGGGTTACATCGTTATCCCCATTCGAACTGGTACTGTCGAGGACACCGCCGCCGGTCGCCATCGAGGCGTAACCGACGCTGTCAACGTACCCGTCTACCCGTCACCGGAATTGTACCAAGAAGCCGGGAAGGAGTGGCTTACGAAGATGGTGCCGATAGCCCGGAAAGCAATGGACAAAGCTCAACGCGCCTACAAGAAGGACTTTGACAATCGGGTTCGCAAACCTCTACCTCAGGTGGAGCCCGACGACTTCGTCTTCCTTCGAAAGGAATACTACAATCCTGAAAAGGAACGTAGGCACAAGCTTTCGCCAATTGTGGACGGACCCTATCGTGTGGTTTCTGTAGACCCGTACACGGTGGTATTGGATATCGCTAACCGCCACAAACGGATCTCCAGGGACCGCATCACACGAGCGCCCAACCCAAATGTGGAAGTGGTGTCGGCACTAACGCCCTCCACAGGGGATGATTCAACGGAAGTTAACCCGTCAGGCGGAGATTCGAACACCCGTCCCGTTATACTTCCGCACCCAGAACGTGGTTTAACCGACCTACCGGAAACTTCGGATACTCCCGAACCTGGGCCCGCTCCCTTAAGGGCCCAGTCAACGAACTCTTACAGAGTTACTCCCCCACCGGAGGTAATCAAGCCTCCTGGCTCTCCGCCTAAGGAGGGGGAGGAGGACTTAGTTCCTTCGCAGGACGATGTTTTGGCGTCAGCCAGTCGCCCTAACAGGGAATCTAGTTCTCACAGTGAGACGGCGAGCCCGACCGAGCCGGCGACAGAGAAGTCACAACCCCAGAGTATGGGTAGCGACATCACCGCCGACCCAGCCGAGCACGACGTCAGAAAAGATGACGAAACCCCGCCTAGGGAGAGTCGTGTGGAGAACTCCGCACCCGGAACGCCTACAGAGCTGACGATCACCCGCCGCCGCGGACGAGACACTGAGGTGTCGCACACTCAAACCCCGCTTTCTGGGGAACGAGCTGTTTCAGCGGACCCGCACGGGGAAGATCTCGACGACGAGGTTGACCAAATTTGGCTCTCCGTTATGGAATGGGAATAGGAACTCCTATGGAGACACTGGAACCCTCAGGAATGGGAAAGAAATGAGTGAGACCCGTCGGGGACAGCTCAAGAGAGTGCTAGCGCGTGTCGAAAGCGCCACCTCACATCCGCATATGCATATTTTCCCGCATAAACAACGGTCACCCCACACAGGGCGCCCTCGCATTTGTGTGGCACACGTCGAATGGCACCGATCCACTCAAAAGGCTCTGACGACCAACCGTCGCGCAAACCGCCTCCGTCGCACGGCGCGTTGCACGGGAGCAACCTTCGTCCCCGTAGCTCGGGTTGACGTTGAAGTCTTACCCCCCTGAGATTGGAGACGCTACTGCGTCGCGGTTTCTCATTCGTAACGGAATCTAAGAACACTGTTGTTATCAAGAAAATTTCAGCTTTAAGAAGAATTCAAAACTGGGCCGTTTTGACTCCGTAGACGGAAGTTACAACGTAGCCCACAGGCCACTCGGCGCCGTTTGGACGAAGTGCTGAGACCCGCTCGCAACACGGAAAAGAACCCACCGGGGTGTGTCTAGACCCTACGTTGACACCCTCAAGGGAACTAGAGCGTTCCAAGATGGAAGAGAAGCCCGAACAGGGAAAAGTGTACCCGCAGGAATTCGTTATCGATCGCATCGTGCGTCACATCTACACCCCCGAGGGAGAAGTTCGCTACCAAGTCCGATGGCACGGATTCTCGCCTGATGAGGATACAGTGAAACCCATTGAGCACCTTCCGAGGTCTAAGGTTTTATCCTATCACCGACGCGCTCGGGGAACCTTGCCTCCAAATCCGGATCGTGCCCAAGTCGGGTAAGCCACCACGGGAACTGGTGTGGATGGGACCTCGAAGTGAGGAAGATGTTGGACCTCTGAAGAGGAATTGAGGAGAATATCCCGAAGAACACGTATTGAGAGGGAATGTCTACTGGCCCTCGGCCTAGCGCCGTTAACCGGGGAACACAGCACCGGTTGTCGGGACAGTTTATGATGAAAAAGGAAAAGAAGACCCACGAAGTGGAGAAGAAGATTAAGAATAAGATTAGACCCTAGGAAGGGAAGAAGATGAAGACGAAGATGAAGAAGATCCTAAGAAGGAATGAAGAAGATGAAGTAGAAGTTAAGATCCTAGGAAGGAAGATGAAAAGAAGTTATGCAAATGTCAGAAGTTTACTATTGTCGCCAAGCTATGGACTCTACAATTGCCCGAAGGCGAAACTACGAAAAGCCCGAGGAGGGACCCGCCCCACCGTTGGGATTCTGACCCTGATGGTACGCCGAGGCGGAAGGTTCGGTACCTGACGGAGCCGCATCAAAACTGGAGAAAGATCCACCCTGCTGTGGAGCTTCTTTGTCCGCCGGCGCGGAGGCCGACGGCCCTGAGAGTGGGTTGATGACGTATAGGTTCATTCCCTTGAGAGGGTTGGTTGAGACTGCTGTTGCAAGAAGTTGCTTATCGCCGAAAGTCGGAGGAGTAGAAGAAAGATGTACCGATGTGCCGGTTTTGTGGCGATCCTCAGAAGTGGTGAAGGACCCCATTGCCAGAGAAGAATATATAGTGACCAGAAAGCGAGACACCCGCGGCTCGGAATGTTCTTCCTCGTCTTAAAGAGGGGGAGATGTAGAGCAACGCCCAGTTAGGGGATACTTGAAGATGCAACTCATAGAATGAGGGTTGAACCCTCCGAGGGTTATGACTATGATCCCCTCTAAGGTGTGCTGAGGTGGCACGGTTTTCTGGTTAGAGTTCGCCTATGAAGGGAAGATTCGGATTGCCCATCGTTGGATTGGCCCCGTGATACACGTGGCTTAATTTCGGCACCGATTTTCGGATATTTGGTAGAACGTTGGACTTTTGGGCGCTGACAGTGGGATCTCCACGTGTATGGCCCTGAGCAGGTGTGCACTACTGTAATTATTAGAGTTTAGTTAGTGGGCCCTACTTAGGGAGGCGAGATCTGATAGTCCGAAGCTCAGAGTAAATGGGAACCAAGGTTGGTCTTCGTAACCTTTAGAGGTTCTTCGTCGCCATCGTTTCGGCCTTACAACCCGGAACGGGCTCTGGTTAGCAACGCCTGCGTAGGGACACGACTCCACTTGGAGAGTGCCCACGTTTGGGTTCCGTGCAACCACCCCCTTGGGACCGCTCAGACGACCTGCGTGCACGATACCCCGTGGGGGTTCTGCTTACTTCTTGCGTGCTTTTTGTGTTTCCTTTCGAGGACAGGTTTTCGCCCCTGTATTGGGTTTCTTTTGTTGTTTCGCCCCTTTTCTGGTTCTCGGGTCCGGTGCCTGTCAGTGCCCGACCCTCGCCCCGTTTTTCCTCTTCGCCGGATTTTCCCCCATTCTTTGGGATACCCATACCCATTCCCGACCCAACGGTTTCTACCCCTCACCTCCGTCGGTACTGCCGGAATCCCCCGTGGGAGTTACACCCCACACTACGGGTGGAACGGAGGGCTCTGTCTCTGAGTCTGCCCCCCCCAGGGAGCAAGGCTTCGAACACCTTGGGAGCACTTCCCGTCGCCGGGTTTTTCTCCACAAAGTGTGTTAAATACGACAGCTTCGCCTAAGGAATCCAGACAGTCGTCCATGCAAAATATCGGGTAAGAGTCCCTCTTGGTTACTGCGTTGCTTCCTGTAGTCGACACAGAACTTGACGGAGCCATCTTTCTTCGCCACGAGGACAAGGGAACTTTCCCATTCGAATTGGTTTGGAGGCGCCTGTTCTATGACTTGAGCTTTGCTCATCTTTTCCATCTGGTCGGCGACAATTTACCTGCCTTTAAGGCCGGTACGGTATGGGTGCTGGAACCGTGTTCTAGCATCATCCTGAAGGTTAATGCGGTGTGTAGTGGCTCTGATTGTGCCCAATCTACCTGACCACATGGCCTGGCCTTCCCTGAGGAGATCCAGTACCTGGAGCCAATAGGATTCAAATTCTTCGCCGATAACGACCGTCCCCTTCCAAGAGTCGACGTCCTCGTCGGTAGTTCGCGTTGAACGTTTATCCACTTGGGCCTCCATGATGGCCACGAGCGCGGGTAGAGTAATTCCAATCACTGTACCTTTAGGTAACCGCACGGATTTATCTCGGAAATTGCTGATTGTTACCGAAAAGGACCTGTTGGGGTGGATGTCCATTACTCCATTGGCCATGAAGTTAAGGTGCTTCCGAACAGTTTTCAGGTGGTTCTGAATCGTTACGAGACCTGAGGACTGGGAATGGACCGATACAGCGATTTGGGTCATCGGCGGTATCGTTATGGCCTTTCACAGGGGAACCTTATTTGACTTCGTGTTTTCGGAGACAACCGCTCGTTTGCGGTTCGCTTCTGGCCCTCGGGTTGAACCCGTTATGGAGATGGAAGGTGTGCGGTAAAACTCGACTTTCCTAAGGGCTGGATAAATGGCCTTAATGTATCGGTCGATAAAGGAGGTCTCTAGGATTGCCTCGGTGCCCAAGTTAGGACATACAAGAACCCAAGTGTGGACTTTGAATTGTCCTGCCTGGAGGTAAAGTGGTACTATCCCTTTAATTTTCATTGGTCTACGAGACCCATCGGTAATCCTTGGGGTCTTCCTTGCCTGAACGAAATCTTACCAACCTAGTGGGAGCAGCTTAGGATGGACCAAGTTGCGACGAGCGCCTGTGTCCAGTACAGCTGTGGTCACCTCGAGAATTGTTGGAACGAAGTCCTACGGTTACTCGAACTTTATAGTTCTCTTTCCTGAGGATACAGACGGGGTCCTTACTGTGTTCCAATTCTGGATCATCCTGAGTGGTCCATTGTGGGTGGTTTGTAGTGGGAGGTGAGGAGCTCTTTGGCTCTTGACCGTCCAATTGGTTGAGGCAGGGGCTTAAAGAGGGAGGATTTTCCTCGAGTCGTCCCTCTGGGAGATTTCCGATGGGGTTTCCGTTTCTTCCTGAGGATAGGGTTCTTCCACGGGGTGGTCCGTAGGATATACAATGGAGTGGACCTGGGGGGCTCTGGTCTGAGTATCTGGAGGCGTGGCATAGCGTGAGCTTCTAGGGGTCCCTGTGGTTCGTTGCTGTGCCCTGTTATACATTCCTTCGGATCTCCACCCTCGGTAATTCTCTTCCCTTAGGGCTAGGAGGTTTTTGCGTGCGTCCTCAGGCAGATCCCTCTTACAGTCATAAGGTTGGGTCACGGAAGGGCAGAGGAAGCAAGCCCTTGCAGAGCGAACAAAAACGTCCTTGCGGGGCGGAAATGGAGAATACTTGGGTGCGGGTGGTCCAGTAGTTCCCTGGGAGGTATAGGATGGGGGCCCGGATGGAGGAAAACTGAAATTGACCGCGAGGACATCTCCCGAATCGGCGTAATGAAGTGATGCATCCATGTCTGACTCCGTGGAGCTTTCCAAAAGGGCTTGGTTGGGTTTACGCAGTGGAGTTGTGTGTCCTCTGGTTATATTAGCGTTGCGCCTGGAAGTCTTGTAGGTTTTTCCATAACCACCGGCGTAGGTAACAAGCCTTCGGAAGGAGTATTGCGGGTTTTCCGTGTGGTAGTTGCGCACATGTGTCCGAATGGAAGGGAGCGATCCCGTGATGAAGTGACGTTTAAGCCGTCCTTCGAAGAAGAAGTTTCCACCTCGGTAAGCCTTCTTCCGTAGGTCGTCTACGAAAGCCGATTTGGTCATGTTGGAGCTCTGCCTAAAGGATATGACTTCCTGGTGGGCGTCCATTATAACGTCATCCGTGGCGTAAGTTTCCAAGAGGTTATGAACAACCTGAGGGTATGAACTGAGGAGCTCACGGTTTTGAGCATCCACGAGGTCAGTTGTGCGAGATATCTTCGAAAAAACTCGGTCACGCGCCTGTCCTGTAAGGAAGAATTGGAAAAGTACAGAGAGGTGCCCTCGTGGACACCGTTCTGATCGCAGGCCATACGGAACAAACTGAGAATCCTAAGGACAGCAATGGGATCGGAACCCGAGAACTTTTTCGTAATGGTTAGTTGCATCCATTTAGCCCATTTGGCGACTCTGCGAGGCATCGAACCAGATTATTTTGGCGGAACTTTCGGCCAGCCGGTAATTCCGGTAGTCTAGAACCTTAAGGAAAAGTTCGTTTGTGGTTGTCAGTGGTTTGAGGCCTCGAACGGCAGCCTCATCCACTTCCGAGTCGGTCGTTTCGGTCGAGGCCGATTTGGAATCACTCGTGTCCGAATGGTCTCTTCTCTTGCTTCTTCTGTTCTTCTTTCTCCTACGGTTGCTTCTTTTCTTCTTTCCAGCGGAGTAGGGACCTAAAAGATCGATCTCTCTATCCGATCCGATGGAGCCCTGAGGTGGCTGTACCTCGAACAATCCGTCGGCTTGGGCAAGTGGTATCTCTTCTAGACGCCGAGCTTCTCTTCTGCTACTAGATTGGACCACCATGTGTTTTTCCTGATGGTATTCCCGGCGAGGGGCGGATAATGCCTCCACTCCGGGGGGTTCGGTAGGGGGTTTCAATATGGAGACCGGATTGTTAATTTGTGGTGGGGTGGTCCTAGGGACCAAATTGCCTGCCTGGCGGGTGATTTCTCCTTGAACGGCCTGTGGGAGGGAGTCTATGAATAATTCAGACTCCATTACCTTAGGGACGATTCGCGTGATGTGGTAATCCGTATGGTCAGCGATCGCCGTAGCAAGTCGCACGTCCAAAATGGAATTCACATGGGCTGAGCAGAGCTCACGGAGACGGAGCCAGAGAAGCTTGCCAAGCCTTGCGGGCATGTTTTCTCTAATTCCTTCGGTCTGGTGGGTTTCTCCTTGAGATGTCCCTGGCGTAGAGGTGGCCGTGGTGAGGCGTTCTCGTAAACGCGCTGCCACCGTGGGTTCTCGTCAAATCCTTTCAGTGTTATCCTGTGGGGTCAGTACTTCTTGCGGCCGGCTCGTCGTTCTCTTGCGTTTGCTAGCGGTATCAACCTAAGGGTCGGGCGATATGGCCGGTGTTGTAGTCGCACTTCGTCCTGGCGTAAGAGTCCCATGGTCTGGTCGGTTCGGTGTGTTTCCTGCATTCAAAATGGCGGTTGCTTCTGTATTTCTGGTCCGTTAGGGAATTAAAACAAAGGTTAGAATCCGGATTATTCTTCGTTCCAGTGGTCCGTTCATTTATTCTTTGAGGTTTCTAATTCGGGAGACCAAAAAGTAACGTAATGACGGGTTCAGTCAGCGCACGGGTCTCGACCGGTGGTAGCGTGGTAGAGCGGGTCCTAAGGTTGGAATCCTTGACGGCGGCACTCCCAAAGTACTTAGTGCAATGGGATGGCGTTTACTGCGTAGTCCTACAGGTTGGAGCTACGGAAACGATGGCTTGAAGACCAAAGGGTGGGACTAATATACCAAAGGGGGTTACTTAGTATCCTAACGGTGCCTACTGTACTCTAAGGGAGAAGCGTCACTCGAGCCAAGTAAATAGTACGGGCGAGGCGCTGAGATCTCCCTGGCACTGTAGTGTTAATCTACTCCACTAATTAAATTAAATTAATAATCTACATGAGTCCACCGGAGGTTGACCCGTACACGTGTCACCTGCAAGATCCTTCAGTGCCCGGCAGCTTATAGGGATCAACCGCTATCATGGCTCCTTCTCAATCTCGAGGCAGTTGAAACTGTTGTTATATACGTTCGGGCCCATACCGATATGGTAATTGACTGGCCCAAAGCCGAACGGATTCGCTTCCCCCTTCGTCCCTGGACCGGTCAAACTGAGACATCCCAATCGAGTGGTGTACCGGAGAGTTATAGGCGTACCTGAGCAGTTGAACATACACGTCCCAGTTCGGTAGATGTTTTGCAACGAAAAGTTGCAGGCGTTGTGAGGACGTATTTGAGGCCGAGTGCGGTACAGATAAACTCCAAAGAATTCCAGAAGAACTGGGTACCATTGTCGGTCAAAAAGTAATTGGGAATACCGTAGGTGTAAACCCAGCGTTCTACAAACGCTTTGGCGATGACTGGTGCGGTCGTGAACCGAGGTGAGATAGCGCGGCATATCTTGCTGAACCGATCGGTGATTACCAGTATGTACCGGGAACCGTTAATGGACTTCGGAAATGAGCCGACGATGCTCAAGGCGACAAATTCCAGGGGAACTGCGCTGCTAAAGAGCCTAAGGTACTGTTGCGACCCATAGTGGGTACCCCGCACGTGATCACAGGAGAGAAAATACCGAACGGTTTGGAAAGCGTAGTTAGCCCTGTGCAGCCAACAGAAGTTCCAGCGTAGGGACTCGCACTTCTTGGTGGCATTTGGATGACCAGCTAGTCGTGGGTAGTGCACCAAGTAGTGAACCCGTGATCAATGAGAGCTGCGAACAAACGTTTACATGGAGCTGTCCAGACGGGGGCGATGCGCCAAAAAACCGTCCCAGTTGATACCGAAGCAGGAGGAAATATGCCAGATGGTTCTCCAAACGGCTTTACAGAAAGCGTCATGAGTTTGAGCTTGAACGAATTATTCATCATTGATCGGTGAAACATCTGTCTCCTGGGAGAAGAAAGCCAAAACCGGTCCGGGGACGAAGGGGGAAGCGAATCCGTTCGGCATTCGGCCAGTCAATTACCATATCGGTATGGGCCCGAACGTATATAACAACAGTTTCAACTGCCTCGAGATTGAGAAGGAGCCATGATAGCGGTTGATTCCTATAAGCTGCCGGGCACTGAAGGATCTTGCAGGTGACACGTGTACGGGTCAACCTCTGGTGGACTCATGTAGATTATTAATTTAATTTAATTAGTGTAATAGATTAACACTACAGTGCCAGGGAGATCTCAGCGCCTCGCCCGTACTATTTACTTGGCTCGAGTGACGCTTCTCCCTTAGAGTACAGTAGGCACCGTTAGGATACTAAGTAACCCCCTTTGGTATATTAGTCCCACCCTTTGGTCTTCAAGCCATCGTTTCCGTAGCTCCAACCTGTAGGACTACGCAGTAAACGCCATCCCATTGCACTAAGTACTTTGGGAGTGCCGCCGTCAAGGATTCCAACCTTAGGACCCGCTCTACCACGCTACCACCGGTCGAGACGCGTGCGTTGACTTAACCCGTCATTACGTTACATTTTGGTCTCCCGAATTAGAAACCTCAAAGAATAATTGAACGGACCACTGGAACGAAGAATACTCCGGATTCTAACCTTTGGTTTAATTCCCCAACGGACCAGAAATACAGAAGCAACCGCCATTTTGAATGCAGGAAACACACCGAACCAACCAGACCATAGGACTCCTACGGGAGGACGAAATGCAACTACAACACCGGCGATATCGCCCGACCCTCAGGTTGATACCGCTAGCAAACGCAAGAGAACGACGAGCCGGCCGCAAGAAGTACTGACCCCACTGGATAACACTGAAAGGATTTGCCGAGAACCCACGGTGGCAGCGCGTTTACGAGAACGCCTCACCACGGCCACTTCTACGCCAGGGACACCTCAGGGAGAAACCCACCACACCGAAGAAATTAGAGAAAACATGCCCGCAAGGCTTGGCAAGCTTCTCTGGCTCCGTCTCCGTGAGCTCTGCTCAGCCCATGTGGATTTCATTTTGGACGTGCGACTCGCTACGGCGATCGCTGACCATACGGATTACCTCATCACGCGAATCGTCCCTAAGGTAATGGAGTCTGAATTATTCATAGACCCCCTCCCACAGGCCGTCCAAGGAGAAATCACCCGCCAGGCAGACAATTTGGTCCCTAGGACCACCCCAACACAAATTAACAATCCGGTCGACCCCGGCTAAGTACCATCTGAAATGGAGGAATGACCTGAAGGCCAGAGCGGAAGAAGCCGCTAGAGAGTTATCGAAGACGCAAGCTCGCTATAAGCGAAACTATGACGCCAGAAGGCGAAGAGGAAATCCGGCAATCCGAGTAGGAGGTCACGTCTTCGTGCGAGTCGAAAGACCTGACAAACAGGAAGAATCTCGTCATAAGTTGTTGCCGATAGCGGCTGGACCCTTCAGAGGGGTGGACCTCAATGAAGACACAGTGATCATCAAGACAGGTGAGGACGTTGAACATGTATCGCGCGATCGCGTTGAAGTCGCACCTGACCCGCAAGTGGAAGTCCAGGTATCTGGTAGAACTAAGGAGGCAAGTGCGACGGAAGGTCAAGGCAAAAGCCCAAGTGACTCTGGGGAGAGTGAACCGCCATCAATGGCTCGAGCGGAGGAGAAAGCTCCTGATCTCCCACCGGCGGCGGTTGCGTATGCCAATCACGGACAGTTTCCGAAGTATCGGGATGTGCCCCGTGGCATGCGCACACCCGTAAGTACAGAAATGGAACCTGAAAGCAGGAAAGATGTTTTGGACTTTGGCCCGAAGGACTTGGAAACGAGTGCACGCGAAAACGCGCCGTTGCCGCTTCAGGCTGAACCTTCAGGTGAAGCGCCACTCGCTGTTCCGCCGATATCGGCTCCCATCCCTCGTGGGCAAGAAGAAGAAGAGGTATCGCCTCCTGTCGTGGAGCAAGCACCATTGTCCACCCAACAGCGGTCAGAATCGGATACACCGAAGGAAGTTCGTCCACGAATGGAATTGAGAAGTAGCAAGAAGTACGCTTCTATGGAACCTGGAAAACAGGATAGCTCTTTATCTGAGAAAGGTTCTCAAGGAATGAGTACACTGCCCCTGCGGGCAGAACGACAGTTAGTTGACGAGCGAAGGCTTAGCGACGCTGAGACTGCTAACACAGAAACGCTTGGGTCAGCCCTATGGCATTTCAAACCTGTTAACAGGAGTCTCGCGCCCACAGCGAAAGCTTTGGAAAACGCCCAGGAATATGTTATGGATCGCATATGTGAACATGGCGAGCATGAAGATACCAGAGAACTACTGTATCGAGTCCGTTGGTACGGTTTAACTCCGGAAGCGGATACGTGGGAACCTATAGATCATATCCCCCGTTCGCAGCTCGTGCGAAATCATCGATGCATGCGATTACCACTCCCCAGGGAGATGCACTCCTCGATAAACGGGCTCATGGGCACATCCAATTTCTGAGTATGGGCTACAAAGGTAGTTAAAACTCGAAAGGCGAGAAGAAAACAAGAGGTCATGTGGAAGAAACTTGAAAACACGTAAGCACAGGACATTTACTGATTATCACCTAGGGCAAACTCGAGAAGCGAGAAGAAGGATTGAAGAACTGGAGAAGCGAGAAGAAGAAGTTTAGAACTCGAGAAGCGAGAAAAGATGAAGACTAGAAGATAAGAAGGGAACGTGAAGACACGAAGTCACCGGAGTATTATTGGTATCAAGATACCACCGCAACGGTGTTGACTAGGAGTCTTTTCTAGGATCATCAAAGAGACGTGCGAGCACGCAGGTTCGCAAGAAGCTGTGCGCGATCACCCTCAACTTGGTCCACGGGAAAGCCCGCATCTAATAGGAACTGCCTCAGCGGATCCAAGCCTGGATCTTCGACCGGCACTGCACTTGGTTGTTGGGTACACCCATGAAAGTTCTCTTGAGCAACTCCCGCCGCTGCCGATTGATCGACGGAAGTCGCTACGCCTGCCAGCTCTGGCTCGTTCTCGTAACCGAGTTCAGCCTCAGCTCCCGGCGCTTCCTCATACGGTTCCTCTCCGTTCTCGGATGGAGTAGCACCGTACACGTGTCCAGTAAGCTGGTTCGGTGGAATGTCACGCGGGTTCTCCCGAAGAAAGTGAGCCTGCTCGGAGGTGATCAACTGGCGCATCCACGGGTCGTACCAAACGAAATCTCCAGCACTTGCTGTTCCTCAAGGAGAATGGTCGTGGCGTCTTGCACGGGTTCCGCGAGCGGATTGATCAGCTGGCACTCCAGACCAATCGACACTGTCGATCAAATCTACAAGATGGAGGAAGTCGGCATGGTTCACACGGGATCACAGGACAAGGGAAAGATCGAGTTCCCTCGCATATTTTCGCGCTGTGGGCGACATGCACCAAAATCTAAAGGTATCATAAGCATCCCAGAGGAGGAAGACGGCCATCTTGGCGATAAACTCGGTATAAACCACCGTCCAATATCCCGAGAACGGGTCGTGAACCAACGCGGACCCGATGTAGGAGATCGCCGGTTGGAGCTGCACAGGGCAACCACGAGAACTCTCGATCGCCGCCCAATGCTCCGGAATACCGATGTAGTGCCCGAAGCGCGCGTTCCGCCGGATGCGGTCAATCTCGATCATTTGATGCGGCACCAAATAGCCCAAACGCGATCGAGTACGACGTTCCCAACGGGGATAATCCCAATAGGGAATGTCACGCTTTCGAAGGAATCCGAACTCCGCACGAAGAAGAGGTTGCTGAAGGCTAAGAGCTGCATCACGCACACCGCGCACACCGCGCCAACCGCTTACATCGACTTCAACGAGTGTCTCGATATACGAGTAACCTTCACCGTCGGTACGGGCTTCCCAGGTATCTAGTTCCCAGTCCTGCGGGAGGAGAACCGTACTGATGAATCGGTGAAGACGCTGGTAAATCAGCTTGGTGAACCGCGTACGGGCTTCGGGTAAGGTTTCAGTTGAATATCGCGCAATGGCGTTGTCTGGCAAAGCAATATGGCTCGCCCAGTCGACGCTATAAATCGCGTGTTCCGGAATACCGTCGGGGAAGTACCCACCATGTAAATACTGTGGTATCAACGCATCATCGCGGATAGCAACTGGATCAAACCAGGGCGCTTGCGCGAAAAGGTCAACGCTGTCGAGAGGATCTCGTCCGTAGAAATCCGCAGGGTGCGGGTAGCTCCGCTGATCACGACGAGAAGGAGCTCGTATCACACCCGCAGAGGCGACGTAAGCCGCGTTCGGCATCGGAGCCACGGTTGGCTGAGGTAACGGTACCGACCGGAATCCGGTGTATGGTTTGGGGAACGAACGGTATGGACCGAGTTGAGCAGTAGGCTGCGACGCATAACCAGCAGTGTTGGACGGAGCCCCAGAAGGCACATCCTCGGAGAAGGGCTGGAACGGGTTGGACCCGGCGTTCGGATCCATCGCGAGAGATCGAGCTGAAGAGCGGTGAGCAACAGAATGCTGTTGAGAACTGTAAGAGTAGGTCGGGCGGCGAGGAATTCGTGATGACGATGAGTACCCGGAACACTGGTCCGATTGCGTATAAACGCTTCTTGCGTCCCCCATGGTTCGCGCCTAACGAGGGGGGTGTGTAGTGTTCTACTATGTCGGGGAATCCGATAGGTTGGTTTTTCGCGAAGTCGCGGTTGGAACTCATAAGTGAGTGTTATCATCAGCATTATGATATGAAACGGCATCCCGCATAGGATGCCTAGAGGCAGAATGTCTTAGTGTAACACGTGGCGTCGTGGGTCCAGTGGCTTACCACGGCGCGCGCATAGTTGCGACCCTTCCTAGGGGAATGCCATATTGGCAACGGCGCATGTAGTGGCGACCCAAGTAGAGGGCTTTACTACCCTTTGTAGCTAGACGTCCATTAGGGACCATACCCATACAGTGGTTTGGCTAAGTGGCTGACCACTGGGTATTATTTATATATTTATTTGAGCACTCACCCTGGTACACAGTATATAGTGTACCATAGGTGAGCGCCGACTCCAAGTAAAGGGGACCACATGGGCATCATGACTATTCTGTTCCTCGCTTAGGATTCCTTAACCGGAGATCCGGACGAGCTATAATAGATAGTCAGCCCCCAACCACTTTACGAGCCGTCTCGTACCTACGTTCCATCAACGTTTTACAGTTGCACTGTTCACCCTCGCTGGCGAGTAGTGGCCTTACACCCCAATTCCAGCTCGCTGGTGTTGTAGCTCTACCACCCCTTTTCCTTCGCCGCAAGCGACCCATCGGCAGTCCGAACGCTGTCGCAGGTGTCTGCTCTCTCCGTTAGAGCGGATACTACAATTTCTATTTCGGGAGAGAAACCCCGCGCCACGCAGAAGGAATACATCTCTCACGTCAAGTATTCCTTCAACTCTGAAATACAAGTAGACTCTCATTGGGAGCTTCACCATAAAAACAAGGTAATCGTCTTTTACCTTGTGAATGTGGTACAATATAAGAAAAGAGAGCCTTGGAAACTAGCAGAAGTGCAGGGATACTGGCAGACCTAATTAAGTCGTAATGTATCAAAGATTATAGGGCACCCGCAGCATTAAGCTCTGGCCCGGAGTAGCAGGTTCCGACGATCCACGAGCTGATGGATACAAGCAGTGTGAAGATTCAAGCGCAAACGGCAAGGAGACACCAAAAGATTGGGATATTCGAACGTAACAACGGCATATTCAACGCCGTGTTTCTGTGATTCGCGAACGAGTTCAATACAACCAACACGGATATGCTTGTCAATAGAGCATCTTTTCAGAAGGACGCGGTCATCTGCTCAAGTACGCTCAGCTCGTTTCAGCTGGCAAAAGGCTGCTCTGCGTTGATTCTGGGAGTATCTTCCACCCTTTTCACTTAGTCTCTGCTCGACGCCCAATGAGAGCAGACTTCCCCGCGTTTTATTCAAAATCTCATGCGCTTACACGCCAGTAACACAATACCGCCACGCATACTTACACCCAGTTCAGAAATGTATATGTACTTCAACAGTAGCTCGAGCAATGCCCTCAGGGAGTAGGTTGAAGCAACCGTCGCAGAAGTGCTGCCACATCATATTCCGTGCAGACGATGGGCAAGAAGACGTCCCATGAATGCTGTCTACGAAGAAATCAGGTCCGCACCGAAAGGCCCACTTACAGGAGTATTGTTGGCAGCCAATGTTGACGACCATGTGAGGGGAATGAAAGAAAATGTTGATACCCCCAGAGGCAATTCTAGTAGGCCCATTTGGGTCGGTTTGAGCGATGTATTAACCCCCTTCCCAGGTGAGCCGCCTCAATCCAGCGAAAAATTTCACTCTGCTCTGACGGACTTTCATTCAACCAGAAATCCAGACAAGAATATGGCCATCTCCGTCCAATCAAGCGAGAGGTCTTCTGGAACCGAGGTCAAGTCCACTCGCCAAGAAATATTCGCTGCGGTGTATGATCGTCTAATTAATGCATGGGTGTCCCTTTTTAAGCTATGTCAAGTCCCTTCGTATATTCTGGACGAGCCTTTGTAAGCTGAGCATGTCTCTTACTGGTCGGGGGCAAATGACGAGGTTCCCGAAGAATAAAAGACTCTCGACGAAAACTTCATCATTTCGCAGGTTTTATAAAAGATAAAACAAATGGTGGACGGGGAGCAAAACATGAAGGCAAGATAAATCTAGTACTGGTAGTAGGACGACCAGAAGGACCTCATATGGAAAGACTCCTTCACCACACAGTTCACCGTCGTACGCCTTCTGTTATTTCTTATGATAAGTATTTCGAATCATGGACACTGATGTGAAGGGAGCTTGCTTTCGGAGCGGTTCTGTAGCTCAGAATACTCCCGTTTTTCCGACCAGTGAAAGAAAAAGAAAACCGAAGAGTACTTTGGAAACTGATGAAGTTCTTTATGGATTCGAGGAGGGAGGTCTTCAATGGCAGAATACGTTGAATCCTGGTAATTGAACGAGGCTTGATTTGAGCGCATCTTTTAGAGAGGTCAACTCTGCAGTATGAAGCAAAAAACCGTGCGCACCGTGACGATGATTGCCTGAGTTCCGAAAGATGGGTTCATGAGCGGATCTGTCCCTCGCAAACAGGAATTTGCAGCGCAGTTTGGACCCATTTACCTCTGTGAACGCTTGTACGTTTTCTGATGCAGCATTCAGTATCGACAACCATCAATGCTACAGTCAAACGAAGATGATAACTGGAATGCTTGCTTGTTTCAGATGGAAATCAGCAGATATATAAAATGGTTGACGAAACTAGCAATAAGCAGCGGCACGTTAGTTTTGAGAATATGTGCATTTGAGCATTGTGGGCTCGGATTGCAGATGAGCACATGAAAACAGTAGTAAAAAATCTAAAATAGCACTGAAGACCCGATAATAGGCAGCAGCAGAGAATGTAGGCAAAGCCTGGAAAAGGCGGAAGCCGCGTGGCTAGAGAACAGTAATGCAGAAAACGTACGAGTCTAGAAGAGAAATGAAAGAAAAAGATGTGTGTACGAAAGCGGGAGAATAGAGGAAGAAAGGAAGAATCGTGGGGAATAGAGTGAAAAAGGGAACCTACTCGAATATGTTCTTTGTCGTTAAACCTTACTCAGAGACGCTTCTACTCTCGGCTGCAGCCGTCAAGCCCTTCCCGTAAAGATTACACTGTGGCACTGACAATAGCCCAAGCGACAAAAGTAACCTACTTATCGCACTGCTGTGTGCATAGTTTGGGTTCCTGAGCATATGAAGAGAGGCCCAAATTCGTATCAAAGAGCCGGTCGGATATCAGCACTGCTACAGTGCCACAGTGGTCACAACATTAGTTGCCTCCATCGAAAGTCTGTTTCAAAATCAAATCCCTCGCGCAAATTCTCCAAAACTCGCCCTTTGATTCGGCATTAAAACTAACAAAATCAGTGTGAAAAAAGCATTGATAGCATTACAGACAATCTTTTCCCAGCAATCTTTGATACAATTTTTTAAACCAAAAACTGTATCAAACTACCTTCCTTGCCCAGAAACCATTCAAGCCCACATTCCCCAAATGTTTTCGATAGGGTTGAGGTCAGGAGAGCGTGCAAACTATTCCATAACCGACATATTTAGACTACTACACCATTGTTTCCCAGAATTAGACTTATGCACAGGTGCATTATCTTGCTGAAAAAGGAATTCTTCTCCCTGCATACAGTATGCAAAAGGTAGAAGATAGTGTTCTAGAACCTCAGCACACTTCCCAGAGTTCATAGTAGTTTCAACAAATGCCATATCAGTTGCTCCCTTCGTATAAATTCCATCCCAAACCATTAATGATGCGCCTCCTGAATGCCTAATCACAAATTTTTTGTTTTCCTTTCGTAAGATCATGCCAATAGAATTTATAGCAATCTGGACTATCAAGGTTAAACTTTTTTTCGTCGGAAAAGATAACATAATTTCATTCCGTTTTCCAATAACCCTTTGGAGCACAGAATTCCACACGATTCTACTTGTGATTATCTTTTAAAAAAAGTTTTTCTCATTTTTGTGTACTTGAACGAATTTTGACGGCTAACTTCACGTCATATAGTAGATCTTGATAGAGGCAAATTTAGATTTTTGAACATGTTTCGGGAAGATGATGTGTTTCGGCATAGTTCTCGCTTAATTCCACGCTTATCGGCCCAGGATAGTGAGGTAGGACGGCCGATTGAACGCTTTGTTCCGTATGTAGCGGGTTTTTTTATGAAGATGCTGATTGTTTTTGGGCTGCGCTTTAGTTTTCGGGCTATATCTGCTGGAATCATACCCTGATCTGCTACTTTCATGATTTGCAGCTGTTCAGAACGTGTCAGAGGCGGGCCACGAGCCATAATTAAGCTAATGAATGTATAAAGGATATACCTTTGAAACAGTGTTACTGACTTTGTGGTTTTATTTGCTGTGAAATGTGCTCTACAGTACGTAAAATGCGTTTTTGGCGCAGTTTTGGTAAAGAGATATGTTTCTGAAACGCACTGTACCTGTTTATCTTTGCGTACACAAACTGGCTCTCGGTAGTTCATGGTTGAGCCCGTCCTAAAAAACAAAAAATTAAATGCAATCAAAACTGGTGCTCAAAAAACATCTATACTTCTTTTGTGAATTAAAAATTCGCACTCAAAGTAAAATCAATCCTACAAAATTGCGCGTATATGCCCAAACTATAAGTATAAGATATCACCCGGGTCGAGGGGTGAGCTTTTCCTGAGTGATGAAGCCACGTCCCAAGCGAAAAGACAAATGAGATTCCGCCCTGCTTGAGGGTGAACATATCATGTATCTAGACTCATACTCCCAACAAGAATTCACCTTGTAGGTTCGGTGTCCTCTGAATATCGCTATACTTCCGCCTCATACTCAGTAGAAGACAAACATGTTATCACCCAATCTCTGAGGCTATAGTTCTGCCTCTCGGGAGATATCACGCACTCGCTTCGCTCGGAAAATATTATTCTCTGGACCCCCTTGGTAACATATACAACTCGAATCTTGGTTTTTCAGGTTCAATCCATTAGAAGAGTTTTAAAGTGAAGCGCTGTTTGTAGATACAAAAAATTTGAAGTCACCAATGCAGTCCACCAGTGAACAAGGCACACACAACAAGGTTCTATAATTTCTTCATTGCCAACAACGGCACACGTTTCTAAGTACTTTTCTAAAGCCACATGATTAACGGGATGCCACCAGTACTGATGGCCTACAATGTGATGCAGAGCTCAACCTTAATAACGATAATAGCCATAATTCCTAGCACAAAGCTCAATGACTCCTAAAACAGACCTCATCCCAGTAATATAGCCGTATTGTCGTACCAGCGGCAGCAATAAGAGAAAAATATATGCCAACTAATAAAAAACCCTTTCTGCTCCAGAACGGTGGAAGCAGTCAAAACATTAGGTACAAGAAAGGTTCGACGGAAATGAAAGCCTTTGCTAACAACGAACAACTCGTCGGCGTTGGCACCAATAATAACAGCTCTGAGGTGTCAAATTTGTCGAAGGAAGATTCGACAACCGAGAGAAGCACTGTACAGAGAGCTCGCTAAGCTAGAGAAGCGATGAGTAGAAAGAGTTTGGCTGTGATGTTCCATGACACTCGTCTAAACCAAGGACATGTGTCGAAAAAATGTCATCAAAACTAACAATCAAATTAGAATGCCGACAGAGAAAAGTGAAATTTCTTGCTCTATGAGATGAGCTGATGCCTCAATGGTTCTCAACAGAAAAAATGTTATTTTTTTCGTAAAAACGAGAAAATGAATGACGGCAATGAGACGCGTACTAAACAGACATTCTCCGTACTAATAGATCGAAAGTGTGATTTTATAGGACTCATATTGTAGAAGGCCATCTCATATTGCAGAACGCTGCGCAGCGAGATAGGGGATGAAAGGCCACAAAGAGCCAGTATCACAACGGGAATGAAGAAATATTTGGCATGACGTCAAGGCTCGAAGCCTGCAAGGCACGTACAGTGCGTTTCATAAATACATCCCTTCACAAAAACCGCACCCATTTCATCCACTGTAGAGCACATAGTGCACCAAATAAAATCCTCCAATTCAAAAAAACTGTTTCAAATCTGTATCTTTTATACAATTTATAGCATTTATACGGCTCGTGGACACCCTCTGACACGCCCTGAACAGTTTACAGTCATACATTTTGTAGAACAAATTATGATTCCCGTACAATTTAAGCTAAAACCTAAGCACCGTCAGAAAACAATCAGTAGTTCAAATAACAGCCCGAACATATACTGCAAAAATCGTACAACCTGTCGTCCTACCTCAACTTCTCCGGCCGACAAACGTGGAATAAAAAGGAAACTTTGCCGAAATAAGTCCCTTTCCAGAAAAACTGTGAGAAATCTAAATTTGTCTCTATCAAGATCCACTCTCTGGGGTGACGTCAAACACCAAAAAAAGTTCATGTACGCCAAAATGAAGAAGACTTTTTTCAAAGACAGTCACAAGACTATTGTGAGGAACGGTCAGCTTAGAAAGCGCACTGTTCAAATGAATGAAAATTTCATCTTCTCTGACGAAAAAAAAAGTTCAACCTCGACGGACAATATTGCTACAAATTTAATTAGCATGACCTTCGAAAAGAAATAAAATTTAGATAAGGCACTCAGGTAGAGACACAGTGATGATGTGGGTTGGAATATCTACAAAAACATCAACTGAAAATGCTTTCATTGAAATTGTTATGAGGCATGAAGAGCATGCGGGTGTTGTGTAGAACTACTTGCTATCGTTCCGGTACTGTATGTACGAGGAAGATTTTACTTATCAGCAGGAGAATGCATTTGTGCACAAGTCTAAAGCTATGAAAGAATATTTGCTGGTCTAAAAATGCCAGTCATGGAATGGCCTGCGCGCTCTTTTGACTTTAGTTCTATTGAAACCATTTGGGAAATGTTGCCCCGAATGGTTTATGCCCACGAAAGGCAATTTGATACATTTTTTAATTTGACAACTTGTGTCAACGATTGCTGGCGAAATATTAACAGTAAAGCCATCAAAATGTTTTATGGATTCAATGCCGAAGCGCTGTACAAGCAATATTCAGGCTAACGAAGCCAAAATACTGCACTTGCGTTAGAGCTAATATGATTTGAAAAAGGTTATGTTTCTAAAGAAATATTTTTTCTTGATATTTTTGTCACACTATTTTTATTAGCTGTATTATAGACAAAACATCAACCTACAGAAATTCTGGGGAAGGAACATATTTTTGAAACAGACTTAACAAGGACCCAAAAAGGCGCAGGGGAAAATAATTATTTCGACAATGAGTATAATACAATAGACGATGTACATGATGACGGCGATTTGTGATGGAAGCGTAAGAGTTCCGAATCGATAAAATGCTGTTTGAATTATTGACGTGACCGCAATGAAAGGAAGCACAACGGCTCTGTGAGATACGTTAAACTGAATTACCAGTCGATGCCATGCCCGGACTAGGAGTTTATGCGAAAGAGAACAGGATTGTGGTGATGCATTTGGCGAGGATGTTCATGGTCACGAAGAAGGAAGCGAGAGATATTTTACAGGGAAAGTAACGGAAGTAGAGCTTGCGCTCAGAATAAAAAATATCAGTTTGGCATCCATTTAGCTAGTCTTGTTAAGGAAAAGCGAGTTAAAT
The DNA here is from genome assembly GCA_030374765.1 of Agarophyton chilense. Taxonomy (NCBI): domain Eukaryota; phylum Rhodophyta; class Florideophyceae; order Gracilariales; family Gracilariaceae; genus Agarophyton; species Agarophyton chilense. The sequence goes on from JARGXX010000117.1 coordinate 302,086, forward strand.
AGATAGTTGAAGCAATGGAGACCTTCGTGAAAATATCGCAGCCAGAAATGCGATGTATCATAGCAATAACAGTCAAACGGGTGCCATTTTTCGTGAGTTGGACAGATCTCACGACAACTGTTGCGTAAGTTCCCGAAATGCTGAAAACCACCTCAATTCCACCACTGCTACCGGCCGAAATTGCCTTCATTGAGCCTAGACCTCCAACTCATCCCACGTTGGACCATAATTAAGCAACTACATCATCGTTGGTTCCTACCTATGCTACAAGAAACATTGCTTCTCCTGCAGACCAGAAAAACAAGATGAAATGTTTTCGATTTACCCATACCTATGATACCATTGTACTCAAATCCGTGTCTTTTATTCGTGTATACCTCCCGGAGTGTGGTAAAATAAAAACGCTGTGCAAAGAAGGTCTAAAAATCGTGCTACATTAAGTTTCTAGGTCAGCTTCTAAGCACTTTCATCTCCTTTCGCCTAAAAACCTCCAGGGTCAATTGAAGCTATTGGTCACACACTCCCTCCATTACGTTCGTCTAAATGAGTGCACATCTGACATCGATGAGCACGTGACCTAGGACAACCAGCTTCTTGATGAAATCATCCTCGAGATAGACGAGAAGTATAAGCGATCAGAGTACAAAGAGAATAGCAATCTAAACGAGAGAAACAATTGTAGGCCGTCAGAGCCACGATTTATGATGCAGCCCTCATGAGAAGTGAATTTTCTGCTGCGGCGTCTAGTGATGCCGCTGATGTCGAGAATACTGATAAACATCTATCCCTCTGCAAAAAACGAGAGCGCCTTGTCTCCATTTGTTTTGGTGATGTCGTTGTTTTTTTAAAAAAGCTGATATGGAGAAAGGAAGATTCCAACACTCGCCAATTTGATTTATAGGATCGAAGAGATGCCCTAGAGGCTGGAAAGTGACGTAAAGCTATTGACGTGAACAAAAAGATGGTTGAAATTATGAGTGCATTTGCCGACAAACTCAACTAGTATAACATTTCATCGTTTCTCGTTACGAAGCGCTCCGTTGTTGGTTCTCTTAATAGACTTATTTATATGATGTGTAATCGTGCGAGGAGAGAAGCTTAGACCTAAAGAAACTACATACCTGACGATGCTTGCTCTATATATGTGTTGTATTTCAAAAGCAGCGCTGATTACATGTAAAGTAGATTTACTGAGAATAAGAAGACAATCAATATCATTACTGTTAAACATCTGCTTGAGAACCTTTTAATTCTATTAAAATGAGACACTTGCTCTCATCACAGTATTTTGTTTCGTCTACTCCGCTTTAGGTGTGACCCACCCGGAAGGTATCTCATAGAATGGGCGCTGCGTGTAGGCAGCATTGCTGTAAATACATTACTCCTCCCAATTGACTAGAAAGCCATTCTTCAGTTTCGTTGCAATATTTTTGCTGTTCAACAGAGCCAAATCATGCCAGCGCCCTACTTTGGCTCCGTTTAGGTGAGACACGAATCAGTCTGTGATTTTCATCGTCTGACATGTTAAAGATTTCATTCTTTTATAATCAGAGTAACATGAACGCTGATTCACTAGAGGTCCTCCGGGTCCCTGCATTTTTATTTGGTGCAGCCAATGTATCCTACTCGCCAACCAAGTGGATTCTCAGCCTTTTCGATACAATTAGAGTAGTATGAAGGTCTTGCTCGGAGAAGAGAAGAATATAGTGTAGAAACAAAGCGCCCTTTCTAGCCGACAAATCTTCTAGCATCTCACAGAAAGTTTCACTCATCATGAAGTACTGCATACCAAACGTAGGTTGTAGATCATACCAAGTGCAATAAGATGATGTATTGCGCACAATCAGGCATCATGCAGTATTTCTGTCGCATCTGTGGCGGTTGCACTTCGTGGCAGCCGATTCTAATTTTATTTCCTGAGGCATTTTTCCGAAATCCCTCTTCGTAAAACGAAATTTATGAACACTCTGCTCCTTTGAACAGCTGCTCAAGTTGACCAGTAGCGGTAAATAAATTAGCCCTTGCAATCAAACGTAGTACATCTGATCTTGCTTTCCTTTCTCTCACCAAGACTACCACCAGTACTGCGGTAAAAACGTCTCCACCAACTGCTAGGAACCAAAAACTTTTCCTATTCTAGTGTTTTGCACTCACAGGGTCCGGTTTTGAAGTCATCTTGCCGTACCGTGGTGTTTGTTCAACCTATACTAGCCCTTTTCGAAGAAGAGGCTTTAAGGCTGATGCTGAGAGCTGCGGCAACATTTAGTTTGGTTATTGGATATATGGCGCTGTGTTTGGCAGTAGCCAACACAACGCAGATCATTTTGTGGTTTGGCTTATCATCTTATGAAAACTCGTTGCAAAACGTGGTGTGCTTTGTTATTGAGAACTATCTGGCAAGCTGACGAGTTTAGCGCGATTTAGCTTACGAGTTGAGACGTTCGGGTACGACTTATTTTGAAGCATTTACTTATCTGATGTAACCATCCGGTAACACACCCTTCTTTGTCCTCAAGCGCTAGAACGGAGCTCATCTTTGGAATAGATTGTGGTGGCGTTGAGGCCGCAGCGCACATATTGGTTAAGTTCGTTCACCTTTGCATATATCGTAGACTTGTGGACACAGGAGTGCACACGTGTAGCGGCAATAAAGTAGGCTGCTGGGTTTGTGTGCTCCCGGGCTGTGAGCTTGACAAAAACTAATTGTACATGCGACGGCTTGAGCCAAGAGCTGTTGAGACCAATTGCAGCGAGACGATATTGGCAACCGTTGGTTAGAGATTAAATGAGATGGTATCCGTAGGACAGACACACAAATTGCACATGCTTTCCATGGATCACAGCTTTACGTGTGATAACAGTTAAGTGTTTTTAACCATATTGTATGAGTTCCTGTGCTTCTGGTGCTTCTGCTACAGTTTTGGTTGATGTTGAGGTTTCGCTCGCATTCAAGGAGTCATATTTCTTTACACGTAATCAGTAGTGCTCTGAAAGCCTTGATCGGCAGTTTCGTTACGATTTGATCCCAATTCTATCTGTTTTCCATAATGTTTCATATCTACTTCTACTAGCACAACCATCGTTGCCCTGCACGCCACACATCCGCGTTCAGCACCAGCCCCCGGATTACAGCGGCCAATCTGTGTCAGTATCCACTTTTGTAGTCCCAAGAGGTCATATGCCTCCGCACACACGCCGTCATACTCGTGTGCTTCGTTTATCAATATTTCGTTTTTCTCGGCACACAATGTTCGTTTTAGCAATCATTCGTTTCCATAAAGCACACACACTGACATTAGTTGTGCACAGGGGAAACCTCGTTTTTGGGTTTGCGTTACTGTTGATAGCGAGTCTAGTTGCAGTATCTAATGTAACACCTGCCTTTCGACGTAGCCGCACCAAACCTGTTGAAAATCTTCGCCCTCCCAAAAGATGGGGTAAATTGTTAACTCTTTATTTTCGTGCGATGCGTCGCGCGTTGCCCGCGTCGTCGCTGCCTCCAACCTTTCTTGTAACCGCTTTTCGTATTTGGTTACAGGGGTACAGCTGCAAGGGGAGCTTCAGTAACGTGCTTGGTTTAATCCAGGTCACGCGCCAGACTTTTAATCGTGTCGCACTACATCTGACGTGACGCTTTAGGTGAGATTCAGTTTTATATTCTTTGTAATCGTCGCTTGTTGAGCGAGCACAGCAGCACAGCGCCGGTGCGCCGGTTACAAGCGCCTGTTTGGGCAGAAACGCCGGTTTAGGCGCAGAACCTGGCTTGAGCGCCAACACCGGCGTGGGAACGAACTCTATGGGGTTGCAAACACTGGTGTCGGTGCAAACGTAGGCATGTGTGCAAACGAAGGGTGCAAATGAAACGCTGTGCGCTGCTGCAAAAAGATCATGTGCGTAGCGTGTGGCCGCGCGTGCGTGGGTTTTGACGTAAGCGCGCCGGCAGTAGGTGTGTAATCAGGTGCGAAAGCGTGTTTATGCCCGAGGAAGCGGCCGAGAGCACAGAGCTCAATTTGATAATTGCGGAAAGTATCAATGCGGAAAGAAGAAGATTATTGGCTGCTTAAATAGAAATCTCGTTTTCTTGTGCTTAGTTCTACCGTCAAACTTGTACATATGTACCAGAGAATGATGAGTAGGGAAATCTTGCTTGAGTTTTCTAATATATAAAAAATGCTCCATATCGGAAAAGAATAAAGATATGTGGTGTACATAATGGAGCTGTCCGGAGCATGGTTACTGGCTTTCACTGATTCTTATCCTTTTTGGATTGAAACAAACAAAAATAGCATGGAAACAGTATTCAAACTTTACACAGAAAGGAATGAGAGTTATTGTGCTTGTCCAAAATGTGAAGGAGCAACGATTACGGTTGAGTCTTGTAAGCTGCCAGGGCCTGAGGTATCTTACAGACCTCACGTGGACTGGTCGACCTCAGATAGACATATTTAGAATTTTATTTTATTTAATTTAGAGTGATAGAATAGCTTCACCGTGCAAAGTAGATCCCAGCCTCTTGCCATTGATATTTACTTGGTTCGAGTGACGCTTCTCCCTTAGAATCAGGTAGGCACCGTTAGGATTCTAAATTACCCCCTTTGGTACATTAGTTCCACCAATTGGTCTTCAAGTCATCGTTTCCGTAGCTTCGTCCTGCAGGACTATGCATTAAACGCCCGCCCATTGCACCAAGCACTCTGGGAGAGCAGCAGTCAAGGATACGGACCTTGGAACCCGCTCTACCACGCTACCTCAGGTTGAGACCAGTACGCTGACCTAGCAGTCATTGCGTTCCATTTCGGTCTCCTGAATTAGAATCCCTTATGAATAGTTGATCTGACCACTGGAAACAAGAATTGTACGGGCTCTAGCCTTTGGTTTCATTCCCAAACGGACCAGAAGTACAGAACCAACCGCCATCATGGATGCAGGAATCAAAACCAACAGACCAGACCACAAAACTCCTACGTCTGAACAAATTTCCAATGCAACGCAGACGATGTCGCCTGAACCACAGGGTGATACTGTTAGCGACCGCAGGAGCACAAGAAGCCAGCCGCAAGAATTACTCACTTCCCTGGAAACCCCTGAAAGGATTCGTCGAAAACCCACTGTGGAAGCTCGTTAACGAGAACTCCTCACCAGGGCGACCTCTAGGCCAGGTAACACCCAAGAAGAACCCCGTAAGACCGAAGGAATTAGAGAGACCCTTCCCGCAGAGCTTGCCGACCTTCTCTGGCCCCATCTCCGTGACTTCTGCTCAGCCCATGTGGATTCCATTGTGGACGTGCTGCTCCCTACGGAGATCGCTGACCATACGGAATATCTCCTTACGCGAATCGTCCCTAAGGTAATGGAGTCTGAGATATTCATAAACTCCTTTGTACAGGTCGTTCAAGGAACAATCACCAGCCAGTCACGCAACGCGGTCCCTAGGAGCACTCCACAAATCAACCATCCGGCTTCCATATGGCAAACCCCTATCGAACCCCCAAGAGTGGAGGTATTACCCGCCCCTCGCCGAGAACACCATCAAGATAATCCAGTGGAAGGACAATCTAGGAGCAGAAGCGAGGCTCTGCGTCTAGAAGAGAGACAGATTGTCCTACCCAAAGGACCATATGAGGTACAGCAACCTAAGGGCTCGATCGGATCCGATAGAGAGATCGATACTTTAGGTCCTTATTCCGCTGGAAAGAAAAGAAGTAACCGCAGGAGAAAGAAGAACAGAAGAAGCAAAAGAAGAGCCCATTCGGACACGAGTGCTTCCGATTCGGACTCAACCGAAACCACCGGCTCGGAAGTGAATATGGCTGCCGTTAGAAGCCTCAAACCACGGACAACCACTAACGAACTTTTCCTTGAGGTTCTAGACTACCAGAATTACCGATTGGCCGACAGGTCTCCGAAATATTCTGGATCGGTGGTTCGCAGAGTCGCCAAATGGGCCAAATGGATGCAACTAACCTCTACGGATAAGTTCTCGGGTTCCGATCCTATTACTGTCTTTAGTTTTCTTAGTTCATTCCGTACGGCCTGTGATCAGAATGGTGTCCGAAAGGGCACCGCTCTGTACCTTTTCCAATTCTTCCTCATAGGACAGGCGCGTGACCGAGTGGTTTCCAAGATATCTGACACAATTGACCTCGTGGATGCTCAAGAACGTGAGCTCCTCAGGTCATACCCTCAGGTTGTTCATTACCTCTTGGAGACATAAGCCACGGATGACGTTACAATGGATGCCCACCAAGAAGTAATCTCCTTCAGGAAGATCTCCAACATGACCGCATCGGCTTTCGCAGACGACCTATGAAAGAGGGCTTACCGATCTGGAAACGTGTTCTCCAATGGACGGCTCAAACGTCATTTCATTACGGGATTTCTCCCGGCCCTTCGGGCACATGTCCGTAATTACCACACAGAAAACACAACATACTCCTTCCGACGGCTCGTCACCTATGCTGAAGATTATCGCAAAACCTACAGGACCTCAAGGCGCAATGCTGATATATCCAGAGAACACGCAACTTCATTGCGTAAACCGAACCAGGCCCATTTGGTTAGCTTCACGGAATCGGACATGGATTCATCACTCCATTATGCCGACTTGGGAGATATCCTCGCGGTTAATTTTAGTGCCCCTCCTCCACATAGGCCCCCGTCATATACATCCCAGGGAACTATAGCCACCACTGGCCTACCTACATCCAAGTATTCCCACTTTCCGCCTCGAAAGGACTTTTTTGTTCGCTTCTCAACGTTTTGCTTCCTCTGACTTTCAATGGTCTAACCTTGTGACTGAACGAGGTATCTGCCTGAGGACGTACGCAAAAACCTCTTAGCCTTGAGGGAAGAGAATTACAGGGTGCAGCGGTCAGAAGGAATGTTTAACAGGGCACAACAACGAGCCACAGAGACCTCTGAATGCTCACACTATGCCACGCCTTCGGATACTCCGATCAAAGCCCCACAGGTCCACGCCATTGTAGATCCCACGGAAGACCCTGAAGAGGAATCTTATCCTCAGGATGAAACGGAAACCTCACCGGAAAACTCTTAGAGGGTCGACACGACGCAAATCCCCCCTCTTTAAGGCCCTGCCTCAACTAATTGGACTGTCATGAGCCAAGGAGCTCCTCACCTTCCAATACAAACAACTCACGATGGACCATTCAGGATGAACCAGAATTGGAACTCCGTAACGACTCTGTATGTATCCTCAGCAAAGAGAATTACAAAGTTCGAGTAACCATGGGACTTCGTTCCAACAAATCTCGAGTGACCACAGCCGTATTAGACACAGGAGCCGATCCCAACTTGGTCCATCCTAAGCTAATCCCACTGGGTTGGCAAGATTTAGTTCAGGCAAGGAAGACCCCAAGGATTACCGATGCGTCTCGTAGACCAATAGACATTAAAGAGATAATACCACTTTACCTCCAGGCAGGACAATTCAAAGTCCGCACGTGGTTCCTTCTATGTCCTAACTTGGGCGCTGAGTCAATCCTAGGGACGTCCTTCATCGATCGATACATTAAGGCCATTTGTCCAGGCTTTAGGAAAGTCGCGTTCTATCGCGCACCTTCCATCTCCCTAATTCTTTCCGCCCCAGGGCTAGAAGCTAACCTCAAACGAGCAATTATCTCCAAGAATACTATGTCGAATAAGGTTCGCCTGTCAAAGGCCATAACGATACCCGCGATGACCCAGATCACCATATCGCTCCATTACCAGTCTTCAGGTCTCGTGGCGATACAGAACCACCCGAAAACGGTTCTGAAGCACTTCTTCTTAACGACCAATGGAGTAATGGACATCCGCCCCAACAGGACCTTCTTGGTCACGGTCAGCAGCTTCCGAGATAGGCCCGTACGGTTACCTAAAGGTACAGTGATTGGCATCACTCTACCTGCGCCTGTGGCCATCATGGAAGCCCAATTGGATAACCTTTCAACGCCAAGTCCCGACGAGGATGTCGACTCCTGGGAGGGAAGAGTCGCCATCGGCGCAGAATTCGAATCCTATAGGTCCCAGGTACTTGATCTCCTCAGGGAAGGCCAGGCCATTTGGTCAGGTAGATTGGGCACAATCAGAGCCCCTACACACCGCATTGACCTTCAGGGTGATGCTAGACCCCAGTTCCAGCACCCATATCGTACAGGCCTGAAGGGTAGGGAGATTATCGCCGACCAGATGGACAAAATGCGCAGAGCTCACGTCTAAGAGACGGCGCCTCCTAACCAATCCGAATGAGAAAGTCCTCTTGTCCTCGCGACGAAGAAGGATGGCTCCGTCCGGTTCTGTGTCGACTATAGGAAGCTGAACGCAGTAACGAAGAAGGACTCATACCCGATACCCCGTATGGATGACGACTATCTAGATTGCTTAGGGGAAGCAGTCGTATTCACCACACTGGACGCTAACTACGGATATTGCCAAATCTCTTTGGCTGAGGATGCGAGAGCGCTGACAACCCTCACCACCCGGGGAGGTGTGCTCAGATTTACTCGTATGATTTTTGGTTTAAAAAATGCGCCAACGACCTTCCAACGGGTAATGGACATCATACTGTCCAGAATCAAGTGAAAGTTCGCCTTGGTCTATCTAGATGCCGTAATAATGTTCTCACAAACCGTGAAGGAACACCTTCGCCACGTGAGGACGGTGCTAACAATCCTATGGGACGCCGGAGTAACACTGAAACTCCACAAATGCGCCTTCTTCCAGGCCTCGGGTGGACTACCTCGGTCACGTCGTCCCCCAAGGATAGTGAAAGGTAGCCACACGGACCACGAATGCGATCCGCCAGGCTAAACCTCCCAGAACTCACACGGAACTACAATCCTTCGTGGGCTTGTGCAATGTTTACCGACGTTTCGTACAAGGGTCTGGTAAAATCTCGGCCCCTCTCAACGCAATTTTGAAGAAGAAAACACCTTCGGAGTTGAATGCTTTACCGAGGACAAATATCAAACGTTTCAGACCCTAACAGAAAATTTGCTGAACCCACCCAGACTGGATTTACCAAAACCCAATACGCCCTTTGTCCTGTTCACAGACGCTTCTGATGTCCAAGTGGGATGTGCACTGCTGCAGGAACAAGATTCGCCAAAGGAGTATCGAGCTATTGCATACTGGAGCAGAACGCTCACAAACACAGAGCGAAACTAAAGTACTACCGAAAAGGAATGTCTCGCCATCGTATGTCTGTATTAACACTCCGACAATACCCCGAGGGAACTAGGTTCACCATTAGGGAAGACCACGATTCACTCCGCTGGTTACTAAATATGACCGATGCATCAAGTCGCCTCGCTCGTTCGCGCCTTAGTCTGTCACAGTATGACTATGATATAACATTTTGGCCAGGCATCAAGCACCAGGCAGCAGAAGCACTCTCGCGATTCATTACCGACGGAACTGATAACATGCCATTGGACGATCTCAATCCTACTCCCTTCATTGCCAGCAGAATCGGCCTGAATAAGTCGGTATCGTGATCATATCAAAAAAACCCTGGGAGTCCTGCTCCACTCCACCTGTAGGAAATGATCAAAAAGGGCCTCATCTTCCTCGACGGCTAACTGGGTCCCACGGACGATATTCCGGATGCCCAGGTAACTTAGGAAACGGATCATGATGTCTGGAAGCGGGATTAGACGACCTTTAAAACCGGGTATGTGCTCTTTGTGTCTTAGCCTCCAATAGTCCGAACGGACATTACCACGGACTCTGTACTTCGCGGAATCTAGGAAGGCCATAAGGGACATCATGCCGAACTCAACGAAGAGTACCTGCCAGGAAAACAAATACCTTCGGTCATTATCATCGCCCATGAGTTGGGACGAATGATACGCCCCTACGGACGCCGTGGGAACCAAAAGAAGTGGCGAGATACGCCAGTAGAGAGCCCATTAGTTCTCATCCACGCGTGGAAGCGATAAGTATAGCGGAGGACGTTTGTCTGCGCTCAGGTCGTGAAACTCCGTCTGGGGCCAATAGAAGAAGAATTCCAGGGATTGACGCCAACGACCATCGGGCTCATGAATCTCGTTCCAATAGACCCTATTAGACATCTGAAACAGGCTGTCATACGGCGGTCTGAAGCACATGAGCGCAAAGAGGTTGTGACCCGCCGGAAGAACGCTCACTTGAGGCGAAATAAAGTCTCCGTGTAGGTTCGAAAGGAGTTTGTTCACCCTGAAATGTTATTCGGGTTCCTTCTCACAAAGGACGTACGGCATGTCCGCTTGGATAAAGGTACGACAGCGCGTCGCCGAACTCGGATACTCAAGAAAATGCAACCAACGGTTATACCACGAGACGTTGCGCGTGTTCTAATTGCCTCTCTGCCATTCGGCGATATTAGCGCACCTCCTGGCATCGAGACACACGTGAAAAAACCTCTGGTATTCTTCCAAAGAGGTCGGCAAAATGGCATGACCCACTGCCCGCGGGTTTCGTCCAATGGTATGGTTATAACGATTCTCGAGGCGCTCATACGCCCCGTGGTATCTTGAAAAGCTCCTCGCTTGGTTGTTCGAAGCCAAGGCGATGCTGCCCCCAGGTTGGTTCGCCGTGAAATGAATAGAGGAACCGACGGAAGTGAACAAGTCCAGAGGGTGAGTGGCGTATCCGACAGGCGTATAAGGCGAGTTAGGCATTGCACCCGACCGATGGATAAATACCACGACGGGGAGAAGGGAAGATGGAACCGAGTCGGGCGGGATTACTGACGTGAGCCCGAATAGACGAAGCGCGCACCGTGGTTCACGGCGGACGACGCGCGTCGCCAAATGAATAGCGGGGAATAGGGAAAGCAGCTATGACACCCCCCCGGTGTGCGTACACTACCTTAGGTGAATTAATTGCCAACCTGGCGCCAAGGGTCAGCTCATACGCACTCCTACCCCGAGGATGGTGGCGATGCGACGCCCCGTCGCGCCGAAAAGTAATGAGAGCAACTAAGCACTCACGTCTCCCGGATTGGTCATGGGACGCTGACATGTCGTACACGACACCGCTCTTGTCCGTGCCATTAGAATGCTGATGATCACGAGGTTTTGACCCTGAAGAAAGGATTGGGGACCCACCTATAGGACTACTCAGGGCCAGACCTCCGGGAGGGTTTGAGGCAATTTGGATTTCGCCGTGATAGTCGAATCCTAAAAAGGGAGAAATGTGAAACTGCAACGATTGCGGTTGAGTCCTGTGAGCCGCCAATGACTGAGGTATCCTACAGTCGCCACGTGAAGTCGTCAAGCTCAGCTGGACATATTTATAATTTTCTTTTCTTTTCCTTTGTGTGATAGAATAGCTTTACAGTGCATGGGAGATCCCAGTGCCTTGCCGTTGATACTTACTTTGCTCTGGTAACTTTGTTCTCTCAGAATCAGGTAGGCACCGTTAGGATACTAAATTAACCCCTTTGGTACATTAGTCTCACCAATTGGTCTTCAAGCCATTGCTTTTGCTCCGACCTGTAGGGCTTTGCAGTAAACGCTCGCCCACTACACGAATTTCTCTGTGAGTGCCGCCGTCAAGGATACGGACCTTAGGACCCGCTCTATCACGCTACCTCAGGTTGAGACCAGTACGCTGACCTACCAGTCATTGCGTTACACAAATCCCGAGTATGATACAGAAGAAGTGGCAAAGAAAAGATAATTACAATGGTGTGTAGAAGTATGAGGACGCCCGAGAAGGCATTGGGGAACGCCTATTCGCTTCGGTCGTTCTAACGCGCACCTAAGAACTCAAAATTGAAAGCAGGTTTACCCAAAATGTGTGTACTATAATGCTCAATACCCAGACCGAGCCGCTTGCCAGTCTCAAACCTTTCGAGTGTACTGAAAACCGATCCAATCCTTGACCCAGATCCATCAAAACCACTGTGCCCGAAGAAAATTTTTGACACCGACCTTCGGGTTCACCGTACAAAAAATCGTATGTTTTTAGTCATCCAAACAGGATTGATAAGTAAAAGACATTTCTACAACCAAATCATGAGTGTTTGAGAGCGCTGGATCAATGGTTCGCATTCCTAACAACTCTACAGCCGCTTTTCTTCTGATATTATGTTCTGTATTGTCAGCCCGGTTCTTGGTCTCCAATTAATATTTGATGTTCATCAAACGCTTTTTGAAGGTAGTAGATCACTGAACGCCATCTTTTCTAAGCTGAGAGAAGAGAGCTTTACCTTTGCCGGAGTTCATGTTTTGATTTTACTTATGTTGAATCAGAACACCGGTACAAGTTCTATGTCCCAAGCAAAACTGCTTCAATTGATTTTATTTATTTTTCGAGGGATTTTCAACTGTTTTCCAATGCATTCTAGTACATTTTGATTCTAAACATCTAGATGCGCCAAGTGAATCCTCAATAGAATGTTCAAAAACGTTTCTAACGTTTTTAAGTACAGCACCAGATTGTGAACACCAAGGTACGGAATGCTGAAAGTGCGATGAGGACTGTACGCCTTTGGATTTTCCAACCGAGAACCAAATGAGCATCAAAAGTGAACAAATATACTTCTTACTAGTGTTATTCAAAAGAGCTGTTTACGAATGAACGAAAACTCGCAGAAGATTAGGCGAGAGACGAAAGACTATTTTAAGATCAACACTTTATAATAACAAGAACAGTGAAATACTGACACAATATTGCATGCAGAAGAAAAGCATCGCTTTAGACAGCGCTCCCCTATTCTCTTCTTCTCACACGCGAATTTAGAAATAGATCACTACTACTACTGCCAAAACAACAATACAATGCCAAAGCTATAGATCCCAACCCACAAACGCGAAGAATACAGCAAAACGAGACAAGAAGGCATAATAAAAACGACGGATCAAGTAGACACGCAGAAACAGATTTCTGCGAGAGTGGAAAACCTTCCATCTCCGATTCATAGACCGAAAGAAATGAATATCCAAAACTCAGAACTGTAACAGAGAACAAGAATAAACTCAAACTCAATCAGCGAGCACCCAAAGAACCAATTCATACCAGTAACTACCGTTTTCGCAGACGTCTGTTTGGCTTTTGAAAAGTTTCTTTACCCTGAAAGCATGAAACGTAAAAACTGCATTCCAAGTAAGATACCATAATCAACGAGTAGCGGAGCCCATACTCGCTCAAGACTAGAAAATGTGGAGCAAGACGAGTCGCGAAGAGAATAACGGAAATGAACACACTCTGATACCAAAATGGATGCGTAATACCAGCCATCTGAAGAACGACAAGGGTTTAGAATACAAGAAGACGAAACCAAGACAGTGGAGATTTAAGGACCAGGCCAGATAAATTGGAACTCACATCGGTTGCGGACGACCCACAGATTTCAGAAACACTCCCAGCCAATTGCGTCGAAAGTGGAGATGTAGAGATTGGATAACTCCAAATAGCAACAAATTAGAACAGAAATGAACGGAAAAGATTACTCGCAGTACGTTTCTCTGTAGTATCGAGGCCCACTGGAATGTACACGAACAAAGAGTCAAGACAAATTGGTCAACATGAAGAGTTATGGGCTCTGGATTTCGACAACTGGTTTGAAACCCAAACAAAATGGCATCGACACATGCATGGCATTGAACGGCTTCCTCAAGGGACTTCATTGGAGAATCCGAAGCATATCCACCAAGCCACTGCGAAACTGCATCCGCGAGAACAATAAAACCAACAAAAGCTTAGAACTAACATCTGAACGTATTCTTGAGAGCAGAAAAGACGAGCAAATCGAGAGAAAATCAGCTCAAAACCTCGGCTCATTCGCTATATTCAGTACCAATCCAGGGTCGCGAACTTGAAAAATCAAAAGCTCCAATATCCTCGAAACAAATCGAGAGAAAAACTTTGCATCAGACATATGAAAGAAGTATAGATATTCAGGACGACTATCAAAAACCGAAAAGAACCTGCTCGACAAGAAAACCACGCACATCATCGACACTCAAAATGAATACAATCACTCTGAGAAAGATGTGGTACAAAGTAATCCAAACGTGGCAAGGGTGAAACAGAAATGAAATCCTAGAAGCTAAATAAAAGCAATTGCAATTCGAAGTAGAACTCAGAAGTGAAGTAGAAGCGTGACATGAATTAAGCTGAACAAGAATGATATCAGAAATTGGAAAATATCACAGAACTGGGGAGAGTCCGATACCAATGAAAAGGAAGGTGAGAAATTTTTGTGCGACCGAACTGAACGACAGATATAGCGGATCTTATCTCCTGGGAAACAATTTGTCATACCAACTAACTTTTTCTGACACGTCACGGTTGGCAGACGATCTTGGGAAAGAGAACACACCTGACATATACCATGCTAAACGAAACCAACATAGGTTTGCCTTCTGCCCTATCATGTAGAGGAAGCAAGTATTTCAAATGTTAAGCCTTGGGAACAAAAACGCGGAAAAGTAGATACGTTATGCATGGAATGCACACAACCGGGACGCAGGACCGGCCTCCGCCTCCACATAACAAATACTCGGATTCGTATCGGAACGAATTCTTCATAGAGTACAAGTGGCAAGGTTCAAATGACACAACGCATTTAATTCAAGTACAACGAGAGTACCGTAGACATACTGAGCTCAAAGATACAGGAGCGATAACAATATAATCAGTAGTTATCACCAGATTAGGAGAGGGAAGAACATAGATTACCAATTGATAACGACGGCTTCAAACGTATCTCCAAATCTCGATCACAGCGCTCGAGGAATGGATATATACAGGATCTGCTAACTATATCTGTCTTCCCTCGGCGAAGTGCACTTTGGCTCGCATTATGTTCGTGAATAACTTGAAGTTAAAAGGGTAACATATGATTAATACTATTTGACACAAGGACATGTTAGAACCAGAAGGTTTCATAAAAAAGCTGGATATAAAGAACGAAGTCTGTAACCAAGACGAAACACCGAAAACCGAAACAGGAGAAATTACGCCGGATCTGTGAGGCAGTGATAGAAGACCGAATATTCTGTCTCAGTTGAGTGCAGAGGAAGAAAGTTGGGGACTTCTACTCGGAGTAGCGAGCGCTGGTACCGTGTATCCAAACGAAAACGGCCGTTATGGTTGGGTTTTCCAACTGCAGTTTTCCATTTTCAACGAAGCATGGCTTCATTGCGAAATAGTGGTACATCTGCCTATATTATCTTCATCACCACATTTTGATCATTTTGAGTCAAGTATTCGTTGCATTAGGGGATCTACCTTCGACTGTGATAAACCTTGAAGGACAAAACTCTTGCTTTTCTTCTTAAGTGCATAATAGGATTGTCTGAGTGGATCCACAAAGTAGGTTCGTTTTTGTTGCCTCGCTTTGTTCTGTCGAATCTGCTCAACGATCGATATCTGGTTGGACAACACTGAAATTCTTTCAACTAAAAGCTCACAGAAAAACATCCCATCGCTTAGAAATCCTTTGATGTATATCTATCCCTGCTCTCTTTTTTGTGAACCGCTTGAGGCCAATTGAATCAGAAAGAGTAAATTGCGCTCATCACAAACAGTGTGCTCAAAGAACAGCATCACTTTTCCATAGTACACTTGAATCTCATGCTCTTCAGATCGTTGAAAGTATGAAGCGCAGAAACATGAAGATCTCGTCTTTTCAGTCAACTTTCTCATAAAATTTCAGTTGTAGATGGTCTCGAACTCGTCATTATTTTTCTCGTTGAGATGAAGGGCCCACCCTGTTATCACTTCATGTTTGTCAATCTCCGGAAGAACGTTTGATAAAAGGAAAGCCCCAACTCACAAAAAATTCTCACTTTGTTCGTAGAAGCTTCGTAGCAAGCCCTTGAAATACCGATTAACTGATTTCAACAGATAAGAGAACTTTAAGTAATTCCAGGGATGACAGAAGGTGAGCCATTCGCGTTCGGGATCTGAAACTTGGCAGGCAAGGCTTGGGTTATCGCGTACATCGGCTTCCTGAACTGGAACTCGAAGATCATATTTTGAACAGTAAAGCTTCATTTCTTCTCTGAATTTGAAGTTCTCGATCACAGACTCGGCAAAATTGTACGTAGAGCTACAAATCCGGTCAAGAGAGACGACAAAGTTTTTGATTCTTCTATGCGATACCAAAGAAAGAGGCCAACAAGATTTGAGAGATTTTTTAAGATGCAATAGAATGTGGTATGCATACCTACAGAGATGTTGATACGTATGCTTGTACTGGAAGAAACTTTGTGCAAAGTGGATAAAGAATCGACGAGAAAGTGAACCTACTTCACTTATGTCTTTCTCAGACAAATTTCATAGGCAGATAATCTCGCAAAGATCCACAAAACACTTCCACCCAGCTAGGAGATTTTGTGGACGAATACCGCCAGGAAAGACGAGGCTCAAGTGAATTATAAACGCCTTCCATTCTGGTGCTTTCCACGTTTTTCTCTCGTTTAAGCTTCTAAGACATCTGATATGATCATTGAAACAACCTCTTACGCCGAAAAGTCTCTCATATATTGCTTTTCGCTTCTGTTTTTTCAGAAGAGCAAACAGATGAGAGCTGTCTCTTGTTTCGCCGAGCCATATGGAGACTATATCTGTAGCAACGTTTTCAAAGAGAAGATGCATAGTATGGATAGGGAAACTTTGAAAAGGGGAAATATGCAGAATGCGTTCTATCAAGGGGCTAAGACACGCTATTAGGATTCCGAATTTTTCCCATCTGTGATTGGGTTCTTTCTTCGTCAAGTTCTTCGAACATTTTCGGAGCTTTTCCACTGACGTAACAAAACTCTTCGCTTCACGAGTAGGCAAGTTCTTGTAAAGAATATCTTCGGTTATGGTCCCTCGAAGGTATTTAAGGAGGTGTCGTAATTGGCCCCGGTTTTTTTTAGAGGGAGTACACATCATGGTCTACAGACTAGTAAAGGCGTGTTAGATGTCCACATGGGTATACTCCGCGTTATAGCGCAGTTAACCGACTGTTTGTTTTAATATGTTTAATTTTGCTGCACTCAAGGCCTAGGTGGATTATTCTTAAGTGTAAGGTTGCTCGTTGGTAAGGTAGCCGATGTAGGGAAGTTTCAGGCTTAGAGTCGTTTGAATTGGTGCCGGAACCTTTTGCTCGTAGTCGGGTTGGTTGCTAGCTGCTGACGTCCGATGTCTTTTGTAGAAGAGTTGAATCGAAGCTCGTCAATAACAAGTTATACAGAGTTAGATTCTTCCATATTGCTCGGAAATAAGAAGATGATCATATGTGCACTTAGAGCATGATGGATATCTACAAAATCGTTGATGGTTCCTGTCGTGAAAAGTAGGCTTCCCGTTTCTGATTTCAAGTATTTTTGTTTATCACGAAAGTCTGTTTCAAGATGAGACGTATTCGCTTGTCGAATATCCCAACGTGTGGGGTCCTGGTCGACAGTCAGTAAATTAAATATTTTGGCTGGGGTTTTAGATAAAATTAAGGAACGAATGGTGGGCGTATTCTTGCTGAACTGCTTCAGAGCAGCCGGGTCTTGAAATTATATACGATATCTTGTAATGTGGTTCAGTTCGTCTAGAGTTGTTGCTATGGACTCCAAAGCCATTTTCAAAAAGATGGAATTGCTTTTTTTATAGCTTGGCAACGTGAATTTTTTGATTCATGATTTTAGAAGATGGATATTGTGTCGTTTCAACTAATTTGTTTGTGTCAGACTTGTTGAGTTGACAAGATCGAAAAGATTCTCAACCAGAGTTTAGTCTTGATTTTGCTGAAATTAAAAGAAAGAATCGCTCTGTAATAAGGTTGTTTGGCGCCGTGGCAGATAAGTCGTGGCAAAAATGAAGGGATTGGGTTTTGAGACGTGGTGATTAGATGGAAAAGACGATAAAACGAATGAAGAAGAAGCAACCTGACGAGAATAGAAGAAAAGAAGCGACAAAATCAATGGCATCGTAACGTGGGTTTCAAAAACTGTGGAAGAAGATCAATGCTTTCTCTTTACTTGTTCGTAATTGCGCCGGCGGAACGTTTTTGTGTGGCGTTTAACAACTGGCTCTGCACGTAGCGTTTGCATGGAGTTTGACAGGCAAAACGCTTGATAAAAATGTTTAGAACCCAAATTTAATACTGTTTGATTTTTTGAATGTTTGTTATAACTTTATTCGTGGCAATCGTTGATTATGTATCCACATCAAGTGCTCTCCAAGGAGTTAATCTAAGAGTGGAGAGCTAATTCTGTAAATATATAGAAAAACCACATACATAAGCTGAATATTAATGAATGAGGAGATTTTTCACTGATAATCGTTATTTCAAGATTGATTTAGTCTATATTTCTTTGTAGCTGTCGATAGAAATTGCAATACAAAAAAGGGTTCAATATAAATTGTGAGGAGAAGTTACATGTTTCGAAACTGTTAAGCGTGACCATGACAATTTCTTGCTTCCGAAAGGTTCAGAGCTGCAGAAAAAGAGCGGGAAACGCAATGCGATCGGGAACGCGAAACGGGTGGTATTGCGTGGTCCTTTGATGTGGCCGCAATAATCGTTTCATCCAATTCAGTGTTTCTGGGGCTCTTCCAAGCCAATGAGAATGTACTGGAGTTGTAGACAGGAGCCAATCAGATCATATTGGAAGCTACAGTTTCCTCCACTGCTTCAGCGCATATGCTACTGAGCCACGCCATTTTCATTGGCTAGTAGTTATACATCGAGTACGCCGTGTATGTTCACTCAGAGCCCACAGGAACATGGAACAGTTTTAGTAGTCAGCAGAAGAAACGCAATCCACAAAGGGTAATGCAGCTTCACAACTTTCTTGGCGCTGCCCTACTGGCGCTGCCCTACTGGCGCTGCCAGTCACCCTGAAGAGGCCGCTCACTGTCCCAGAGCATTCCACGCAACATTTCTTGCACTTGATGCCGAGCCTCTCCTCCTCGGTGAAACAACTACAGCGTACAACGCACACACACGTGTCACTTCTCCACTCGTATTTTTGTTGTTCAGCCCCTGTCCGTAGAGTACTTATTGTCGCTTCCCTGCCCACGCTCCTCTGCCATTCTGCACCTGCGCACTCCTTCCCTTGCCTCACTCCCCCCTACACTTCTGTAGCTTCTTCATCGTCTCTGTATACTGAGGACCGGTACCCATCTTGCTACGCTTCGCGCACTGACTCAATTACTCAACCATTCGCTTCACCCGCTCATTCTTTGTCAGCCTCTGCTTCGCTACGTGTTCCACTCTGTCGCGGCTGTCTGAGCTGCAGTTATTTTCTTCGGTTTTGACAATAATCGCGTCTCGTCTTTTTTCTCTCTTTGGTTTCCAAACTTCGTAATAATCTTGTACTCTTGGACCCTTTTTCTCTTTTAACCACTTACTACTAATTCAACATGGAGCAATTACAAGGATCAAAGTGCCAAATGGCGAAGGAAGACCGTGTGAGGATCTGCCAACACATTCTGGACAAGCTGGTCGGTAAGTCAAACCAAACGCAGAAGAATACGCTTTGCGTCATTCTCTCTTTCCAGAAGTACTAACCGTGTTGAACCATACTCCGCAGAGGCTTACCCCAACGTTCCTGATCAAGAGCAACTCAAAACCAAAACACGCGACTTTGAGCTCGGGATATTTGAGACCGCAAAGAGTCAACAGGATTATTTGAAGCGTATAGCCGAGGGCCTTAATCAGATTGACCTCAAACGCGCCGCCCGTCAAATGGCTTCTCACCACGGAATTGCGGCGAATGCCGTTGCGCAAGGAGTTCAGGGCGTCCAAAATGTGCAAGGAGTTCAGGGCGTCCAAAATGTGCAAGGTGTTCAGGGCGACCAAAATGTGCAGGGCGTTCAGGGCGTCCAAAATGAGCAAAGCGTTCATGGCGTCCAGAACGTACAAGGCGTTCATGGCGTCCAAAACGTACAAGGCATTCAGAGCGTCCAAAACGTACAAGGTATTCAGGGCGTCGAGAACGGGCAAGGCGTCCAGCGCGTGCAAGGCATGCAAGGTCTCTCGACAGGGCAGGCACAAGCTGCTCTTCGTCAACAGCTACAGAATCAACAACAATCACCTGTACATATGCAACGTCAACAAGTGCTTGCTCAGCAGATGTATGACTATCAGATGTTGCAGGCTCAACAAGCGTTCCTCCAACGCCAACAAGAGCATCAGAGACAACAACACCAGCGACAACAACATCAGCTACAACAACATCAGCTACAACAACATCAGCTACAACAACATCAGCTACA
Source organism: Agarophyton chilense (assembly GCA_030374765.1). Classification (NCBI taxonomy): domain Eukaryota; phylum Rhodophyta; class Florideophyceae; order Gracilariales; family Gracilariaceae; genus Agarophyton; species Agarophyton chilense. The sequence goes on from JARGXX010000117.1 coordinate 322,282, forward strand.
ACAACATCAGCTACAACAACATCAGCTACAACAACATCAGCAACAACAGTCGCAACAGCAGCAGGCCCGACAAGGCGTGCAAGCTGCAAAACAGCCCAACGCATCAAACAAGCAGAAAGGAACCGCCAGAAAGACCAACAATGTATCTAAACGCCACGCAACCGGTATTGAAGGAAAGGTATGTTTCTAATCTTTTATTAATCTTCTATGAATCTTCTCACGATTACCTTAGTTGCTAACACAAACCCCTTGTCAATCTGCTCATGAAATCGCAGAGGAACTCCAATGTATCGTCTACTAAGACTGTTGGAGTTGCACCCGCATCCACCGCCCCCTTGACTGGTGCAAAATCGCAGGTTCCTCACTTACCCACTCCAAATGGTGCTGAAGCACTGCGCCGCGTGATGCAAATGAATGCTAACCAGGCGACACTCGCTCAAGCGCAAGCCGCCCTGGCCAGCCTGCCGCCCGGCGCCCAACAGGAATACCTCCGGGCACTTGCTTACCAGCAGGCAGCGCATATCGCAACTGCGTCGCAATCCCAGCCCTCCGTTGCGACGCAAGCCCCGGCACCACAGGCATATGCAAATCAAGCAAGATCACAGGCCCAGCACTTTTCTCAAGCTGGTGTGGTTCCAAATATGCCAGGTGAGCATCAAAGGGCATCGCAGGCGTCTCCTGCCTCCTTTGGCGCACACGCAGGCAATGGCGGTGCACAAGGTATTCGTCAGGGTGTGAACATGCAGGGTCAAAATCCTGTGATGGCGGACGCGCGTGCCAGAGCAGGACCTGCGCCGGCACAGTACCTTCTCCTCATTGCGCAAATGGCAGCGGGTGTTGGAGTGAGCATCACACCTCAACAGCTGAGCCAATGTACACGGGAGCAATTGGTGCATTTCGTCAGCCTCATCCGAGCTCACACATCAAATATGCAAAACGCATCCATTTCCTTGCGACAACAGCAAAACATGCGTCGTGTGAATGAAGCTCAGACGCATGCTAACCTGAACACAGTTGCCCAAAACAACTTGAAGGCAGGAAAATGGAGAGGGCAACCCGGAAACCAGATAGCCCCTGCTGGTCAATCCATGTTGAGTTCTCCGAGTGATGCGAACCGCGCCAACGCGGCTGTCAAACAGAAGCACGTACAACATGCTCGCGAACAATCACAGCAATATCATGGTCAAGGCCGGCAACAGCAAAACGCTGCTATATATGGGAATGGGAATGCATCAGCGCTCGCTGCCCAAGTGAAGCGAACCCCAGGTATGACTCAGGCTCATGTGAACGCGATTTTAGCCAGTCAAAAAGCCAAGCACGAAAAAAACGATGCGACGCTTCAAGACAAGCCGCAAGCACTGCCTCAAAGCTTTCAGAATTCGAATCAGACTCAAAATGTTCAAGATGCAGTTGGCAAGAACATTGGAATCGCACCGAACAGTGCAGCAACGGGCGCCATGGCCCCGACTGCTTCTGCGTCTGAAAAGCCAGCACCTACTGCATCTACCCATGGGGATATGTTTTGGAACAAGCTGGAAGATATAAAGAGAAAGTACATGGCTCCACTGAACCAGCTATTCCCGCATACCCGGAAAGTGGAGTTCGAGCAAAATTCGCAAAAGGAGCAAATCTTTAAGTTCGTAAGTGACTGTCACAAGATTCTTGAATTCAAGCGTGGAGACCCAACGGCGAACGAGGTGGACTACAGCGTTCTGGAACGCACTGAAGACTTTTTGCAAAAGCTGATTCAGGTATATGGGACAAACGGAGTCAGCCGAGCGAACCATGGTCCCAATATGGGAGAAGGGCTGGAAGCAAATGCGGCTGCAACTGCCGCTGCTAACACAGCTGCGGAAGGCAGGGCTGCTGGACAAACGACTGGTGCACAGCCACAAGCTAGGCCTGCAGTACAATGTACTCGCGGCAAGGCGGATGGCGTTGCCAGTCACGCTAATGTTCAGCAAGCACAAAATCGAGCGCAAGCGGCGAACGTTCAGCAACAGAGCTACGCATCTCAACAAACTCAGCTGGTTAGTGGCGTGAACTTCCAGCAGCAAGCAAGTGCCGCGCAGGTTCAGAATGCTGCATGTCAACAGGCTCAGGCTGGCATGGGAAGTGGTTCATCTCGAGTGGATGTTTCAAAACCTAGGGCTTTGGCACAATCCCAGGTACAAGGATATGCGTGTGCACCAAGTGCGTCGGTTTCAAGAGCAGGAAACGCTGGTTCGCGAGGGACAGCACAGAGAAATATAGCGGTGCCCCCTGGAGTAGCTGGGGCTGGACGTTCAACAGCGGCTGCACGGCAGGAAGCGGCACGGATTGCAATGCAGACGCCGACAGCCGGTATAGGTGGCGGTCACAGTGATGTACAGCGGAAATCTCAGGCGCAAACCAATAGGGTTGGGGCTTCTCACGCGACTGTATTATCACAAGGTCAAGCACAAGTTGGGGCTCAGGCAGAAGCACAACAGGTACAGGCTGATCAGCGTCGGCAGCAGTACCATGCCCAGCAGATGGCAGCCAGGGCACAGCAACAGAGTGGAGCGGCGGCGGGGATGCGGACAAATCAAAGTGGCGCTGGGGCGCAAGTAGATATTAGTTCGGACAGGAAGAAGGCTTTGAAGCAGGTTGAAGCCTGGAACTCTACAGCTGTTGGTACAAATCGTGCGGTAGGCGTGACTCGCAGAAGTCGTCAACGTACAGCGGCCCAAGGCGTTGTGGCAAGTGGGGTGAATATTTCGAGCAGGGCGACGGCGGCCACCGCAGGCAGTGTCACGGCGAATCAAGCCAATGCTAGCGCGACACCGAACGCCACGGAGCCAAAGACAGAAATGGTGAGCAGAGAAGTGAGAGGCAAAACGAAAGCAGAAGTGAATGCGCCGCAGAGATTGATGCAAATCATTAACATGGTGAAGGACGTAACGACCCAAGTGAATTGCTTGGAACAGTCATGGGAGGCTGAGGCTAAGCGTCAAAAAAGTGAGAGACTTCAGATCACATTGGCGGCGTTGCGGAATAGTTCAAGCGCTTCGGCGGCGGACGAAATGTCGAGGAGGGGGCAGAAGCGCAAGGGATCTCTGGCTAGCGTTGAAAACTACAAAAAGGGAGGTGAAGTGATCGAGACAAAGACTATATTCGAGTGCTCGCCCGAAAGCGGACTTCGTCTGGCCAAGAAACCTAGACACGATCCTGGAGATGTACAGCTGTTACGCGAGGCACTGGAGATGGACATCAAGGCTGCCAAGGAACGTAATCCGCGGCTTGATGTGAAGGTCGTTGAGGAGTATGGACACCCTGTCGTGGTGTGCATGCTGCACATTGCGGAGGTGCGGCTTCCGAAGCTGACGCTGCGCGTGCAGCGTGGGTATCCGCGGAAGGGGGGTGCATCGTTTGAGTTTGAACGACCACCGATGGGGTGGGTGGGGCAGCTTGGAGAAGTTCGGACGCGCTTCATGAAGCTGTTGTCTATCTCCCCGGCTCCGTCCGTTAGTGTGGCAGCGATTTTGGACGCGTGGGCGAGTGAAGCCGAGGCTGTCCTCAATGGATCTGAAGGGTCTGATCAAACGAAGGTAACAGTTTAACACGTTCGAACCCCAAACTAGGGGTATGTACATTTAGTGTCAAATATAAAATTTGCAAATGAAACAAATAGCGCACATAATCAACTCTCGCAACAGGATCTTTTGATGACTGTCCAGATAGGCAAATAAAGCCATTAGATTCTAAGCGGAGGTGCCAAGTGGACAGTTCGGAATGCTCTAAGAGCATCTCTACCGGAGTTGCTATTCGCTATTTTGGTATCACACGTGTGTGTCTCTAATTGGGTATCTATCTTCATAAGGGTTACATTACCATACGAGTGACAACTCTACCGGAAGTTATCCCCTATTCAGTATCTACATGTTCAGAAGGGGAAACCTTCTCAGAGGCTTGAATTGGAACAAGGTTCAAAATGGAACACGTGGTCAACTAGGAGTCTGACACTAGTCTTTGAAGAAATCAAATCAATACTTTTCAGTGCTGGGAAAGAAACTACGTTTTGAGTTTAGCAAAATCTAGAACTCCAGTCATGGCAGTTAAAACAGGCAGGTCTTATAATGCCTCCGTCGATACGGATGCAAGAAATTGTGCACATTAACGATGTTTACAACGTAAACAAGAAGATAAAATGGGGAACCAAGCGCCAAAACATTTGAATAAACGTAAACCTATTCCTAGTGTTGCAGGAACATCTAGGCTCTCCGTAACAATTACATATCGTCTTAATAAAGTGCATAAATATCATGACATTGTCAGGCCCCATAAACTTCTTAATCCTACGCAACTGCACACAGATCATTGCATCATATTTGAAACTGCAGAGAAGACATTGATCGTGAAGAAATCTATCTAGGTATTTAGTTATGTTTTTGTGCTCAAAAATTACCAGATGCGCAAACTCTAAGAAAAATTCCTGATGATGAAAAGAGAAGATTTAAACACAATCTTTTTTCACTTTCAGCTCTTCAGTAATTCAGAGACAGAAACACAGCCTTTAATTTCCGGTATTCGGATTATCCATCCAGATCGCGATTTGTGGCTGAATCATTCCATTTGAGTACTTTTACTCTTTTCGCGATGTTGTTGTGATGTTTTAAAAAAGGTTTCTTAAATTTTTGAACGACCGTAATAGAGTCTGTGAACTTGGCGAAATTATTATCCTCCCGGATTCCAGAAACATCAAGTGTTATGTATCATCGCATAGTTAGAGCAGTAGCTGCATTACGGCACGTAAAGACAACGATATGCACTTCACATGTAGAATATCTGCATCGGCGGGAGGTGATGTGTCTTTTCTTTTTCTGATCATGTCAAGGTGACGTCGTATGGCGAGATGGTTACGCCCTTTTTAGGTTATGAGTGAAAATCTTCTGCGAATATACCTCACTGGTTGACAGAAATTGATTGGTGCCCCGGCAATGTTGCTTTAATTCGCAGAACACATGAATATGTATAGGAATAGAATATTATCGATTTTGCTTAGAACCCAAATAAATACTGTAAATGTAGTATCCGTTCAAAGTATTTAAGAGACACAATGCAGGTGGTTCCAAACCAAGGAGACACAAGTAATAGATATGCTTTTGAAAGTACCAGAACAAAATAGGGTAGAGAAAAGAAGTCCAAAAAACGGCAGAAAAAAGGATTGTATTAGATGGAGAGTGCGAATGATAAAATGATAAATATGTATGTGGCAAGTAGAGGCAAAGCTATAAAGCTGTGATTTACCAAAATTAAATATGTAGAGGCCTCTACCACGACGTGAAGACTGGATATATATATCTCAAATGTTCTAGAAAATAGTATTGTTCTTTTTGACGCCGGTACGATGAAGGCAAATTCTATAATAATCTCGGAGTTCGTGAGCTTAGAGCAACTTGATATATACGCGGCATCAGATGTCTGTATCTTTGCAATAGGCGCGCCGTAGTGCATTTTGGTGCTTATGGCCGCTTTTGTGTACTTATAATTGGCGCTGACTGCGCGCGTTAATGCTGCAGACAGAAAAGCGCTTCAGATATATTTTACGAGATAGAAAACGGCGGCGAGGTTTCTCACGTTGAGTAACAACTGGAAGAATGTGACGGGCGCGGGAAACGCTGAGGGTTTCGGGAGAACGTGAGGGATGTTGCTTCTTTGGTGAAGCTGTCGGCTTCCGCTTTCCAATCGGAACCATGCACAGTTGAATTTTTTCAAATATATAGCAGACTTTTGGACTATATCCAAGACAGATAAATGTCAGGACTTGCATACAACACCAAAATAGCCGTGAAAGTCACTTAGTCTTCTACTAATTGCCAAATGGCCTTAAAGTGTGAGATCTACGCCATCTAACGTGGTTCTTTTAACAACAGGAGGCGTGAAATAGTCCCACGTGAGTGACGGGTTCGCAGAAAAAATCGACGCAGTCGTGGTAGAGAGCGAACCCAACCCGTGAGTACAGAAAGAAAAAGGTGGAGAGTTGATGGCAAGAGTGGCACAGACTGTGCTAGGAGATGCTTTTGGTGCCAAACCAGGGGGTGTGAGCCACTTTAGTTGAGCTGACTTGACCAGAGTTGGTTGGAGCGGACCAAGGTCGACCTTATATAGAAAAGTTGGAGTTAGTCCGGCGCGAGAAGTCGTGCGGCTTCCAGTCGGGCACCTGCCAACCTGTCCAAAATTGCGCGCCTTACTCGATAAAAACACATTTGCGTTTCGTACTGAATTTGTGGCTCTGAATGAATATTCTTTACAGAGTGCTACGCCCAAATAATAGCTTGATTACTATATTAGTTGAGTGCAACTGTAGGACCGATACGTGTCGCTTAAATTAATATACTCGAACAGGCGCGTGTTTCACTCGTGCGTTCTACACCCCCTCACATACCCTTGCTCTCAAAGATAGCTACGCCGGGCAGTCATAAGTTTATTGTAACGAAAAAGAATCCGCTCTGTGTAGAGCAACGCCCAGTTAGGGGATACTTGAAGAAGCAACTCATAGAATGAGGATTGAACCCTCCGAGGGTTATGATTATGATCCCCTCTAAGGTGTGCTGAGGTGGCACTGTTTTCTGGTTAGAGTTCGCCTATAAGGGAAAATTCGGATGGCCCATGGTTGGATTGGCCCCGTGATACACGTGGCTTAATTTTGGCACCGATTTTCGGATATTTGTTAAAACGTTGGACTTTTGGGCCCTGACAGTTGGATCTCCACGTGTATGGCCCTGAGCAGGTGTGCACTACTGTAGAGTTTAGTTAGTGGGCCCTACTTAGGGAGATGAGATCTGACAGTTCGAAGCTCAGAGTAAATGGTAACCAAGGTTGGTCTTCGATACCTTTAGAGGTTCTTCGTCGCCATCGTTTCGGCCTTACAACCCGGAACGGGCTCTGGTTAGCAACGCCTGCGTAGGGACACGACTCCACTTGGAGAGTGCCCACGTTTGGGTTCCGTGCAACCACCCCCTTGGGACCGCTCAGACGACCTGCGTGCACGATACCCCGTGGGGGTTGTGCTTACTTGTTGCGTGCTTTTTGTGTTTCCTTTCGAGGACAGGTTTTCGCCCCTGTATTGGGTTTCTTTTGTTATTTCGCCCCTTTTCTGGTTCTCGGGTCCGGTGTCTGTTAGTGCCCGACCCTCGCCCCGTTTTTCCTCTTCGCCGGATTTTCCCCCATTCTTTGGGATACCCAGACCCATTCCCGACGCAACGGTTTCTACCCCTCACCTCCGTCGGTACTGCCGGAATCCCCCGTGGGAGTTACACCCCACACTACGGGTGGAACGGAGGGCTCTGTCTCTGAGTCTGCCTCCCCCAGGGAGCAAGGCTTCGAACACCTTGAGAGCACTTCCCGTCGCCGGGTTTTGCTCCACAAGTGGTCTCCCGACTTAGAAGCCGTTCTCGGACTTTTGGGTTGGTTATCCACGTGTTGGAATATCTCTTGGAAGAGGAAGCACCGTCGTGAAGATTTGTTGTAGTGGTCCCCTTTGGAAAGGGTGGAATTGGTTTTTATTTTTGTCTTGTGTTACGTCATCCGTTCTCCGAGAATCTCGTGATCGAATTTCATCGTTACCCCGAATCGTCGGTGTCGTGTCTGCAGCATGTCGCCGCCTACCCGTGGTTCCAGGACTGGATCGAACCGTCAAGCGGATTCAGTGCCCCCGGCCCCGCCTAGGTCGAGGAGCTCAATTCCCGAAGGTCGGAACGATTCCGGTATCGATCCGGACACTCGGAGAGCACCCTCAGTGGTTTCAGGTCCTCGAGAGGTCGTGGCTGTGGGCCCAGCTCCAGTGGTGGAGACCCCTTCAGCAGCACCCCGAAGTCGGGCCGACCCTGAATTACAGCGCCTGGAGATTCGAATCGATATCGCCAACGCGGCTCACATCGAGCTCCTTCAGGAGGTTACTACCCTCCGCCTCAAGGTGGAGGACGCCCAGGTGCGGGGAGTCGCCGATGACCTTCGTACCCTGAGGAGGGATGTGAACTCCCTTTTGGAAAGCTTTGGTACCCCTGGGGTCTTTATCCAGGAGTACCGGAGCCTCGTGGAGGAACACCGCGTGCAAGCGGAACGCTTCCGAGCTCGGCTGGACACCCTCGAGGCCATTATCCGTATGGACGGAGACACAGAAGCCTCGAAGGATAAACCCGACGTTTCGGAAGACGAATAACACCGCTCCGCTGAACGGGACCGCCGCAAGTCCAAGAAGAGGGTTCACCTCCAAGAGGATTTATCGGATTCCGATCCCAATCGCTCGTCATCGAGTTCGTCCTCCGAATCTTCGGATAGTGAAGATGAACGCCGGTCATCCCGGGCGACTCGGTCGAAGGCTACTTACACCTCTCAAGGGGCAATCCGTACCCGGAAGAAGGGTAGGAAACACCTTGGATTAAGGGAGCTGAAGCCGACGAATCCTCTCTATCGGAAGCTGCTATCGTACCGCTATTACTGGTTGGATAACCCTTCGGGAGATCGAACATCCCGCGGAACGGGTAAGGTCAAGGACTACATCAAAAGGCTGAGCATCACCCTACAGAAGAGGGAGTTCACAGGAACAGACCCAATTCTGGTGCTCGATTTCCTTGCGAGGTTTGTCCAGGAGGCTGACATCCTCGGTATGAGTGAAGCGCAAGCGTATTTTGCATTACCCTATTTCTTAAAGGGGATGGCTGAAGACCAGTTCAACTCCGTCCGTGGATCATCCCGAGCCTCGGAAGGGGGAGTCACGTGCTGGCCCGAAGCGGTGCAGTACCTCTTGAGGTCATACGCTACTGGAAATGCGATTCAGGAAGCAATCCTTGCATTAAGGGATACGCGGCAGAAGCCGATGGAAACCGAAACGGTGTATTCAACTCGCTTGAATAAAGCGTTTCACCGATGCGGGAATGTATTCCCCGCCTACGAGAGATGCTCCATGTTTGTGGATGGTTTGGACCCCTCGATAAGGGCATTGGTTGCCCGACATCGGGAAGAAAAGCGCAAGCTGACCTACTTGAAATTGGTTCAGTACGCCCAGGCTGAGGGGGATACTCTCCGTGCCCGGCAGAACCGAAAGAATCGCCCGACACGTGCACTCCTCGCCGATGGAGGTAACTCGTCTTTGTCACTTGCAGGAGGCCCTGCCCCTGTGGGGGTCAATGATAACATTCACTTCATGGGAAGTAACCGCGAATCTATGGGTACGTCTGAGTTGCCGTCGAAATCCGCTCCGACTACGGATGAAGACCCTGCGCTCTATACCCACGGACGGAGGGTGCCAGCCGCATCGCTACCTTTTGCGAATACCGCTGCTCGGTTCTCTCGCCCCGGATGGAGGGATACAGCACCACGTCGCGTGGATTCACGTCCACAACCGAACCCGGCAGAGCTGATTTGCTATTTGTGTTACCTTCGTGGTCACAAAGCACCAGACTGCACATTTCCCCTGCGGGAGGGTTCACGAATTATCGCTCAGTACGAGGCTCTGACCCCTGAGGAGAAAGCTCGAGTCCCGAGTAGGTCCTATGAGGAACAAAGGATACTCCGAGCTCACCTTGCTGACAGGGATACAGAACTTGTACCCGCGAACGGGGAACAACCGGTCCCCTTCGAGGCAGCTGCACCGAATTCGGTGGGGTCCGCTTCGAAAAACTAAACTTGGGAGTCTCCCCTGCGGGAGGGGCGTCTTCTAAGCCGAGTTGAAGACGCCCGAGGCGCTCCAGCTTCGCTCCCCAGCTGTGACTATCCTTTCAAGGAAAACGGCTGACACCGACGTTAACTCGGGATACTTTATTGTCCTTCGTCGCCCGTGGATACGGTCCCGTAATCTCCGTATTCCGGATCGAGTTATGGTAATGGCCAAACGGAATTATAAGGTATTCGCCGACTTCGGCCTGTCCAACCAGTTTATGGTTCGTCAAATATCTGTCCTGGATACAGGAGCCGCTCCTAACTTAATTCATGTTGAATTGTTACCCCCGCTGCTCCGGGTCCAAGTTCGTACCGGTCCACGTTTGGATATCGCCGATGCGAACAACAACCCGCTACGGACACTGGGTTAAATTTCCCTCATGGTGAGGTTAGGCTCCTATCTCGTTCAGCTAGAGTTTATTGTATGCAAGTCACTTGCAGCACCAGTCATACTGGGTTGTGACTTTTGCGACCGCTTCGTGGAAGCCATCCGTCCTCGGAATAGAACTGTGGAACTCGAAGACGGGTCTACGATCCCAATCGTTCGTAAACCCTTACAGGGAGCAGCGCGAACACGCGTTCCTCTCCCTGTCGCGCAGGAATCTGTGAAGAAGGACCCGGTGTCTACACGGGTAAAGGTTGCGAAGTCAGTGGCTATCCCGCCAGAAACCCAGGTTTGGGTGACAGTTGTTACCAAGCAAATTGGTGTGCATGTGGTACAACCGAACCCGTCTCTGTATACGCGGCGTCAACTCGCCCTTGCGAATGGGGTTGTCTCCGTGGAACCGGATAAACCTTTCAAGGTTTTGGTAGCCAACTTTGGAAAGACAACGCAGCATTTGGTCAAACACCAGATCCTGGGTTCTGTTCTTCCACACCCGCATGCGGTCGTACCTACAAAGATCTCTATCGCAGAGGTCCTTGGTGTGGCGGACCCTAAGAAGGGGGAGGACACTGCCGAAATCGCGGAAGACGGTGAGCATACGACTGTAGCTCCACACGCTGAACGCTTTAAACCTCAGGAGGTTACGGCCCCTATCACAGGAGCAGACCAGACGGATCCTGTTCAGGAATTGGAAAAATGGGATCTCAACCATGTACCCGCATCTCATCGGGAGAAGCTGAGGCACATGCTTCGTGAATTTACCCCCATGTGGGATGGTTCCCTTGGAACTATTGGGATTACAGAACACCGCATCGACTTGTTACCGAAAACTAGGCCTATTTCCCAACACCCTTACAGGGCTGGACCGAAAGCTCGGGAAGAGGAGAAATCTCAGGTGGAGAAGATGCTTAAAGCGGGCGTAATTGAACCTGCCCAGTCCGCTTGGGCCTCACCAGTGGTGTTAGTTCCGAAACCGGATGGATCGTGGCGTTTCTGCATCGATTACAGACGCCTGAACGAGGTAACCATTAAGGATGTGTACCCGATCCCTCGGATGGACGAATACATCGACTCTTTTGGGAGCGCTACTGTTTTCTCTACCCTCGACGCCAATTCGGGCTACTGGCAAGTCCCTATTAGGGAGGAAGATCGAGATAAAACGGCGTTCGTGTGTCATAAAGGACTTTTCCGATTCCGGAGGATGCCTTTTGGGTTGACAAACGCCCCCGCAACGTTTCAACGGGCGATAGACATTCTGTTGGCTCCCTTCAAGTGGAGGACGTGTCTAGTGTATTTAGACGACATTATTGTCTTCTCCAACAACCTCGATGACCACCTCGAACACGTCAGGGACGTAATGAAGATACTCCGCGACGCGGGAATCACCTTGAAACTCAAGAAGTGCGAGTTTTTTACCGATTTGGTTAAGTATCTGGGTCATATCATCCGTCCCGGACAGCTTTCAATCGATGAAGTACGAGTGAAACCCTTGAAGGAAGCAAAACACCCGAAAACTCAAACGGAGTTGCGATCCTTCTTAGGTCTGTGTAACGTGTATCGCCGATTCGTCCCTAACTTTGCGGATATTTCCACCCCCCTCAACAGGCTCCTGACGAAGGGACAACCAGTTGAACTGGAACCTTTTGGCGACGCGGAAGCGTCTGCCTTCACGGCACTGGTGAATGCCGTAACATCACCGCCAATCTTGGCTCTACCCAATCCTGGGCTCCCTTACGAAGTGGACACCGATGCTAGTGCAAACCAAGTAGGGTGTGCACTGTTCCAATCCTCTGAGGATGGTGAACGTCACCCTATTGGGTACTGGTCACGTTCCCTGAATTTCCATGAAAGGAACTACTCGGTCTTCGAGAAAGAATGTTTAGCCGTTGTGCGGGCCTTAGCTACACTTCGCCCCTATCTGATGGGTACTCGTTTCAAAGTCCATACGGACCACGCATGCTTGCGTTGGATCCTGGAGATCTCCGAACCCTCGGGCCGCCTTATGCGCTGGCGTCTCCGACCGTCGGAATTCGACTTTGAGATCATGTACAAGAAAGGGAAGCTGAACACTCAGGCTGATGCACTATCCCGCTTGGGAACTACAGCGGAAACGGAACCCTACGAGGACGATGACATCCCACGTTTTATGGTATCGGACCTCGAGAGAGGAGCTCAACCGCTGACGGATGATGTTTGTGACGATATACTCGTCAACGAGAATCTGGATTCGCCGACTGGCTCTCCGCCTAAGGAGGGGGAGGAGGACTTAGTTCCTTCGCAGGACGATTTTTCGGCGTCAGCCAGTCGCCCTAACAGGGAATCTAGTTCTCACAGTGAGACGGCGAGCCCGACCGAGCCGGCGACAGAGAAGTCACAACCCCAGCGTATGGGTAGCGACATCACCGCCGACCCAGCCGAGCACGACGTCAGAAAAGATGACGAAAACCCGCCTAGGGAGAGTCGTGTGGAGAACTCCGCACCCGGAACGCCTACAGAGCCGACGATCACCCGCCGCCGCGGAAGAGACACTGAGGTGTCGCACACTCAAACCCCGCTTTCTCGGGAACGAGTTGTGTCAGAAGACCCGCACGGGGAAGATCTCGACGACGAGGTGGACCAAATTTGGCTCTCCGTTATGGAATGGGAATAGGAACTCCTATGGAGACACTGAAACCCTCAGGAATGGGAAAGAAATGAGTGAGACCCGTCGGGGACAGCTCAGGAGAGTGCTAGCGCGTGTCGAAAGCGCCACCTCACATCCGCTTGCGAAGTGGCAACCGGCGCCCGCGCATTTATGTGGCACACGTCGAATGGCACCGAGCCAATCAAAAGGCTCTGACGACCAACCGTCGCGCAAACCGCATCCGTCGCACGGCGCGTTGCACAAGAGCAACCTTCGTCCCCGTAGCTCGGGTTGACGTTGAAGTGTTACCCCCCTGAGATTGGAGACGCTACCGCGTCGCGGTTTCTCAACCGTCACGGAATCTAAGAACACCGTTGTTATCGGGAAGATCTCAGCTTTAAGAAAAACCCAAACTGGGCCGTTTTGACTCCGTAGACGGAAGTTACAACGTAGCCCACAGGCCACTCGGTGCCGTTTGGACGAAGTGCTGAGACCCGCTCGCAACACGGAAAAGAACCCACCGGGGTGTGTCTAGACCCTACGTTGACACCCTCAAGAGACCAAGAGCGTTCCAAGATGGAAGAGAAGCCCGAACAGGGAAAAGTGTACCCGCACGAATTCGTTATCGATCGCATCGTGCGTCACATCTACACCCCCGAGGGAGAAGTTCGCTACCAAGTCCGATGGTACGGATTCTCGCCTGATGAGAATACAGTGGAACCCATTGAGCACCTTCCGAGGTCTAAGGTTTTATCCTATCACCGACGCGCTCGGGTAACCTTGCCTCCAAATCTGGATCGTGCCCAAGTCGGGTAAGCCACCACGGGAACGGTTATGGATGCGACCTCGAAGTGAGGAAGATGTTGGACCTCTGAAGAGGAATTGAGGAGAGTATCCCGAAGAACACGTATTGAGAGGGAATGTTTACTGGTCCTCGGCCTAGCGCCGTTAACCGGGGAACACAGCACCGGTTATCGGGACAGTTTATGATGAAAAAAGGAAAAGAAGACCCACGAAGTGGAGAAGAAGATTAAGAAGAAGATTGGACCCTAGGAAGGGCAGAAGATGAAGAAGATCCTAAGCAGGAATGAAGAAGATGAAGTAGAAGTTATGATCCTAGGAAGGAAGAAGAAAAGAAGTTATGCAAATATCGGAAGTTTACTATTGTCGCCAAGCTATGGACTCTACAATTGCCCGAAGGTGGAACTACGGAAAGCCCGAGGAGGGACCCGCCCCACCGTTGGGATTCTGACCCTGATGGTACGCCGAGGCGAAAGCCAACATCTGGCTCACATCCGTCATACCCGGGGGAATCGGAATGCCCGCGTTCACGAGGCCTTGTCGCACACTATCCGCTTGCGGAGTGGCAACCGGCGCCTGCGCAAGGGTGTTCACACCCCACCCGGGGGAACCAGATGGTCAAAGGCTGACCTCTCCAATCGCTGGTAAGCCAGAGCCGCCATCGCTGCGCGCGCCTTGTCCAGGGACTTCCCGCGACCACGGTATAGATACTGAGGCACTATGGCTACCGGCGCCCTCCAATCGGGAGAACGTACAACCTCGAGAGGTAGGCCACCCGGAAATAAGCCGTCCCCCACGTGGGAGTCGATGAGCTCATCGTCGCGAACCGCTGTCGGATGGAACCACGGGGCGCGGGAATATATCACCGGATCGGTAAGGGGACTCCACCTTCGAAAGGATTCGTTTGAGATCCAACCTCTGGAGTTTGCTACCAAGGGCATCGCATGAGCGGAGTTCCACGCCACCGCGTTAATGTCCAAATCCTCCTGAGGATGTCGGTTGCCCGCCGAGGCGGAAGGTTCGGTACCTGACGGAGCCGCATCCAAACCGGAGAAATATCCACCCTGCTGGGGAGCTTCGTTTTCCGCCGGCGCGGAGCCCGATGGCCCCGAGAGTGGGTTGATGACGTATGAGTTCATTCCCTGGAGAGGGCTGGTTGAGACCGCTGTTGCGAGAAGTTGCTTATCGCCGAAAGTCGGAGGAGTAGAAGAAAGTTGTACCGATGTGCCGGTTTTGTGGCGATCCTCAGAAGTGGTGAAGGACCCCATTGGGAAAGAAGTATGTATAGTGATCGGAAAGCTAGACACCCGCGGCTCGGAATGTTCTTCCTCGTCTTAAGGAGGGGGAGATGTATAGCAACGCCCAGTTAGGGGATACTTGAAGATGCAACTCATAGAATGAGGATTGAACCCTCCGAGGGTTATGATTATGATCCCCTCTAAGGTGTGCTGAGGTGGCACTGTTTTCTGGTTAGAGTTCGCCTATAAGGGAAAATTCGGATGGCCCATGGTTGGATTGGCCCCGTGATACACGTGGCTTAATTTTGGCACCGATTTTCGGATATTTGTTAAAACGTTGGACTTTTGGGCCCTGACAGTTGGATCTCCACGTGTATGGCCCTGAGCAGGTGTGCACTACTGTAGAGTTTAGTTAGTGGGCCCTACTTAGGGAGATGAGATCTGACAGTTCGAAGCTCAGAGTAAATGGTAACCAAGGTTGGTCTTCGATACCTTTAGAGGTTCTTCGTCGCCATCGTTTCGGCCTTACAACCCGGAACGGGCTCTGGTTAGCAACGCCTGCGTAGGGACACGACTCCACTTGGAGAGTGCCCACGTTTGGGTTCCGTGCAACCACCCCCTTGGGACCGCTCAGACGACCTGCGTGCACGATACCCCGTGGGGGTTGTGCTTACTTGTTGCGTGCTTTTTGTGTTTCCTTTCGAGGACAGGTTTTCGCCCCTGTATTGGGTTTCTTTTGTTATTTCGCCCCTTTTCTGGTTCTCGGGTCCGGTGTCTGTTAGTGCCCGACCCTCGCCCCGTTTTTCCTCTTCGCCGGATTTTCCCCCATTCTTTGGGATACCCATACCCATTCCCGATCCAACGGTTTCTACCCCTCACCTCCGTCGGTACTGCCGGAATCCCCCGTGGGAGTTACACCCCACACTACGGGTGGAACGGAGGGCTCTGTCTCTGAGTCTGCCTCCCCCAGGGAGCAAGGCTTCGAACACCTTGAGAGCACTTCCCGTCGCCGGGTTTTGCTCCACACTCTGTGTCCCCACTCAAACACCAAAAGCACAGCCATACGTTATTTCCGGGGGAAGTAACTGATTCTATAAGATTCACAGTAACGCTCTAGAAAAAGTTTGTTTCCTTTACATAGAGCTCAGAATTGGGAAGATGTCCATACTGTCCCACAATCTGGTGGTAGAGAAAAGTTGTAAATCAGCTATCAACAATGGTTCTGACGCCAGAATAGACACTGTCAGACATCATACAAGGCAAGTAGCTACAATGACCGCCTAGAAATGGTCCATATATTTTGAAAAATGCAAGGAATAGGTGACATAGGTTCCACGCCATTTTTCCTAATTGGTGTCGTGTAAGGTTCAAAGGATCCATCCACTGAGATATGATAGACATAGCGACGATTTTACCGCTTAGAACAAAACTTGACGTGAGTCTGTCATATTTGACGCGAACTGGAAGCAGAATGACATCTCTGTGCTCCGATGTCACATCGAGAGCTTTTCCTGAGCGTAATTAACCCCTATTCATGGTAGTTTCCTGCAGGTGTTTCGGTCTTCTCTTATGAACCCTAAGTCATCGGGCGTGTACAACCTGTCGAGTTTATCTCTAATGCGGTGGGACCAGCGTATATCGATGGTGCATTGCCTTCGCCACTGTACGTGGACCGTATAACTTGGATTAGAATGGGGCATTTTAACGTTTGGGTTCAGACCTTTTCCATGTACCACTAATACTTCATCTCCAACCTTGAAACGATGGTTTTTCTTCGTATCATCTTGACGTTTGGGCTGCTCTACAACCCTAGTGGCACGATGAATGGTTCCTACCATGATCTCGTGCCAGTGATTATCTAGTGTATATCGCTCAATAAGAAGAGAAGGGTCCTGTGTATGCATTCCTGGTGATATGCGATTGAGTATCTCAAATGGTAACATTTCTTCCACCATACGGCGACGTCGGTATCCATACATAACACTATCTAAAAACTCATCTAAATCCTTTTTCTTATCAAATACTGACTTACCGGTCTCCTTTCTTATTGTTCCTACCATTCGTTCAGCCCTGCCCCTGGACATTGGGTCATATGCTAGTACTGCCCATAGAGATATTTCTTTCTAGTCCATGAAATTCTTGACAGTCTGGGCTTCGAAAGAGATAAAATTGTCACATACTTGGGTATAAGGAAGCTCAGATGCTTCAACTATTTTGGATTTAACAAATTTTAGCACGATTGCAGCCGTCTGGGGCTTAGCGGTCAGAGCGACAGGCCATGCTGTCAGGTGCTCATCTCTGATTAGCGCAAAACAAATTACCTGCTTCGTGCGAGGCAGATGACACGGAAAATCCATTGAGAAGGTACTAAATAAGTTTTTCCGAGATGCACGGTAGTCCTCACGGTAGCCTATCACAGGGGTTATGCACTGAAAACCATCACCACTTCGAACGTATGCAACTATGTCAGTGAACATTTGTGGCCGCCTAAACCTGTCACGTATGACCTTCTTTGTAGATTCAATGATCCAGTGTCTCACGTCATCTTGAAAAGATCTTAAAGTCTTCGGGCGTGTTTCTATTGGTGGAATCGGCGTTAGGCCGTCTTTTGTGCGTCGCAATAGCTTCGATTCGCAAACGAGGAAGTTTTTGGCGTTTATCGTAATTGCAGCTGGGTTCTTTTGGGTCATTAGCACCCACAAACATATTACTGAGGTAGCGTTTGCTATCAGAACAGAAAAGACCTAGAGTATCGAACGGTGTCATTTCGACACCATCTTCAGCGTTGTGGATGTGGGAGGGATTGGAGGCTTCTTCTTTTTCAAATCTAAAGAAGTACTCCGCAGCGGCGTTCCTTTTTCCAGGCCTAAAGACTATCTCCAATTCATAATCAAAAAGAAGGTCGAGCCATCGAGCTAGCCTGTCACAAGTTTCTTTCTTCTTAAAGGCATAGCTGAGAGCGAGAGCTTGGTGGTCCGCGACGAACGGAAACGGTTTTACCCCTAGCAATTATAAACGAAACTTTTTCAGTGCGATGACAACTGCTAATGCTTCCCTCTCTCACACCTAGTAGTTGCGTTCCGATACGTTCATAATCCGACTGGCGAACTTAACGGGGTGAAACATAACATCTCCCTTTTTCTGTGCTAGCACGGCTCCCAGGGCCAAAGAAGATGCGTCCGCTTCAACGAGAAAAAAGGAGCTGAAGTGTGGAAAGGTTGGAGCCCGGGGCAATCCGAATTTTTCTTTCAATGATTGGAGAATTATCATCATCTCTGGGGTGAAGTCAGCTTTCGTTTTCCAGAGGTCACTGCGTGAAGAGGAGCCGATGTGTTTGCAAATTTTTTTATTAATTGATGGTAAGAACTTTTCAACACAAGAAAACTACGAAGCTCGCTAGTTGTCGTGGGCAGCGGTGCTTCCTGGGTCAGCGGTAGTTTGTTCATGTCAAAGGATACTACGCTAGAGTCGATCATATGGCCTAGCAGGAAAATGCGGGGTTGAGCGAAATTGCACTTCGAGATCTTGATTTTTAATCCATTGTCGGAAATAATTTTGGTATCTTTTTTACGTGCCTCAGGTGGTCTTTCATAGACTTTAAGAAGATGACCACTTCGTCTTTCTAGACGCGCGCGAACTAGATTTTCCCCAGAATAGAGTCCATCATCCGCTGAAAGGTAGAAGGAGCATTCAGCAGTCCAAAAGGCATGACCTCGAATTGGAAAGTTGCCTTGCGGCAGAAAAGGTGGTGATTTCCTTACATCTGGCAGCCATTCGGATCTGCCAATATCCGCAGAGGAGAGATCGAGAGTAGTGAAAAAGCTACAAACACCCAATTCGTTAATTATCTGATCCATATGCGAGAGTGGCCAACGGTCCGGTTTCATGATATTATTTAAAGCATGTTGGTCTACACAGAACCTAGGGTTTCCATATTTATTCTTCTTTATTACTGCTGGAAATGAACAAGGCGAAGAACAAGTGCGGATGATACCGGCTTCTATCATGCGGTCTACTTCTTTTCGAACTACTTCGTTGTACTTCGGTGGCAACCTTCGAACGGGGGACCTGATTGGTATATTCATATAAGCGCGCTTTGTATTGGCGCTGGCGCAGATTCGGAAGGTATCATTCGGTCCGAATTGCGTATACCTCTCCATGAAGTTGGTTGTCAGCAGTACCGTGAGCATGCATATGGTGAATTCCTTCTTCTCCAGGGCGACATTCGGTCACTATGAAATACGATCGGTAGGGTTCAGTATACAGACAGTGGTTAATGGAATGGCGCAGATTTTCACCCATTCTTCCATTCGAAAAAGTGAGAAGCAGTAAGACCATAGTGGCCAAGGAAATGAAGCGAAGAGCCCAAGATAGCTCACTCCCGGCGGTTGGAAAAGTTAAAGCACCTCTCGACCTCATGGAATGTTGCCTGACTTCCCTAAAATTATTTGGCTGTGTGATAGTTCCAAGAGAAGATGTGGTCCGGATTTGCGTTCTCCGAGGTACTACCATGCAACAGATTGGTGCCCAGTGTAACCCGCACCTGACAGCACAATTCTACGGACGATACTCTGAGTTTTACACTCATAATTACAATCCAATCACAGACGATGACACATGCAACTTTTTCGAAGTGTTTGAGAGACGTGTGAATATACCTGGAGTTTTTGTACGCATTGAGGTGGAAGATCGAATGCTTCTGGAAGCAGTGTTGCCAGTTAGCTATCAGATGATGAAGATAACAGAGGAAGGGAGCTCTGGAGTTGGATGGGTACAGCGTGAACGGAAATGTGGTAATCAACAATTCACAAACTTTCCTGTTTTGTCTTCTGGGAAGAAGTCCTATCCGGACTTCGTTCAAACTGCGTGCTAATGGAGCACGTTCGGTATAGCATCAAGCTGCTCAATGGGCCGAAGACTGTACACCGTTTCACTGCCGCCGTAGCAAAATGGCAAAACGTCATCAGGGTTGCCTGGAAATCCCACAACCACCCCATATGGTGGGAGGAGAATGTGCTGGTCCAAATACCGGACGGATGTTCTGTGCTCTCGCTACGGTTTGGATCACGCCGTTACGTGAAATGGAACATGGAAAAAATGAAAGGTACGAGAGGTGGTCCACAGCTAGTGGTGATCAAGACGCAGTCGCGAAAGATGATCGATATCGGTGTCCAGAATTCACTGTCGAAGACAAAAGAGCTCTTCAGCGCCTTCTATCTAGGTCGATGTCTATTAAAATTGGCACAGGGTTGGCGTTAACTTCATGTCACTTTGATAAGCTCATGTATCGCTTGAGTGTTTGCGACGAAGTGCTAAACTCGTGTATGTTTTTCTTGAAAAAAGAAAAATTCGACCGCGTTCCTTGCGTTGATGTAAGCTCTGATGCTGACGGGCCCTCCAAATGGTACAATCGATTTTTTGGGGGTCGTAAGAGGTCCAAACTCCTCGCGATGAACTCCTTTCTTTTCCATCGTATACAAAAGAGGTACCCTTTGCAAACGAAGGCCGGTCATAGATGGCTTATAGAAGTTCATGCATCACTTCTGTATATGTATATTATCTTGACCTCTGTGTTCATAACAGTGAGAGAGCATCTGGGTGTTGGTTGTTGTTGGTCTTTCGACACAATGCATCTTTTATCTGGATTCAATGCATGATCCGAATTCTATTCGAGTCGTTCAACCGACCGTAGTATGATTGAAGGCTCAGATTGAACAGCGTTTTTAAATCGTCGGACCGGCAACTTATGGTCTCGAAGACTGGGCGTCTTTTTTGCATTCAAGTTTTGTACCGCAACAACTTCACAATACGTCTTGAGCGGTATTTATTATGCACATGGCGGGGTGCGTTGAGCGCACGCTTTCCCTTCTTCAAAGAATGCAAGGGTTCTTCGTTAACGCCAAGCGCTTTTCCTCTCATCCGCGGGCGAAAGTAGAAGGAAGTAACGGTCGCAATGTTGACCAACAGATGTAACCCCAAAGTCAGGCGTTTGTGAAATTCGAAAAGCACGATACCGTCACTAGGAGGGCCATCTTCTGCATTTTACGGAAGAGCCCATACGAAACCTTTGCCCTCCTATGATATTGAAACCAAAACATTCCCGACAAAAACAAACGCAACGATTGGGGCTTGATGAAGACTCCACACACAAAAATGCCGAAGATGATGAAATACTCCGATACTGATTCCTAAAGCCACAGAAGTTAGTTCCTGGTAAGCTGCTATCCGGTAGATGCCAAACTCTTCGCTACGTTTTTGAATTCCCTCTTACCACGAACTTGGTATTGGATTTGAAATTCTATTGAAAAGCAGAATGGTATCGTACAGATGTAGTTTAAGGGCACTTTCTACAGAAGTAGTAATCAAAGAAAGTATTTCCAAACGATGAGCAACTGGGGCACAGCCGCACGAAGCTCCATCGTAAACCAAACCAAGAGTTGTAAAAGGAGAGTAAACATCAATGTCACTAGATGGGGAATTTTGGTGCAAACATGAGCTTGCACAGAGTGAAAGAAGTTTGTCCAAGGTGGGGAACTGGTTTCTTTGCAGGTTGTCACCGAACTGTAGCCCGGTACCACCGTAGATGACGCTGTGGATGGTTCGGCAACAATCCTCCCCCTCTCGGTTAGAAAAGCGTGCTCTTGCTTCTCTTTTGACTTGGCTTTCGACAGTTGGGTCGATGTTGAACCCCAATCCGCCATTGGGGTAAAGCTCGTCTACGGGGATGTGGTTTGCAAGGAGCAAAACCTGCCTCTAAGGTGCCGTTCGGCAGGGTTGTGGATGTGGGACCCCAGCTTCTGATTGGCCGGAAGGTCGACTCCGGCGACGCCGTGTCAAGTCGGCACTCAACCCAAAAGCTTTAGTGCATCTAAAACATATCTAAACAGAAACAAAAGCGCATCCAACGTGTAGAGAGTACTGCATGGCACATCATGGGTGCATACTGCTCACCTTCACGTATTCTTCAAAAAATATTTCCACAACTATTGTACATCACCGGGACATCATGACGCACATCAATTCATTTATGGTGTATCTTCTGCATATTAAAAGGATATCAAGGTGCCTCACTAGGTCTTCGAGACCATTGTTCAAGGATTGTCAATCCTCTCTGTGTACTTTAATGGGTAATGATTCTGACTCACTTTTTGTAGAGTCGCGTATTGCATTCGTCACACCCATTGAAATCAGGAACCCGACCGGGTGGAATAAAGCTTCACCTCACCGTGAGAAGGGACTTCTTGTGACCGGCTATGCAATGTGATTGTTTTGGAATCGGACGCGACTGTGTAAACTGTGCCCGGAATAAAAACAAACTTAAGACACACTTAAAAAACTTAGTATTATTCCTCGCAAGGTTTTCATTGGAGTTCGATGCGATCTACATTATTGAAAACCCAATCAAAAGATCAAGAAGTAATCAGTGTTTACTGGTACTATCCAACAGGTTAAAAAAATGCTTCGATCTGTCCCTCTAAAGAGAATTACCGCAGTCATGGTACTACCATCCAGTGGGTCAATATTATTTGTACTACTAGTACAAATAATATTGACCCACTGGATTTTCATGTATGGTCTACGATTGAAGTGGTTCTCTGAGAATGGATTGCAGTTTACACATAATTTCTTTTAAGATGTTGCCCGAATCCTGGATACAAAGAATTTGTAAATGAGCATGTAGAATGGTTCAAAAGAACAATATTCAGTGCGCTGAGATCTTGGGTTGCGGAGTACTCCAAATCTTTTGACCTCTACATGGATGCAATCCCATATGCGTACAAAAATTATGCTTATCGGGTAACGTCACTGCCGCCGTTGGATCTCGTGCTCTATAGGAAGCCACCTATTCTGGCTCTCGAGGCTAAGCCAAGATGGGATTGTTACCCCTCTCCAGGTTCGAACCGGACAACGTGGAATGAATAGCTCATCAAGATGGTTTCTGTCGCCCTTTCCTCAATGAAGAGGGCGCAGAATCCTTACCGGCGTAATGTTGACCGTTGCGTTCGCGAGCCCTTTCCTCAACTACATGGTGGTAAATATTTATTCCTCTGTAAAGAATTCTAGAATCTGAACAAAGAGCGTCGTCAAAATTTTTCGCAAATTGCGAGGGGACCGTACTGGGTGATACCAGTTCAAGAAGGCACCATCGTACTGCAAATAGACAATTAACACGAACGGACATCACACGGTAGTGTTTGCCAAGCTTCCAATCCTATGCAGAAAACAAGCCCTGCTCCGAGCTCTCGTACCGAAGCCCCGATAACACCGGATCATACTGATATATCGGCTACGCTTCGGTTGCAACCCTCGGTACCAACGCACTCACATCGTGGCTTAATGAAAAATGACAACCCAGATACAACAGAGCCCCCCAAAAATACCCTTTTACTCTCTCGAACTATCCCTAGTTCCTCAAATCTAGTTCAATCCTCGCCGAGAGTTATGACCGCTGCCGCAATATCGCACACGTAGGAGTCCTAGAAGGCAAACAACTCCATTTCAGCTGCTCCGGCTTTAGCTGGATTTAACCAACGGGATGTGCTTTACAATGATATAGAATTAAAAACTGGGAGTGCTAAGGTTTGAGCAACGACGTAATCTGAAACCACACATCCAGTGAAGACAGAAGTCAGAAAGGTTTCCCCTGCCAAGGACACCGCTACGCCAGACTGTATCGTGCCTGCCCAAAACCTTACCTAAATATGAGAACATGCTATTTGCCCTCACAAGATGCGAAACTTAAGTACCCTCGTTAAGTCTATTTCGGCTCAACGGTACACGGGAGACGACGACAACGAACCCGCCGGGGACACCCTGTCATAGGGTCATACTGCATTTTATCTCCGTGGAAACATACAGAAAACTTCATGTAGGAAGTCAGAATGAGATACGTTGAAGGTGAGTGAATTATACATTTTAGATATGACGCTTTTGGAGTGCCTAGAATTCTCTTTTTTTGGGGTATACGTAGTGCTTATCTGCCGGTGCTCGTTGTGGGCGCCATCTTTGGGTGCGACGATATGGACCAGACTTTAAAGTATACATCTGCAGTAATGAGCCTTTTTGCGTTCCTGAATGGCCCAAATAGATGAAATGAGATATAAATATTTAGATATAAACTTCTTCTTCTTGATGTTTTTAGACAAGCGCAACCAAAGAATTGTCTGAATGGTCACTAGGGGTCAGACCCTCTGGCATTCGGTCAAACAATCCGGATTTGTAACGATTTCTTCGGCTTTTCCACTTCTGTGGTAACCAGAAGCAGGCGTGTACAATCCCTACTAGGCTTCCCGAGGAGACGTAATAACAAAAAGATATGTTTTTACTCTACACCCGAAGCTGGCCTATTGCGGGAAAGTTTTCGCGGCACCACTTGCGCGAGATTCCCGTTCAGAACTAGATCCAAAATTGCCACCAAGTCTTTACGACCGTCACAGGCTTTTCATTCTGTGGGGGCTTTCTAGACAGACCCAGTACAGTTGGTACTCAAAGACCGTCCCCCGTTTACGCTTCGGGCGCTTCAATGGATACAGTCGTCTGACAGGGGGTGCTCCGCCCAGCGGCTAACGTTTTACTAGACCCCTGTATTCCCAGGAACGCCTCAGAGCTTATTGATTGTGTATGAGGTTGCTCTTCTAGCGGCAGGCGCCTCACTGGATCCCAGGCGGCAAATGCCTCACCTTTTCTTCAAGTGGAAGGGCTCGAAGCCAAAGAAAATAAAGTCTTAGGGTGTCAATTGATAGTTGCAGTCGTCCAAGAGAGAACTTGGAGGCATCGGAGCCCTTTCGTTATAGATCTAGAACCTTCAAAATGAAGCTCAAACGCATTACTAGTCGATAGTTAGTACTATGTGCTTTCGGGTCACTCTAATCGCTTTTAGCAGCGTTTAAAGTAGCACAATAATCAATAAAAATATAAAAACCAGATTAATTTCCTTAATGGGCCATTATGGCTTTCGACGCCAGCGATGTAATACACAGTGCAGACACTGCCGGCACTCCATAAACATTTGTCCCAGTATTGCTGGAACACTGTACGAATTACGAGATCCACACTCGTTCAACAGTTCTGAGACAGCCAAACCCCGTGACAGGTTAGGGGGCGCTTGTTTGTGTTCTGCAGACCATTAGGATTAACGCTTCATGCCTAGTGGCCCGTGGGAACTGATACCCTGAACAGGGGGCGTGTGCACAGCTCCTCCGTGTCGACAAAGCTCCCAGCCTCTGGCAGAGGCTCCCCAATGGTACTATCAATACTTCCGCCGAGCGGTTTGTAGCCCGCTCGGAAACGGAGAGGCTCTTCTAGACCCAAAATATGCTGAGATCGCATTCAGACTTGCTAGATTCGAGTTTAAACGCCCAATGCGTTGGATAAACCCCTCCGAACGCCCCTGACATCGGCTATTTCTAATAGCACCATGTAGACTTTTCTAGGTCAATAATGGTAGAAGGAATTGAGGAACACGGTGTCTACCCCCAGCAGTTGGTAGTTGATCGTATCGTGAAGCACGAGGTAACTCTCGACGAAATGCTAATGTGTCGCATTCTATGGTACTGGTATCTCCCTGAAGGAGAGACTTGAGATCCAATAAAAAAACTTTTAGGGTTAAAAGTCATCTTCTCTCAACGAAGAACCCGGTCGTTCTTGCTCGTAAGGCTTAGAAACGTCCACCCGGACAAACCGAAGTCGCTACAGAAAAGTGCATACGAGCCCAGGTCACGATTGGTTATCCAACACTCAAAAGAGTGAACGTAAGAACGATGAGTTTGTATGAAAGAGAAGAGAGAAATTGATTTATGTGATCTTCTGTCTTTCCAACACTACTATATAATGGTTTTGAAATAATGTACGACGTCCACTTAAAAAGATCCGAGAATGAAAAGAAGTTTGGAAAAGAAGCTCGAATTCGGAAAAAAATCCTAGAAAGGAAGGAAATAAGGACCGAGAAGAAATTCAAAGTCGAGTAGAAATTCTAGAAAGGAAGAAAATATGCATGAAGATGGAGCTCAAAATCGAGAGGAATTAATTCGTAGAAAACGTGAAAAAAAGTAGGAAGCAGAAGAAATAAGTACCGCACAAAGTTTATCAGGATAATGCACCCACGGACCAAAACAAAGGGAGGAACATGATCACCTTGGTTCAACTCCCTAGTACACTGAGGGTCCAGCACCTTTTGAGGTCCGGTTTTTGTCGAAGTTAAGGCTGCCTTTTGCCAGGAGGTCATTGATGTTCCGAAAGCCAACCAGCGCTTGCGATTCTGTATTTTTTGCTTCATTCCCTTGGTATACGGTGTGATCATTCCAGTCCACTAATGCAGCGTAATCTTCGGAAAACACGAAACCCTCATGGTAAGAATGCTGAAAGAAGCGCTCTTGTCGACACATCGCTTGTGCATGCCGATCTGAGATCAAGTGTCTTCCAAGAATTGGTAGTAAAAGGGAAACCCAGCATGGGTGTAAGCGCGTCCAGGAAACCGATTAATTTTGCTCGTCGCCTATTCTGGTTGATTGTCCATCGGAACTCGAACACAACCCATTTTAACAATCATATCGATAACGGAAAGAAAATCGTTCAAGTTTTCTTGGGATCCCAATGAGATGCACAGATCCAACTGTCGAATAAAAGAGCGTAGCAACAGTGAGATTTACCAAATGCGATGGATGTCGGAAACTTCCTATGGAAGAGAAACAGCAACACAAGCTCTCCACTCCGCTGCAACAAGTTACAATAGACCGATTAAGGATCGAAGAGTAATCTTAGACCAATATGAAAGAGACTACAAATAAACTCTGCAAACCACCCAAGAGAGCCTTCAGGGCGACCCCATTACATAAAAAGTCCGGCATATTCAGCGCCCATCGCCTTTTTGCGAGGTCATTTTAAATCCATGTGTGGTATTTGATAAGACATCAGCTAAAGAAGCAACCTGAACAACTTGGTAGGTGAACATTATGCTGTTCGTTTACATCTTCGTTATGCTCTTCAACTATTTTCACAAAATAGAAATCGAAACTGCTCCAGCCTAGTATTTTTATCGCTTTCGCATTTTTTAGAATATTGGAGGACAAGTTTTTCTCCCACTATAATCGAAAAGACCACAAATTAACCAAATTTGGCAAGGATTAAAAGTCTGGATAGAAAGAAATCCCTCGCAGTGTACATAAACTTGAAGCCTGGAAAAAAAAAGCTGATAAAAAGGAATATGAGTGGCGATCGAAAAAGTCGATTGTGTTTATATTGGATGGTGGGAACAAGATCTCGTTTTGTTTTCTACATTTTGAGCTCGTGCTTTTGGTTTCAACCGGTTTTGGCATTTGCGAAATACTTTTTTGCTTCGTATGCGGAAGTTAATGAGCATCACCTTTATTTTTAGCACTTTCTTTTGTTTCAAATGGTCTTGAAATTTCTGAAACTTTTCGTTTCGTATGAAAACTAAATGAACATGCTCGAAGAATAGTAATTGTGTCTAGAACTTTATAAATATAACATTTTCAACGGTTTAAACGCATTGGTAATGGTATGGTTGAGTTTGCATGCTCCTACTATATCAGTTTCAATAACATGCCTGTTGAAATGTACCGCTCTATCATGGGGATATTTTCATATCCATGCTCTCACGTTTAAAACCGCAAAAGCATAAAAAAGTCTCTGATATCCTAAACACAGCTACGCAACACCACCAGAGGACCAAGCTATAATTATTGGCGACTGGTAGACTTGTGAAACTCCCAATGTCTGAAGGAATACTCCGTCAGGATCTTCGAACAGAACCTATAATACACTACCAAGAATCATATCTAATGGTCCTTCCAAAATAAGTCAACGCTCTAGAATATCTGGAAGTCATTGAAAGCTCGGAAGTGAACGAGATGGAGGATATTGTGCGTAATACATGTGAAGAGAACAATTTCGCTTTTAAGTGCTCAATCTTTTCTTATTTCGGACGGGAATGACGAGGTGGAGATACAGAAAAACTCCAAAAACACTAAATCTGGAACGCTGTCTGTGTCCTATTATGACATAGTTCTCAAAAGCGTGAGGATCACGGCGATTAAATGAAGTAGGATACCAATGTACCATGCCTAGAAGCAGAAGTTCCAAACGGCTGTGGAATGACTGGACGGTCTGCTACTGCAAGCACTGTCAAATCGTGTGGAGGGTAGAAACGGCTGGGAAATCAGGCGGAAAACCCGCCCGGGTTACTCGCGGATCTGCGCAAACGACCAAGAAAAGAGGTTCAAAGTGCTTTTCGTTAATCCCCAAGTGTGGCGGCCTAGCTTCGATACTTAAGTGCACCGCAGCTCAGACCCTACTGTGACGCCTACCATATTCTAAATTAAAACTTAATAATTACAATCACTGATCCAGCTCTTCTTCCACATGTATGCGTACGGTCATATAGACGCCTGTCTTGCCCTTGGATTTTTCCTCCATTCCTTTTACGTGTCATAAAATTTCACATTCGTACGGGTCTGGGGCCATACCCAGTAGGCAAGTAGTTGTTAACAGCCATGTACACAAGCTGCCCGTCAGTATACCATTCCGGCTGAACTGTGCAGTTCCGCCACTTTACTACAGACCTCCCTGCTTAGAGTACTGTTTGTACTCGAAGCACGATTATCATCAGGGCCACCACCCAAATGGAGTTATGACAAAGGGGGGGCTGGGAACCCCGCGTGATTCAGTTAGGGGTAGCAACCAACGGTGTTGACCCACAAACGCGCGGGGCACTCGCCACCGGTGTCGCCAGAATGGTATGAACGGTGCGAGAGGGGGATCAAGACAACAGAACTCTGACCTCCTAGTGATTCGAGGAGGCGTGCGAACCGCTGCAGTGGATTGTTCCTGTCGGCACAGAGCGGGTCCGAGGTCGAATTCGAGCCACTTTCACTCCTCGCGGCAGTTCTGTGCAGTGGTCACCAAGTGACGCTCGCTTTCTGTGTGGGTGTCAGTGCTTGAACTCGAGTCGATACGGTGCTTAATATCCTTTCAATTACACCACGGAAGCCCGTTCTCTGTTGGAAGAGTGCACAAAGCCGTATAAGGAAATTCTCTGGCCTATAAATTTTGATCAACCCGTGTAAAGTGCGCCTAGGCCTTGGAGCCGTTCCGACCGAGCCGCGCGACATCCAACTTTTTTCTTACAGCGTTCCGGAAAGGTTAAAGCTACACAGTGGTATTTATAGTCATCTTTTTTTGCACACAGCGCAAGCAAATCCGTGCCTTTTTTAACGCAATGACTGGTTGGACGTCGTAGTAGCCTCAACATGACGTAGCTTGGCAGAGCGGGTTTTAAGGTCTGTGTTCTTGACGGCGGCACTCCCAGAGTACTTGGTGCAATAGGCTGGCGTTTACTGCGTAGTCCTACAGGTCGGAGCTACGTAAACTATGGCTTGAACACCAAATGGTGAAACAAATGTACCAAAGGGGATAACTTAGTTTCCTAACGGTATTTACCCAATTCTAAAGAATAAGCGTCACTCGAGCCAAGTAAATATTAATGGCGACGCGCTGAGATCTCGCTTGCACTGTAAAACTATTCTATCGCAACTAAGTAAAATAAAATAAAACTCTAAATAAGTCCAGCTGAGGTCGGCCACACGTGGCATCTGTAAGATACCTCTGGCCCTGCCGCTTCCCGGACTCAAGCGTAATTGTAGCTCCTTCACATATCTCTTTCCTTACGACTCGACCCTCACGGCGAAGTACAAATTGCCTCACAACGTCCTGGGGATCTGGCCCTCATTGGACCTATAGGTGAGTCCCCAATCTTTCCTTTAGCGTCCGACCCTCGTGAACATCAGCACTGTTATGGCATGGACACGAGCGGCGCCGTGTCCGACATGTCGACGTCCTATGACCAATCCGGGGGACGTGAGAGCTTAGTTGCTCTCGTTACCATCGGGCGCGACGGGGTATCGCATCGCTTCCATTCTCGAGGTAAGAATGCGTATGAGCTGACCCTTGCGGCCAGGTTGGCAATTAATTAGTCTGAAGTACTGTACGCGCACCGAGGAGATTATCGCGGCCTTCCCCAATCTCCGCTCTTCCTTAGGGGACTCTACGCGCTTCGTCCGCCGTGAACCAAGGTGCGCGCTTTGTCCATCGTTGTTCACGTCACTAAGCCCGCCTGATTCAGCTCCATCCCCCCTTCTTTCCGTCGTTATATTCCTCCATCGGTTGGGCGGGATGCCTAACTCGCATTTTAAGCCCGTCGGACGCGCCATTCTCCCTCCAGACTTTATCGCTTCCGTGGGTTCCTCTAGTCATTTACCGAAGGAACAATCTGTGGCCAGCGGCGCCATGGCTTCAAAAAACCATGTGGGGAGCTTCTCGGGATACCAAGTGGCGTCTGAGCGCCTCAGGGACCGTTATGACCATACCATCGGACGAAACTCGCGGGAAGTGCGTCATGCTGTTCTGCCGACCTCTGCGAAAGAATACCAGAGGTTTTGTCACGTGTATCTAGATGCCCGGAGGATCGCTAAGATCCCCGATTTCCTGAAGAGCAATAAGAACGCGCGCAACGTCTCTTGGTAAAATCGTTGGTTGTATTGTCCTGTGGATTCGCGCTCGGCGACGCCCTGCCGTAACCTCCTACAGGCGGACATGCCGCTTCTCCGTTGTGAGGAGGAAGCCGAGTACCACTTTAGGGGGAAAAAACTCCTTTCAGACCTATATAAGAACTTTATTTCGCATCACGTTAGCTTGCCTCTGGCGGGTCACAACCTCTTGGCGCTCATGTGCTTCAGAACGCCGTATGACAGCCTGTTTTGGATGTCGAATAGGATCTATTGGAACGAGATACGTGAGCCCGATGGTCGTTAGCGTCAATCCCTGGAATTCTTCTTCTGTTGGCACCAGGTGAAGCTTCACGACATGAGCGCAGACAAACGTCCTCTGCTATACCTATCGCTTCTCCGGGTTGATAAAAACCAATAGGCTATCTACTGGCGAATTTTGGTGCCCCTTTTGGTTCCCATGCCGTTCATAGTGGCGTATCATTTGTTCCAACTTATGGGCGATTGCAATGACCGAAGGTCTTGGTTGTCCTGACAGGTACTCTTCTTTGAGTTCGGCGTGATGTCCCTTGTGGTTTTCGTGGATACTTCGAAGTACGAATTCCGGGGTAATGTCCGTTTGGATGAGTGGAAGGTATGGCGCGAAGAGAAAATACCCGGTCCTAGAGGTCGTCTAACTCCGCTTCCAGATTTCATGGTCCGTTTTCTTAGGAACATGGGCATCCAGAATATTGTCTGTGGGACCCAGATCGCTGTCGAGGAGACCAAGATCCTTTTGGATCATGTCCTACAGGTCGAGTGGGGCAAGACTCCTGTGTTCCTTTTGTATGACCACGATACCGACTCGTTCAAACCGATTCTGCTATATACGCAGGGTCCGAAAGACGCTTGTGCCTATCCCGCCAAGCCTTTTAGGAGGCAACTATCGGACATTCCGAAGCGTCATGTGCCTGATTATGAGCTGAAGGCCAGTGGTTTTGATTCCCGATGCTTGGAGCCTGATTTGGAGACCACGCCGTTGGTTCCCGCTGGTGTGTCCGATCCAGCGTGATTCAGTGAAGATCCTTTCATCCTACCCGTAGAGGGCGTCAATTCCCCAGTCGATTCTGATGTTGTATTGCCGATTGCCTCCCCTCTTCCAGCTCCTCCAGGCACTGCTTCTCAGGGTGACCTCTCATATGAGTTGCCCGCCGCCCAAGTGGACATTCCTCCTGGAGAGGTTACTGTAGAAGCCACTGGTCCTGTAGGTAATGTGATGGCTCAGAAGTCCACTGCGGGCGACGACATCGCGTCGTCCTCTCCATTGCCGCATTTTCCCGCTTCTGTCATGGCTGCAACCATAGATCTCCGTCGTGTCTGCCGTACCGTTGGTAATACTGCCTCGATGGACATTTCGACAGTCCTCAGAGAAGTTTGCTACTAGGCGCATCGTTCGTCGCGCTACGTTTCGATTGTCCAGCAGGGTGAAGATCTGAATACCACCATGGTCAATCTACTGCACCAGAATGCACAAATGATGTCCTAGAGGGTTACTGCCGACTTGAATGCCCGGTATGGTCTACACTTGAGCGACTGGGAGGCTTGCAAGGGTGAGAATAGTTTCTCAGGTGAATCTTCGCCGAAGGAGCAGGCTCGGCTCGCTGGTGCAAGTTCTATTGGTACAGTACGCTCCTCCGGTGATCGTAGTCCCGGTTCCGCTCCTGGAGATTCCAATGAGGACGAAGGGGTTATTCCTGCGCCTCCCCAGTGAGTCCTGTTGATGTTTGAAGCGCTTTTGCAAACCTTGAGGTCAGGGTGAGGTCTGTTAGGCCTCTACAAGTAATTCAAGTAAAGTAGTGTTTGTGAATTCCTAAATTCGATACTCTATTCTTCGAACGTGCGTGCCTCCAGACGCCGTCCGAACCTTGAGAGCTTTTTCAAGTCTTCCACAGGTGTTGCCTGAGGACTGAATCTGTTCCCTTATGCAGGATCTGTGGCGGACCGTCGTGTCAGGAGGCATATTGAGAGGCGTTTTGGGAGGCTTTTTGGTATTATACGGGGCATTGGTTGCCCCCTCTTGCAGGCTGCGCTCCGTGCTGCCGATTTTGCGTCAATAGCGAGCTATAAAATTAGCCGGAATGGTTTCAAGCTTTTGCAAAGTGTCTTCCTTGGGTGTATTGCCAAACCAATGGAAGCGATAGTGCAGTATCCTATTTTCTCCCCGACCGACGGGGATGATTCGTTCAAATTCCTGTTGTTGAACCTTCTCTGGGAGGAAAGTGTTGTCCAGAGGGGCGAAACTATCAAAGTTGGTTGGGAGAGATGGGTCATCATCATTGGCACTGACTAATGGTTCCATGAAGATAGTCGGGTCCGCGGATATTGCCTTAAGAGCTGTGGAGACCTGAGCCTCGACCTGAGGTAGTGTTGATTCCGTTGGGCCAAGGGGCTCATACTTTGGTGTTCCAGAGAAGCTGGGAGCTTGTATCGCCTGATCAATAGACACGGTGTCCTGTAGGCCGCCAATTGGTATCGTATTTGTGTGTTGATTGGCCTTAAGAACTTTATATGGTCCCGTCGAGCGGGGTAAGAGTTCCCACGTAGTGTCCTCGCTCGAGGTCACCACTGTCGTTCGGTGGCCGGTCCAGGTAAACCAATTCTCCTTTCATAAAGGTAGGTGTCTTCCAGACGGCTTTATCAAATCTGCTCTAGTAGCGCCGTTCGGCTTTGGTCATTACATCTCTAGCTGATTGGATAATTCTGTCGATGCCTAGGCGCGAGTAGCGCTTTACCTGAGTAGGAGTCATTTCTTCGGTTCTGTCTCGGGGTACAATGGACTCCTAAAGGTCAATAGCTATCGGTGGTGGCGATCTCGTAGTCGTTGAATCAAAAGGTGTTGTCGCTGTGGAAGTGCGTACTTGAGTGCTGTACGCGTAAAGCAGTGGCTCAACGTAGTCGTCACAGTCCAATTGGTGCTTCGATACGTAGCGTGCCAATCGGTCCAGAAGCGTACCGTTGAAGCGTTTGAGTTCGTCATTGGTTTGCGGGTAGTATACCTTTGTGGGTATATGTTTGATACCTAAGATTGCACAAACGTGCGAATAAAATTTGGATACAAATGTTGAGGAGCAACGATAACGGTTGAGCCCTGTAAGCCGCCGGGGCCTGAGGTATTTTACAGACGCCACGTGGACTGGCCGACCTCATCTGGACTAATTTAGATTAGTAATTTATTTTAATTTGTGTAATAGATTAGCATTACAGTGCCAGGGAGATCCCAGTGCCTCGCCATTGGTATTTATTTGGCTCGAGTGACGCTTCTCCCTTAAAGTAAAGTAGGCACCGTTTGGATACTAAATTACCATCTTTCGTACATTAGTTCCACCAATTGGACTTCAAGCCATCGTTCCCGTAGCTCCGACTTGTAGGACTACGAAGTAAACGCCAGCCCATAGCACCAAGTACTCTGGGAGTGCCGCCGGCAAGGATACGAACCTTAGGACCCGCTCTACAACGCTACCACAGGTTGAGACCAGTACACTGACCCACCAGTCATTGCGTTAAAACAAACTGGCTTCCATTATCCGTAAGGAGGTAGAGTGGCATGCCATAGTGATATATGCAGTGGGACAAAAATACCGTAGCGACATCCGGGGCTGTTTTCTTTCCTAGAGGTAGGGCTCGGGTAAGTTTCTTAAACCTATCTGTTATTACCAATACAACCCGTTTCCAATGCGACGACTGGGGCGAAGGTCCAAGTACATCCATTGAGACGAATTCCATCGAGCCTGCTGCGGGGAAAAGTTTCAATTTGGCCAAAGTGCAGTTCCGTGTGGTTTTTCATAAGTCCTGCTCCATAAGTGGCCAGTAAAAGAGATTATTTGGGGGTATGGTACATCTTCTGGCCTCCAAGGTGACCAGCCAAGCAAGGTTAATGAGCGAGGTAAAGGAATCGCGTCCTCAGTGACCTTGGTACTATCCATTGGAGGACGCCATCCAGTGCTGAGCGGCGACAAAGTAGTCCGAATCGGTCGTACTCGAATAGGCATCCAAGGGTTCCTAGAAACTGGGCCTTTTCTTTGCAGTACTCGTCTTTGACCTGCGCCTGTAAGAGCTCCTCAATAGTTATAGGGAGGAGCTTTTTTTCCTCTGCGTTTATTGCATTAACCTGAGGTGGTTTCGATGGAAGTGGTACTGTCTCCTAGTTTAAGAAGTATACTTCATTATCCTTTACCTCAGGATCATCCACTTTGACCGTACTCATAAGGTAATCCGTTTCCGTATTATCCTGAGGTTCATCATCTGTGAAGGGAGTGAGAATGAGGTCGTCCGATGGCGTGTCATAAGATCCGTCGGTAGTGATTCGCGAAAGGGCATCTGCTGCTTGATGCCCGGCCTATAGGTTATATCATACTCATACTCTGAAAGCCTAAAGCCCAAACGAGCGAGATGACTTGATGCATTGATCTTAGTGGGTAATCAGCGGAGTGAATCGTGGTCTGTCCTCATGGTGAATCGTGGTCTGTCCTCATGGTGAATCTAGTTTCCCCGAGGTATGGTCGCGGTTTTAATACAGACCATACGATGGCGAGACATTTATTTTAGGTAGTACTGTAGTTTCGCTCCGCGCTGGTGATCATTCTGCTCTAGTATTCAATAAATCGATAATCCCTCGGTGAATCTTGTTCCTGGAGCAGTGCACGTCGCATTTGAACATCAGAAGCGTCTGTGGCCAAGACAAAGGGCCTACTGGGTTTTGGTAAAGCCAGTATGGGTGGGTTTAACAAATTGTTCTTTAGGCGGTGAAATGCATGGTATTGGTCCTCGGTAAGGTTCTCAAACTCCGAAGGTGTTCCTTTCTTCAACATTGCGTTGAGAGGGGCAGAAAGTTTAGCCAGCCCTTGGACGAAACGTCGATAAAATTTTCACAAGCCCAAGAAGGATCGTAGTTCCCTGTGGGTTCTGGGAGTGATAGCCTGGTGGATCGCATCCGTGGTCCGTGTGGCTATTATTAACTTTCCTCGGAGCACGACGTGACCGAGATAGTCCGCTGAGGCCTGAAAGAAGGCTCACTTGCG
Organism: Agarophyton chilense; assembly: GCA_030374765.1. Classification (NCBI taxonomy): domain Eukaryota; phylum Rhodophyta; class Florideophyceae; order Gracilariales; family Gracilariaceae; genus Agarophyton; species Agarophyton chilense. The sequence goes on from JARGXX010000117.1 coordinate 357,588, forward strand.
GAGTTTTAGTGTTAATACGGCGTCCTGTAGGATTGTTAGCACTGTCCTCACGTGGTGAAAATGTTGTTACGCGGTTCGTGAGAATATTGTAATGTCATCCAAACAGACCAGGGCGAACTTCCATTTGACTCTGGACAGTATAATGTCCACTACCCGTTGGAAATTGGCTGGTGCATTCTTCAAACCAAAAGGCTTGCGAGTAAATCTGAACAGACCTTCGTGAGTGGTGAAGGTTGTCTGCGCTCTTGCATCTTCGCCCAAAGGGGTTTGTCAGTATCCAGAGTTAGCGTCCAGTGTGGTAAATACAACAGCTTCGCCTAAGGAATCCAGACAGTCGTTTATGTGGGGTATCGGGTATGAGTCCCTCTTGGTTACTGCGTTCAGCTTTCGGTAGTCGACACAGAACCTGACAGAGCCATCTTTCTTCGCCACGGGGACAAGGGAACTTGCCCATTCGGATTGGTTTGGAGGGGCTGGCTCTATGACTTAAGCTTTGCGCATCTTGTCCATCTGGTCGGCGACAATTTCCCTACCATTAAGGCTTGTACGGTATGGGTGCTGGAACTGTGGTATTGCATCATCCTTAAGGTCAATGCGGTATGTAGTTATTATAGTTTTTTTCCAATCTACCTGACCATATGGTCTAGTATTCCTTGAGAAGATCAATCACCTGGGGCTTAAATGATTCGAATTCTGCGCCGATAGCGACTGTCCCGTCCCAAGAGTCGACGTCCTCGTCGGGAGTTGTAGTTGAAAAGTTATCCGATTGTGCATCCATAATGGCGACAGAGGCAGTTGGAGTGATGCCAATCACTGCACCTTCAGGTATCCGTATGGGCCTATCTCGGAAGTTGCTGATTGTGACCAAGAAGAGCCTATTGGGGCTGATGTCGATTACTCCATTGACCATTAAGTTGAGGTGCTTCTGAACCGTTTTCGGGTACTTCTCAGGTCCCTTGGCGACATTGAACTAGTATTTCTGTATGGCCAAGAGACCTGAAAACTGGGAATAAACCGATACAGTGATCTTGCTCGTCTGGGGTATCGTTATGGTTTTCGATAAGTGACCCTTGTTGAACTTAGTATCCTCGGAGATAATTGGTCGTTTGAGTTTAACTCCTGGCCCTGGGGCGGAGCCAATTATGTAGATGGAAGGTGCGTGAAAACAAGCCATTTTCCTAAGCTCTGGATAAATAGCGTTATTGTATCGATCGATGAAAGAGATCCCTAGGATTAGGTCAGCGCCTAAATTAGGACATAAAAGGAACCACATGTTGACTTTGAATCGTCCTATGTGTATGTAAAGTGGTACTATCCCTTTAATGTCTATTGGTCTACGTGATGCATCGGTAATCCTGGCGGTCTTCTTCGCCTGAAAGAAATCTTACCAACCAAATGGGAGTAGCTTAGAATGGACCAAATTGGGACTAGCGCCTGTGTCCAATACTGCTGTTGCTAATCGGGAGCTGTTGGAACGTAGTCCCATGGCTACCCGAACTTTATAGTTCCCCTTCCTGAGGATACAGACAGGGTTGTTACTGTCTTCCATTTCTGGTTCATTTTGAGTGGTCCAATGGTTGTGGTTTGTATTGGGAGGTGAGGAGATCCTTAGCTCCTGACCGTCCAAGGGGCTGAGGCATGGAATTAGTGAGGGATTATTTGCCTCACGTCGACCCTCTAAGCGTTTTCCGATGGGGTTTCCATTTCTTCTTGAGGATGGGGTTCCTCTTCAGGGTCGTCCGTAGGGTCTACAATGGCATGGACCTGTGGGGCTTTCATTGGGGTAGCCTGAGGGGTGGCATAGCGGGAGCTTCCAGGTGTTCTTGTGGCTCGTTGCTGTGCCCTGTTAAACATTCCTTCGGATCATCACACTTTGTAATTCTCTTCTCTTAAGGCTAGGAGATGATTGCGTGCGTCTTCAGGCAGATATCTCGTGCATTCACAGGGTTGAACCATGGAAAGGCAAACGAATCAGGCCCTTTGTGAGCAAACAAAAACGTTCTTGCGAGGTAGAAAGGGGGAATACTTTGGTGTGGGTGGTCCAGTGGTAGCTGTTGTTCCCTGGGAGGTATTTGATGGGGGCCCAGACGGAGGGGCACAGAAATTAATCGCGAGGATATCTCCCGAGTTGGCATAATGGAGTGATGAATCCATATCCGATTCCTTGGAACGAACCAAATGGGCTTGGTTTGGTGTACGCCTGATACAAAATCGACAAGGCTTTAAACGTCTGCACTACTCATGAGTAGTATTCACGCTTTAGCACAGGGGTGGCCCAAATGGATCGAAGTTCAAAGGAGTTGCTGCCACCGGCATATGAACGCTTCTGTAGAAGAAACTGGTGGTGGTTGCTGCATGACACTTGAGAACGCTGATCGTACAAGGTGGAAGCTCTCTCCGCCTAGATGTGAAAGATTTTCACTACACTCGTGGAGAAGTAGACATTTCGAAGGCGTGCGTAACGACGTTGTTGGTAAGCGTTAACGCCAATAGTTTAGTACGCCAGCACCGCCGTTGCCATAGTGGGGTGGCTGAAGGATAGGTTAAAGCCCTCGACCTTCTTTCTGGCAATCTTCACACACATATAGTGGTATGAAAACATACAAGAACGGTGTGCTTATTGAACAAATAGAAGGCCTCTGAGAGCCAGATTAGAAAAATATTTAGACGATAGCAAGCTGACACATTTTCAATAAACAAAATTCATCCAATGTAGTCCCAGACATATACATTCGATACAGTTTTAAAAACACTGTTTCTGCAACAGTGCAGAAATATAAGAACGATTTCAAAACATGGCGCGCACTGATGTATCACGTACACAACACAGTATCCAATGCAAATGTGAACTGCAGCTCATTCTTCTTCGTATTTTTAGACCGTTTAAAGTTCTTCAAACGTTGCGAACAATGCCAGAGAGTGAAGAACTTTGTATCATAAAAGTGGCCCAAACAATAGCACTTTATGAAGTAAATCTGTCCTTAAAAAGCGGATTAACTCAGCTGAGTCGCTCCAAAAAAACTGTATACCAATTTTTAAAGCGATACAGCGCAGGAGTGATGAAAAAAGAAGTGGTTAGCCGCAAAAGCTCACAACTCATCATACCCGCCAGAAAAAGCGAGTGCTTTCTAAAAAAATTTGCTGATCTAAAGTTCTAAAAAAGAATCTTATGCTAGGAATGTTTGTTTCTGCTGAGACAAGAGCTAAAAATCGTTAGAATACCTTCGAGTATAAATGGAAAAAAAGCCCGAACCGTTGGTAACTGAACAATATCAAATTGCGCGTCTTAAATGGGCCATGCAATACAATGGATTTTATCTTCATGAATAGAATATGGTTGCATGGAATGAGGAAAAAATTTAACAGTGACGGCGCAGACGGGTGAAGTTATGACTGGCGTGATTTAAGTGATGATCAACAGTTGTCCACTCAGTGGAAAAATTGAGGATTTTCAGTAATGGTTCGGGTATGCCTTTCTCGATATGTAAACTGATCTTTGGTTTTTATAGATGGTAGTATTAATATGGAAGAATATGTTGAAATGTTGAAGTCAAAATTTCTACATTAGGTTGACAAATATCATCAAGAAAAACTCATATTTGAGCAAGATAATGCCCTCATTTATGTGTCTAGATATTCTAAAGCTTGGTTAAATGAAGAAAATATTGAGATCTTGCAATGACCTGCACAATCTTCGGATCTAAATCCTATCGAGAATCTTTTAAGTATATTAGCTTACATGGTCTAGGATAACAATTGTCAAACTGGTTAAAAAAAAGAGCTCAAATAGGAACTTAGCAAGAAGTGGTAAAAAATAGACGCACACAAGCTTACTATGCTTTCTTGAAACATGCAGCGTTGCTGCAAGTCTGCAAAAAGAACTAATGAAAAACAAACAAAGTATTAAAACTTATTATCTGTTTTTCTGTGTAATAAACGAAATATCGTTCTTTTTCTCTGATGCGGGCATTACATGCTATTTTGTAGCTGCCATTATTTCAGTTGCCTTTTTATTAAGAAAGAGTTCATAAATCTCATTTTAAGTCTGTTCCCGACATCTTACAGTATGAAAGAGCTACAGTCTATTTCAAAATCTTATCCCTCGCCCAAAAAATTAAGAAATTGACGTTTAAGCTACTGTGAAGCTAAAGAAATCAGTGTGACAAAAATTTGAAGTAAAAATACTGTTTCAAAAGCATAATCTTTATTGCATTAGACGTACACTAACGCGAGTTCAGTAGGTTATTTTAGCTCTTTCATACTGTGTAACGCTCATACAGTGTGGTAAAAACCAAAACGGCACCGGAGGTGTAAGACCTGTCGGTTCTAGGGAGCGCGCAACGGGCTCGTTTTTTGAAGGCGAAGATTAAATCTAACTGTAAGGTTTGGCAGCATCAGCCACTGTATTGTGCAACAGGAACGGCGAGCGTACTGAGAACATGTTGGTAGACGGTGATGCACAGCGCACGCGGGTCTGCAAAACAGTGAGAACACAAGACTCGCTTTTATGAACGACTAAAGAAACCAAAATGGGTAAAAGCAGTCTAATAGGTGCTTTACTTTACAATAGTGACCGGGGTGGCCACGCTTGTGTCGTATAGTGGCAGAAGGTCGGACGTTTGAGGTTGTCGAAATACTACACTGGCCTTGTAGGTGATGGACGCGAGGGATCATCGGCCATGCAGCTCCGGGCGAGCTACCATCTAGGTGTTGTCAGCCACGTGTAGTGTTGACATGTACCTTCTGGTGGAGTAGTTGTTAGTAATAGTAATTGTAATTATATGTATTTTAGTACAGTAGTTGAGTGGCCACCTGGCACTGTAGCCAGTGTTGGCCAGGTCTCTGACACTAGGTCAGAGACCGTGCCTTGCTGGCATCTTCCGGGTGATCTGGAGAGTGCAGTCTACTGCATATAGGAAACTGCACCTCCCCCATCCTAATCTGATAAAGACAGGCATCACTTGGGTCACGACTATACCTTTTGGTTTATTGTTTCTCAACTACCACACAGGCTTTCCCGCGCGTCGACGCCTACCATCGTTCACCTACACGGTAAAGGCTAGTCGCCCCGCCTTTTGCCCCTGCGGGTTTTCACGGTGCCCTGTTACCATCGATGTTTACTACGTCTACGTTCTAAGGTTGAGCGTCACCACGCCCCCTACGGTTGAGCGTCACCACGCTCTCGAGACAAGACAGTAGCATACTCCAGAGGTGATTGTACGACATTTTGGTCTCCCGACTTACAAAGTATTTTTAGGTTTCGTCGTACTTTCACGGTTCACACGAGATTCCGAGAAAGATTGGACGCTCGTACACCTATTTGGTTTCAGGAAGTCCCGCAAAGCAATACTGGATACCCCTAGTGGTCACAAATGGAACGACCTAAAAGGAATACGCGTGGTGCGAGCGCCCCTCCAAGCCATAAAGGTCCTAACGAAGCCCCATCGGCTCAACCGATTCTGGAAAACCCCGAGGAGCTGCTCTGGCACCCCCGGGACAAAACCGTAAAGGTACATGGTCCGCCGCCTATGGCAACGGAACCACAGAGGGAATTACCAATTGAGGTTGCAGCGGAGAAGCTATGGCCTCAGCTCGAAGATCGAGCGAAAGCGCTCGTCACCCTCGCGGTCGAGGATGCATTAACCTTAAAGGAGAAGTCGGATACCCGGATGGTTCCGCCCTCAATGGACGTCGATGCATTTACCCGTGTTGTGGTTGACCGAGCAGCTCAAGAGCTATCGGAAAGGATACCTGAAATGGTGAAACAGTATCTCTTTACAGATGCTAGGGAGCATGTTTACCGCGCTGTGCAGGACCTCTGGGTTTCCGAGAGATTCGCAGAATCCTGACCTACACAGGTGAACATCGCAAAGCGCAAACCACAAGGGTTCCAAATGGGTCATTTAACCGATTCCGAACACTTACCTACTGACAGTGAGTACCTACAAGGTCCAAGGCAGAGTCCAGAGGTCCCGGGGAAGATAGATCCTCAAGACATTTATCTGTCACCAATTAGTGGTTTCGTTCAAAAGGATACCAATGGGGGTGGGCCCAAGGACGATTGGTCTGACTCGTTGGATGAGCGACGAAGAAACCGAAAAGGGAAGAAGCGGAGGACGAAGAGGGGAAAGAATCGAGAGGATGATGCAGACCCCGAATCGCCAGACTCCAGTTCCGATACGAGTTCATCGTCGGATGATGACCGTAAAGGTTAGAAGAAGAAGAAACCGAACATGTCGACGAAGAAGTCGTCAAAAAAGACCCGAAAGTGTAAAAAGCGATAAAATGAGTCGCCTGACTCTGAGTCGGACACAAAAATGGAGCTGGAGGTGTACCAACCGTTGAACGATATGTTCACCAAAGCGGTTGATTACAGGACTTATCGGTTGATCAATAAGTCTTCTGAATACACCCAAGAGGTCGTTCAGAAGACTAATAAGCACCACAAGAAGCTCAGCTTCCAAATGGGTGACACAACCTTCGCAGGTACGGATCCCATTGCGGTGATCGAGTTTCTACAGATGTTTAAGCTTGCATGTGACCAAAATTGGTTTTCCGAGGGCGCGGCTATGTGGCTATTTCAGTTTTACCTTAAAGGAAAATCATACTACTTGCTGCAGGGTAGGCTCCGCGGCAATACCTTAGCGATGGATGAGGATGGCACGGAGATGTTTGAGTCATACCCAGAGGTGGTTAATTTTCTTTTGGAAACATACCCCAACGATGAGGTTATCCAAGAGGCTTACTCAGAAGTCCTCGCTTACCATCAAAGGTCTGGGCAAACCGAATCGATGTTGTCGCTTGCGCTTTAGAGTCTGGCAACCCGTTATGGTAATGTGTTCACTACCTCTAGGTTAAACTCGCTATTTGCCGACAATGTCGACAAAGCGATCCGTTCCCAGGTACAAAATTACCTGGCCACTAACCGAAAGGTAGACTACAATGGGCTGGATCGATACTCCCAGGCCTTGGAGATACCCTTCGGCTGGGAAAGAGACCAGGCGTGCCTCCAACCTCGAACGATAAACCGAAAAGGTTGGTCTCGGAAATTGAAGACACCACAACCTCAGAGGGTAGCTCGCACCTCGAAATACCTACAGGGACCGCTATACACTTGGTAGCGACCCTGGGGCGGTTCTTGAAACCTTCGACGGTAAAAAATTGGTCTTCAACGCGTACACCACACTTGGTACAATCGCCGCCAAGTGCGGTGAGCTCGCACAGGATGCAGGGAGCGAGCTCCCATAACTCGCCACCCATATCCTACGCCACTGCTCCCACCAACCAGGTTTTGAGGCCCCCCTCAATGGTAACGCGAGACCCCCAAACTGGAGGCCTCGTTTGCTGGTTCTGTCTCGCGACAGACCATTTGGCAAAAAATTGCGCTAACTTACCTCCAGGGATGAGAGACCAGTTGATTCAGGCTCGCATGCAGAATCACCAACGTCTTCATGGGTCTTCAACGCAAGCACCAAATAGGTTCCAACCCCGTACACCGGTACAGATCAATACAATCGAGGAAACACCAAACTTGGACTCAACCCCTCCCGTACAGGAGGAAAACACCGAATGGTTGGCGTAATGGCCGAATCCAACCAGCAATTGGAGGGCCAATCGATACCCAGAATTCCGACGGTGGAAGACAGCACGTCACAACCAGGTCCGGCTTGTCATATGAAGTACAATAACTATAAAGTAAGTGCTTCAATGTGTTTCTCCGATCGCCTTGCGGTTCCGGTCACCTGCGTGTTAGATACGGGTGCCGGCCCAAACGTGCTGAACTCCCGGGTCATACCTGAGGCGGTACTTCGGAACTTGAGCCCACCTCCCGACAACAACTCGCTGGTGGATGCAAATGAGCGCCCATTGAATTTTCGACGTATGCTCACCACTGTGGTGCAGCTCGGACACCTCAAGGTAAGACTGCAATTCTTTGTTGTCGACCGGTTACCAACAGACTGCCTACTAGGTACGAACTTAATTGACGGACATGTCTAAGCAATCCTTCCTGGTTCCCGTACCGTCGCCCTACGTCACGTGGGACGAATTGCCATTTTAGGTAATACGGAAACCAATGTAGTATTCCACTATGTAGTATTCCACTTTGTCAGGAATCCGATAGGTTGGGTTTTCGCGAAGTCGCGGTTGGAACTCATAAGTGAGTGTTATCATCAGCATTGTGATATGAAGCAGCATCCCGCATAGGATGCCTAGAGGCAGAATGTCTTAGTGGAACACGTGGCGTCATGGGTCGAGTGGCTTACCACGGCGTGCGCATAGTTGCGACCCTTCCTAGGGGAATGCCATATTGGCAACGGCGCATGTAGTGGCGATCCACGTGGAGGGCTATACTACCCTTCGTAGCTAGACGTCCATTAGGGACCATACCCATACAGTGGTTTGGCTAAGTGGCTGACCACTGGGTATTATTTATATATTTGTTTGAGCACTCACCGTGGCACACAGTATATAGTGTACCAGAGGTGAGCGCCGACTCCAAGTCAAGGAGACAACATGGGCATCATGACTATTCTGTTCCTCGCTTGGGATTCCTTAACCGGAGATCCGGACGAGCTATAATAGATAGTCAGCCCCCAACCACTTCACGAGCCGTCTCGTACCTACGTTCCATCAACGTTTTACAGTTGCACTGTTCACCGTCGCTGGCGAGTAGTGGCCTTACACCCCACTTCCAGCTCGCTGGTGTTGTAGCTCTACCACCCCTTTTCCTTCGCCGCAAGCGACCCATCGGCAGTCCGAACGCTGTCGTAGGTGTCTGCTCTCTCCGTTAGAGCTGATACTACGAGTGGTCTCCCGACTTAGAACCACTGTGGTCAGCTGCACTGAACATTTCGTTCCTGGAACGTGGAATCGATATCGATACTTGGAAGAAGTGGAATCACTACAGTTATTGTTTATCGAACCACCTTCGGCAATTGCGGAATTCATTGTGGTTGAACACGTGGTCGAGAAGTCGAAGACACCATTTGGTTCGCACCTGGACTCATGTTTGGTCTAGGATGCCGAATACCCGAAGCCAGTCTAGTACTGGTCTCCACGGTCCTGCGGGAATACCCCCGAAACCGACGCTCGCCTCATCTGTTGAAGCCGGAGAGCGGCTGTATCGTCAAGCGATGTCGCTCTCACGCTCGGTGAATGATGAACGACATCTCTCGGATGTACCGGCCCCTGTGGCAGCGGCAGTCACGCCCACCACAGAAGCCGTAGTTGACCCTGAGCTCGTCGGACCTCAAGAAGAGGATGATTTGCGCGGGGAAGTGCGTCGTCTCAAGTCTGAGTCAAGCGCTTTGCGTGTGCGCATGGTTGCGTTGGAATCGCAGATCACTGCTCTTATCGCTGATGTCGAACAATTACGCAGTGCGCACCAAGCACTCGTTCGTCAAGACGATGGGAGGCAGGTCTCTGCATCAGTGAAAACACTACGTGAGGATTTGAACCATCTACTGGAGAGGTACGGGAATACGCCCGATGTGCTACCCGCCTTAACCGTGGATGTAGAAGAAGTCCTCACTCGAGTTAACCCTCGTTTAGAACGCCTGGAGGCGGCAGTTCATGCGCAGACTGCTGCTAAACCAGTCGTGCTGGAAGAGGAAGGAGCTCCTTTGAAGGAAGCTCGTTCGAACAAGTCGAAGTCACGACGTAAGAAGCGGAATTCCGCACGTGATTTTAGTGATGAATCGTCAAGTACGGAGGGTTTCAGTTCCAGTACTGATGATTCTGATGATTCAGATACGTCAGATGACGACGACAGTGATGATGGTCATCGAACGCCCCGATCTCGGAAGAAGAACACGTCTTCGTGGTTAATGAGAAAAAAAGGCTCACCTTACAGAGGATTGAAGGTGCTCCCGTGCAAGAATCCGCTTTATCGGAAGGTCCTGAATTACAGGTACCGCCGTCTGAAGGTGAAGAGCAAGAAGCGCTCAGGACGCGAAACCGCGAAGGTGAAGGATCACATCAAACGATTGAAGATCGGCCTTAATGATTTAACATTTGATGGGAAAACCCCCATTCTCGTTATCGAGTTTCTCACTCGATTTTGTTGCCGAAACAGACACTCTAGAGATGAGTGAACCACAGCCCTAGAGGAAACGAGTGTCATGCCCGTAACCCGAGAGGAAATTCTACGAGAACAGGCCCAGGATGCGTACTGCAGAACCCTGGCTGACCAAATTGGTTTCAAAGGATCACCATTCGATGTGGACCACAATGGCTACATCGTGAGAAGGTCAACCTTTTATGGTAGCCTTCAAAAGGTGGTTCCGAAGGCACTGCGCCCGAGAGTCTTGTATCTTGCGCACTACCCGCGACTATCGGGACACCCCGGTGCCACCAGGATGTATTACACCTTGACGCAACAGTTCTATTGGCCTCATATGTCCCATGATGTCTATACCTTTGTAGGTCAATGCTAATCTTGTGTTCGTACCCGCGGTGGTATTCAAAAGCATCGAAAGTATCTCAAGCTGTTTCCAGCAGCGGGTCCACTGGAGTTTGTTGCGATAGACCTTCTAGGACCACTTCCCAAAACCAAGAATGGGTATCAGCACATTCTAGTGATCACCGACAGGTTCTCGAAGCTCACGAGAGCGATACCTGTAAAGGAGACGAAGTCAACAACGCTGGCGATCGCGTTCCTCAACAATTGGGTCTACCCGTATGGTGCACCACCGTACCTACTTACCGATAATGGTTCAAACCTGGAATCGAAGTTCTTCGAAGCAGTCTGTAACCTCTTGGGTATCAAGCACTATTTCACTACTGCCTACAACCCGCAGACAAACGGACAGGTCGAGCGCTTTAACCACACATTGGTATCAAGTCTACGACACCATACGGAAGAGCACCAAACTGGGTGGGATGACCTGGTGCCACCGCTCACCTACTCCTATGACCTTCAGGTACACCGATCAACACAGACCACTCCCTTTGATTTGGTTCTTTTGCGACAACCCCCAGGTATTGTAGTGCAGGGAGATCATACTACCAGAACTGCAGCTGGCGCACTGACCCCTGCCCAAGTCAAGCGAAATACCCTTGTGATGTTGAGGAGGGCTCTCAAACATGCAGAGAGCCGCTTCACCGCAGCCCAGAAGCGGTACAAGGCCGACTACGACCGTAGGGTAACCAGTGTGGTCTCCGTATCTTCGGGACAATATGTCTACATAGACAACCCACCTTCAGGTAGAAGACCACGACCGTGTGATGAAGCGGACGATGAAGCTATTGATAGAGATATCAATTCGAAGCTTCTACCCAAATCAGCGGGACCTCATAAGGTATTGAACGCATCGGACCACACTGTTACGGTTGACCAAGATGGAATACCGAATACGATATCAATTGACCGTATTACGGTAGCACCTGAAACGGTTCAACATCGCATGGAGGCAGGCACCTCAGCCCGAGAGCCCAGAGCTCTAGCTATGCGCACTCGACCCTCGGAGGACCCCACCCCAATTGAGGTGAACGATGACCGTCAACGGGATGATCCGGATTACAACCCTCTAACAGGGGCGGAAATTTAAACCCAAATGGTAACAGCGGGAGCTCCCGACCCGGCTCCCACACACGAAGCTCCCAAATCGGAACATATGAACCCTCGAGGTAGCGTTCCCCCGAAAGATCAGGACCAATCCTCAGAAGAATTTCCCGTTGACCGTCTGGTGGGCCATACACGAACCTAAAATGGTCTGAAGTTCACCGTCAGGTGGTACGGCTGGGGCCCAAAAGGGGACACCCTCGAACCCCCAACCGCAATCCCCCCACACTTCCGTATCAGGTATTGGCGCCGTCGCAAGGAGCAAATGCCTGCAGACGGCTAACCTTAGACCTTCGTGGTATTCAGGCCTAAGGAAGGGGGAGAAAAGACGTCGTTTTCCGCAAAAGGTGGACGCATATGCGTGTCACAGTACCTACAAGGGAGGACACGAAAGAACAACCAAATGTAACAGTAGAGGAGACAAGAAGAGACAACAATTTACTTCAAGAAGGACCTGTCGGTTTAGGAGCAGTGGAATCAGGAGGACCCGTGTTATCGACTACCCACGGAGGAAAACTTGCAGAAATGCTAGGAGCCATCGACCTTTGAGGTATCGTGGAGCGGGACCAATCCGACCTTAAAGGCATAACTGCAGGGGTATCAATCTCCTCGGAATCGCCGACTTATTCAACCTTAATGGTAACCGGCATCTTACGTCTCTCGAGCGCTGGTGCTGCTTATGGAAACGACCCACCCCTCCGAGGTATCGGTGACGAATCCACGATGCGGCGCGAGGTGCACTGACGTGGTACCGAATGCGTTCGAACGCGTGTGTGGAGGCGGCGCCATCCTGTCATCGCCTTAAGGGTAAACCGGAATGCAAAACCGGAAAGAGGTCGCTTAATTACCGACGGGGCCGCTCAACACCAATAAGGTCTCACAACCGGAAGATCCCACCACGGGCCCAGGCCAACACTTCAATGGTTGTATCGACGCAGGCTCAGGCCCAACCGGCGCCACGAGTCAATCCTTACAAGGCAGACGAAACCTGAAAGGTCGAAGAGTCAGGAAACCTTCGGGGAAAGCCGGACAGCACGGTTACGATCGCGAGGCCGCCAATTAAAGGGAGCAATACCTGAAGGGTTGTCGAGCCGTGAAAACGACCAGGAAAGACGGCGCGCGCAGGGACCTAGGAGGGAACTGAAGTTTGAGTAACCGGAAAAGGTGAGATACCAACTTTGTTAGACAAGGGGCTATGCGGAGGCAGAATCGCAAGCAAACAGGGCCACCACCGAAAAGGTGTCCGCGAGCGCGCTAGTTACACTGCATTGCCCTCATGAAAGTCTCTAACTGAATATTTGTCACTCAATTCGTGCGCCGACGTCGTCACGCGCCCTCCCCAACCGATACTGGCGCCGAGTTCGGAACTTCAAATGATCGCGCGTCGCGCGCAGACACCACCCCGATGCCCGCGCCGCTGTCCCTCGCTCTATCTCTATGGGTTGATCGAAGGAGACACGGGGCGTGTCTCACGGGTACGAAGGGGGTCTGTCGTATAGTGGCAGAAGGTCTGACCTTTGAGGTTGCCAATATACTACACTGACCTTGTAGGTGATGGACGCAAGGGATCATCGGCCATGCAGCTCCGGGCGAGCTACCATCTAGGTGTTGTCAGCCACGTGTAGTGTTGACATGTACCTTCTGGTGGAGTAGTTGTTAGTAATAGTAATTGTAATTATATGTATTTTAGTACAGTAGTTGAGTGGCCACCTGGCACTGTATCCAGTGTTGGCCAGGTCTCTGACACTAGGTCAGAGACCGTGCCTTGCTGGCACCTTCCGGGTGATCTGGAGAGTGCAGTCCACTGCATATAGGGAACTGCACCTCCCCCATCCTAATCTGATAAAGACAGTCATCACTTGGGTCACGACTATACCTTTTGGTTTATTGTTTCTCAACTACTGTCGAGCAACGCCCAGTTAGGGGATAATTGAAGATGCAACTCATAGAATGAGGATTGAACCCTCCGAGGGTTATGATTATGATCCCCTCTAAGATGTGCTGAGGTGGCACTGTTTTCTGGTTATATTTCGCCTATAAGGGAAAATTCGGATGGCCCATGGTTGGATTGGCCCCGTGATACACGTGGCTTAATTTTGGCACCGAATTTCGGATATTTGTTAGAACGTTGGATTTTTGGGCCCTGGCAGTGGGATCTCCACGTGTATGGCCCTGAGCAGGTGTGCACTACTGTAGAGTTTAGTTAGTGGGCCCTACTTAGGGAGGCCAGATCTGACAGTCCGAGCTCAGAGTAAATGGAAACCAAGGTTGGTCTTCGATACCTTTAGAGGTTCTTCGTCGCCATCGTTTCGGCCTTACGACCCGGAACGGGCTCTGGTTAGCAACGCCTGCGTAGGGACACGACTCCACTTGGAGAGTGCCCACGTTTGGGTTCCGTGCAACCACCCCCTTGGGACCGCTCAGACGACCTGCGTGCGCGATACCCCGTGGGGGTTGTGCTTACTTGTTGCGTGCTTTTTATGTTTCCTTTCGAGGACAGGTTTTCGCCCCTGTATTGGGTTTCTTTTGTTGTTTCGCCCCTTTTCTGGTTCTCGGGTCCGGTGCCTGTTAGTGCCCGACCCTCGCCCCGTTTTTCCTCTTCGCCGGATTTTCCCCCATTCTTTGGGATACCCATACCCATTCCCGATCCACGGTTTCTACCCCTCACCTCCGTCGGTACTGCCGGAATCCCCCGTGGGAGTTACACCCCACACTACGGGTGGAACGGAGGGCTCTGTCTCTGAGTCTGCCTCCCCAAGGGAGGAAGGCTTCGAACACCTTGAGAGCACTTCCCGTCGCCGGGTTTTGTTCCACAAGTGGTCTCCCGACTTAGAATCCGTTCTCGGACTTTTGGGTTGGTCATCCACGTGTTGGAATATCTCTTGGAAGAGGAAGCACCGTCGTGAAGATTTGTTGTAGTGGTCCCCTTTGGAAAGGGTGGAATTGGTTTTTATTTTTGTTTTGTGTTACGTCATCCGTTATCCGGGAATCTCGTGATCGAATTTCATCGTTACCCCGAATCGTCGGTGTCGTGTCTGCAGCATGTCGCCGCCTACTCGTGGTTCCAGGACTGGATGGAACCGTCAAGCGGATTCAGTGCCCCCGGCCCCGCCTAGGTCGAGGAGCTCTATTCCCGAAGGTCGGAACGATTCCGGTATCGATCCGGACACTCGGAGAGCACCCTCAGTGGTTTCAGGTCCTCGAGAGGTCGTGGCTGTGGGCCCAGCTCCAGTGGTGGAGACCCCCTCAGCAGCACCCCGAAGTCGGGCCGACCCTGAATTACAGCGCCTGGAGACTCGAATTGATATCGCCAACGCGGCTCATATCGAGCTCCTTCAGGAGGTTACTACCCTCCGCCTTAGGGTGGAGGACGCCCCGGTGCGGGGAGTCGCCGATGACCTTCGTACCCTGAGGAGGGATGTGAACTCCCTTTTGGAAAGCTTTGGTACCCCTTGCGTGTTTATCCAGGAGTACCGGAGCCTCGTGGAGGAACACCGCGTGCAAGCGGAACGCTTCCGAGCTCGGCTGGACACCCTCGAGGCCATTATCCGTATGGACGGAGACACAGAAGCCTCGAAAAATAAACCCGACGTTTCGGAAGACGAAGAACACCGCTCCGCTAAACGGGACCGCCGCAAGTCCAAGAAGAGGGTTCACCTCCAAGAGGATTTATCGGATTCCGATCCCAATCGCTCGTCATCGAGTTCGTCCTCCGAATCTTCGGATAGTGAAGATGGACGCCGGTCATCCCGGGCGACTCGGTCGAAGGCTACTTACACCTCTCAAGGGGCAATCCGTACCCGGAAGAAGGATAGGAAACACCTTGGATTAAGGGAGCTGAAGCCGACGAATCCTCTCTATCGGAAGCTGCTATCGTACCGCTATTACCGGTTGGATAACCCTTCGGGAGATCGAACATCCCGCGGAACGGGTAAGGTCAAGGACTACATCAAAAGGCTGAGCATCACCCTACAGAAGAGGGAGTTCACAGGAACAGACCCAATTCTGGTGCTCGATTTCCTTGCGAGGTTCGTCCAGGAGGCTGACATCCTCGGTATGAGTGAAGCGCAAGCGTATCTTGCATTACCCTATTTCTTAAAGGGGATGGCTGAAGACCAGTTCAACTCCGTCCGTGGATCATCCCGAGCCTCGGAAGGGGGAGTCACGTGCTGGCCCGAAGCGGTGCAGTACCTCTTGAGGTCATACGCTACTGGAAATGCGATTTAGGAAGCAATCCTTACATTAAGGGATACGCGGCAGAAGCCGATGGAAACCGAAACGGTGTATTCAACTCGCTTGAATAAAGCGTTTCACCGATGCGGGAATGTATTCCCCGCCTACGAGAGATGCTCCATGTTTGTGGATGGTTTGGACCCCTCGATAAGGGCATTGGTTGCCCGACATCGGGAAGAGAAGCGCAAGCTGACCTACTTGGAACTGATTCAGTACGCCCAGGCTGAGGGGGATACTCTCCGTGCTCGGCAGAACCGAAAGAGTCGGCCGACACGTGCGCTCCTCGCCGATGGAGGTAACTCGTCTTTGTCAATCGCAGGAGGCCCTGCCCCTGTGGGGGTCAATGATAACATTCACTTCATGGGAAGTAACCCCGAATCTATGGGTACGTCTGAGTTGCCGTCGACATCCGCTCCGACTACGGATGAAGACCCTGCGCTCTATACCCACGGACGGAGGGTGCCAGCCGCATCGCTACCTTTTGCGAATACCGCTGCTCGGTTCTCTCGCCCCGGATGGAGGGATACAGCACCACGTCGCGTGGATTCACGTCCACAACCGAACCCGGCAGAGCTGATTTGCTATTTGTGTTACCTACGTGGTCACAAAGCACCAGACTGCACATTTCCCCTGCGGGAGGGTTCACGAATTATCGCTCAGTACGAGGCTCTGACCCCTGAGGAGAAAGCTCGAGTCCCGAGTAGGTCCTATGAGGAACAAAGGATACTCCGAGCTCACCTTGCTGACAGGGATACAGAACTTGTACCCGCGAACGGGGAACAACCGGTCCCCTTCGAGGCAGCTGCACCGAATTCGGTGGGGTCCGCTTCAAAAAACTAAACTTGGGAGTCTCCCCTGCGGGAGGGGCGTCTTCTAAGCCGGAGTTGAAGACGCCCGAGGCGCTCCAGCTTCGCTCCCCAGCTGTGACTATCCTTTCAAGGAAAACGGCTGACACCGACGTTAACTCGGGATACTTTAGTGTCCTCCGTCGCCCGTGGATACGGTCCCGTAATCTCCGTATTCCGGATCGAGTTATGGTAATGGCCAAGCGGAATTATAAAGTATTCGCCGACTTCGGCCTGTCCAACCAGTTTATGGTTCGTCAAATATCTGTCCTGGATACAGGAGCCGCTCCTAACTTAATTCATGTGGAATTGTTACCCCCGCTGCTCCGGGTCCAAGTTCGTACCGGTCCACGTTTGGATATCGCCGATGCGAACAACAACCCGCTACGGACACTGGGTACAATTTCCCTCATGGTGAGGTTAGGCTCCTATCTCGTTCAGCTAGAGTTTATTGTATGCAAGTCACTTGCAGCACCAGTCATACTGGGTTGTGACTTTTGCGACAGCTTCGTGGAAGCCATCCGTCCTCGGAATAGAACTGTGGAACTCGAAGACCGGTCTACGATCCCAATCGTTCGTAAACCCTTACAGGGAGCAGCGCGAACACGCGTTCCTCTCCCCGTCGCGCAGAAATCTGTGAAGAAGGACCCGGTGTCTACACGGGTAAAGGTTGCGAAGTCAGTGGCTATCCCGCCAGAAACCCAGGTTTGGGTCACAGTTGTTACCAAGCAAATTGGTGTGCATGTGGTACCACCGAACCCGTCTCTGTATACGCGGCGTCAACTCGCCCTTGCGAATGGGGTTGTCTCCGTGGAACCGGATAAACCTTTCAAGGTTTTGGTAGCCAACTTTGGAAAGACAACGCAGCATTTGGTCAAACACCAGATCCTGGGTTCTGTTCTTCCACACCCGCATGCGGTCGTACCTACAAAGATCTCTATCGCAGAGGTCCTTGGTGTGGCGGACCCTAAGGAGGGGGAGGACACTGCCGAAATCGCGGAAGTCGGTGAGCATACGACTGCAGCTCCACACGCTGAACACCTTAAACCTCAGGAGGTTACGGCCCCTATCACAGGAGCAGACCAGACGGATCCTGTTCAGGAATTGGAGAAATTGGATCTCAACCATGTACTCGCATCTCATCGGGAGAAGCTGAGGCACATGCTTCGTGAATTTACCCCCATGTGGGATGGTTCCCTTGGAACTATTGGGATTACAGAACACCGCATCGACTTGTTACCGAACACTCGGCCTATTGCCCAACACCCTTACAGGGCTGGACCGAAAGCTCGGGATGAGGAGAAATCTCAGGTGGAGAAGATGCTTAAAGCGGGCGTAATTGAACCTACCCAGTCCGCTTGGGCCTCACCAGTGGTGTTAGTTCAGAAACCGGATGGATCGTGGCGTTTCTGCATCGATTACAGACGCCTGAACGAGGTAACCATTAAGGATGTGTACCCGATCCCTCGGATGGACGAATACATCGACTCCCTTGGGAGTGCTACTGTTTTCTCTACCCTCGACGCCGATTCGGGCTACTGGCAAGTCCCTATTAGGGAGGAAGATCGAGACAAAACGGCGTTCGTGTGTCATAAAGGACTTTTCCGATTCCGGAGGATGCCTTTTGGGTTGACAAACGCCCCCGCAACGTTTCAACGGGCGATAGACATTCTGTTGGCTCCCTTCAAGTGGAGGACGTGTCTAGTGTATTTAGACGACATTATTGTCTTCTCCAACAACCTGGATGACCACCTCGAACATGTCAGGGACGTAATGAAGATACTCCGCGATGCGGGAATCACCTGAAACTCAAGAAGTGCGAGTTTTTCACAGATTCCGTTAAGTATCTGGGTCATATCATCCGTCCCGGACAGCTTTCAATCGATGAAGTACGAGTGAAATACTTGAAGGAAGCAAAACACCCGAAAACTCAAACGGAGTTGCGATCCTTCTTAGGTCTGTGTAACGTGTATCGCCGATTCGTCCCGAACTTTGCGTATATTGCCACCCCCCTCAACAGGCTCCTGACGAAGGGACAACCAGTTGAACTGGAACCTTTTGGCGACGCGGAAGCGTCTGCCTTCAAGGCACTGGTGAATGCAGTAACATCACCGCCAATCTTGACTCTACCCAATCCTGGGCTCCCTTACGAAGTGGACACCGATGCTAGTGCAAACCAAGTAGGGTGTGCACTGTTCCAATCCTCTAAGGATGGTGAACGTCACCCTATTGGGTACTGGTCACGTTCCCTGAATGTCCATGAAAGGAACTACTCGGTCTCCGAGAAAGAATGTTTAGCCGTTGTGTGGGCCTTAGCTACACTTCGCCCCTATCTGATGGGTACTTGTTTCAAAGTCCATACGGACCACGCATGCTTGCGTTGGCTCCTGGAGATCTCCGAACCCTCGGGCCGCCTTATGCGCTGGCGTCTCCGACTGTCGGAATTCGACTTTGAGATCCTGTACAAGAAAGGGAAGCTGAACACTCAGGCTGATGCACTATCCCGCTTGGGAACCACAGGGGAAACTTCGGATGCTCCCGAACCTGGGCCCGCTCCCTCAAGGGCCCAGTCAACGAACTCTTACAGAGTTACTCCCCCACCGGAGGTAATCAAGCCTCCTGGCTCTCCGCCTAAGGAGGGGGAGGAGGACTTTGTTCCTTCGCAGGACGATGTTTCGGCGTCAGCCAGTCGCCCTAACAGGGAATCTAGTTCTCACAGTGAGACGGCGAGCCCGACCGAGCCGGCGACAGAGAAGTCACAACCCCAGCGTATGGGTAGCGACATCACCGCCGACCCAGCCGAGCACGACGTCAGAAAAGATGACGAAAACCCGCCTAGGGAGAGTCGTGTGGAGAACTCCGCACCCGGGACGCCTACAGAGCCGACGATCACCCGCCGCCGCGGAAGAGACACTGAGGTGTCGCACACTCAAACCCCGCTTTCTCGGGAACGAGTTGTGTCAGAGGACCCGCACGGGGAAGATCTCGACGACGAGGTTGACCAAATTTGGCTCTCCGTTATGGAATGGGAATAGGAACTCCTATGGAGACACTGAAACCCTCAGGAATGGGAAAGAAATGAGTGAGACCCGTCGGGGACAGCTCAGGAGAGTGCTAGCGCGTGTCGAAAGCGCCACCTCACATCCGCTTGCGTAGTGGCAACCGGCGCCCGCGCATTTATGTGGCACACGTCGAATGGCACCGAGCCAATCAAAAGGCTCTGACGACCAACCGTCGCGCAAACCGCATCCGTCGCACGGCGCGTTGCACAAGAGCAACCTTCGTCCCCGTAGCTCGGGTTGACGTTGAAGTGTTACCCCCCTGAGATTGGAGACGCTACGGCGTCGCGGTTTCTCAACCGTCACGGAATCTAAGAACACCGTTGTTATCGGGAAGATCTCAGCTTTAAGAAAAACCCAAACTGGGCCGTTTTGACTCGGTAGACGGAAGTTACAACGTAGCCCACAGGCCACTCGGCGCCGTTTGGACGAAGTGCTGAGACCCGCTCGCAACACGGAAAAGAACCCACTGGGGTGTGTCTAGACCCTACGTTGACACCCTCAAGAGACCAAGAGCGTTCCAAGATGGAAGAGAAGCCCGAACAGGGAAAAGTGTACCCGCACGAATTCGTTATCGATCGCATCGTGCGTCACATCTACACCCCCGAGGGAGAAGTTCGCTACCAAGTCCGATGGTACGGATTCTCGCCTGATGAGAATACAGTGGAACCCATTGAGCACCTTCCGAGGTCTAAGGTTTTATCCTATCACCGACGCGCTCGGGTAACCTTGCCTCCAAATCTGGATCGTGCCCAAGTCGGGTAAGCCACCACGGGAACGGTTATGGATGCGACCTCGAAGTGAGGAAGATGTTGGACCTCTGAAGAGGAATTGAGGAGAGTATCCCGAAGAACACGTATTGAGAGGGAATGTTTACTGGCCCTCGGCCTAGCGCCGTTAACCGGGGAACACAGCACCGGTTATCGGGACAGTTTATGATGAAAAAAGGAAAAGAAGACCCACGAAGTGGAGAAGAAGATTAAGAAGAAGATTGGACCCTAGGAAGGGCAGAAGATGAAGAAGATCCTAAGAAGGAATGAAGAAGATGAAGTAGAAGTTATGATCCTAGGAAGGAAGAAGAAAAGAAGTTATGCAAATATCGGAAGTTTACTATTGTCGCCAAGCTATGGACTCTACAATTGCCCGAAGGCGGAACTACGGAAAGCCCGAGGAGGGACCCGCCCCACCGTTGGGATTCTGACCCTGATAGTACGCCGAGGCAAAAGCCAACATCAGGCTCACATCCGTCATACCCGGGGGAATCGGAATGCCTGCGTTCACGAGGCCTTGTCGCACACTATCCGCTTGCGGAGTGGCAACCGGCGCCTGCGCAAGGGTGTTCACACCCCACCCGGGGGAGCAGATGGACCGCCACCGGATGCATTCGCCGCCGCAGCTGAGGTCGTTCCCACTGGTTGGAAGGGTGCAGATGGCTCCACAGGGAGTACTCCACTAGGAGCTGGCACTTCGTTATCCAACGCTGGATAGTCCAGGTCTACTGGAGGCTCGTACTCGTAATCGTCGGTATAAATGAACCCCGTCGGGTGTCCCACCGGCATCAATCGAGGCGAGTCAATCAGCGCCCGTGCTTGCGCCGCGCTGATGCGAACCCCTTCGAAGGGATTGTAATAGACCCAGTTACCGGAGCCCGGATCGTACCGGCCAGGAGACTTGTCTCGCGCGGATCCTTCCCCTGCGGGCTGATTTGCCACTGGAACTCGATCCCATTGGGTGTTGTCGATCACGTCCAAGATTGGATACAGGTCCTGCACGTTGGTGGCCGAACCCAACGCTGGGACAAGGTCGATCTGACGCATGATGGTCCGTAGCATCGGAGGAATATAC
Source organism: Agarophyton chilense (assembly GCA_030374765.1). Taxonomy (NCBI): domain Eukaryota; phylum Rhodophyta; class Florideophyceae; order Gracilariales; family Gracilariaceae; genus Agarophyton; species Agarophyton chilense. Next base: position 379,133 of record JARGXX010000117.1, read on the forward strand.
CAGATACGGAAATGGTCATGAGCATCCCAGAGGAGATGCGCCGCTACGCGGGCTGCCCACTCGGCTGCAACGAGGGCCCAGTATCCCGAGTTCGGGTCGTGCATCAAACGAGACCCGATATAGTAGATACATGGAAGCAGTTCAGCAAAGCACCCTCGGGGGGCCTCGACCTTACTCCACCAAGCTGGAAGAGGCACGAATCGCCCAACCTTCGCCGTGTTACGGATACGCTCCAGTCCCACGTGAGGATACGGGACAAGGAACCCGAAACGGGAGCGCGAGCGGCGCTCGAAGCGCACGCGTCAATCGAACCCATATTGGGTAAACTGCCGCTGAAGGTACCTGAATTCAGCCCGAAGGATGGGACGACTCCATTGGAGCATATCTTCTCGGAGAGGAAAACCCGGTCCGCGGAACTCGGCTTCGGGAAAGGCTGCCAGGTTATCCCCGTAGGAGACCTCACCGTACGTGCGGTAATAGGCGACATCGAACCCGTACTCCGGGGGAACCAGATGGTCAAAGCGTGAGCTCTCCAATCGCTGGTAGGCCAGAGCCGCCATCGCTGCGCGCGCCTTGTCCAGGGACTCCCCGCGACTGCGGTATAGATACTGAGGCTCTATGGCTACCCGCGCCCTCCAATCGGGAGAACGTACAACCTCAACAGGTAGGCCACCCGGCAATAAGCCGTCCTCCACGTAGGAGTCGATGAGCTCATCGTCGCGAACCGCTGTCGGATGGAACCACGGAGCGCGGGAATATATCACCGGATCGGTAAGGGGACTCCACCTTCGAAAGGATTCGTTTGAGATCCAACCTCTGGAGTTTGCTACCAAGGGCATCACATGAGCGGAGTTCCACGCCACCGCGGTGATGTCCAAATCCTCCTGAGGATGTCGGTTGAACGCCGAGGCGGAAGGTTCGGTACCTGACGGAGCCGCATCCAAACCGGAGAAATATCCACCCTGCTGGGGAGCTTCGTTGTCCGCCGGCGCGGAGGCCGATGGCCCCGAGAGTGGGTTGATGACGTATGGGTTCATTCCCTTGAGAGAGCTAGTCGAAACCGCTGCTGCGAGAAGTTGCGTATCGCCGAAAGTCGGAGGAGTAGAAGAAAGTTGTACCGATGTGCCGGTTTTGTGGCGATCCTCAGAAGTGGTGAAGGACCCCATTGGGAGATTAGTATGTATAGTGATAGGAAAGTTAGACACCCGCGGCTCGGAATGTTCTTCCTCGTCTTAAGGAGGGGGAGATGTAGAGCAACGCCCAGTTAGGGGATACTTGACGATGCAACTCATAGAATGAGGATTGAACCCTCCGAGGGTTATGATTATGATCCCCTCTAAGATGTGCTGAGGTGGCACTGTTTCCTGGTTATATTTCGCCCATAAGGGAAAATTCGGATGGCCCATGGTTGGATTGGCCCCGTGATACACGTGGCTTAATTTTGGCACCGAATTTCGGATATTTGTCAGAACGTTGGATTTTTGGGCCCTGGCAGTGGGATCTCCACGTGTATGGCCCTGAGCAGGTGTGCACTACTGTAGAGTTTAGTTAGTGGGCCCTACTTAGGGAGGCGAGATCTGACAGTCCGAGCTCAGAGTAAATGGAAACCAAGGTTGGTCTTCGATACCTTTAGAGGTTCTTCGTCGCCATCGTTTCGGCCTTACAACCCGGAACGGGCTCTGGTTAGCAACGCCTGCGTAGGGACACGACTCCACTTGGAGAGTGCCCACGTTTGGGTTCCGTGCAACCACCCCCTTGGGACCGCTCAGACGACCTGCGTGCGCGATACCCCGTGGGGGTTGTGCTTACTTGTTGCGTGCTTTTTATGTTTCCTTTCGAGGACAGGTTTTCGCCCCTGTATTGGGTTTCTTTTGTTGTTTCGCCCCTTTTCTGGTTCTCGGGTCCGGTGCCTGTTAGTGCCCAACCCTCGCCCCGTTTTCCCTCTTCGCCGGATTTTCCCCCATTCTTTGGGATACCCATACCCATTCCCGATCCACGGTTTCTACCCCTCACCTCCGTCGGTACTGCCGGAATCCCCCGTGGGAGTTACACCCCACACTACGGGTGGAACGGAGGGCTCTGTCTCTGAGTCTGCCTCCCCCAGGGAGCAAGGCTTCGAACACCTTGAGAGCACTTCCCGTCGCCGGGTTTTGCTCCACACATCCTTTTTATTCTAACGCGATTTAAGTAGTTTATTTTTGCTGCTCTAGCCTGTATAACACTTATACAACGCTTTGGAATTGATTCTATAAAAGGATTGATAGCATTACAGTCAATCTTTTCCCAGCAATCTTTGATGCAATTTTTTTAGATCAAAAACTGTATCAAATTGCCTTCCTTGCCCATAAACCATTCGGGCCAACATTCCCCAAATTTTTTCGATAGGGTTGAGGTCAGGAGAGCGCGCAGGCCATTCCATAACCGAAATATTTAGACTATTGAACCACTGTTTCATAGAATTAGACTTATGCACAGGTGCATTATCTTGCTGAAAAATGAATTCTTCTCCGTGCATACAGTATGAAAAAGGTAAAAGATATTTTTCTACAACCTCAGCATACTTCTCAAAGTTCATTGTAGTTTCAACAAAAGCCATATCAGTTGCTCCTTTCGTAGAGATTCCAGCCCAAACCATTACTGGTGCGCCTCCTGAATTCCTGGTCACAAATTCCTTCTTTTCTTTTCGTAGATCATGCCAATAAAATTTATAGCAATCTGGACCATCAAGGTTAAACTTTTTTTCGTCGGGAAAGATAACATTATTCCATTGCGTTTTCCAATAAGCCTTTTGATCACATCATTCAACTCTATTTTTCTTGTGATTATCTTTTAAAGAAAAAACTTTTCCTCATTTTTGTGTACTTGAACAAATTTTGACGGTTGAGTTCATGGCGTTTTGTAGATTTTGATAGAGGCAGATTTAGATTTTTGACAATTTTTCCGCAAGATAAAGTGTTGCGGCATAATTTTCGCTTAATTCCACGCTTATCAACCGGGGATAGTGCTGTAGGACGGCCGTTTGAACGCTTCGTTCCGTATGTAGCGGGGTTTTTGATGAAGTTGCTGATTTGTTTTGGGCTGCGCTTGAGTTTTCGGGCTATATCTGCTGGAATCATACCCTGACCTACTAATTCCATGATTTTCAGCTGTTCAGAGCGTGTCAGAGGTGCGCCACGAGCCATAATTGAGCGAATGATTGTATAAAGGATATACTTTTGAAACAGTGTTATTGACTTGGTGGTTTTTATTTGTTGTGCAATGTGCTCTACAGTACGTGAAATGCCTTTTTGGCGCAGTTTTTGTAAAGGGATATGTTTTTGAAACGCACTGTACATGAAAGCTTTTTGGCGCTGTGTTTGTCAAGGGAAATTTTTTGAAACACACTGTTGTCGCTTGGTTGGAACTTTGTGCCATCTCTGGGAGTCCACAAGGGTATAGAAAGAAGGTAGTTAAAGGGGTATAATGGTGATCGGTGATGATAAAGGGATCAATCAAATCGTGGCAAATATGGTCGGCAGTGCCGGCAGAACCCTCCCTCCTTTTTTTCGTTTTAGTACTCTATGGAGTTTCTCTTCCTTAAATAGACTTCGTTCGGTCGTTCCTTCTCTCTCCTCTTTCTCGCGTTCTTTCCGCTCTTTGAAGTGCTATTCGTACTGCTAGTGTCGGGTTATTGTTTTGACTCTGTCGAGTTGTTGTTCTAAATTGAAAGTAACTCTTTTCCGTACGTGTTCTTTCGTCCCGTCCTTTGCGGGTCTCCGTCTCTTCCGTGGTAGAATTTTTCCGTCGTAACACTACTCTACGTTTAGTGTTTCTTATGCTTACGTCATTTCATGAAACCTATCACGTGTATACGTGTTCTTCTCGGCCGTCCTCTCGGCCGCAACTCATATCTATGATTCAACAACTGTACCATTCTACTTCGTGTGCCCTTCACACCATGTTTGCGGGGTGTTTTCATCTTGCATACCACTGTACTTTAATGTACATAAAACCTATATCATATAATAGCTTTTTGAGGTAAAATTGCTTCGTAATACGCAAGTGCCGCGCACGCCTCCTTGCCCGCCATCGAGCATGTGTCGAAGAAGGCACCATCAACATTGTCATCATGTATCCTTCCTAGTGTGTTCTAGCAATTCCGAAGCATCTTCTATTCATCCAACAACTCAATGGCGCGACGTCGCTATCGCCTCTCGACATGAGTGAGCAAAGCACCGTCCCGTGCATACAAATTCTGAAATTCTTCCAACACAGGCCTCACAATGTTGTCTCGGGAATTAACGTATCCATCCACGTCTGCCCCCAATTCCCTCATCACATCGCACAACGTCGTCCCAAGACGTGCCTCATGCGTCATCACCAATTTGTCTAACAAACGAGGAACGAACTTGCTTAGCGCTGACAAAGTGCTCGCTCTCGTCCACATTTTCAGTGGTGAAAACGTGGAACTTTTCGATTTTAGGATTTTTGTCGATGTGGAGATTAATCAGCTGCCACACAGCAAGCAGATACGAAGGGTAGACTCTGTTTACCCGACGTCACCCATATCTACCTTCGCCATCGGTGCCGGGTGCCTTGCTCTCTGCGTGGCGTTACAGGTTTTACTCGCTCTCCTACCGTGCACATCGACACAGCCACCACAGCGTATGTACAATTATCACACGTGTTCTCCCTCCAATCTATATTCTGTAATTCAACCCCTATCTATACAAGTTTCCTCCTCGCAGCCCACCCTTTCACGCACGTCGCTCTGTGCGCTCCTCAGCAGCCTCTCCTTGCTCTTTCATCCCTCTCCCGCTCCATCGTCCCTGCATCACGGAAAACAAGGAAACATCTCCGCATGCTTTTCGCATTTACTTACATACTCACTCACATACTGCATCTCTCTTCCTTATGAAACCCTGTTTCACTCTATATACAACGCTTTTACCTCTGAGTGTGCTCCAGCCTTTTGCGTCGATTTCAGAAACTGAGCGCGTCCAAACCTTTCTCTTTCTGGAGTAAATACTCCATATTTCTCTTCTTTTCTTGGACTTGGGGAGTTTCCACCGTCTTTTTACTTGTTTATTATGGAACAATTACAAGGATGGAGATGCGACATGGCGAAGGAGGACCGCGTAAAGGTCTGCCAACATATTCTGGACAAGCTAGTCGGTAAGTCAAACTAAACGCGGAAAAGAACACTGTCAAAATTCTCGCTTTCCACTCATACTCACACTTTGAACCTATGCTCCACAGAGGCTTACCCAAACATTCGTGATCGTGAACAACTCAAGAACCGGACACGCAGTTTTGAGCTGAAAATATTTGAGACAGCTCAGAGTCGCCAGGATTACCTGGAGTGTATTGCCGAGGGTCTAAGCCAGATTGATCAGTTTCAGCGTCGTCATAGGGCATCTCATTCAGGAACTGCGGCCACGGCCACAGCCACAGCTGTCGCCGCTGCCGCCGCACAAGGTGTCCAAGGCGTCCAAGGCATCCAAGGCATGCAGAATGTGCAGGCCCGTCAGGGTGGGCAAGGGGTTCAGAACGTTCAAGGCGTCCAGGCAGTCCAGGGCGTTCGAAACGTCCAAAACGTGCAAAGCGTCCAAGGCATGCAAGGTATACAAGGTATGCAAGGTATGCAAGCAGTAACTGGAGCACAGGCGCAAGCTGCTCTGCGTCATCAGCTACAGAATCGTCAGCAATCACATCCAAATAATGTGCAACGCCAACAAATGCTAGCTCAGCAGAGGAACCTCCATGAAATCATGCACGCGCGCAATATTCAGTTACAACGTCAACAAGAGCACCAGCGACAACAACAATCTTTGCAACAGCAACAGCCCCAACGCGGTTTGCAAGCTGTAAGACAACCTAGCGCATCAAACAAGCCGCAGGAAACAGCCAGAAAGGTAAACGCTGCAGCTAAGCGTCCCCCAGGTGGTGCTGAAGGAAAGGTATGTTATTAGTCTTGCACTAATGTTCTCACGATTTGCCTCGTTTCTAACATGGTGCCATTTGCATCTGCCTCATTCTATGTCCGAATAAGCCTATCACATCGTCCACTAAGAATACTGCTGCGGTGTCCACGTCCTCCAGTCGTGTACCGGCCCAAGCTCCTCATGCACCTACAGCAAATGATGCTGAAGCACTGCGCCGCGTCTTGCAAATGAATGCGAACCAGGCGGCGTTCGCAAAGGCGCAAGCCGCCCTGGCCCGCTTGCCGCCCAGCGCCCAACAGGAATATCTCAGGGCTCTTGCTCGGCAGCAAATCCCGTTTGCTTCGCAACCACAGCCCTCTGTTGCTGCATCTACCCAGGGGGAAATATTTTGGAACAAGCTGGAAGATATAAAGAGGAAGTACATGGTTCAGCTGACTCGCTTGGTCCCGGCCATCCGGAAAATGGAATTCAAGCAAAAGTCGCCGAAGGAGCAATTCTTAAAGTTCCTAACTGACTGTCTCAGAGTTTTGAGTATCAAACGTGGAGACCCAACAGCGAACGAGATGGACTACAGCGTTCTGGAACGCACTGAAGGCTTTTTGCAAACGCTGATTCAGTTCTATGGGACAAACGGAGTCAGCCGAGCGAACCATGGTCCCAATATGGGAGAAGGGCTGGAAGCAAATGCTACCCATGGGGATATGTTTTGGAACAAGCTGGAAGATATAAAGAGAAAGTACATGGCTCCATTGAACCAGCTATTCCCGCATACCCGGAAAGTGGAGTTCGAGCAAAATTCGCAAAAGGAGCAATTCTTCAAGTTCATAAGTGATTGTCACAAGATTCTTGAATTCAAGCGTGGAGACCCATTGGCGAACGAGGTGGACTACAGCGTTCTGGAACGCACTGAAGACTTTTTGCAAAAGCTGATTCAGGTATATGGGACAAACGGAGTCAGCCGAGCGAACCATGGTCCCAATATGGGAGAAGGGCTGGAAGCAAATGCTACCCATGGGGATATGTTTTGGAACAAGCTGGAAGATATAAAGAGAAAGTACATGGCTCCATTGAACCAGCTATTCCCGCATACCCGGAAAGTGGAGTTCGAGCAAAATTCGCAAAAGGAGCAATTCTTCAAGTTCATAAGTGATTGTCACAAGATTCTTGAATTCAAGCGTGGAGACCCATTGGCGAACGAGGTGGACTACAGCGTTCTGGAACGCACTGAAGACTTTTTGCAAAAGCTGATTCAGGTATATGGGACAAACGGAGTCAGCCGAGCGAACCATGGTCCCAATATGGGAGAAGGGCTGGAAGCAAATGCGGCTGCAACTGCCGCTGCTAACACAGCTGCGGAAGGCAGGGCTGCTGGACAAACGACTGGTGCACAGCCACAAGCTAGGCCTGCAGTACAATGTACTCGCGGCAAGGCGGATGGCGTTGCCAGTCACGCTAATGCTCATCGAATGAATCCAACGCAGCTGACACAACAGCTACAGCAAGCGCTACAGATTCAGCAGCAGCCAGCGAAACAGGCGCATCAGCAAGCACAAAATCGAGCGCAAGCGGCGAACGTTCAGCAATAGAGCTACGCATCTCAACAAACTCAGCTGGTTAGTGGCGTGAACCTCCAGCAGCAAGCAAGTGCCGCGCAGGTTCAGAATGCTGTATGTCAACAGGCTCAGGCTGGCATGGGAAGTGGTTCTTCTCGAGTGGATGTTTCAAAACCTAGGGCTTTGGCACAATCCCAGGTACAAGGATATGCGAGTGGATGTTTCAAAACCTAGGGCTTTGGCACAATCCCAGGTACAAGGATATGCGTGTGCACCAAGTGCGTCGGCTTCAAGAGCAGGAAACGCTGGTTCGCGAGGGACAGCACAGAGGAATATAGCGGTGCCCCCTGGAGTAGCTGGGGCTGGACGTTCAACAGCGGCTGCACGGCAGGAAGCGGCACGGATTGCAATGCAGACGCCGACAGCCGGTATAGGTGGCGGTCACAGTGATGTACAGCGGAAATCTCAGGCGCAAACCAATAGGGTTGGGGCTTCTCACGCGACTGTATTATCACAAGGTCAAGCACAAGTTGGGGCTCAGGCAGAAGCACAACAGGTACAGGCTGATCAGCGTCGGCAGCAGTACCATGCCCAGCAGATGGCAGCCAGGGCACAGCAACAGAGTGGAGCGGCGGCGGGGATGCGGACAAATCAAAGTGGCGCTGGGGCGCAAGTAGATATTAGTTCGGACAGGAAGAAGGCTTTGAAGCAGGTTGAAGCCTGGAACTCTACAGCTGTTGGTACAAATCGTGCGGTAGGCGTGACTCGCAGAAGTCGTCAACGTACAGCGGCCCAAGGCGTTGTGGCAAGTGGGGTGAATATTTCGAGCAGGGCGACGGCGGCCACCGCAGGCAGTGTCACGGCGAATCAAGCCAATGCTAGCGCGACACCGAACGCCACGGAGCCAAAGACAGAAATGGTGAGCAGAGAAGTGAGAGGCAAAACGAAAGCAGAAGTGAATGCGCCGCAGAGATTGATGCAAATCATTAACATGGTGAAGGACGTAACGACCCAAGTGAATTGCTTGGAACAGTCATGGGAGGCTGAGGCTAAGCGTCAAAAAAGTGAGAGACTTCAGATCACATTGGCGGCGTTGCGGAATAGTTCAAGCGCTTCGGCGGCGGACGAAATGTCGAGGAGGGGGCAGAAGCGCAAGGGATCTCTGGCTAGCGTTGAAAACTACAAAAAGGGAGGTGAAGTGATCGAGACAAAGACTATATTCGAGTGCTCGCCCGAAAGCGGACTTCGTCTGGCCAAGAAACCTAGACACGATCCTGGAGATGTACAGCTGTTACGCGAGGCACTGGAGATGGACATCAAGGCTGCCAAGGAACGTAATCCGCGGCTTGATGTGAAGGTCGTTGAGGAGTATGGACACCCTGTCGTGGTGTGCATGCTGCACATTGCGGAGGTGCGGCTTCCGAAGCTGACGCTGCGCGTGCAGCGTGGGTATCCGCGGAAGGGGGTGCATCGTTTGAGTTTGAACGACCACCGATGGGGTGGGTGGGGCAGCTTGGAGAAGTTCGGACGCGCTTCATGAAGCTGTTGTCTATCTCCCCGGCTCCGTCCGTTAGTGTGGCAGCGATTTTGGACGCGTGGGCGAGTGAAGCCGAGGCTGTCCTCAATGGATCTGAAGGGTCTGATCAAACGAAGGTAACAGTTTAACACGTTCGAACCCCAAATTAGGGGTATGTACATTTAGTGTCAAATATAAAATTTGCATATGAAACAAATAGCGCACATAATCAACTCTCGCAACAGGATCTTTTGATGACTGTCCAGATAGGCAAATAAAGCCATTAGATTCTAAGCGGAGGTGCCAAGTGGACAGTTCGGAATGCTCTAAGAGCATCTCTACCGGAGTTGCTATTCGCTATTTTGGTATCACACGTGTGTGTCTCTAATTGGGTATCTATCTTCATAAGGGTTACATTACCATACGAGTGACAACTCTACCGGAAGTTATCCCCTATTCAGTATCTACATGTTCAGAAGGGGAAACCTTCTCAGAGGCTTGAATTGGAACAAGGTTCAAAATGGAACACGTGGTCAACTAGGAGTCTGACACTAGTCTTTGAAGAAATCAAATCAATACTTTTCAGTGCTGGGAAAGAAACTACGTTTTGAGTTTAGCAAAATCTAGAACTCCAGTCATGGCAGTTAAAACAGGCAGGTCTTATAATGCCTCCGTCGATACGGATGCAAGAAATTGTGCACATTAACGATGTTTACAACGTAAACAAGAAGATAAAATGGGTAACCAAGCGCCAAAACATTTGAATAAACGTAAACCTATTCCTAGTGTTGCAGGAACATCTAGGCTCTCCGTAACAATTACATATCGTCTTAATAAAGTGCATAAATATCATGACATTGTCAGGCCCCATAAACTTCTTAATCCTACGCAACTGCACACAGATCATTGCATCATATTTGAAACTGCAGAGAAGACATTGATCGTGAAGAAATCTATCTAGGTATTTAGTTATGTTTTTGTGCTCAAAAATTACCAGATGCGCAAACTCTAAGAAAAATTCCTGATGATGAAAAGAGAAGATTTAAACACAATCTTTTTTTCACTTTCAGCTCTTCAGTAATTCAGAGACAGAAACACAGCCTTTAATTTCCGGTATTCGGATTATCCATCCAGATCGCGATTTGTGGCTGAATCATTCCATTTGAGTACTTTTGCTCTTTTCGCGATGTTGTTGTGATGTTTTACAAAAGGTTTCTTAAATTTTTGAACGACCGTAATAGAGTCTGTGAACTTGGCGAAATTATTATCCTCCCGGATTCCAGAAACATCAAGTGTTATGTATCATCGCATAGTTAGAGCAGTAGCTGCATTACGGCACGTAAAGACAACGATATGCACTTCACATGTAGAATATCTGCATCGGCGGGAGGTGATGTGTCTTTTCTTTTCCTGATCATGTCAAGGTGACGTCGTATGGCGAGATGGTTACGCCCTTTTTAGGTTATGAGTGAAAATCTTCTGCGAATATACCTCACTGGTTGACAGAAATTGATTGGTGCCCCGGCAATGTTGCTTTAATTCGCAGAATACATGAATATGTATAGGAATAGAATATTATCGATTTTGCTTAGAACCTAAATAAATACTGTAAATGTAGTATCCGTTCAAAGTATTTAAGAGACACAATGCAGGTGGTTCCAAACCAAGGAGACACAAGTAATAGATATGCTTTTGAAAGTACCAGAACAAGATAGGGTAGAGAAAAGAAGTCCAAAAAACGGCAGAAAAAAGGATTGTATTAGATGGAGAGTGCGAATGATAAAATGATAAATATGTATGTGGCAAGTAGAGGCAAAGCTATAAAGCTGTGATTTACCAAAATTAAATATGTAGAGGCCTCTACCACGACGTGAAGACTGGATTTATATATCCCAAATGTTCTAGAAAATAGTATTGTTCTTTTTGACGGCGGCACGATGAAGGCAAATTCTATAATAATCTCTGAGTTCGTGAGCTTAGAGCAACTTGATATATACGCGGCATCAGATGTCTGTATCTTTGCAATAGGCGCGCCGTAGTGCATTTTGGTGCTTATGGCCGCTTTTGTGTACTTATAATTGGCGCTGGCTGCGCGCGTTAATGCTGCAGACAGAAAAGCGCTTTAGATAAATTTTCTGAGATAGAAAACGGCGGCGAGGTTTCTCACGTTGAGTAACAACTGGAAGAATGTGACGGGCGCGGGAAACGCTGAGGGTTTCGGGAGAACGTGAGGGATGTTGCTTCTTTGGTGAAGCTGTCGGCTTCCGCTTTCCAATCGGAACCTTGCACAGTTGAATTTTTTCAAATATATAGCAGACTTTTGGGCTATATCCAAGACAGATAAATGTCAGGACTTGCATACAACACCAAAATAGCCGTGAAAGTCACTTAGTCTTCTACTAATTGCCAAATGGCCTTAAAGTGTGAGATCTACGCCATCTAACGTGGTTCTTTTAACAACAGGAGGCGTGAAATAGTCCCACGTGAGTGACGGGTTCGCAGAAAAAAACGACGCAGTCGTGGTAGAGAGCGAACCCAACCCGTGAGTACAGAAAGAAAAAGGTGGAGAGTTGATGGCAAGAGTGGCACAGACTGTGCTAGGAGATGCTTTTGGTGCCAAACCAGGGGGTGTGAGCCACTTTAGTTGAGCTGACTTGACCAGAGTTGGTTGGAGCGGACCAAGGTCGACCTTATATAGAAAAGTTGGAGTTAGTCCGGCGCGAGAAGTCGTGCGGCTTCCAGTCGGGCACCGGCCAACCTGTCCAAAATTGCGCGCCTTACTCGATAAAAACACATTTGCGTTTCGTACTGAATTTGTGGCTCTGAATGAATATTCTTTATAGAGTGCTACGCCCAAATAATAGCTTGATTACTATATTAGTTGAGTGCAACTGTAGGACCGATACGTGTCGCTTAAATTAGTATACTCGAAGAGGCGCGCGTTTCACTCGTGCGTTCTACACCCCCCCACATACCCTTACTCTCAAAGATAGCTAGGCCGGGCAGTCATGAGTTTATTGTATCGAAAAAGAATCCGCTCCGTGTCCCCAGTCAAACATAAAAAGCGCAGCCATATGGTATTTCTGGGCGAAGTAAGTGATTCTATAAGATTCACAGTAACGCTCTAGAAAATATTTGTTTCCTTCAAATAGAGCCCAGAATTGGGAAGATGTGCATACTGTCCCACAACCTGGTGGTAGAGAAAAGTTTTAAATCAGGTATCAACACTGGTTCTGACGCCAGGATAGACACTGTCAGCCATCATACCAGGCAAGTAGCTACAATGACCGCCGAGAAATGGTCCATATATTTTGAAAAATGCAAGGAATAGGTGATATAGGTTCCACGCCATTTTTCCTAATTGGTGTCGTGTAAGGTTCAAAGGATCCATCCACTGAGATATGATAGACATAGCGACGATTTTGCCGCTTAGAACAAAACTTGACGTGAGTCTGTCATATTTGACGCGAACTGGAAGCAGAATGACATCTCTGCGCTCCGATGTCACATCGAGAGCTTTTCCTAAGCATAATTAACCCCTATTTATGGTAGTTTCCTGCAGGTGTTCGGGTCTTCTCTTATGAGCCCTAAGTCATCGGACGTTTACACCTTGTCGAGTTTATCTCTAATGGGGTGGGACCAGCGTATATCGATGGTGCATTGCCTTCGCCACTGTACGTGGACCGTAGAACTTGGATTAGAACGGGGCCTTTTAACGATCGGGTTTAAACCTTTTCCATGTACCACTAATACTTCATCTCCAACCTTGAAACGATGGTTGTACTTCGTATCATCTTGACGTTCGGGCTGCTCTACAACCCCAATGGCACGACGAATGGTTCCTACCATGATCTCGTGCCAGCGACTATCTAGTGTATAGCGCTCAATAAGAAGAGAAGGGTCCTGTGTATGCATTCTTTGGTGATATGCGATTGAGCAGCTCAAATGGTGACATTCCTTCCGCCATACGGCGACGTCTGTATCCATACAGAACACAATCTAAAAACTCATCTAAATCCTTTTTCTTATCAAATACTGACTTACCGGTCTCCTTTCTTATTGTTCCTACCATTCGTTCAGCCCTGCCACTGGACATTGGGTCATATGCTAGTACTGACAATAGAGATATTTCTTTCTAGTCCATGAAATTCTTGACAGTGACAGTCTGTGCTTCGAAAGAGATAAAAGTGTCACATACTTGGGTATAAGAAAGCTCAAATGCTTCAACTATTTTGGATTTAACAAATTTTAGCACGATTGCAGCCGTCTGGGGCTTAGCGGTCAGATCGACAGGCCATGCTGTCAGGTGCTCAGCTCTGAGTAGCGCAAAACAAATTACCTGCTTCGTGCTAGGCAGAGGACCCGGAAAATCCATTGAGAAGGTGCTAAATAAGTTTTTCCGAGAAGCACGGTGGTCCTCACGGTAGCCTATCACAGGGGTTATGCGCTGACAACCATCACCACTTTGAACGTATGAAACTATGTCAGTGAACATTTGTGGCCGCCTAAACCTGTCACGTATGACCTTCTTTGTAGATTCAATGATCCAGTGTCTCACGTCATCTTGAAAAGATCTTAAAGTCTTCGGGCGTGTTTCTATTGGTGGAATCGGCGTTAGGCCGTCTTTTGTGCGTCGCAATAGCTTTGATTCGCAAACGAGGAAGTTTTTGGCGTTTATCGTAATTGCAGCTGGGTTCTTTTGGGTCATTAGCACCCACAAACATATTGCTGAGGTAGCGTTTGTTATCAGAACAGAAAAGACCTAGAGTATCGAAAGGTGTTATTACGACACCATCTTCAGCGTTGTGTATGTGGGAGGGATTGGAGGCTTCTTCTTTTGCAAATCTAGAGAAGTACTCCGCCGCGGCGTTCCTTTTCCCAGGCCTATAGACGATCTCCAATTCATAATCAAAAAGAAGGTCGAGCCATCGAGCTAGCCTGTCACAAATTTCTTTCTTCTTAAAGGCATAGCTGAGAGCTTGGTGGTGCGCGACGAACGGAAACGGTTTTGCCCCTAGCAATGATAAACGAAACTTTTTCAGTGCGAAGACAACTGCTAATGCTTCCCTCTCTCACACCTAGTAGTTGCGTTCCGATACGTTCATAATCCGACTGGCGAACTTAACGGGGTGAAACATAACATCTCCCTTTTTCTGTGCTAGCACGGCTCCCAGGGCCAAAGAAGATGCGTCCGCTTCAACGAGAAAAAAGGAGCTGAAGTGTGGAAAGGCGGGAGCCGGGGGTAATCCGAATTTTTCTTTCAATGATTGGAGAGTTATAATCATCTCTGGGGTGAAGTCAGCTTTCGTTTTCCAGAGGTCGCTGCGTGAAGAGGAGCCGATGTGTTTGCGAAATTTTTGATTAATTGATGGTAAGAACTTTTCAACACAAGAAAACTACGAAGCTCGCTAGTTGTCGTGGGCGGCGGTGCTTCCTGGGTCAGCGGTAGTTTGTTCATGTCAAAAGATACTACGCTAGAGTCGATCATATGCCTAGCAGGAAAATGCGGGGTTGAGCGAAATCGCACTTCGAGATCTTGATTTTTAATCCATTGTCCGAAATAATTTTGGTAACTTTTTTACGTGCCTCAGGTGCTCTTTCATAGACTTTAGGAAGATGACCACTTCGTCTTTCTAGACGCGCGCGAACTAGATTTTCCCCAGAATAGAGTCCATCATCCGCTGAAAGGTAGAAGGAGCATTCAACAGTCCAAAAGACATGACCTCAAATTGGAAAGTTGCCTTGCGGCAAAAAAGGTGGTCATTTCCTTACATCTGGCAGCCATTCTGATCTGCCAATATTCGCAGAAGAGAGATCGAGAGTAGTGAAAAAGCTACAAACACCTAATTCGTTAATTATCTGATCCATATGCGAGAGTGGCCAACGGTCCGGTTTCATGATAATATTAAAAGCACGTTGGTCTACACGGAACCTAGGGTCTCCATATATCTCCTTGTTTATTACTACTGGAAATGAACAAGTCGAAGAACAATTGCTGATGATACCGGCTTCTAACAGGCGGTCTACTTCTTTTCGAATTCCTTCATTGTACTTTGGTGGCAACCTTCGAACGCGGGACCTGATTGGTCTATTCAGATAAGCGCGCTTTGTATTGGCGCTGGCCCAGATTCGGAAGGTATCATTCGGTCCGAATTGCGTATACCTCTCCATGAAGTTGGTTGTCAGCAGTACCGTGAGAATGTGTATGGTGAGTTCCTTCTTCTCCGGGGCGACAATTGGTCACTATGAAGGACGATCGGTAGAGTTCAGTATACAGACAGTGGTGAACGGAATGGCGCAGAATTTTCAGCCAATCTTCCATTCCAAAAATTGCGAAGCAGTAACACCTTAGTGTCCAATGAAATGAAGCGAAGAGCCCAAGATAGCTCACTCCCGGCGGTTGGCAAATTTAAAGCACTTCTCGACCTCATGGAATCGTGCCTGACTTCCCTAAAATTAGTTGGCTTTGTGATAGTTCCAACAGAAGATGTCGTCCGGGTTTGCGTTCGTTCTCCGAGGTACTACCTTGCAACAGATTCGTGCCCAGTGTAACGCGTACCTGACAGCACAGTTCTATGGACGATACTCTGACTTTTAAACTCATGATCGCAATCCAATCACAGACGATGACACACGCAACTTTTGCGAAGTGTTTGAGAGTTGAATGAAGATACCCGGAGGTTTTTTACGCATTGAGGTGAAAGATCGAATGCTTCTGGAAGCAGTGTTTCCATATAGCTATAAGATGATGAAGATAACAGAGGAAGGGAGCTCTGGAGTTGGATGGGTACAGCGTGAACGGAAATGTGGTAATCAACAATTCACAAACTTTCCTGTTTTGTCTTCTGGGAAGAAGTCCTATCCGGACTTCGTTCAAACTGCGTGCTAATGGAGCACGTTCGGTATAGCATCAAGCTGCTCAATGGGCCGAAGACTGTACACCGTCTCACTGCCGCCGTAGCAAAATGGCAAAACGTCATCAGGGTTGCCTGGAAATCCCACAACCACCAATTATGGTGGGAGGAGAATGTGCTGGTCCAAATACCGGACGGATGTTCTGTGCTCTCGCTACGGTTTGGATCACGCCGTTACGTGAAATGGAACATGGAAAAAATGAAAGGTACGAGAGGTGGTCCACAGCTAGTGGTGATCAAGACGCAGTCGCGAAAGATGATCGATATCGGTGTCCAGAATTCACTATCGAAACCAAAAGAGCTCTTCAGCGCCTTCTATCTACGTCGATGTCTATTAAAATTGGCACAGGGTTGGCGTTAACTTCATGTCACTTTGATAAGCTCATGTATCGCTTGAGTGTTTGCGACGAAGTCCTAAACTCGTGTATGTTTTTCTTGAAAAAAGAAAATTTCGACCGCGTTCCTTGCGTTGATGTAAGCTCCGATGCTGACGGGCCCTCCAAATGGTACAATCGATTTTTTGGGGGTCGTAAGAGGTCCAAACTCCTCGCGATGAACTCCTTTCTTTTCCATCGTATACAAAAGAGGTACCCTTTGCAAACGAAGGCCGGTCATAGATGGCTTATAGAAGTTCATGCCTCACTTCTGTATATGTATATTATCTTGACCTCTGTGTTCATAACAGTGAGAGAGCATCTGGGTATTGGTTGTTGTTGGTCTTTCGACACAATGCATCTTTTATCTGGATTCAATGCATGATCCGAATTCTATTCGAGTCGTTCAACCGACCGTAGTATGATTGAAGGCTCAGATTGAACAGCGTTTTTAAATCGTCGGACCGGCAACTTATGGTCTCGAAGACTGGGCGTCTTTTTAGCATTCAAGTTTTGTACCGCAACAACTTCACAATACGTCTTGAGCGGTATTTATTATGCACATGGCGGGGTGCGTTGAGCGCACGCTTTCCCTTCTTCAAAGAATGCAAGGGTTCTTCGTTAACGCCAAGCGCTTTTCCTCTCATCCGCGGGCGAAAGTAGAAGGAAGTAACTGTCGCAAGGTTGACCAACAGATGTAACCCCAAAGTCAGGCGTTTGTGAAATTCGAAAAGCACGATACCGTCACTAGGAGGGCCATCTTCTGCATTTTACGGAAGAGCCCATACGAAACCTTCGCCCTCCTCTGATATTGAAACCAAAACATTCCCGACAAAAACAAACGCAACGATTTTGCTTGATGAAGACTCCACACACAAAAATGCCGAGGATGATGAAATACTCCGATACTGATTCCTAAAGCCATAGAAGTTAGTTCCTGGTAAGCTGCTATCCGGTCGATGCCAAACTATTCGCTACTTTTTTGAATTCCCTCTTAACACGAACTTCGTATTGGATTTGAAATTCCATTGAAAAGCAGATTGGTATCGTACAGATGTAGTTTAACGGCACTTTCTATAGAAGTAGTAATCAAAGAAAGTATTTCAAAACGATGAGCAACTGGAGCACAGCCGCACGAAGCTCCATCGCAAACCAAACCAAGAGTTGTAAAAGGAGAGTAAACATCAATGTCACTAGATGGGGAATTTTGGTGCAAACATGAGCTTGCACAGAGTGAAAGAAGTTTGTCCAAGGTGAAGAACTGGTTTCTTTGCAGGTTGTCACCGAACCGTAGACCGGTACCACCATAGATGACTCTGTGGATGGTTCGGCAACAATCCTCCCCCTCTCGGTTAGAAAAGCGTGCTCTTGCTTCTCTTTTGACTTGGCTTTCGACAATTGGGTCGATGTTGAACCCCAATCCGCCATTGGGGTAAAGCTCGTCTACGGGGATGTGGTTTGCAAGGAGCAAAACCTGCCCCTAAAGTGCCGTTCAGCAGGGTTGTGGATGTTGGACCCCAGCTTCTGATTGGCCGGAAGGTCGACTCCGGCGACGCCGTATCAAGTCGGCACTCAACTCAAAAGCTTTAGTGCATCTAAAACATATCTAAACAGAAACAAAAGCGCATCCAACGTGTAGGGAGTACTGCATGGCACATCATGGGTGCATCCTGCTCACCTTCACGTATTCTTCAAAAAATATTTCCACAACTATTGTACATCACCGGGACATCATGACGCACATCAATTCATTTATGGTGTATCTTCTGCATATTAAAAGGATATCAAGGTGCCTCACTAGGTCTTCGAGACCATTGTTCAAGGATTGTCAATCCTCTCTGTGTACTTTAAATTGCTAATGATTCTGACTCACTTTTTGTAGAGTCGCGTATTGCATTCGTCACAACCCATTGAAATCAGGAACCCACCCGGGTGGAATAAAGCTTCACCTCACCGTGAGAAGGGACTTCTTGTGACCGGCTATGCCATGTGATTGTTTTGGAATCGGACGCGCCTGTGTAAACTGTGCCCAGAATAAAAACAAACTTAGGACATACTTAAAAAACTTAATATTATTCCTCGCAAGGTTTTCATTGGAGTTCGATGCGATTTACATTATTGAAAACCAATCAAAAGATCAAGAAGTAATCAGTATTTACTGGTACTATCCAACAGGTTATAAAATTGCTTCGATCTGTCCCTCTAAAGGGAATTACCGCAGTCATGGTACTACCATCCAGTGGGTCAATATTATTTGTACTACTAGTACAAATAATATGGACCCACTGGATTTTCATGTATGGTCTACGATTGAAGTGGTTCTCTGAGAATGGATTGCAGTTTACACATCATTTCTTTTAAGATGTTGCCCGAATCCTGGATACAAAGAAGTTGTAAATGAGCATGTGGAATGGTTCAAAAAAACAATATTCAGTGCGCTGAGATCTTGGGTTGCGGAGTACTCCAAATCTTTTGACCTCTACATGGATGCAATCCCATATGCGTACAAAAATTATGTTTATCGGGTAACGTCACTGCCGCCGTTGGATCTAGTGCTCTATAGGAAGCCACCTATTCTGGCTGTCGAGGCTAAGCCAAGATGGGATTGTTACCCCTCTCCAGGTTCGAACCGGACAACGTGAAATGAATAGCTCATCAAGATGGTTTCTGTCGCCCTTACCTCAATGAAGAGGGCGCAGAATCCTTACAGGCGTAATGTTGACCGTTGCGTTCGCGAGCCCTTTCCTCAACTACATGGTGGTGAATATTTATTCCTCTGTAAAGAATTCTAGAATCTGAACAAAGAGCGTCGTCAAAATTTTTCGCCAATTGCGAGGGGACCGTACTGGGTGATATCAGTTCAAGAAGGCACCATCGTTCTGCAAATAGACTATTAACACGAACGGGCATCACACGGTAGTGTTTGCCAAGCTTCCAATCCTATGCAGAAAACAAGCCCTGCTCCGAGCTCTCGTACCGAAGCCCTGATAACACCGGATCATACTGATATATCGGCTACGCTCCGGTTGCAACCCTCGGTACCAACGCACTCACATCGTGGCTTAATGAAAAACGACAACCCAGATACAACAGAGCCCCCCGAAAATACCCTTTTACTCTCTCGAACTATCCCTAGTTCCTCTAATCTAGTTAAATCCTCGCCGAGAGTTATGACCGCTGCCGCAATATCGCACACGTAAGAGTCCTAGAAGGCAAACAACTCCATTTCAGTTGCTCCGGCTTTAGCTGGATTTAACCAACAGGATGTGCTTTACAATGATATAGAATTAAAAACTGGGAGTGCTAAGGTTTGAGCAACGACGTAATCTGATACAACACATCCGGTGAAGACAGAAGTCAGAAAGGTTTCCCCTGCCAAGGACACCGCTACGCCAGATTGTACCGTGCCTGCCCAAAACCTTACCTAAATATGAGAACATGCTATTTGCCCTCACGAGATGCGAAACTTAAGTACCCTCGTTAAGTCTATTTCGGCTCAACGGTACACGGGAGACGACGACAACGAACCCGCCAGGGACACCCCGTCATAGGTTCATACTGCATTTTATCTCTTTGGAAACATACAGAAAACTTCATGTAGGAAGTCAGAATGAGATACGGTGAAGGTGAGTGAATTGTACATTTTAGATATGAAGCTTTTGGAGTGCCTAGAATTCTCGTTTTTTGGGGTATACGTAGTGCTTATCTGCCGGTGCTCGTTGTGGCCGCCATCTTTGGGTGCGACGCTATGGGCCATACTTTAAAGTATACATCTGCAGTAATGAGCCTTTTTGCGTTCCTGAATGGCCCAAATAGATGAAATGAGATAAAAATATTTAGATATAAACTTCTTCTTGTTGATGTTTTTAGACAAGCACAACCAAAGAATTGTCTGAATGGTCACTTGGGGTCAGACCCCCTGGCTTTCGGTCAAACAATCCGGATTTGTAACGATTTCTTCGGCATTTCCACTTCTGTGGTAACCAGAAGCAGGCGTTTACAATCTCTACTAGGCTTCCCGAGGAGACGTAATAACAAAAAGATACGTTTCACTCTACACCCGAAGCTGGCCTCTTGCGGGAAAGTTTCCGCGGCACCACTTGCGGGAGATTCCCGTTCAGTACTAGATCCTAAATTGCCACCAAGTCTTTACGACCGTCACAGGCTTTTCATTCTGTGGGGGCTTTCTAGACAGACCCAGTACCGTTGGTACTCAAAGACCGTCCCCCTTCTACGCTTCGGGCGCTTCAATGGATACAGTGGTCTGACAGGGGGTGCTCTGCCCAGCGGCTGACGCCTTACTAGACCCCTGTATTCCCAGAAATGTCTCAGAGGTTATTGATTGTGTATGGGGTTGCTCTTCTAAGGGCAGCCGCCTCACTGGATCCCAGGCGGCAAACGCCTCACCTTTTCTTCAAGTGGAAGGGCTCGAAGCCAAAGAAAATAAAGTCTTAGGGTGTCAATTGATAGTTGAAGTCGTCCAAGAGAGAACTTGGAGGCATCGGAGCCCTTTCTTTATAGATCTAGAACCTCCAAAATGAAGCTCAAACGCATTACTAGTCGATAGTTAGTACTATGTGCTTTCAGGTCACTCTAATCGCTTTTAGCAGCGTTTAAAGTAGCACAATAATCAATAAAAATATAAAAACCAGATTAATTTCCTTAATGGGCCATTATGGCTTTCGACGCCAGCGATGTAATACACAGTGCAGACACTGCCGGCACTCCATAAACATTTGTCCCAGTATTGCTGGAACACTGTACGACTTACGGGATCAACACTCGTTCAACAGTTCTGAGACAGCGAAACCCCGTGACAGGTTAGGGGGCGCTTGTTTGTGTTCTCCAGACCATTAGGATTAACGCTTCATGCCTAGTGGCCCGTGAGAACTGATACCCTGAACAGGGGGTGTATGCACAGCTCCTCCGTGTCGACGAAGCTCCCAGCCTCTGGCAGAGGCTCCCCAATGGTACTATCAATACTTCCGCCGAGCGGTTTGTAGCCCGCTCGGAAACGGAGAGGCCCTTCTAGACCCAAAATATGCTGAGATCGCATTCAGACTTACTAGACTCGAGTTTAAACGCCCAATGCGTTAGATAAACCCCTCCGAACGCCCCTGACATCGGCTATTTCTAATAGCACGATGTAGACTTTTCTAGGTCAATAATGGTAGAAGGAATTGAGGAACACGGTGTCTATCCCCAGCAGTTGGTAGTTGATCGTATCGTAAAGCACGAGGTATCTCTCGACGAAATGCTAATGTATCGCATCCTATGGTACTGGTATCTCCCTGATGGAGAGACTTGAGATCCAATAAAAAACTTTGAGGGTTAAAAGTCATCTTCTATTACCGAAGAACCCGGTCTTTCTTGCTCGTAAGGCTTAAAAACGCCCACCCGGACAAACGGAAGTCGCTACAGAAAAGTGCATATGAGCCCAGGTCACGATTGGTTATCCAACACTCAAAAGAGTGAACGTAAGAACGATGAGTTTGTATGAAAGAGAAGAGAGAAATTGATTTATGTGATCTTCTGTCTTTCCAACACTACTATATAATGGTTTTGAAATAATGTACGACGTCCACTTAAAAAGATCCGAGAATGAAAAGAAGTTTGGAAAAGAAGCTCGAATTCGGAAAAAAATCCTAGAAAGGAAGGAAATAAGGACAGAGAAGAAATTCAAAGTCGAGTAGAAATTCTAGAAAGGAAGAAAATATGTATGAAGATGGAGCTCAAAATCGAGAAGAATTAATTCGTAGAAAACGTGAAAAAAAGTAGGAAGCAGAAGAAATAAGTACCGCACAAAGTTTATCAGGATAATGCACCCACGGACCAAAACAAAGGGAGGAACATGATCACCTTGGTTCAGCTTCCTAGTACACTGAGGGGTCAGCACCTTTTGAGGTCCGGTTTTTGTCGAAGTTAAGGCTGCCTTTTGCCAGGAGGTCATTGATGTTCCGAAAGCCAACCAGCGCTTGCGATTCTGTATTTTTTGCTTCATTCCCCTGGTATACGGTGTGATAATTCCAGTCCACTAATGCAGCGTAATCTTCGGAAAACACGAAACCCTCAGGGTAAGAATGCTGAAAGAAGCGCTCTTGGCGACACATCGCTTGTGCATGCCGATCTGAGATCAAGTGTCTTCCAAGAATTGGTAGTAAAAGGAAAACCCAGCATGGCTGTAAGTGCGTCCAGGAAACCGATTAATTTTGCTCGTCGCCAATTCTGGTTGATTGTCCATCGGAACGTGAACACAATCCATTTTAACAATCATTTCGATAACGGAAAGAAGTTCGTTCAAGTTTTCTTGGGATCCCAATGAGATGCACAGATCCAACTGTCGAATAAAAGAGCGTAGCAACAGTGGGATTTACCAAATGCGATGGATGTCGGAAACTTCCTATGGAAGAGAAACAGCAACACAAGCTCTCCACTCCGCTGCAACAAGTTACAATAGACCGATTAAGGATCGCAGAGTAATCTTAGACCAATATGAAAGAGACTACGAATAAACTCTGCAAACCACCCAAGAGAGCCTTCAGGGCGACCCCATTACATAAAAAGTCCGGCATATTCAGCGCCCATCGCCTTTTTGCGAGGTCATTTTAAATCCATGTGAGGTATTGGATAAGATATCAGCTAAAGAAGCAATCTGAACAACTGAATAGGTGAATATTATGCTGTTCGTTTACATCTTCGTTATGCTCTTCAACTCTTTTCACAAAATAGAAACGGAAACTGCTCCAGCCTAGTATTTTTATCGCTTTCGCATTTTTTAGAATATTGGAGGACAAGTTTTTCTCCCACTATAATCGAAACGACCACAAATTAACCAAATTTGGCAAGGATTAAAAGACTGGATAGAAAGAAATTCCTCGCAGTATACATAAACTTGAAGCCTGGAAATTAAAAGCTGATAAAAAGGAATATGAGTGGCGATTGAAAAAGTCGATTGTGTTTATATTGGATGGTGGGAACAAGATCTCGTTTTGTTTTCTACATTTTGAGCTCGTGCTTTTGGTTTCAACCGGTTTCGGCATTTGTGAAATACTTTTTTGCTTCGTATGCGGAAGTTAATGAGCATCACCTTTATTTTTAGCACTTTCTTCTGTTTCAACCGGTTTTGAAATTTCTGAAACTTTTCGTTTCGTATGAAAACTAAATGAACATGCTCGAAGAATAGTAATTGTGTCTAGAACTTTATAAATATAACATTTTCAACGGTTTAAACGCATTGGTAATGGTATGGTTGAGTTTGCATGCTCCTACTATATCAGTTTCAATAACATGCCAGTTGAAATGTACCGCTCTATCATGGGGATATTTTCATATCCATGCTCTCACGTTTAAAACCGCAAAAGCATAAAAAAGTCTCTGATATCCTAAACACAGCTACTCAACACCACCAGAGGACCAAGTTATAATTATTGGCGACTGGTAGACTTGTGTAACTCCCAATGTTTGAAGGAATACTCCGTCAGGATCTTCGAACAGAACCTATAATACACTGCCAATAATCATATCTAATGGTCCTTCCAAAATAAGTCAACTCTCTAGAATATCTGGAAGTCATTGAAAACTCGGAAGTGAACGAGATGGAGGATATTGTGCGTAATACATGTGAGGAGAACAATTGCGCTTTTAAGTACTCAATCTTTTTTTATTTCGGACGGGAATTTCGACGTGGAGATACAGAAAAACTCCTAAAACACTATATTTGGAACGCTGTCTGTGTCCTATTATGATATAGTTCTCAAAAGCGTGAGAATCACGGCGATTAAATTAATTAGGATACCAATGTACCATGCCTAGAAGCAGAAGTTCCAAACGGCTGTGGAATGACTGGACGGTCTGTTACCGCAAGCACTGTCAAATCATGTGGAGGGTAGAAACGGCTGGGAAAGCAGGCGGAAAACCCGCCCGGGTTACTCGCGGATCTGCGCAAACGACCAAGAAAAGAGGTTAAAAGTGCTTTTCGTTAATCCCCAAGTGTGGCGGCCTAGCTTCGATACTTAAGTGCACAGCAGCTCAGACCCTACTGTGACGCCTACCATATTCTAAATTAAAACTTAATAATTACAATCACTGATCCAGCTCTTCGTCCACATGTATACGTACGGTTATATCGCCGCCTGTCTTGCCCTTGGAAATTCTCCTCCATTCCTTCTACGTGTCATAAAATTTCACATCCGTACGGGTCTGGGGCCATACCCAGTAGGCAAGTAGTTGTTAACAGCCATGTACACAAGCTGCCCGTCGGTATACCATTCCGGCTGAACTGTGCAGTTCCACCACTTTACTACAGACCTCCCTGCTTAGAGTACTGTTTGTACTCGAAGCACGATTATCACCAGGGCCACTACCCAAATGGAGTTATTACAAAGAGGGGGCTGGGAACCCCGCGTGATTCAGCTAGGGGTAGCAACCAACGGTGTTCACCCACAAACGCGCGGGGCACTCGCCACCGATGTCGCCAGGATGGTATTAACGGTGCGAGAGGGGGATCAAGACAACAGAACTCTGACCTCCTAGTGATTCGAGGAGGCGTGTGAACCGCTGCAGTGGATTGTTCCTGTCGGCACAGAGCGGGTCCAAGGTCGAATTCGAGCCACTTTCACTCCTCGCGGCAGTTCTGTGCTGTGGTCACCAAGTGACGCTCGCTTTCTGTGTGGGTGTCAGTGCTTAAACTGGAGTCGATACGGTGCTTAATAACCTTTCAAGTACACCACGGAAGCCCGTTCTCTGTTAGAAGAGTGCACAAAACCGTATAAGGAAATTCCCTGGCCTATAAATTTGGATCGACCCGTGTAAAGTGCGCGTAGGCCTTGGAGCCGTTCCGACCGAGCCGCGGGACATCCAACTTGTTTCTTACAGCGTTCCCGAAAGGTTAAAGCTACACATTGGTATTTATAGTCATCTTTTTTTCACACAGCGCAAGCGAATCCGTGCCTTTTTTTAACGCAATGACTGGTTGGTCAGCGTACTAGGCTCAACATGACGTAGCTTGGCAGAGCGGGTTTTAAGGTCTGTGTTCTTGACGGCGGCACTCCCAGAGTACTTGGTGCAATAGGCTGGCGTTTACTGCGTAGTCCTACAGGTCGGAGCTACGTAAACTATGGCTTGAACACCAAATGGTGAAACAAATGTACCAAAGGGGATAACTTAGTTTCCTAACGGTATTTACCCAATTCTAAAGAAGAAGCGTCACTGGAGCCAAGTAAATATTAATGGCGACGCGCTGAGATCTCGCTTGCACTGTAAAACTATTCTATCACAACTAAGTAAAAAAAAAAAAACTCTAAATAAGTCCAGCTTAGGTCGGCCACACGTTGCGTCTGTAAGATACCTCTGGTCCTGCCGCTTCCCGGACTCAAGCGTAATTGTTGCTCCTTCACATATCTCTTTCCTTACGACTCGACCCTCACGGCGAAGTACAAATTGCCTCACAACGTCCTGGGGATCTGGCCCTCATTGGACCTATAGGTGAGTCCACAATCTTGCCTTTAGCGTCCGACCCTCGTTATTATCAGCACTCTTATGGCATGGACACGAGTGGCGCCGTGTCCGACATGTCGACGTCCTATGACCAATCCGGGCGACGTGAAAGCTTAGTTGCTCTCGTTACCATCGGGCGCGACGGGGCATCGCAACGCCACCATTCTCGAGGTAGGAGTGCGTGTGAGCTGACCCTTGGCGCCAGGTTGGCAATTAATTAGTCTAAAGTACTGTACGCGCACCAAAGAGGTCATCGCCCCCTTTCCCATTCTTCGCGTTTCCTTTGGGGACTCTACGCGCTTCGTCCGCCCTGAACCAAGGTGCGCGCTTCGTCCATCGTTGTTCACGTCGTTAAGCCCGCCTGATTCAGTTCCATCCCCCCTTCTTTCTGTCGTTATATTTCTCTATCGGTCGGGCGGGATGCCTAACTCACATTATAGGCCCGTCGGATGCGCCATTCTCCCTCCGGACTCTGTCGCTTCCGTGGGTTCCTCTAGTCATTTATCGAAGGAACAACCTGTGGGCAGCGGCGCCATGGCTTCAAAAAACCATGTGGGGAGCTCCTTGGGATACCAAGTGGCGTGTGAGCGCCTCAGGGACCGTTATGACCATACGATCGGACGAAACTCGCGGGAAGTGCGTCATGCTATTCTGCCGACCTCTCTGAAAGAATACCAGAGGTTTTGTCACGTGTATCTAGATGCCCGGAGGATCGCTAAGATCCCCGATTTCCTGAAGAGCAATAAGAACGCGCGCAACGTCTCTTGTTAAAATCGTTGGTTGTATTGTCCTGTGGATTCGCGCTCGGCGACGCCCTGTCGTAACCTCATACAGGCGGACATGCCGCTTCTCCGTTGTGAGGAGGAAGCAGAGTACCACTTTAGGGGGGGAAAACCCCTTTCAGACCTATATAAGGACTTTATTTCGCAATCACGTGAGCTTGCCTCTGGCCGGTCACAACCTCTTGGCGCTCATGTGCTTCAGACCGCCGTATGACAGCCTGTTTTGGATGTCTAATAGGGTCTATTAGAACGAGTTACGTGAGCCCGATGGTCGTTAGCGTCAATTCCTAGAATTCTTCTTCTGTTGGCACCAGGTGGAGTTTCACGACATGAGCGCAGACAAACGTCCTCCGCTATACCTATCGCTTCTGCGGGTTGATAAAAACCAATAGGCTATCTACTGGCGCATTTTGGTGCCCCTTTTGCTTCCCATGCCGTTCATAGTGGCGTATCATTCGTTCCAACTTATGGGCGATTGCAATGACCGAAGGTCTTGGTTGTCCTGACAGGTACTCTTCTTTGAGTTCGGCGTGATGTCCCTTGTGGTTTTCGTGGATACTTCGAACTACGAAGTCCGGGGTAATGTCCGTTCGGATGAGTGGAAGGTATGGCGCGAAGAGAAAATACCCGGTCCTAGAGGTCGTCTAACTCCGCTTCCAGATTTCATGGTCCGTTTTCTTAGGAACATGGGCATCCGGAATATTGTCCGTGGGACCCAGTTCGCCGTCGAGGAGACCGAGATCCTTTTTTATCATGTCCCACAGGTCGAGTGGGGCAAGACTCCCGGGTTTCTTTTGTATGACCACGATACCGACTCGTTCAAACCGATTCTGCTACATCCGCAGGGTCCGGACGACGCTTGTGTCTATCCCGTCAAGCCTTTTCGGAGTCAACTATCGGACATTCCGAAGCGTCATGTGCCTGATTATCACCTGAAGGCCATTGGTTTTGATTCCCGATGCTTGGAGCCTGATTTGGAGACCACGCCGTTGGTTCCCGCTGGTGTGTCCGATGAAGCGTGATTCGGTGAAGATCCTTTCATCCTACCCGTAGAGGGCGTCCATTCTCCAGTCGATTCTGATGTTGTATTGCCGACTGCCCACCCTCTTCCAGCTTCTCCAGGCACTGCTTCCCAGGATGACCTCTCATATGAGTTGCCCGTCGCCCAAGTGGACATTCCTCCTGGAGAGGTTACTGTAGAAGCCACTGATACTGTAGGTAATATGATGGCTCAGAAGTCCACTGCGGGCGACGACATCGCGCCGTCCTCTCCATTGCCACATTTTCCCGCTTCTGTCATGGCTGCAGCCGTAAATCTCCGTCATGTCTGCCGTACCGTTGGAAATACTGCCTCGATGGACATTTCGACAGTCCTCAGAGAAGTTTGCTACTAGGCGCATCGTTCGTCGCGCTACGTTTCGATTGTCCAGCAGGGTGAAGATCTGAATACCACCATGGTCAATCTACTGCACCAGAATGCACAAATGATGTCCTAGAGGGTTACTGCCGACTTGGATGCCCGGTATGGTCTACATTTGAGCGAATGGGAGGCTTGAAAGGGTGAGAATAGTTTCTCAGGTGAATCTTCGCCGAAGGAGCAGGCTCGGCTGGCTGGTGCAAGTTCTATTGGTACAGTACGCTCCTCCGGTGATCGTAGTCCCGGTTCCGCTCCTGGAGATTCCAATGAAGACGAAAGGGTTATTCCTGCGCCTCCCCAGTGAGTCCTGTTGGTGTTTGAAGCGTTTTGCAAACCTTGAGGTCATAGTGAGGTCTGTTAGGCCTCAACAAGTAAGTCAAGTAAAGTAGTGTTTGTGAATTCCTAAATTCGATACTCTATTCTTCGAACGTGCGTGCCTCCAGACGCCGTCCAAACCTTGAGAGCTTTTTAAGGTCTTCCACAAATGCTCCCTGAGGACTGAATTTGTTCCCTTATGCAGGATCTGTGGCGGACCGTCGTGTCGGGAGGCATATCGAGAGGCGTTTTGGGAGGCTTTTTGGTATTATACGGGGCATTGGTTGCCCCCTCTTGCAGGCTGCGCTCCGCGCTGCCGATTTTGCGTCAATAGCGAGTTATAAAATTAGCCGGAATGGTTTCAAGCTTTTGCAAAGTGTCTTCCTTGGGTGTATTGCCAAACCAATGGAAGCGATAGTGCAGTATCCTATCTTCTCCCCGACCGATGGGGATGATTCGTTCAAATTCCTGTTGTTGAACCTTCTCTGGGAGGAAAGTGTTGTCCAGAGGGGCGAAACTATCAAAGTTGGTTGGGAGATATGGGTCATCGTCATTGGCACTGACTAATGGTTCCATGAAGATAGTGGGGTCCGCGGATATTGCCTTAAGAGCTGTGGGGACCTGAGCCTCGACCTGAGGTAGTGTTGATTCCGTTGGACCAAGGGGCTCATACTTTGGTGTTCTAGAGAAGCTGGGAGCTTGTATCGCCTGATCAATAGACACGGTGTCCTGTAGGCCGCCAATAGGTATCGTAATTGTGTGTTGATTGGCCCTAAGAACTGTATATGATCCCGTCGAGCGGGGTAAGAGTTCCCACGTAGTGTCCTCGCTCGAGGTCACCACTGTCGTTCAGTGGCTGGTCCAGGTAAACCAATTCTCCTTTCATAAAAATAGGTGTCTTCCAGACTGCTTTATCAAATCTGCTCAAGTAGCGCCGTTCGGCTTTGGTCATTACATCTCTAGCTGATTGGATAATATTGTCGATTCGTAGGCGCGAGTAGCGCTTTGCCTGAGTAGGAGTCATTTCTTCGGTTCTGTCTCGGGGTATAATGGACTCCTAAAGGTCAATAGCTATCGGTGGTGGCGATCTCGTAGTCGTTGAATCAAAAGGTGTTGTCGCTGTGAAAGTGTGTACTTGAGTGCTGTAGGCGTAAAGCAGTGGCTCAACGTGGTCGTCCCAGTCCAATTGGTGCTTCGATACGTAGTCTGCCAATCGGTCCAGAAGCGTACCGTTGAAGCGTTTGAGTTCGTCATTGGTTTGCCGGTGGTATACCTTTGTGGTTATATGTTTGATACCTAAGATTGCACAAACGTGCGAAAAGAATTTGGATACAAATGTTGAGGAGCAACGATAACGGTTGAGCCCTGTAAGCCTCAGGGGCCTGAGGTATTTTACAGACGCCACGTGGACTGGCCGACCTCATCTGGACTAATTTAGATTATTAATTTATTTTAATTTGTGTAATAGATTAGCATTACAGTTCCAGGGAGATCCCAATGCCTCGCCATTGGTATTTATTTGGCTCGAGTGACGCTTCTCCCTTAGAGAAAAGTAGGAACCGTTTGGATACTAAATTACCCCTCTTCGTACATTAGTTCCACCAATTGGTCTTCAATCCATCGTTCCCGTAGATCCGACTTGTAGGAATACGCAGTAAACGCCAGCCCATAGCACCAAGTACTCTGGGAGTGCCGCCGGCAAGGATACGAACCTTAGGACCCGCTCTACCACGCTACCACAGGTTGAGACCAGTACGCTGACCCACCAATCACTGCGTTACAACAAACTGGCTGCCATTATCCGTAAGCAGGTAGAGTGGCATGCCATAGTGATATATCCAGTGGGACAAAAATACCGTAGCGACATCCGTGGCTGTTTTCTTTCCTAGAGGTAGGGCTCGGGTAAGTTTCTTAAACCTATCGGTTATTACCAAGACAACCCGTTTCCCATGGGACGACTGGGGCAAAGGTCGAAGTACATCCATTGCGACGAATTCCATCGGGTCTGCTGCGGGGAAAAGTTTCAATTCGTCCTGATGGTTGGTGCGAGACCGTCGGATTTGTCCACGCAAAGTGCAGTTCCGTGGGGTTTTCCGTAAGTCCTGCTCCATAAGTGGACAGTAAAAGAGATTATTTGTTGGGGGTCTGGTACATTTTCTGGCCTCCAAGGTGACCAGCCAAGCAATGTTAATGAGCGAGGTAAAGCAATCGCGTCCTCAGTGACATTGGTACTATCCATTGGAGTACGCCACCCAGTGTTGAGCGGCGACAAAGTAGTCCGAATCGGTCGTACTCGAATAGGCATCCAGGGGTTCCTATAAATTGGGCCTTTTCCTTGCAGTACTCGTTTTTGACCTGCGCCTGTAAGAGCTCCTCAATAGTTATAGGGAGAAGCTCTTTTTCCTCTGGGTTTATTGCATTAACCTGAGGTGGTTTCGATGGAAGTGGTACTGTCTCCTAGTTCAATAAGTATACTTCATTATCCTTTACCTCAGGATCATCCACTTTGACCGTACTCATAAGGTAAACCGTTTCCGTATTATTCTGAGGTTCATCATCTATGAAGGGAGTGAGAATGAGGTCGTCCGATGGCGTGTCATCAGTTCCGTCAGTAGTGATTCGCGAGAGGGCATTTGCTGCTTGATGCCCGGCCTATAGGTTATATCATACTCATACTCTGAAAGCCTACAGCCCAAACGAGCGAGATGACTTGATGCATTGATCTTAGTGAGTAATCAGCGGAGTGAATCGTGGTCTGTCCTCTTGGTGAATCTAGTTTCCTCGAGGTATGGTCGGGGTTTTAATACAGACCATACGATGGCGAGACATTTATTTTAGGTAGTACTGTAGTTTCGCTCCGCGCTGGTCAGCGTTCTGCTCCAGTATCCAATAAATCGATAATCCCTCGGTGAATCTTGTTCCTGGAGCAGTGCACGTCGCATTTGAACATCAGAAGCGTCTGTGGCCAAGATAAAGGGCCTACTGGGTTTTGGTAAAGCCAGTATGGGTGGGTTTAACAAATTGTTCTTTAGGCGGTGAAATGCATGGTATTGGTCCTCGGTAAGGTTCTCAAACTCCGAAGGTGTTCCTTTCTTCAACATTGCGTTGAGAGGGGCAGAGAGTTTAGCCAGCCCTTGGACGAAACGTCGATAAAAATTTCACAAGCCCAAGAAGGATCGTAGTTCCCTGTGGGTTCTGAGAGTGATAGCCTGGTGGATCGCATCCGTGGTTCGTGTGGCTATTATTAACTTTCCTCGGAGCACGACGTGACAGAGATAGTCCACTGAGGTCTGAAAGAAGGCTCACTTGCGGAGTTTTAGTGTTAATACGGCGTCCTGTAGGATTGTTAGCACTGTCCTCACGTGGTGAAAATGTTCTTACGCGGTTCGTGAGAATATTGTAATGTCATCCAAACAGACCAGGGCAAACTTACATTTGACTCTGGACAGTATAATGTCCACTACCCGTTGGAAAGTGGCTGGTACATTCTTCAAACCAAAAGGCTTGCGAGTAAATCTGAACAGACCTTCGTGGGTGGTGAAGGTTGTCTGCGCTCTCGCATCTTCGCCCAAAGGGGTTTGTCAGTATCAAGAGCTAGCGTCCAGTGTGGTAAATACAACAGATTCGCCTAAGGAATCCAGACAGTCGTTTATGTGGGGTATCGGGTATGAGTCACTTTTGGTTACTGCGTTCAGCTTTCTGTAGTCGACACAGAACCTAACGGAGCCATCTTTTTTCGCCACGGGGACAAGAGGACTTGCCCATTCGGATTGGTTTGGAGGGGCTGGCTCTATGACTTGAGCCTTGCGCATCTTTTCCATCTGGTCGGCCACAATTTCCCTACCATTAAGGCTTGTACGATATGGGTGCTGGAACTGTGGTCTTGCATCATCCTTAAGGTCAATGCGGTATGTAGTGATTATAATTTTTTCCAATCTACCTGACCATATGGTATAGTATTCCTTGAGAAGATCAATCACCTGGGGCTTAAATGATTCGAATTCTGCGCCGATATCGACTGTCCCGTCCCAAGAGTCGAAGTCCTTGTCGGGAGTTGTAGTTGAAAAATTATCCGATTGGGCATCCATAATGGCGACAGAGGCAGTTGGAGTGATGCCAATCACTGCACCTCCAGGTAACCGTATGGGCCTATCTCGCAAGTTGCTGATTGTGACCCAGAATGGCCTATTGGGGCTGATGTCGATTACTCCATTGACCATTAAGTTGAGGTGCTTCTGAACCGTTTTCGGGTACTTATCAGGTCTCTTGGCGACATTGAACTAGTATTTCTGTATGGCCAAGAGACCTGAGGACTGGGAATAGACCGATACAGTGATCTTGCTCGTCTGGGGTATCGTTATGGCTTTCGATAAGTGAACCTTGTTGAACTTAGTATCTTCGGAGATAATTGGTCGTTTGAGTTTAGCTCCTGGCCCTGGGGCGGAGCCAATTATGGAGATGGAAGGTGCGTGAAAAAAAGCCATTTTCCTAAGCCCTGGATAAATGGCCTTAGTGTATCGATCGATGAAAGAGATCCCTAGGATTAGGTCAGCGCCCAAATTAGGACATAAAAGGAACCACATGTTGACTTTGAATCGTCCTATGTGTATGTAAAGTGGTACTATCCCTTTAATGTCTATTGGTCTACGTGATGCATCGGTAATCCTGGCGGTCTTCTTCGCCTGAAAGAAATCTTACCAACCAAATGGGAGTAGCTTAGAATGGACCAAATTGGGACTAGCGAATGTGTCAATACTGCTGTTGCCAATCGGGAGCTGTTGGAACGTAGTCCCATGGCTACCCGAACTTTATAGTTCTCCTCCTTGAGGATACAGACAGGGTTGTTACTGTCTTCCATTTCTGGTTCATTTTGAGTGGTCCAATGGCTGTGGTTTGTATTGGGAGGTGAGGAGATCCTTAGCTCCTGACTGTCCAAGGGGCTGAAGAATGGAATTAGTGAGAGATTATTTGCCTCACGTCGACCCTCTAAACGTTTTCCGATGAGGTTTCCGTTTCTTCTTGAGGATGGGGTTCCTCTTCGGGGTCGTCTGTAGGGTCTACAATGGCATGGACATGTGGGGATTTCATTGGGGTAGCCGGAGGGCTGGCATAGAGGGAGCTTCCAGGTGTTCCTGTGGCTCGTTGCTGTGCCCTGTTAAACATTTCTTCGGATCTTCACACTTTGTAATTCTCTTCTCTTAAGGCTAGGAGATGATTGCGTGCGTCTTCAGGCAGATATCTCGTGCATTCACAGGGTTGAACCATGGAAAGGAAAACGAATCAGGCCCTTTGTGAGCAAACAAAAACGTTCTTGCGAGGTGGAAAGAGGGAATACTTGGGTGTGGGTGGTCCAGTGGTCGCTGTAGTTCCCTGGGAGGTATTTGATGGGGGCCCAGACGGAGGGGCACAGAAATTAATCGCGAGGATATCTCCCGAGTTGGCATAATGGAGTGATGAATCCATGTTCGATTCCTTGGAACGAAACAAATGGGCTTTGTTTGGTGTACGCCTGATACAAAATCGACAAGGCTTTAAACGTCTGCACTATTCATGAGTAGTATTCACGCTTTAGCACAGAGGTGGCCCAAATGGATCGAAGTTCAAAAAAGTTGCTGCCACCGGCATATGAACGCTTCTGTAGAAGAAACTGGTGGTGGTTGCTGCATGACACTGGAGAACGCTGATCGTACAAGGTGGAAGCTCTCTCCGCCTAGATGTGAAAGATTTTCACTACACTCGTGGAGAAGTAGACATTTCGAAGGCGTGCGTAACGACGTTGTTGGTAAGCGTTAACGCCAATAGTTCAGTACGCCAGCACCGTCGTTGCCACAGGGGGGTGGCTGAAGGATAGGTTAAAGCCCGCGACCTTCTTTCTGGCAATCTTCACACACATACAGTGTTATGAAAACATACAAGAACGGTGTGCTTATTGAACAAATAGAAGGCCTCTGAGAGCCAGATTAGAAAAATATTTAGAAGATAGCAAGCTGACACATTTTCAATAAACAAAATTCATCCAATGTAGTCCCAGACATACTCATTCGATACAGTTCTAAAAACACTGCTTCTGCAACAGTGCAGAAACATAAGAACGATTTCAAAACATGGCGCGCACTGATGTATCACGTACATAACACAGTATCCAATGCAAATGTGAACTGCAGCTCATTCTTCTTCGTATTTGTAGACCGTTTAAAGTTCTTCAAACGTTGCGAACAATGCCAGAGGGTGAAGAACTTTGTATCATAAAAGTGGCCCAAACAATAGCACTTTATGAAGTAAATCTGTCCTTTAAAAGCGGAGCAACTCAGCTGAGTCGCTCCAAAAAAAACTGTATACCAATTTTTAAAGCGATACAGTGCAGGAGTGATGAAAAAAGTAGTGGTTAGCCGCAAAAGCTCACAACGCATCATACCCGCCAGACAAAGCGAGTGCTTTCTAAAAACTTTTGCTGAGCTAAAGTTCTAAAGAAGAATCTTATGCTAGGAATGTTCGTTTCTGCTGAGACGAGAGCTAAAAATCGTTTGAATACCTTCGAGTATAAATGGAAAAAAGCCCGAACCGTTGGTAATTGAACAATATCAAATTGGGCGTCTTAAATAGGCCATGCAATACAATGGATTTTATCTTCAAGAATAGAATATGGTTGCATGGAAGGAGGAAAAAATTTAACGGTGACGGCCCAGACGGGTGAAGTTATGACTGGCGTGATTTAAGTGATGATCAACAGTTGTTCAGTCAGTGGAAAAATTGAAGATTTTCAGTTATGGTTCGGGTATGCCTTTCTCGTTATGTAAACTGGTCTTTGGTTTTTATAGATGGCAGTATTAATATGGAAGAATATGTTCAAATGCTGAAGTCAAAATTTCAACATTCGGTTGACCAATATCATCAAGAAAAACTCATATTTGAGCAAGATAATGCCCTCATTTATGAGTCTAGGTATTCTAAAGCTTGGTTAAATGAAAAAAATATTGAGATCTTGCAATGACCTGCACAATCTTCGGATCTAAATCCTATCGAGAATCTTTTATGTATATTAGCTTACAGGGTCTAGGATAACAATTGTCAAACTGGTTTAAAAGAAGAGCTCAAATAGGAACTTAGCAAGAAGTGGTCAAAAAGAGACACATACAAGCTTACTATGCTTTCTTGAAACATGCAGCGTTGCTGCAAGTCTGCAAAAAGAACTAATGAAAAACAAACGAAGTATTAAAACTTATTATCTGTTTTTCTATGTAATAAACGAAATATCGTTCTTTTTCTCTGATGCGGGCATTACATGCTATTTTGTAGCTGCCAATATTTCAGTTCCCTTTTTATTAAGAAAGAGTTCGTAAATCTCATTTTAAGTCTGTTCCCGACATCTTACAGTATGAAAGAACTACAGTCTATTTCAAAATCTTATCCCTCGCCCAAAAAATTAAGAAATTGAGGTTTAAGCTACTGTGAAGCTAAAGAAATCAGTGTAGCAAAAATTTGAAGTAAAAAAACTGTTTCAAAAGCATAATCTTTATTGCATTAGACGTACACTAACGCGAATTCAGTAGATTATTTTAGCTCTTTCATGCTGTGTAACGCTCATACAGTTTTGTAAAAACCAAAACGGCACCGGAGGTGTAAGACCTGTCGGTTCTAGGGACCGCGCAACGGGCTCGTTTTTGGAAAGCGAAGATTAAATATACCTGTAAGGTTTGGCAGCATCAGCCACTGTATTGTGCAACAGGAACGGCGAGCCTACTGAGAACATGTTGGTAGACGGTGATGCACAGCGCACGTGGGTCTGCAGAACAGTGAGAACACAAGACTCGCTTTTATGACTGACTAAAGAAACCAAAAGGGGTAAAAGTAGTCTAATAGGTGCTTTACTTTACAATAGTGACCGGGGTGGCCACGCTTGTGTCGTATAGTGGCAGAAGGTCTTACCTTTGAGGTTGTCGATATACTACACTGGCCTTGTAGGTGATGGGTGCGAGGGATCTTCGGCCATGCAGCTCCGGGCGAGCTACCATCTAGGTGATGTCAGCCACGTGTAGTGTTGACAGGTACCTTCTGGTTGAGTAATTTTTAGTAATTGTAATTGTAATTCTATGTATTTTAGTACAGTAGTTGAGCGGCCACCTGGCACTATAGCCAGTGTTGGCCAGGTCTCTGACACTAGGTCAGAGACCGTGCCTTGTTGGCACCTCCCAGGTGATCTGGAGAGTGCAGTCCACTCCATATAGGGAACTGCACCTCCCCCATCCTAATCTGATAAAGACAGGCATCACTTGGGTCACGACTATACCTTTTGGTTTATTGTTTCTCAACTACCACACAGGCTTTCCCGCGCGTCGACGCCTACCATCGTTCACCTACACGGTAAAGGCTAGTCGCCCCGCCTTTTGCCCCTTCGGGTTTTCACGGTGCCCTGTTACCAACGATTTTTACTACGTCTACATTCTAAGGTTGAGCGTCACCACACCCCCTACGGTTGAGCGTCACCATGCTCCCGAGACAAGACAGTAGCATACCCCAGAAGTGATTGTACGACATTTTGGTCTCCCGACTTAGAAAGCATTTTTAGGTTTCGTCGTACTTTCACGGTTCACACGAGATTCCGAGAACGATTGGACGCTCGTACACCTATTTGGTTTCAGGAAATCCCGCAAAGCAATACAGGATACCACTAGTGGTCACAAATGGAACGACCTAAAAGGAATACGCGTGGTGCAAGCGCCCCGCCAAGCCATAAAGGTCCTAACGAAGCCCCATCGGCTCAACCGATTCTGTAAAACCCCGAGGAGCTTCTCTGGCACCCCCGGGACAAAACCGTAAAGGTACATGGTCCGCCGCCTGTGGCAACGGAACCTCAGAGGGAATTACCAATCGAGGTTGCAGCGGAGGAGCTATGGCCTCAGCTCGAAGAGCGAGCGAAAGCGCTCGTCACCCTCGCGGTCGAGGATGCCTTAACCTTAAAGGAGAAGTCGGATACCCGGATGGTTCCGCCCTCAATGGACGTCGATGCATTTACCCGTGTTGTGGTTGACCAAGCAGCTCAAGAGCTATCGGAAAGGATACCTGAAATGGTGAAACAGTATCTCTTTACAGATGCTAGGGAGCATGTTTACCGCGCTGTGCAGGACCTTTGGGTTTCCGAGAGATTCGCAGAATCCTGACCTACACAGGTGAACATCGCAAAGCGCAAACCACAAGGGTTCCAAATGGGTCATTTAACCGATTCCGAACACTTACCTACTGACAGTGAGTACCTACAAGGTCCAAGGCAGAGTCCAGAGGTCCCGGGGAATGTATATCCTCAAGACATTTATCTGCCACCAATTAGTGGTTTCGTTCAAAAGGATACCCATGGAGGTGGTCCCAAGGACGATTCGTCTGACTCGTTGGATGAGATACGAAGAAACCGAAAAGGGAAGAAGCGGAGGACGAAGAGGGGAAACAATCGAGAGGATGATGCAGACCCCGAATAGTCAAACTCCAGTTCCGATACGAGTTCATCGTGGGATGATGACCGTAAAGGTAAGAAGAAGAAGAAACCGAACAGGTCGACAAAGAAGTCGTCAAAAAAGACCCGAACGTGTAAAAAGCGATAAAATGAGTCGCCCGACTCTGAGTCGGACACAAAAATGGACCTAGAGGTGCACCAACCGTTGAACAATATGTTCACCAAAGCGGTTGATTACAGGAATTATCGGTTGATCAATAAGTCTTCTGAATACACCCAAGAGGTCGTTCAGAAGACTACTAAGCACCACAAGAAGCTCAGCTTCCAAATGGCTGGCACAACCTTCGCAGATACGGACCCTATTGCGGTGATTGAGTTTCTACAGAAGTTTAAGCTTGCATGGGACCAAAATTGGGTTTCCGAGGGCGCTGCTATGTGGCTATTTCAGTTTTATCTTAAAGGACAAGCATACTACTTGCTGCAGGGTAGGCTCCGTGGCAATACCTTAGCGATGGATGAGGATGGCACGTAGATGTTGGAATCATACCCAGAGGTGGTCAATTTCCTTTTGGAAACATACGCCAACGATGAGGTTATCCAAGAGGCTTACTAGGAACTCCTCGCTTACCATCAAAGGTCTGGGCAAACCGAATCGATGTTTTCGCTTGCGCTTTGGAATCTGGCAACCCGTTATGGTAATGTGTTCACTACCTCTAGGTTAAAGTCGCTATTTGCCGAAAATGTCGACAAAGCGATCCGTTCCCAGGTACCGAAACTACCTGGCCACTAACCGAAAGGTAGACTACAATGGGCTGGATCGATACTCTCAGGGCCTTGGAGATACCCTTCGGCTGGGAAAGAGACCACCAGTGCCTCCAACCTCGAAGGATAAACCGAAAAGGTTGGTCTTTTAAATTGAAGACAGCACAACCTCAGAGGGTAGCTCGCACCTCAACGTACCTACAGGGACCGCTATCCACTTGGTAGCGACCCTGGGGTGGTTCTTGAAACCTTCGACGGTAAAAAACTGGTCTTCAAAGCGTATACCACACTCGGTACAATCGCCGCCAAGTGCGGTGAGCTCGCACAGGATGCAGGGAGCGAGCTACCATAACTCGCCACCCACATCCTACGCCACTGCTCCTACCAACCAGGTTTTGAGGTCCCCCTCAATGGTAACGCGAGACCCCCAAACTGGAGGCCTCGTTTGCTGGTTCTGTCTCGCAACGGACCATTTGGCAAACAATTGCGCTAACTTACCTGCAGGGATGAGAGACCAGTTGATTCAGGCTCGCATGCAGAAACAACAACGTCTCTATGGGTCTTCAACGCAAGCACCAAATAGGTTCCAACCCCGTACACCGGTACAGGTCAATACCATCGAGGAAACACCAAACTTGGACTCAACCCCTCCCCTACAGGAGGAAAACACCAAATGGTTGGCGTAATGGCCGAGCCCAACCTGCATTTGGAAGGCCAATCGATACCCAGAACCTTGACGGTGGAAGACAGCACAACACAACCAGGTCCGGTTTGTCATATGAAGTACACTAACTATAAAGTAAGTGCTTCAATGTGTTTCTCCGATCGCCTTGCGGTTCCGGTCACCTGCGTGTTAGATACGGGGGCCGGCCCAAACGTGCTGAACTCCCGCGTCATTGAGCCCACCTCCCTACAACAACTCGATGGTGGATGCAAATGAGCGCCCATTAAACCTTCGACGTATGCTCAACACTGTTGTGCAGCTCGGACACCTCAAGGTAAGACTGCAATTCTTTGTTGTCGACCGGTTTACAACAGACTGCCTATTAGGTACGAACTTAATTGACGGACATGTCTTAGCAATCCTTCCTGGTTCCCGTACCGTCGCCCTACGTCACGTGGGGCGAATTGCCATTTTAGGTAATACGGAAAGCAATGTAGTATTCCACTATGTCGGGAATCCGATAGGTTGGTTTTTCGCGAAGTCGCGGTTGGAACTCATAAGTGAGTGTTGTCATCAGCATTGTGATATGAAGCGGCATCCTGCAGAGAATGCCTAGAGGCAGAATGTCTTAGTGAAACACGTGGCGTCATGGGTCGAGTGGCTTACCACGGCGCGCGCATAGTTGCGACCCTTCCTAAGGGAATGCCATATTGGCAACGGCGCATGTAGTGGCGATCCACGTGGAGGGCTATACTACCCTTTGTAGCTAGACGTCCATTAGGGACCATACCCATACAGTGGTTTGGCCAAGTGGCTGACCACTGGGTATTATTTATATATTTATTTGAGCACTCACCCTGGCACACAGCATATAGTGTACAAGAGGTGAGCGCCGACTCCAAGTAAAGGAGACAACATGGGCATCATGACTATTCTGTTCCTCGCTTGGGATTCCTTAACCGGAGATCCGGACGAGCTCTAATAGATAGTCAGCCCCCAACCACTTCACGAGCCGTCTCGTACCTACGTTCCATCAACGATTTACAGTTGCACTGTTCACCCTCGCTGGCGAGTAGTGGCCTTACACCCCACTTCCAGCTCGCTGGTGTTGTAGCTCTACCATCCCTTTTCCTTCGCCGCAAGCGACCCATCGGCAGTCCGAACGCTGTCGCAGGTGTCTGCTCTCTCCGTTAGAGCGGATACTACAACCAAACGGGGATGGTTCGTCAAACCGAAAAATGCGGTATCCACTGAAACGGTCTCCAACAAAGTGCGCATTACCAAACAGGTTGTTATCCCGCCAATGCACCAAATATTGGTACCGTGTTGTGTGCGACACCCGGGCTGGTCCTACTACAAAACCATTCGAGGTTAGCACATCGACACCTCACCTTCATGGCCAACGGGATTGTCGACAACATCCCAGATCAACCCTTTAAGGTTTGTCTCAGCAACTCCAGCAGTCATGACGTGAAGTTGCCGAAAAATACCAATGTTGGCATCGCACCTCCGGCACCACAAGGGGTCTTCACGGTAGCTCACACTGATCTCGGAGAGGTCGCCTTCGATGAAGAAGGGGGGTGCGCAAATGCGTCCACAACCTCAAAGGTATCGGTAAATACCAAATTGGAATCAAAGCTATCCAATAAGACATCGGTAGACAAAGAAGAGAAACCTGACCCCGATAGGTAATGGCAAGGTACAGTCCAGATCGGTGAAGAAAACGGCCAACTGCGGGGCCGTATTATCGACCTTCTGGAGGAATTCGAAAACATGTGGTCAGGCCATCTGGGCCAAATTAAGGCCACACAGCATCGCATCGAGCTCCTCCCTGACTCGAAGCCGATTTATCAGCAACCATACCGTGCAGGTCCGAAGGCGAGAGAAGTAGAACTCAAAGAAGTGGAGCGAATGCTCCAAGAAGGGGTAATTGAACCAGAAAACTTAGATTAGGCTATTCCCGTGGTTCTGGTTCAGAAGAAAGGGGATAACCGTATGAGGTTTTGTGTGGACTACAGAAGGCTCAATATCGTGACCATCAGGGATTCGTACCCGATACCTAGAATGGATGAGTGCATCGACTCTTTGGGAGATCCGCAGATATTTACCACGTTGGATGCCAATTTTGGTTATTGGCAGGTGTCCATAGGTGAGGAAGATCGAGACAAAACGACCTTCACGTGCCATGCAGGTTTGTTTCGCTTCATGCGAATGCCTTTCGGGTTACGCAATGCTCCAGACACCTTTCAAAGAGCGCTGGACATCATCCTTTCGAAGGTTAAATAGACAACCGCCTTGGTATACATGGATGATGTAATCATCTATTCCAGATCGGTAGAAGAGCATTTTGCACACGTACGCACCGTACTAACCCTCCTAGCTGAGGCGGGGGTGACGCTGAAGCGACGCAAATGCGTTTTCTTTACCAGAACGGTTGAATAACTGGGACACATCATAGGCCCTGGTACCCTAGAGGTTGCGCCGAGGAACATTAAAGCCGTACAAGAGGTCAAGTTGCCACGATCCCAGACAGACGTACGATCCTTTATAGGTTTATGTAACGTATATCGTCGCTTCGTGAAGGGATTCGCCAAAATAGCGGCTCCCCTCAACAAGAAGCTCCAGAAAGGTGAACCTTAACGTTTTGAGAATCTATCGAACGACGAAATGGAGACCATTGAGGAATTGAAAGGAGGGCTGTTGTCGCCGCCAATATTAGCGTTACCGAAAACAGGTCTACCATACACGCTGGATACAGATGCAACCCATGCCCAAATTGGTTTTTGTCTCATGCAGGAGCAGCACAACGGAGACAAATTACCTATATGATACTGGAGCCGCGCTATGAATGAGGCGGAGCAGAACTGCACGGTAACCGAGAAGGAATGTCTAGCAGTAGTGTGGAGCATGTTGATGCTCCGTCCATTCCTGTATGGTGAGTGCTTTACGTTGCGCACGTACCATGACGCCTTAAGCTGGATCCTCGGACTCGCAGATGCGTCTGGT
This sequence comes from Agarophyton chilense, assembly GCA_030374765.1. Taxonomy (NCBI): domain Eukaryota; phylum Rhodophyta; class Florideophyceae; order Gracilariales; family Gracilariaceae; genus Agarophyton; species Agarophyton chilense. The sequence continues at coordinate 421,300 of JARGXX010000117.1, forward strand.
AGACTTGCCCGTTGGAGGTTGAAACTGTCGGAGTCTGAATACGACGCAAAGTAACGTCCAGGTATCAAGCACAACATAGCTCACGCTATGTCACGCTTAAACAACTCAGGGTTAGAGACATAACCTGTGGACGATGATATCCCTTGCTTTGTGGAGTCATCAAACCAAAATGGTACCGGCGAACTCCTAGAAGGATATCGGGACTTCCCTGAAGAAGGTGCCTTGGGGAACAATGACATGGCCACGCAGATACTGACCCTAGAGGAAACGAATGTCATGCCCGTAACCCGAGAGAAAATTCTACGAGAACAGGCCCAGGATGCGTACTGCAGAACCCTGGCTGACCAAATTGGTTTCAAAGGATCACCATTCGATGTGGACCACAATGGCTACATCGTGAGAAGGTCAACCTTCTATGGTAGCCTTCAAAAGGTGGTTCCGAAGGCACTGCGGCCGAGAGTCTTGTATCTTGCGCACTACCCGCGACTATCGGGACACCCCGGTGCCACCAGGATGTATTACACCTTGACGCAACAGTTCTATTGGCCTCATATGGCCCATGATGTCTATACCTTTGTAGGTCAATGCTAATCTTGTGTTCGTACCCGCGGTGGTATTCGAAAGCATCGAAAGTATCTCAAGCTGTTTCCAGCAGCGGGTCCACTGGAGTTTGTTGCGATAGACCTTCTAGGACCACTTCCCAAAACCAATAATGGGTATCAGCACATTCTAGTGATCACCGACGGGTTGTCGAAGCTCACGAGGGTGATACCTGTAAAGGAGACGACGTCAACAACGCTGACGATCGCTTTCTTCAACAATTGGGTCTACCCGTATGGTGCACCACTGTACCTACTTACCGATAATGGTTAAAACCTGTAATCGAAGTTCTTCGAAGCAGTCTGTAACCTCTTGGGTATCAAGCACTATTTCACTACTGCCTACCACCCGCAGACAAACGGACAGGTCGAGCGCCTTAACCACACATTGGTATCAAGGCTACGACACTATACGGAAGAGCACCAAACTGGGTGGGATAAGCTGGTGCAACCGCTCACCTACTCCTATAAACATCAGGTACACCGGTCAACTCAGGCAACTCCCTTTGATTTGGTTCTTTTGCGACACCCCCCAGGTATTGTAGTGCAGGGAGATCATACTACCAGCACTGCAGCTGGCGCACTGACCCCTGCCCAAGTCAAGCGAAATACCCTTGTGATGTTGAGGAGGGCTCTCAAACATGCAGAGAGCCGCCTCACCGCAGCCCAGAAGCGGTACAAGGCCGACTACGACCGTAGGGTAACCAATGTGGTCTCCGTATCTTCGGGACAATATGTCTATATAGACAACCCACCTTCAGGTAGAAGACCACGACCGGGTGATGAAGCGGACGATGAAGCTATTGATAGCGATATCAATTCGAAGCTTCTACCCAAATCAGTGGGACCTCATAAGGTATTGAACGCATCTGACCCCACCGTTACGGTTGACCAAGATGGAATACCGAATACGATATCAATTGACCGTATTACGGTAGCACCTGAAACGGTTCAACATCGCATGGAGGCAGGCACCTCAGCCCGAGAACCCAGAGCTCTAGCTCTGCGCACTCGACCCTCGGAGGACCCCACCCCAATTGAGGTAAACGATGACCGTCAACGTGATGATCCGGATTACAACCCTCTAACAGGGGCGGAAATTTAACCCCAAGTGGTAACAGCGGGAGCTCCCGACCCGGCTCCCACACACGAAGCCTCAAACTCGGAACATATGAACCCTCGAGGTAGCGTTCCCCCGAAAGATCAGGACCAATCCTCAGAAGAATTTCCCGTTGACCGTCTGGTGGGCCACACACGAACCTACAATGGTCTGAAGTACACCGTCAGGTGGTACGGCTGGGGCCCAGAAGGGGACACCCTCGAACCCCCAGCCGTAATACCCCCACACTTCCGTATCAGGTATTGGCGCCGTCGCAAGGAGCAGATGCCTGCAGACGGCTAACCTTAGACCTTCGTGGTATTCAGGCCTAAGGAAGGGAGAGAAAAGACGTCGTTCTCCGCAAAAATTGGACGCATATGCGTGTCAGATTACCTACAAGGGAGGACACGAAAGAACAACCAAATGTAACAGTAGAGGAGACAAGAAGAGACAACAATTTACTTTAAGAAGGACCTGTCGGTTTGGGAGCAGTGGAATCAGGACGACCCGTGTTATCGACTACCCACGGAGAAAAACTTGCAGAAATGCTAGGAGCCTTCGACATTTGAGGTATCGTGGAGCGGGACCAATCCGACCTTAAAGGCATAACTGCAGGGGTATCAATCTCCTCGGAGTCGCCGACTTATTCAAACTTAATGGTAACCGGCATCTCACGTCTCTCGAGCGCTGGTGCTGATTATGGGGACGACCCACCCCTTCGAGGTATCGGTGACGAATCCACGATGCGGCGCGAGGTGCACCGACGTGGTACCGAATGCGTTCGAACGCGTGTGCGGAGGCGGCGCCATCCTGTCATTGCCTTGACGGTAAACCGGAATGCAAAACCGGAAAAAGGTCGCGTAATTACCGACAGGGCCGCTCAACTCCAATAAGGTCTCACAACCGAAAGCTCCCACCACGGGCCCAGGCCAACACCTCAATGGTTGTATCGACGCAGGCTCAGGCCCCACCGGCGCCACAAGTCAATCCTTACAAGGCAGACGAAACCTGAAAGGTCGGAGAGTCAGGAAACCTTCGGGGAAAGCCGGACAGCACGGTTACGATCGCGAGGCCGCCAATTAAAGAGAGCAATACCTGAAGGGTTGTCGAGCCGTGAAAACGACCAGGCAAGACGGCGCGCGCAGGGACCTAGGAGGGAACTGAAGTTTGAGTAACCGGAAAAGGTGAGATACCAACTTTGTTAGACAGGGGGCTATGCGGAAGCAGAATCGCAAGCAAGCAGGGCCACTACCGAAAAGGTGTCCGCGAGCGCGCTAGTTACACTGCATTGCCCTCATGAAAGTCTCTAACTGAATATTTGTCACTCAATTCGTGCGCCGACGTCGTCACGCGCCCTCCCCAACCGATACTGGCGCCGAGTTCGGAACTTCAAATGATCGCGCGTCGCGCGCAGACACCACCCCGATGCCCGCGTCGCTGTCCCTCGCTCTATCTCTATGGGTTGATCGTAGGAGACACGGGGCGTGTTTCACGGGTACGAAGGGGGTCTGTCGTATACTGGCAGAAGGTCTGACCTTTGAGGTTGCCAATATACTACACTGACCTTGTAGGTGATGGATGCGAGGGATCTTCGGCCATGCAGCTCCGGGCGAGCTACCATCTAGGTGATGTCAGCCACGTGTAGTGTTGACAGGTACCTTCTGGTTGAGTAATTTTTAGTAATTGTAATTGTAATTCTATGTATTTTAGTACAGTAGTTGAGTGGCCACCTGGCACTGTAGCCAGTGTTGGCCAGGTCTCTGACACTAGGTCAGAGACCGTGCCTTGTTGGCACCTCCCAGGTGATCTGGAGAGTGCAGTCCACTCCATATAGGGAACTGCACCTCCCCCATCCTAATCTGATAAAGACAGGCATCACTTGGGTCACGACTATACCTTTTGGTTTATTGTTTCTCAACTACCACACAGGCTTTCCCGCGCGTCGACGCCTACCATCGTTCACCTACACGGTAAAGGCTAGTCGCCCCGCCTTTTGCCCCTTCGGGTTTTCACGGTGCCCTGTTACCAACGATTTTTACTACGTCTACATTCTAAGGTTGAGCGTCACCACACCCCCTACGGTTGAGCGTCACCATGCTCCCGAGACAAGACAGTAGCATACCCCAGAAGTGATTGTACGACATTTTGGTCTCCCGACTTAGAAAGCATTTTTAGGTTTCGTCGTACTTTCACGGTTCACACGAGATTCCGAGAACGATTGGACGCTCGTACACCTATTTGGTTTCAGGAAATCCCGCAAAGCAATACAGGATACCACTAGTGGTCACAAATGGAACGACCTAAAAGGAATACGCGTGGTGCAAGCGCCCCGCCAAGCCATAAAGGTCCTAACGAAGCCCCATCGGCTCAACCGATTCTGTAAAACCCCGAGGAGCTGCTCTGGCACCCCCGGGACAAAACCGTAAAGGTACATGGTCCGCCGCCTGTGGCAACGGAACCTCAGAGGGAATTACCAATCGAGGTTGCAGCGGAGGAGCTATGGCCTCAGCTCGAAGAGCGAGCGAAAGCGCTCGTCACCCTCGCGGTCGAGGATGCATTTACCTTAAAGGAGAAGTCGGATACCCGGATGGTTCCGCCCTCAATGGACGTCGATGCATTTACCAGTGTTGTGGTTGACCAAGCAGCTCAAGAGCTATCGGAAAGGATACCTGAAATGGTGAAACAGTATCTCTTTACAGATGCTAGGGAGCATGTTTACCGCGCTGTGCAGGACCTTTGGGTTTCCGAGAGATTCGCAGAATCCTGACCTACACAGGTGAACATCGCAAAGCGCAAACCACAAGGGTTCCAAATGGGTCATTTAACCGATTCCGAACACTTACCTACTGACAGTGAGTACCTACAAGGTCCAAGGCAGAGTCCAGAGGTCCCGGGGAATGTATATCCTCAAGACATTTATCTGCCACCAATTAGTGGTTTCGTTCAAAAGGATACCCATGGAGGTGGTCCCAAGGACGATTCGTCTGACTCGTTGGATGAGATACGAAGAAACCGAAAAGGGAAGAAGCGGAGGACGAAGAGGGGAAACAATCGAGAGGATGATGCAGACCCCGAATCGTCAAACTCCAGTTCCGATACGAGTTCATCGTGGGATGATGACCGTAAAGGTAAGAAGAAGAAGAAACCGAACAGGTCGACAAAGAAGTCGTCAAAAAAGACCCGAACGTGTAAAAAGCGATAAAATGAGTCGCCCGACTCTGAGTCGGACACAAAAATGGACCTAGAGGTGCACCAACCGTTGAACAATATGTTCACCAAAGCGGTTGATTACAGGAATTATCGGTTGATCAATAAGTCTTCTGAATACACCCAAGAGGTCGTTCAGAAGACTACTAAGCACCACAAGAAGCTCAGCTTCCAAATGGCTGGCACAACCTTCGCAGATACGGACCCTATTGCGGTGATTGAGTTTCTACAGAAGTTTAAGCTTGCATGGGACCAAAATTGGGTTTCCGAGGGCGCTGCTATGTGGCTATTTCAGTTTTATCTTAAAGGACAAGCATACTACTTGCTGCAGGGTAGGCTCCGTGGCAATACCTTAGCGATGGATGAGGATGGCACGTAGATGTTGGAATCATACCCAGAGGTGGTCAATTTCCTTTTGGAAACATACGCCAACGATGAGGTTATCCAAGAGGCTTACTAGGAACTCCTCGCTTACCATCAAAGGTCTGGGCAAACCGAATCGATGTTTTCGCTTGCGCTTTGGAATCTGGCAACCCGTTATGGTAATGTGTTCACTACCTCTAGGTTAAAGTCGCTATTTGCCGAAAATGTCGACAAAGCGATCCGTTCCCAGGTACCGAAACTACCTGGCCACTAACCGAAAGGTAGACTACAATGGGCTGGATCGATACTCTCAGGGCCTTGGAGATACCCTTCGGCTGGGAAAGAGACCACCAGTGCTTCCAACCTCGAAGGATAAACCGAAAAGGTTGGTCTTTTAAATTGAAGACAGCACAACCTCAGAGGGTAGCTCGCACCTCAACGTACCTACAGGGACCGCTATCCACTTGGTAGCGACCCTGGGGTGGTTCTTGAAACCTTCGACGGTAAAAAACTGGTCTTCAAAGCGTATACCACACTCGGTACAATCGCCGCCAAATGCGGTGAGCTCGCACAGGATGCAGGGAGCGAGCTACCATAACTCGCCACCCACATCCTACGCCACTGCTCCTACCAACCAGGTTTTGAGGTCCCCCTCAATGGTAACGCGAGACCCCCAAACTGGAGGCCTCGTTTGCTGGTTCTGTCTCGCAACGGACCATTTGGCAAACAATTGCGCTAACTTACCTGCAGGGATGAGAGACCAGTTGATTCAGGCTCGCATGCAGAAACAACAACGTCTCTATGGGTCTTCAACGCAAGCACCAAATAGGTTCCAACCCCGTACACCGGTACAGGTCAATACCATCGAGGAAACACCAAACTTGGACTCAACCCCTCCCCTACAGGAGGAAAACACCAAATGGTTGGCGTAATGGCCGAGCCCAACCTGCATTTGGAAGGCCAATCGATACCCAGAACCTTGACGGTGGAAGACAGCACAACACAACCAGGTCCGGTTTGTCATATGAAGTACACTAACTATAAAGTAAGTGCTTCAATGTGTTTCTCCGATCGCCTTGCGGTTCCGGTCACCTGCGTGTTAGATACGGGGGCCGGCCCAAACGTGCTGAACTCCCGCGTCATTGAGCCCACCTCCCTACAACAACTCGATGGTGGATGCAAATGAGCGCCCATTAAACCTTCGACGTATGCTCAACACTGTTGTGCAGCTCGGACACCTCAAGGTAAGACTGCAATTCTTTGTTGTCGACCGGTTTACAACAGACTGCCTATTAGGTACGAACTTAATTAACGGACATGTCTTAGCAATCCTTCCTGGTTCCCGTACCGTCGCCCTACGTCACGTGGGACGAATTGCCATTTTAGGTAGTACGGAAAGCAATGTAGTATTCCACTATGTCGGGAATCCGATAGGTTGGTTTTTCGCGAAGTCGCGGTTGGAACTCATAAGTGAGTGTTGTCATCAGCATTGTGATATGAAGCGGCATCCTGCAGAGAATGCCTAGAGGCAGAATGTCTTAGTGAAACACGTGGCGTCATGGGTCGAGTGGCTTACCACGGCGCGCGCATATTTGCGACCCTTCCTAAGGGAATGCCATATTGGCAACGGCGCATGTAGTGGCGATCCACGTGGAGGGCTATACTACCCTTTGTAGCTAGACGTCCATTAGGGACCATACCCATACAGTGGTTTGGCCAAGTGGCTGACCACTGGGTATTATTTATATATTTATTTGAGCACTCACCCTGGCACACAGCATATAGTGTACAAGAGGTGAGCGCCGACTCCAAGTAAAGGAGACAACATGGGCATCATGACTATTCTGTTCCTCGCTTGGGATTCCTTAACCGGAGATCCGAACGAGCTATAATAGATAGTCAGCCCCCAACCACTTCACGAGCCGTCTCGTACCTACGTTCCATCAACGAATCACAGTTGCACTGTTCACCCTCGCTGGCGAGTAGTGGCCTTACACCCCACTTCCAGCTCGCTGGTGTTGTAGCTCTACCATCCCTTTTCCTTCGCCGCAAGCGACCCATCGGCAGTCCGAACGCTGTCACAGGTGTCTGCTCTCTCCGTTAGAGCGGATACTACAACCAAACGGGGATGGTTCGTCAAACCGAAAAATGCGGTATCCACCGAAACGGTCTCCAACAAAGTGCGCATTACCAAACAGGTTGTTATCCCGCCAATGCACCAAATATTGGTACCGGTGTTGTGTGCGACACCCGGGCTGGTCATACTACAAAATCATCCGAGGTTAGCACATCGACACCTCACCTTCATGGCCAACGGGATTGTCGACAACATCCCAGATCAACCCTTTAAGGTTTGTCTCAGCAACTCCAGCAGTCATGATGTGAAGTTGCCGAAAAATACCAATGTTGGCATCGCACCTCCGGCACCACAAGGGATCTTCACGGTAGCTCACACTGATCTCGGAGAGGTCGCCTTCGATGAAGAAGGGGGGTGCGCAAATGCGTCCACAACCTCAAAGGTATCGGTAAATACCAAATTGGAATCAAAGCTATCCAATAAGACATCGGTAGACAAAGAAGAGAAACCTGACCCCGATAGGTAATGGCAAGGTACAGTCCAGATCGGTGAAGAAAACGGCCAACTGCGGGGCCGTATTATCGACCTTCTGGAGGAATTCGAAAACATGTGGTCAGGCCATCTGGGCCAAATTAAGGCCACACAGCATCGCATCGAGCTCCTCCCTGACTCGAAGCCGATTTATCAGCAACCATACCGTGCAGGTCCGAAGGCGAGAGAAGTAGAACTCAAAGAAGTGGAGCGAATGCTCCAAGAAGGGGTAATTGAACCAGAAAACTTAGATTAGGCTATTCCCGTGGTTCTGGTTCAGAAGAAAGGGGATAACCGTATGAGGTTTTGTGTGGACTACAGAAGGCTCAATATCGTGACCATCAGGGATTCGTACCCGATACCTAGAATGGATGAGTGCATCGACTCCTTGGGAGATCCGCAGATATTTACCACGTTGGATGCCAATTTTGGTTATTGGCAGGTGTCCATAGGTGAGGAAGATCGAGACAAAACGACCTTCACGTGCCATGCAGGTTTGTTTCGCTTCATGCGAATGCCTTTCGGGTTACGCAATGCTCCAGACACCTTTCAAAGAGCGCTGGACATCATCCTTTCGAAGGTTAAATAGACAACCGCCTTGGTATACATGGATGATGTAATCATCTATTCCAGATCGGTAGAAGAGCATTTTGCACACGTACGCACCGTAGTAACCCTCCTAGCTGAGGCGGGGGTGACGCTGAAGCGACGCAAATGCGTTTTCTTTACCAGAACGGTTGAATAACTGGGACACATCATAGGCCCTGGTACCCTAGAGGTTGCGCCGAGGAACATTAAAGCCGTACAAGAGGTCAAGTTGCCACGATCCCAGACAGACGTACGATCCTTTATAGGTTTATGTAACGTATATCGTCGCTTCGTGAAGGGATTCGCCAAAATAGCGGCTCCCCTCAACAAGAAGCTCCAGAAAGGTGAACCTTAACGTTTTGAGAATCTATCGAACGACGAAATGGAGACCATTGAGGAATTGAAAGGAGGGCTGTTGTCGCCGCCAATATTAGCGTTACCGAAAACAGGTCTACCATACACGCTGGATACAGATGCAACCCATGCCCAAATTGGTTTTTGTCTCATGCAGGAGCAGCACAACGGAGACAAATTACCTATATGATACTGGAGCCGCGCTATGAATGAGGCGGAGCAGAACTGCACGGTAACCGAGAAGGAATGTCTAGCAGTAGTGTGGAGCATGTTGATGCTCCGTCCATTCCTGTATGGGGAGTGCTTTACGTTGCGCACGTACCATGACGCCTTAAGCTGGATCCTCGGACTCGCAGATGCGTCTGGTAGACTTGCCCGTTGGAGGTTGAAACTGTCGGAGTCTGAATACGACGCAAAGTAACGTCCAGGTATCAAGCACAACATAGCTCACGCTATGTCACGCTTAAACAACTCAGGGTTAGAGACATAACCTGTGGACGATGATATCCCTTGCTTTGTGGAGTCATCAAACCAAAATGGTACCGGCGAACTCCTAGAAGGATATCGGGACTTCCCTGAAGAAGGTGCCTTGGGGAACAATGACATGGCCACGCAGATACTGACCCTAGAGGAAACGAATGTCATGCCCGTAACCCGAGAGAAAATTCTACGAGAACAGGCCCAGGATGCGTACTGCAGAACCCTGGCTGACCAAATTGGTTTCAAAGGATCACCATTCGATGTGGACCACAATGGCTACATCGTGAGAAGGTCAACCTTCTATGGTAGCCTTCAAAAGGTGGTTCCGAAGGCACTGCGGCCGAGAGTCTTGTATCTTGCGCACTACCCGCGACTATCGGGACACCCCGGTGCCATCAGGATGTATTACACCTTGACGCAACAGTTCTATTGGCCTCATATGGCCCATGATGTCTATACCTTTGTAGGTCAATGCTAATCTTGTGTTCGTACCCGCGGTGGTATTCGAAAGCATCGAAAGTATCTCAAGCTGTTTCCAGCAGCGGGTCCACTGGAGTTTGTTGCGATAGACCTTCTAGGACCACTTCCCAAAACCAATAATGGGTATCAGCACATTCTAGTGATCACCGACGGGTTGTCGAAGCTCACGAGGGTGATACCTGTAAAGGAGACGACGTCAACAACGCTGACGATCGCTTTCTTCAACAATTGGGTCTACCCGTATGGTGCACCACTGTACCTACTTACCGATAATGGTTAAAACCTGTAATCGAAGTTCTTCGAAGCAGTCTGTAACCTCTTGGGTATCAAGCACTATTTCACTACTGCCTACCACCCGCAGACAAACGGACAGGTCGAGCGCCTTAACCACACATTGGTATCAAGGCTACGACACTATACGGAAGAGCACCAAACTGGGTGGGATAAGCTGGTGCAACCGCTCACCTACTCCTATAAACATCAGGTACACCGGTCAACTCAGGCAACTCCCTTTGATTTGGTTCTTTTGCGACACCCCCCAGGTATTGTAGTGCAGGGAGATCATACTACCAGCACTGCAGCTGGCGCACTGACCCCTGCCCAAGTCAAGCGAAATACCCTTGTGATGTTGAGGAGGGCTCTCAAACATGCAGAGAGCCGCCTCACCGCAGCCCAGAAGCGGTACAAGGCCGACTACGACCGTAGGGTAACCAATGTGGTCTCCGTATCTTCGGGACAATATGTCTATATAGACAACCCACCTTCAGGTAGAAGACCACGACCGGGTGATGAAGCGGACGATGAAGCTATTGATAGCGATATCAATTCGAAGCTTCTACCCAAATCAGTGGGACCTCATAAGGTATTGAACGCATCTGACCCCACCGTTACGGTTGACCAAGATGGAATACCGAATACGATATCAATTGACCGTATTACGGTAGCACCTGAAACGGTTCAACATCGCATGGAGGCAGGCACCTCAGCCCGAGAACCCAGAGCTCTAGCTCTGCGCACTCGACCCTCGGAGGACCCCACCCCAATTGAGGTAAACGATGACCGTCAACGTGATGATCCGGATTACAACCCTCTAACAGGGGCGGAAATTTAACCCCAAGTGGTAACAGCGGGAGCTCCCGACCCGGCTCCCACACACGAAGCCTCAAACTCGGAACATATGAACCCTCGAGGTAGCGTTCCCCCGAAAGATCAGGACCAATCCTCAGAAGAATTTCCCGTTGACCGTCTGGTGGGCCACACACGAACCTACAATGGTCTGAAGTACACCGTCAGGTGGTACGGCTGGGGCCCAGAAGGGGACACCCTCGAACCCCCAGCCGTAATACCCCCACACTTCCGTATCAGGTATTGGCGCCGTCGCAAGGAGCAGATGCCTGCAGACGGCTAACCTTAGACCTTCGTGGTATTCAGGCCTAAGGAAGGGAGAGAAAAGACGTCGTTCTCCGCAAAAATTGGACGCATATGCGTGTCAGATTGCCTACAAGGGAGGACACGAAAGAACAACCAAATGTAACAGTAGAGGAGACAAGAAGAGACAACAATTTACTTTAAGAAGGACCTGTCGGTTTGGGAGCAGTGGAATCAGGACGACCCGTGTTATCGACTACCCACGGAGGAAAACTTGCAGAAATGCTAGGAGCCTTCGACATTTGAGGTATCGTGGAGCGGGACCAATCCGACCTTAAAGGCATAACTGCAGGGGTATCAATCTCCTCGGAGTCGCCGACTTATTCAAACTTAATGGTAACCGGCATCTCACGTCTCTCGAACGCTGGTGCTGATTATGGGGACGACCCACCCCTTCGAGGTATCGGTGACGAATCCACGATGCGGCGCGAGGTGCACCGACGGGGTACCGAATGCGTTCGAACGCGTGTGCGGAGGCGGCGCCATCCTGTCATTGCCTTGACGGTAAACCGGAATGCAAAACCGGAAAAAGGTCGCGTAATTACCGACAGGGCCGCTCAACTCCAATAAGGTCTCACAACCGGAAGCTCCCACCACGGGCTCAGGCCAACACCTCAATGGTTGTATCGACGCAGGCTCAGGCCCCACCGGCGCCACAAGTCAATCCTTACAAGGCAGACGAAACCTGAAAGGTCGGAGAGTCAGGAAACCTTCGGGGAAAGCCGGACAGCACGGTTACGATCGCGAGGCCGCCAATTAAAGATAGCAATACCCGAAGGGTTGTCGAGCCGTGAAAACGACCAGGCAAGACGGCGCGCGCAGGGACCTAGGAGGGAACTGAAGTTTGAGTAACCGGAAAAGGTGAGATACCAACTTTGTTAGACAGGGGGCTATGCGGAAGCAGAATCGCAAGCAAGCAGGGCCACTACCGAAAAGGTGTCCGCGAGCGCGCTAGTTGCACTGCATTCCCCTCATGAAAGTCTCTAACTGAATATTTGTCACTCAATTCGTGCGCCGACGTCGTCACGCGCCCTCCCCAACCGATACTGGCGCCGAGTTCGGAACTTCAAATGATCGCGCGTCGCGCGCAGACACCACCCCGATGCCCGCGTCGCTGTCCCTCGCTCTATCTCTATGGGTTGATCGTAGGAGACACGGGGCGTGTTTCACGGGTACGAAGGGGGTCTGTCGTATACTGGCAGAAGGTCTGACCTTTGAGGTTGCCAATATACTACACTGACCTTGTAGGTGATGGATGCGAGGGATCTTCGGCCATGCAGCTCCGGGCGAGCTACCATCTAGGTGATGTCAGCCACGTGTAGTGTTGACAGGTACCTTCTGGTTGAGTAATTTTTAGTAATTGTAATTGTAATTATATGTATTTTAGTACAGTAGTTGAGTGGCCACCTGGCACTGTAGCCAGTGTTGGCCAGGTCTCTGACACTAGGTCAGAGACCGTGCCTTGCTGGCACCTTCCGGGTGATCTGGAGAGTGCAGTCCACTGCATATAGGGAACTGCACCTCCCCCATCCTAATCTGATAAAGACAGGCATCACTTGGGTCACGACTATACCTTTTGGTTTATTGTTTCTCAACTACCACACAGGCTTTCCCGCGCGTCGATGCCTACCATCTTTCACCTACACGGTAAAGGCTAGTCGCCCCGCCTTTTGCCTTTTCGGGTTTTCACGGTGCCCTGTTTCCATCGATGTTTACTACGTCTACGTTCTAAGGTTCGGAGTCACCACGCTCCCGAAACAAGACAGTAGCATACCCCAGAGATGATTGTACGACAGCTTGGTGTAGATTTATATCTCAACAATTACCTGACCTACGGTGGCGCTTCTCGCTACGTGGCCCCGGGAGGTGAACTTGGGGTGCGCCTCCCTATCTACTTAATCTTATCTATCTAATACAAAATTAGCGAAAAACTAAGCTAATTGCTAAGTAAACCATTGTAGGTAACGGATCATGTCGGCAACCATCTAGGTCCAACACGGGGCATCATCACTTTCTTGGTCTATCTCACTTTACTACATACAGCGCTTTGATATTGATTTGATAAATGAATTGATGGCATGACTGTCAACCTTTTCCAAAAACTATTAAGTACAACTTCATAAATAAGCAGAATGTATTAAACGGCCTTCTTTGCCAAATAACAATTTGAACCAACCATTCTAAAACATTTTGATAGGATTAAAATCAGACGAGCGTCCAGGCAATTTTATAAGCGACATATTTACAGAAATAATCACTTTTTCATAGAATTAGACTTACGCGAAGGGACATTATCATGCTGAAAAATAAATTTTCCCTAGTACATACAGTATGAAGACAGTACCAAGTAGTTTTCTGGAAAGTAAGAGCGATTCTCAGATCCCGTAGTACTGTCAATAAAGCGATTTCACTCGCTCTTTCTGCATTGATTACAACACAAACTATAACCGATGTTCTTTCCAAATTCTTTTTAATAATTTGAAATTTCTTTTTTAGTAGATCATGGAAATAAAGTTTTAGCAATCTGGGATATAAAGCTTGACGTTCTTTTCTTCAGAAACGAAAAAATTATTCTATTCAGTTGTTAAGTATATTTTTAAAGCAAAGTGGTACACATATTTTTTTAAAAAAGACTTTTAAAAAAATTGTTCTTCATTTTTGTGTACTTGAACAAATGATAAGCATTAAATGGACGTTACATAGTAGATAGTACTAGAAAAGTCTAGTTTTTGGACAAGTTTACTGCAAAATAATTTAAACGGCACATATGTTGCTAAATATAACGCTCATCAGCTGAAATAATAAAGTTTGACGGTTTATTGAACGCTTAATTACACATGCAGTAGAATTTTTTGATGAAGTTGCTAATTGTTTTTTGGCTGCGCTTAAGATCTTGGGTCACATCTGCTGGAATCATACCTAGACCTATTAATGGCATAATTGTCAGCTGTTCAGAGCGTGTCAAAGGCGTGCCACGAGCCATAGTTGAGCTATTGATTGTATAAAATATATACTTTTGAAACTGTGTTTTCGACAGTGCTTTTTATTTGGTGTAAAAGGTGCTCTACAGTAAAGTCTGTTTCAAAATCATATCCCTCGCGCAAAATTTCCAAAAATAGACGTTTTTGGCTACAGTGAAACTAACAAAATCAGTGTGAAAAAAATTTCAAGTAAAAAAACTGTTTCAAAATCATAACCTCTATTGCATCCTGTAGAGCAACGCCCAGTTAGGTGATACTTGAAGATGCAACTCATAGAATGAGGGTTGAACCCTCCGAGGGTTATGACTATGATCCCATCTAAGGTGTGCTGAGGTGGCACTGTTTTCTGGTTAGAGTTCGCCTATGAAGGGAAGATTCGGATGGCCCATGGTTGGATTGGCCCCGTGATACACGTGGCTTAATTTTGGCACCGATTTTCGGATATTTGTTAGAACGTTGGACTTTTGGGCCCTGACCGTGGGATCTCCACGTGTATGGCCCTGAGCAGGTGTGCACTACTGTAATTAGTAGAGTTTAGTTAGTGGGCCCTACTTAGGGAGGCGAGATCTGACAGTCCGAAGCTCAAAGTAAATGGGAACCAAGGTTGGTCTTCGATACCTTTAGAGGTTCTTAGTCGCCATCGTTTCGGCCTTACAACCCGGAACGGGCTCTGGTTAGCAACGCCTGCGTAGGGACACGACTCCACTTGGAGAGTGCCCACGTTTGGGTTCCGTGCAACCACCACCTTGGGCCCGCTCAGACGACCTGCGTGCACGATACCCCGTGGGGGTTCTGCTTACTTGTTGCGTGCTTTTTGTGTTTCCTTTCGAGGACAGGTTTTCGCCCCTGTATTGGGTTTCTTTTGTTGTTTCGCCCCTTTTCTGGTTCTCGGGTCCGGTGCCTGTTAGTGCCCGACCCTCGCCCCGTTTTTCCTCTTCGCCGGATTTTCCCCCATTCTTTGGGATACCCATTCCCATTCCCGACCCAACGGTTTATACCCCTCACCTCCGTCGGTACTGCCGGAATCCCCCGTGGGAGTGACACCCCACACTACGGGTGGAACGGAGGGCTCTGTCTCTGAGTCTGCCTCCCCCAGGGAGCAAGGCTTCGAACACCTTGAGAGCACTTCCCGTCGCCGGGTTTTGCTCCACAAGTGGTCTCCCGACTTAGAATCCGTTCTCGGACTTTTGGGTTGGTCATCCAAGTGTTGGAATATCTCTTGGAAGAGGAAGCACCGTCGTGAAGATTTGTTGTAGTGGTCCCCTTTGGAAAGGGTGGAATTGGTTTTTATTTTTGTTTTGTGTTACGTCATCCGTTATCCGGAAATCTCGTGATAGGATTTCATCGTTACCTCGAATCGTCGGTGTCGTGTCTGCAGCATGCCGCCGACTACCCAGGGTTCCAGGACTGGATCGAACCGTCAAGCGGATTCAGTGCCCCCGGCCCCGCCTAGGTCGAGGAGCTCAATTCCCGAAGATCGGAACGATCCCGGTATCGATCCGGACACTCGGAGAGCACCCTCAGTGGTTTCAGGTCCTCGAGAGGTCGTGGCTGTGGGCCCAGCTCCAGTGGTGGAGACCCCCTCAGCAGCACCTCGAAGTCGGGCCGACCCTGAATTACAGCGCCTGGAGACTCGAATCGCTATCGCCAAAGCGGCTCACGTCGAGCTCCTTCAGGAGGTTACTACCCTCCGCCGCAAGGTGGAGGACGCCCAGGTGCGGGGAGTCGCCGATGACCTTCGCACCCTGAGGAGGGATGTGAACTCCCTTTTGGAAAGCTTTGGTACCCCTGGGGTCTTTATCCAGGAGTACCGGAGCCTCGTGGAGGAACACCGCGTGCAAGCGGAACGCTTCCGAGCTCGGCTGGACACCCTCGAGGCCATTATCCGTATGGACGGAGACACAGAAGCCTCGAAAAATAAACCCGACGTTTCGGAAGACGAAGAACACCGCTCCGCTAAACGGGACCGCCGCAAGTCCAAGAAGAGGGTTCACCTCCAAGAGGATTTATCGGATTCCGATCCCAATCGCTCGTCATCGAGTTCGTCCTCCGAATCTTCGGATAGTGAAGATGGACGCCGGTCATCCCGGGCGACTCGGTCGAAGGCTACTTACACCTCTCAAGGGGCAATCCGTACCCGGAAGAAGGGTAGGAAACACCTTGAATTAAGGGAGCTGAAGCCGACGAATCCTCTCTATCGGAAGCTGCTATCGTACTGCTATTACCGGTTGGATAACCCTTCGGGAGATCGAACATCCCGCGGAACGGGTAAGGTCAAGGACTACATCAAAAGGCTGAGCATCACCCTACAGAAGAGGGAGTTCACAGGAACAGACCCAATTCTGGTGCTCGATTTCCTTGCGAGGTTCGTCCAGGAGGCTGACATCCTCGGTATGAGTGAAGCGCAAGCGTATCTTGCATTACCCTGTTTCTTAAAGGGGATGGCTGAAGACCAGTTCAACTCCGTCCGTGGATCATCCCGAGCCTCGGAACGGGGAGTCACGTGCTGGTCCGAAGCGGTGCAGTACCTCTTGAGGTCATACGCTACTGGAAATGCGATTCAGGAAGCAATCCTTGCATTGAGGGATACGCGGCAGAAGCCGATGGAAACCGAAACGGTGTATTCAACTCGCTTGAATAAAGCGTTTCACCGATGCGGGAATGTACTCCCCGCCTACGAGAGATGCACCATGTTTGTGGATGGTTTGGACCCCTCGATAAGGGCATTGGTTGCCCGACATCGGGAAGAGAAGCGCAAGCTGACCTACTTGGAACTGGTTCAGTACGCCCAGGCTGAGGGGGATACTCTCCGTGCCCGGCAGAACCGAAAGAGTCGGCCGACACGTGCACTCCTCGCCGATGGAGGTAACTCGTCTTTGTCACTCGCAGGAGGCCCTGCCCCTGGGGGTCAATGATAACATTCACTTCATGGGAAGTAACCCCGAATCTATGGGTACGTCTGAGTTGCCGTCGACATCCGCTCCGACTACGGATGAAGACCCTGCGCTCTATACCCAAGGACGGAGGGTGCTAGCCGCATCGCTACCTTTTGCGAATACCGCTGCTTGGTTCTCTCGACCCGGATGGAGGGATACAGCACCACGTCGCGTGGATGCACGTCCACACCCGAACCCAGCAGAGCTGATTTGCTATTTGTGTTACCTCCGTGGTCACAAAGCACCAGACTGCACATTTCTCCTGCGGGAGGGTTCACGAATTATCGCTCAGTACGAGGCTCTGACCCCTGAGGAGAAAGCTCGAGTCTCGAGTAGGTCCTATGAGGAACAAAGGATACTCCGAGCTCACCTTGCTGACAGGGATACAGAACTTGTACCCGTGAATGGGGAACAACCGGTCCCCTTCGAGGCAGCTGCACCGAATTCGGTGGGGTCCGCTTCGAAAAACTAAACTTGGGAGTCTCCCCTGCGGGAGGGGCCTCTTCTAAGCCGGAGTTGAAGACGCCGGAGGCGCTCCAGCTTCGCTCCCCAGCTGTGACTATCCTTTCAAGGAAAACGACTAACACCGACGTTAACTCGGGATACTTTAGTGTCCTCCGTCGCCCGTCGATACGGTCCCGTAATCTCCGTATTCCGGATCGAGTTATGGTAATGGCCAAGCGGAATTATAAAGTATTCGCCGACTTCGGCCTGTCCAACCAGTTTATGGTTCGTCAAATATCTGTCCTGGATACAGGAGCCGCTCCTAACTTAATTCATGTTGAACTGTTACCCCAGCTGCTCCGGGTCCAAGTTCATACGGGTCCACGTTTGGATATCGCCGATGCGAACAACAACCCGCTACGGACACTGGGTACAATTTCCCTCATGGTGAGGTTAGGCTCCTATCTCGTTCAACTAGAGTTTATTGTATGCAATTCACTTGCAGCACCAGTCATACTGGGTTGTGACTTTTGCGACCGCTTCGTGGAAGCCATTTGTCCTCGGAATAGAACTGTGGAACTCGAAGACGGGTCTACGATCCCAATCGTTCGTAAACCCTTACAGGGAGCAGCGCGAACACGCGTTCCTCTCCCTGTCGCGCAGGAATCTGGGAAGAAGGACCCGGTGTCTACACGGGTAAAGGTTGCAAAGTCAGTGGCTATCCCGCCAGAAACCCAGGTTTGGGTCACAGTTGTTACCAAGCAAATTGGTGTGCATGTGGTACAACCGAACCCGTCTCTGTATACGCGGCGTCAACTCGCCCTTGCGAATGGGGTTGTCTCCATGGAACCGGATAAACCTTTCAGGGTTTTGGTAGCCAACTTTGGAAAGACAACGCAGCATTTGGTCAAACACCAGATCCTGGGTTCTGTTCTTCCACACCCGCATGCGGTCGTACCTACAAAGATCTCTATCGCAGAGGGCCTTGGTGTGGCGGACCCTAAAGAGGGGGAGGACACTGCCGAAATCGCGGAAGACGGTGAGCATACGACTGCAGCTCGACACGCTGAACACTTTAAACCTCAGAAGGTTACGGCCCCTATCACAGGAGCAGACCAGACGGATCCTGTTCAGGAATTGGAGAAATGGGATCTCAACCATGTACCCGCATCTCATCAGGAGAAGCTAAGGCACATGCTTCGTGAATTTACCCCCATGTGGGATGGTTCCCTTGGAACTATTGGGATTACAGAACACCGCATCGACTTGTCACCGAACACTCGGCATATTGCCCAACACCCTTACAGGGCTGGACCGAAAGCTCGGGAAGAGGAGAAATCTCAGGTGGAGAAGATGCTTAAAGCGGGCGTAATTGAACCTGCCCAGTCCGCTTGGGCCTCACCAGTGGTGTTAGTTCCGAAACCAGATGGATCGTGGCGTTTCTGCATCGATTACAGACGCCTGAACGAGGTAACCATTAAGGATGTGTACCCGATCCCTCGGATGGACGAATACATCGACTCCCTTGGGAGCGCTACTGTTTTCTCTACCCTCGACGCCAATTCGGGCTACTGGCAAGTCCCTATTAGGGAGGAAGATCGAGACAAAACGGCTTTGGGGTGTCATCAAGGGCTTTTCCGATTCCGGAGGATGCCTTTTGGGTTAACAAATGCCCCCGCAACGTTTCAACGGGCGATAGACATTCTGTTGGCTCCCTTCAAGTGGAGGACGTGTCTAGTGTATTTAGACGACATTATTGTCTTCTCCAACAACCTGGATGACCACCTCGAACACGTCAGGGACGTAATGAAGATACTCCGCGACGCGGGAATCACCTTGAAACTCAAGAAGTGCGAGTTTTTCACCGATTCGGTTAAGTATCTGGGTCATATCATCCGTCTCGGACAGCTTTCAATCCATGAAGTACGAGTGAAATCCTTGAAGGAAGCAAAACACCCGAAAACTCAAACGGAGTTGCGATCCTTCTTATGTCTGTGTAACGTGTATCGCCGATTCGTCCCGAACTTTGCGGATATTGCCACCCTCCTCAACAGGCTCCTGACGAAGGGACAACCAGTTGAACTAGAACTTTTTGGCGACGCGGAAGCGTCTGCCTTCACGGCACTGGTGAATGCCGTAACATCACCGCCAATCTTGGCTCTACCCAATCCTGGGCTCCCTTACAAAGTGGACACCGATGCTAGTGCAAACCAAGTAGGGTGTGCACTGTTCCAATCCTCTGAGGATGGTGAACGTCACCCTATTGGGTGCTGGTCACGTTCCCTGAATGTCCATGAAAGGAACTACTCGGTCTCCGAGAAAGAATGTTTAGCCGTTGTGTGGGCCTTAGCTACACTTCGCCCCTATCTGATGGGTACTTGTTTCAAAGTCCATACGGACCACGCATGCTTGCGTTGGCTCCTGGAGATCTCCGAACCCTCGGGCCCCCTTATGCGCTGGCGTCTCCGACTGTCGGAATTCGACGTTGAGATCCTGTACAAGAAAGGGAAGCTGAACACTCAGGCTGATGCACTATCCCGCTCGGGAACCACAGCGGAAACGGAACCCTACGAGGACGATGAAATCCCATGTTTTATGGTATCGGACCTCGAGGGAGGAGCTCAACCGCTGACGGATGATGTTTGTGACGATATACTCGTCAACGAGAGTCTGGATTCGCCGACCGGCTCTTTTATACCTATCTCTCCAAAGGAGATGATACGCGAGCAACAGCTCGACCCATTCTGTACACGGATTCGGGCTCGCCTCAACGGAGGATTTCAGTTACCTTTCGAGGACGACGATCAGGGTTACCTAATCAGGAGCGTTGGACCTCGCCCGAGGATAGTGGTGCCGCACTCTCTACAACAGAGGGTATTACACCTCACTCACTATTTGAAGGTTGGCGCCCACCCCGGGGGAAGAAAACTGTACCTCACGTTGAGAAGGGACTTTTACTGGCCGGCAATGGCATTCGATTGTTACGCCGTCAGACGGGCCTGCGCCAATTGCGCCAAGAATGACGTCAAACTTCGGAAGCACTCTAAGAAGTTGACGCTGTTCCCGGCACGGGCTCCACTCGAATTCGTGGCCATAGACATCCTAGGGGAGTTTATCAGGACGCCCCGAGGTCATCGGTATCTGCTTGTCATTTCTGACAGATTCTCTAAGCTAACGAGAACTGTGCCGCTGAAGCGGATCACCGCCGCTACCGTCGCGCAAGCGTTCGTGACCCATTGGGTGTTCGTATATGGACCGCCAGTGCAGTTGTTATCCGACAACGGAGGGCAATTTGCATCAAAGTTCTTTCAGGATGTATGTCGAATCCTTGATGTAAGGAATTTATTTGTTACTACGTATCACCCTCAAGGGAATGGCCAGGTGGAGAGGTTTAACCGCACGATACTCAACGCTTTGAGATAGTATGTTGCGGATCACCCCAAAAATTGGGACTTGTACACAGACGCTATCACGTATGCATACAACACCCACGTACATCGGGTTACATCGTTATCCCCATTCGAACTGGTACTGTCGAGGACACCGCCGCCGGTCGCCATCGAGGCTCAACCGACGCTGTCGACGTACCCGTCACCGGGATTGTACCGAGAAGCCTGGAAGGAGTGGCTTACGAAGATGGTGCCGATAGCCCGGAAAGCAATGGACAAAGCTCAACGCGCCTACAAGAAGGACTTTGACAATCGGGTTCGCAAACCTCTACCTCAGGTGGAGCCCGACGACTTCGTCTTCCTTCGAAAGGAATACTACAATCCTGAAAAGGAACGTAGGCACAAGCTTTCGCCAATTGTGGACGGAACCTATCGTGTGGTTTCTGTAGACCCGGACACGGTGGTATTGGATATCGCTAACCGCCACGAACGGATCTCCAGGGACCGCATCACACGAGCGCCCAACCCAAATGTGGAAGTGGTGTCGGCACCAACGCCCTCCACAGGGGATGATTCAACGGAAGTTAACCCGTCGGGCGGAGATTCGAACACCCGCCCCGTTATACTTCCGCACCCGGAACGTGGTTTAACCGACCTACCGGAAACTTCGGATACTCCCGAACCTGAGCCCGCTCCCTCAAGGGCCCAGTCAACGAACTCTTACAGAGTTACTCCCCCACGGGAGGTAATCAAGCCTCCTGGCTCTCCGCCTAAGGAGGAGGAGGAGGAGGACTTAGTTCCTTCGCAGGACGATGTTTCGGCGTCAGCCAGTCGCCCTAACAGGGAATCTAGTTCTCACAGTGAGACGGCGAGTCCGACCGAGCCGGCGACAGAGAAGTCACAACCCCAGCGTATGGGTAGCGACATCACCACCGACCCAGCCGAGCACGACGTCAGAAAAGATGACGAAACCCCGCCTAGGGAGAGTCGTGTGGAGAACTCCGCACCCGGAACGCCTACAGAGCCGACGATCACCCGCCGCCGCGGACGAGACACTGAGATGTCGCACACTCAAACCCCGCTTTCTCGGGAACGAGCTGTGTCAGCGGACCCGCACGGGGAAGATTTCGACGACGAGGTTGACCAAATTTGGCTCTCCGTTATGGAATGGGAATAGGAACTTCTATGGAGACACTGGAACCCTCAAGAATGGGAAAGAAATGAGTGAGACCCGTCGGGGACAGCTCAGGAGAGTGCTAGCGCGTGTCGAAAGCGCCACCTCACATCCGCATATGCAGATTTTCCCGCACAAGGAATGGTCACCCCACACGGGGCGTCCGCGCATTGGGGTGGCACACGTCGAATGGCACAGAGCCAATCAAAAGGCTCTGACGACCAACCGTCGCGCAAACCGCCTCCGTCGAACGGCGCATTGCACGGGAGCAACCTTCGTCCCCGTCGCTCGGGTTGACGTTGAAGTGTTACCCCCCTGAGATTGGAGACGCTACCGCGTCGCGGTTTCTCAACCGTCACGGAATCTAAGAACACCGTTGTTATCGGGAAGATCTCAGCTTTAAGAAGAAGCCAAACTGGACCGTTTTGACTCCGTAGGCGGAAGTTACAACGTAGCCCACAGGCCACTCGGCGCCGTTTGGACGAAGTGCTGAGACCCGCTCGCAACACGGAAAAGAACCCACCGGGGTGTGTCTAGACCCGACGTTGACACCCTCAAGAGAACTAGAGCGTTCCAAGATGGAAGAGAAGCCCGAACAGGGAAAAGTGTACCCGCAGGAATTCGTTATCGATCGCATCGTGCGTCACATCTACACCCCCGAGGGAGAAGTTCGTTACCAAGTCCGATGGTACGGACTATCGCCTGATGAGGATACAGTGGAACCCATTGAGCACCTTCCGAAGTCTAAGGTTTTATCCTATCACCGACGCGCTCGGGTAACCTTGCCTCCAAATCTGGATCGTGCCCAAGTCAGGTAAGCCACCACGGGAACTGGTGTGGATGCGACCTCGAAGTGAGGAAGATGTTGGACCTCTGAAGAGGAATTGAGGAGAGTATCCCGAAGAACACGTATTGAGAGGTAATGTCTACTGGCCCTCGGCCTAGCGCCGTTAACCGGGGAACCCAGCACCGGTTATCGGGACAGTTTTTGATGAAAAAGGAAAAGAAGACCCACGAAGTGGAGAAGAAGATTAAGAAGAAGATTGGAACCTAGGAAGGGAAGAAGATGAAGACGAAGATGAAGAAGATCCTAAGAAGGAGTGAAGAAGATGAAGTAGAAGTTAAATCCTAGGAAGGAAGAAGAAAAGAAGTTATGCAAATATCAGAGGTTTACTATTGTCGCCAAGCTATGGACTCTACAATTGCCCGAAGGCGGAACTACGGAAAGCCCGAGGAGGGACCCGCCCCCCCGTTGGGATTCTGACCCTGATGGTACGCCGAGGCGAAAGCCAACATCTGGCTCACATCCGTCATACCCGGGGGAATCGGAATGCCCGCGTTCACGAGGCCTTGTCGCACACTATCCGCTTGCGGAGTGGCAACCGGCGCCTGCGCAAGGGTGTTCTCACCCCACCTGGGGGGAGCAGATGGACCGCCACCGGATGCATTCGCCGCCGCAGCTGAGGTCGTTCCCACTGATTGGAAGGGTGCAGATGGCTCCACAGGGAGTACTCCACTAGGAGCTGGCTATCGTTATCCAACGCTGGATCGTCCAGGTCTACTGGAGGCTCGTACTCGTAATCGTCGGTATAAATGAACCCCGTCGGGTGTCCCACCGGCATCGGCCGAGGCGAGTCAATCAGCGCCCGTGCTTGCGCCGCGCTGATGCGAATCCCTTCGAAGGGATTGTAATAGACCCAGTTACCGGAGCCCGGATCGTACCGGCCAGGAGACTTGTCTCGCGCGGATCCTTCCCCTGCGGGCTGATTTGCCACTGGAACTCGATCCCATTGGGTGTTGTCGATCACGTCCAAGATTGGATACAGGTCCTGCACGCTGCTGGCCGAATCCAACGCTGGGACAAGGTCGATCTGACGCATGATGGTCCGTAGCATCGGAGGAATATACCAGATACGGAAATGGTCATGAGCATCCCAGAGGAGGTGCGCCGCTACGCGGGCTGCCCACTGGGCTGCAACGAGGGCCCAGTATCCCAAGTTCGGGTCGTGCATCAAACGAGACCCGATATAGTAGATACATGGGGGCAGTTCAGCAAAGCACCCTCGGGGGACCTCGACCTTACTCCACCAAGCTGGAAGGGGCACGAATCGCCCAACCTTCGCCGTGTTACGGATACGCTCCAGTTCCACGTGGGGATACGGGACAAGGAACCCGAAACGGGAGCGCGAGCGGCGCTCGAAGCGCACGCGTCGATCGAACCCATACTGGGTAAACTGCCGTTGAAGGTACCGGAATTCAGCCCGAAGGATGGGACGACTTCATTGGAGCATATCTTCTCGGAGAGGAAAACCCGGTCCGCGGAACTCGGCTTCGGGAAAGGCTGCCAGGGTATCCCCGTAGGAGACCTCACCGTACGTGCGGTAATAGGCGACATCGAACCCGTACTCCGGGGGAACCAGATGGTCAAAGCGTGACCTCTCCAATCGCTGGTAGGCCAGAGCCGCCATCGCTGCGCGCGCCTTGTCCAGGGACTCCCCGCGACCGCGGTATAGATACTGAGGCTCTATGGCTACCCGCGCCCTCCAATCGGGAGAACGTACAACCTCGACAGGTAGGCCACCCGGCAATAAGCCGTCCTCCACCTAGGAGTCGATGAGCTCATCGTCGCGAACCGCTGTCGGATGGAACCACGGAGCGCGGGAATATATCACCGGATCGGTAAGGGGACTCCACCTTCGAAAGGATTCGTTTGAGATCCAACCTCTGGAGTTTGCCACCAAGGGCATCGCATGAGCGGAGTTCCACGCCACCGCGTTAATGTCCAAATCCTCCTGAGGATGTCGGTTGCTCGCCGAGGCGGAAGGTTCGGTACCTGACGGAGCCGCATCAAAACCGGAGAAATATCCACCCTGCTGGGGAGCTTCGTTGTCCGCCGGCGCGGAGGCCGACGGCCCCGAGAGTGGGTTGATGACGTATGGGTTCATTCCCTTGAGAGGGCTGGTTGAGACTGCTGTTGCGAGAAGTTGCTTATCGCCGAAAGTCGGAGGAGTAGAAGAAAGTTGTACCGATGTGCCGGTTTTGTGGCGATCTTCAGAAGTGGTGAAGGACCCCATTGGGAGAGAAGTATATATAGTGACCGGAAAGCGAGACACCCGCGTCTCGGAATGTTCTTCCTCGTCTTAAGGAGGGGGAGATGTAGAGCAACGCCCAGTTAGGGGATACTGGAAGATGCAACTCATAGAATGAGGGTTGAACCCTCCGAGGGTTATGACTATGATCCCCTCTAAGGTGTGCTGAGGTGGCACTGTTTTCTGGTTAGAGTTCGCCTATGAAGGGAAGATTCGGATGGCCCATGGTTGGATTGGCCCCGTGATACACGTGGCTTAATTTTGGCACCGATTTTCGGATATTTGTTAGAACGTTGGACTTTTGGGCCCTGACAGTGGGAGCTCCACGTGTATGGCCCTGAGCAGGTGTGCACTACTGTAATTAGTAGAGTTTAGTTAGTGGGCCCTACTTAGGGAGACGAGATCTGACAGTCCGAAGCTCAGAGTAAATGGGAACCAAGGTTGGTCTTCGATACCTTTAGAGGTTCTTCGTCGCCATCTTTTCGGCCTTACAACCCGGAACGGGCTCTGGTTAGCAATGCCTGCGTAGGGACACGACTCCACTTGTAGAGTGCCCACGTCTGGGGTTGCGAGCAACCACCCCCTTGGGACCGCTCAGACGACCTGCATGCACGATACCCCGTGGGGGTTCTGCTTACTTGTTGCGTTCTTTTTGTGTTTCCTTTCGAGGACAGGTTTTCGCCCCTGCATTGGGTTTCTTTTGTTGTTACGCCCCTTTTCTGGTTCTCGGGTCCGGTGCCTGTTAGTGCCCGACCCTCGCCCCGTTTTTCCTCTTCGCCGGATTTTCCCCCATTCTTTGGGATACCCATACCCATTCCCGACCCAACGGTTTCTACCCCTCACCTCCGTCGGTACTGCCGGAATCCCCCGTGGGAGTTACACCCCACACTACGCGTGGAACGGAGGGCTCTGTCTCTGAGTCTGCCTCCCCCAGGGAGCAAGGCTTCGAACACCTTGAGAGCACTTCCCGTCGCCGGGTTTTGCTCCACACATCCTTTTTATTCTAACGCGATTTAAGTAGTTTATTTTTGCTGCTCTAGCCTGTATAACACTTATACAACGCTTTGGAATTGATTCTATAAAAGGATTGATAGCATTACAGTCAATCTTTTACCAGCAATCTTTGATGCAATTTATTTTAGATCAAAAACTGTATCAAATTGCCTTCCTTGCCCATAAACCTTTCGGGCCAACATTCCCCAAATTTTTTCGATAGGGTTGAGGTCAGGAGAGCGCGCAGGCCATTCTATAACCGAAATATTTAGACTATTGAACCACTCTTTCATAGAATTAGACTTATGCACAGGTGCATTGTCTTGCTGAAAAATGAATTCTTCTCCGTGCATACAGTATGAAAAAGGTAAAAGATATTTTTCTACAACCTCAGCATACTTCTCAGAGTTCATTGTAGTTTCAACAAAAGCCATATCAGTTGCTCCTTTCGTAGAGATTCCAGCCCAAACAATTACTGATGCGCCTCCTGAATTCCTGGTCACAAATTCCTTCTTTTCTTTTCGTAGATCATGCCAACAAAATTTATAGCAATCTGGACCATCAAGGTTAAACTTTTTTTCGTCGGGAAAGATAACATTATTCCATTGCATTTTCCAGTAAGCCTTTTGAGCACACCATTCAACTCTATTTTTCTTGTGATTATCTTTTAAAAAAAAACTTTTCCTCATTTTTGTGTACTTGAACAAATTTTGACGGTTGAGTTCATGCCATTTTGTAGATTTTGATAGAGGCAGATTTAGATTTTTGACAATTTTTCCGCAAGATAAAGTGTTGCGGCATAATTTTCGCTTAATTCCACGCTTATCGGCCGGGGATAGTGCTGTAGGACGGCCGTTTGAACGCTTTGTTCCGTATGTAGCGGGGTTTTTGAGAAAGTTGCTGATTTGTTTTGGGCTGCGCTTGAGTTTTCGGGCTATATCTGCTAGAATCATACCCTGACCTACTAATTACATGATTTCCAGCTGTGCAGAGTGTGTCAGAGGTGCGCCACGAGCCATGATTGAGCGAATGATTGTATAAAGGATATACTTTTGAAACAGTGTTATTGACTTAGTGGTTTTTATTTGTTGTGCAATGTGCTCTATAGTACGTGAAATGCCTTTTTGGCGCAGTTTTGTAAAGGGATATGTTTTTGAAACGCACTGTACATGAAAGCTTTTTGGCGCTGTGTTTGTCAAGGGAAAATTTTTTGAAACACACTGTTGTCGCTTGGTTGGAACTTTGTGCCATCTCTGGGAGTCCACAAGGGTATAGAAAGAAGGTAGTTAAAGGGATATAATGGTGATCGGTGATGATAAAGGGATCAATCAAATCGTGGCAAATATGGTCGGCAGTGCCGGCAGAACCCTCCCTCCTTTTTTTCGTTTTAGTACTCTATGGAGTTTCTCTTCCTTAAATGGACTTCGTTCGGTCGTTCCTTCTCTCTCCTCTTTCTCGCGTTCTTTCCGCTCTTTGAAGTGCTATTCGTACTGCTAGTGTCGGGTTATTGTTTTGACTCTGTCGAATTGTTGTTCTAAATTGAAAGTAACTCTTTTCCGTACGTGTTCTTTCGTCCCGTCCTTTGCGGGTCTCCGTCTCTTCCGTGGTAGAATTTTTCCGTCGTAACACTACTCTACGTTTAGTGTTTCTTATGCTTACGTCATTTCATGAAACCTATCACGTGTATACGTGTTCTTCTCGGCCGTCCTCTCGGCCGCAACTCATATCTATGATTCAACAACTGTACCATTCTACTTCGTGTGCCCTTCACACCATGTTTGCGGGGTGTTTTCATCTTGCATACCACTGTACTTTAATGTACATAAAACCTATATCATATAATAGCTTTTTGAGGTAAAATTGCTTCGTAATACGCAAGTGCCGCGCACGCCTCCTTGCCCGCCATCGAGCATGTGTCGAAGAAGGCACCATCAACATTGTCATCATGTATCCTTCCTAGTGTGTTCTAGCAATTCCGAAGCATCTTCTATTCATCCAACAACTCAATGGCGCGACGTCGCTATCGCCTCTCGACATGAGTGAGCAAAGCACCGTCCCGTGCATACAAATTCTGAAATTCTTCCAACACAGGCCTCACAATGTTGTCTCGGGAATTAACGTATCCATCCACGTCTGCCCCCAATTCCCTCATCACATCGCACAACGTCGTCCCAAGACGTGCCTCATGCGTCATCACCAATTTGTCTAACAAACGAGGAACGAACTTGCTTAGCGCTGACAAAGTGCTCGCTCTCGTCCACATTTTCAGTGGTGAAAACGTGGAACTTTTCGATTTTAGGATTTTTGTCGATGTGGAGATTAATCAGCTGCCACACAGCAAGCAGATACGAAGGGTAGACTCTGTTTACCCGACGTCACCCATATCTACCTTCGCCATCGGTGCCGGGTGCCTTGCTCTCTGCGTGGCGTTACAGGTTTTACTCGCTCTCCTACCGTGCACATCGACACAGCCACCACAGCGTATGTACAATTATCACACGTGTTCTCCCTCCAATCTATATTCTGTAATTCAACCCCTATCTATACAAGTTTCCTCCTCGCAGCCCACCCTTTCACGCACGTCGCTCTGTGCGCTCCTCAGCAGCCTCTCCTTGCTCTTTCATCCCTCTCCCGCTCCATCGTCCCTGCATCACGGAAAACAAGGAAACATCTCCGCATGCTTTTCGCATTTACTTACATACTCACTCACATACTGCATCTCTCTTCCTTATGAAACCCTGTTTCACTCTATATACAACGCTTTTACCTCTGAGTGTGCTCCAGCCTTTTGCGTCGATTTCAGAAACTGAGCGCGTCCAAACCTTTCTCTTTCTGGAGTAAATACTCCACATTTCTCTTCTTTTCTTGGACTTGGGGAGTTTCCACCGTCTTTTTACTTGTTTATTATGGAACAATTACAAGGATGGAGATGCGACATGGCGAAGGAGGACCGCGTAAAGGTCTGCCAACATATTCTGGACAAGCTAGTCGGTAAGTCAAACTAAACGCGGAAAAGAACACTGTCAAAATTCTCGCTTTCCACTCATACTCACACTTTGAACCTATGCTCCACAGAGGCTTACCCAAACATTCGTGATCGTGAACAACTCAAGAACCGGACACGCAGTTTTGAGCTGAAAATATTTGAGACAGCTCAGAGTCGCCAGGATTACCTGGAGTGTATTGCCGAGGGTCTAAGCCAGATTGATCAGTTTCAGCGTCGTCATAGGGCATCTCATTCAGGAACTGCGGCCACGGCCACAGCCACAGCTGTCGCCGCTGCCGCCGCACAAGGTGTCCAAGGCGTCCAAGGCATCCAAGGCATGCAGAATGTGCAGGCCCGTCAGGGTGGGCAAGGGGTTCAGAACGTTCAAGGCGTCCAGGCAGTCCAGGGCGTTCGAAATGTCCAAAACGTGCAAAGCGTCCAAGGCATGCAAGGTATACAAGGTATGCAAGGTATGCAAGCAGTAACTGGAGCACAGGCGCAAGCTGCTCTGCGTCATCAGCTACAGAATCGTCAGCAATCACATCCAAATAATGTGCAACGCCAACAAATGCTAGCTCAGCAGAGGAACCTCCATGAAATCATGCACGCGCGCAATATTCAGTTACAACGTCAACAAGAGCACCAGCGACAACAACAACCTTTGCAACAGCAACAGCCCCAACGCGGTTTGCAAGCTGTAAGACAACCTAGCGCATCAAACAAGCCGCAGGAAACCGCCAGAAAGGCAAACGCTGCAGCTAAGCGTCCCCCAGGTGGTGCTGAAGGAAAGGTATGTTATTATCAGTCTTGCACTAATGTTCTCGCGATTTGCCTCGTTTCTAACATGGTTCCATTTGCATCTGCCTCATTCTATGTCCGAATAAGCCTATCACATCGTCCACTAAGAGTACTGCTGCGGCGTCCACGTCCTCCAGTCGTGCACCGGCCCAAGCTCCTCATGCACCTACAGCAAATGATGCTGAAGCACTGCGCCGCGTCTTGCAAATGAATGCGAACCAGGCGGCGTTCGCAAAGGCGCAAGCCGCCCTGGCCCGCTTGCCGCCCAGCGCCCAACAGGAATATCTCAGGGCTCTTGCTCGGCAGCAAATCCCATTTGCTTCGCAACCACAGCCCTCTGTTGCTACGGAATCCGCGCCTCACCAACCGAGCGCAGGTCAGCTAGGATCACAGGCCCAACAGTTTTCTCAAGCTGGTATGATTTCAAACGTACCGGCTGGACAGCAGCAGACCTCGCAGGCCTTCCCTGCCACCATGGGAATTCATTCCGGTAATATCGTTCCGCAAGGAAATCAAAATGGTGTTAACATGCAGAATCAGAATCCCATGATGGCGGACGCTCGTGCTAGAGCAGGTCCGACGGCACAGTACGCTCTCATAGCTCAAATGGCAGCCGCTGCGGGACTAAACATCACGCCCCAACAGCTTAGTTTGTGTACGTGGGAACAGTTATCGCATGTTGTCGGTCACATCAGAGCTCAAACCTCCAATATTACCAACAATGCTTCTCTTGCCATGCGACGGCAACAAAGTATGGGTCGTGTGAATGATGGCCAGGCGCATGTGAACCCGAACACTGTTGGTGCGGGTAACATAAATGCAGCCAAATGGGGTGGACAGCCTGGAAACAAGGCAGGAGCTGCTGGTCAAACTATGTTGAGTTCCCCGAGTGATGTGAACCGCGCCAATGCGGCTGTCAAACAGAAACACGCACAACATGCTCGCGAACAATCACAGCAATATCATACTCAAGGTCGGCAACAGCAAAACGCTGCTATGTATGGGAATGCATCAGCGCTCGCTGCCCAAATGAAGCGAACCCCAGGTATGACTCAGGCTCATGTGAACGCGATTTTAGCCAGTCAAAAAGCGAAGCAAGAGAATATCGAATCGACGCTTCAAGACAAGCCACAAGCATTGCAGCAAGACTTTCAGAATCCGACTCAGACTCAAAATGTTCAAGACGCAGCTGGCAGTAATATGGGAAGTATGCCTAGCAATATAGCAACGAGAGCTATGGCCCCCGCTGCTGCTGCCTCTGAAAAGCCAGCACCTGTTGCATCTACCCAGGGGGAAATATTTTGGAACAAGCTAGAAGATATAAAGAGGAAGTACATGGTTCAGCTGACTCGCTTGGTCCCGGCCATCCGGAGAATGGAATTCAAGCAAAAGTCGCGGAAGGAGCAATTCTATAAGTTCTGTACTGACTGTCTCAGTGTTTTGAGTATCAAACGTGGAGACCCAACAGCGAACGAGATGGACTACAGCGTTCTGGAACGCACTGAAGGCTTTTTGCAAACGCTGATTCAGTTCTATGGGACGAGCGGAGCAAGCCGAGCGAAACGTGGTCCCAGCATGAGAGAAGGGCTGGAAGCAAACGCGGCTGCGGATTCGGGTACTAATACAGCTGCCGCAGGCAGGGCTGTCGGGCAAATGCCTGGTGCACAGGCACAAGCTGGGCGTGCAATGCAAGGTGCTCACGGAAAGTCGGATGGCGCCGCCGGTCATGCAAATACTCACCGAATGGATCCACCGCAGCTGACACAACAGCAGCAACAAGCGCTACAGCTTCAGCGACAGGCAGCGAAGCAGGGACATCAGCAAGCACAAAATCGAGCGCAAGCGGCGAACGTTCAGCAACAGAGCTACGCATCTCAACAAGCTCAGCTGTTTAGTGGCCTGAACCTCCAGCAGCAAGCAAGCGCCGCGCAGTTTCAGAATGCTGTATGTCAACAGGCTCAGGCTGGCATGGGAAGTGGTTCTTCTCGAGTGGACGTTTCAAAACCTACGGCTTTGGCACAATCTCAGATACAAGGATATGCGTGTGCACCAAGTGCATCGGTTTCAAGAGTGGGAAACGCTGGTTCGCGAGTGACAGCACAGGTAAATATAGCGGTGCCCCCTGGAGTAGCTGGGGCTGGACGTTCAACAGCGGCTGCACGGCAGGAAGCGGCACGGATTGCAGGACAGACGCCCACAGCTGGTATAGGTGGCGGTCACAGTGATGTACAGCTGACATCTCAGGCGCAAACCGTTAGGGTTGGGGCTCCTCACGCTGCTGTCGTGACACAGGGTCAAGCACATTTTGGGGCGCAGCTAGAAGCACAGACACTTGCTGATCAGCGTCGGCAGCAGTATCATACCCAGCAGATGGCGGCCATGGCGCAGCAACAACGTGGAGCGGTTGCGGCGGCGGGGATGCGGACAAATCAAAGTGGCACGGGGGCGCGAGCGGAAAGTGGTGTGAACAGTGGTTTGAACGGTCAGAAGAATGCAAAAGCGGTTGAAGGCTGGAACGCTGCAGCTGTGGGTATGAATGGTGCGCTGGGGGTACCTCGTAGAGGGCGTCAAGATGTAGCGAAGGTAGGCGTTTTGACAAGTGCGTCAGGTGTTGCGAACGGGGCGGCGTCGGGGATTGCTGTCAGCAAAACGGCGAATGAGGGCAACGCTGGGGAGGCAGGTAGTTTTAGCGGGCTAAAAGCAGGAATGGTGAGCAAAGATGCGAAAGGCGAGACGATAGTTGACAGGGATGCGCCGCACAGACTGAAGCAGATCATTAACATGGTGAAGGAAGTGACGACGCAAGTGAATTTCTTGGAACACTCATGGGAGGCGGAGGCGAAGCGTCAGAAGAGTGAGAGAATTCAGATCACGTTGGCGGCGTTGCGGAATAGTTGGAGCGCTTCGGCGTCGGACGAAGCGGCGAAGAAGGGAAAGAAAGCTAGAGGGTCGCTGGCTGACGTGGACAACTACGAAGCGGGTGACGGGGTGATTGAGACGAAGACTGTGTTTGAGTGCTCGCCTGAGAGCGGACTTCGTCTGGCCAAGAAGCCGAGACACGAACCTGGTGACATGCAGCTTTTGCGTGAGGCGGTAAAAATGGACGTGAAGGCTGCCAGGGATCGCAACCCGCGGCTGGATGTGAAGGTGATTGAAGAATATGGACACCCCGTGGTGGTATGCATGTTGAACATTGCAGAGATGCGACTACCGAAGCTGACGCTGCGAGTGCAACGCGGGTACCCGCGCAAGGGCGGCGCAACATATGGATTTGAGAGACCGCCGATGGGGTGGGTGGGCCAACTTGAAGAAGTGCGGATGCGGTTCAGGAAACTGTTGTCCATCTCTCCGGCTGCCTCTGTGGGCGTGGCGGCCATTCTGGACGCGTGGGCGAGCGAGGCGGAGGCGGTGATCAATGGCTCTGAAGTGTCGGATCAGACGAAGGTGAGCGTGTGAGCATTTGGCTGTTTGGCGCATGTTACTCCTTGTACTACTGTACTGTATTTGTAATAGATGTGCCCGTGTACACTGTACAGTAAAGTGATTGGGGCTGTTTGGCTGGTAGCAATCCCTTAGCAAAGCGTAGCAAATCGTAGCAAAGCAGCCGCGAGCATCCCAGAGTTACTTTTCTTGTTCTTGTTACGACGAAGAGCGTGGCGGAAGAAAGGCGACAAAGCGCGCTCTTTGACTTGTACGTACTTGGGACTGCGACTGCGACTGCGACTGCGACTGCGACTGCGACTGCGACTGTGACTGCGGCCGCGCCTGCAACGGCGCCTGCGACCGTGCAACGGCGATTGCAACGGCGATTGCAACGGCGATTGCAACGGCGATTGGCATTGGCACTTGCGATTGACGCTTGGCGTTTGGTAATCGCAGCAGCACGGCAGACGCGCGTGCACGCCACGCGCGTGCACGCCACGCGCGTGCACGCCACGCGCCCCCCCCCGCCTGCAGCCGCTATACCCGCTGGGACGCGTCACCCTAAACCAACCACCGCGCGCGTTTCCCTTCCCCCCCCGCCGCCACCCCACTTTTTCAAGCGTTTTGGTGTTCTGTAAGCAGATGACAGTAAGCCACGCATCCCGACACGCGCGCCACGAACGGGCGGTGCGCAGCGAGCGCGGGCGCGGTTTGTGTGACACGCGCGTGGCACGCGCGTGGCACGCATTGCAAAATTTCAACGCGCGCTACGCTGGCTGTTTGGCCGTGTCACTCCCGCGTCGTTTTGTGAAGCCTCAAGCCGCAAGCCGCAAGCCACAAGCCGCGAAGCGCAGGCGCAAGCAACAGACGCAAGCACACACATACATTCGCCGTGGGCTGTTTTATAGCGCGCGCTGGCGCGGCGCGCGTGTTTTGTTGCATATATGTGTCGAGTACGTTTGCGGGCGACGGCAACGGCGCCGAGTGCCTTTCGAACGCGCTGCCGAGCATCTTTGGGCGTGTGTGGGCTGCTGCTTGTTTGCTGCCTCTTCTTGTGCGTGCTTTTGGGCGTCGCGAGTTTTGCCACTGCTTGCCGCTGCTCGCCGCTGCTCGCCGCTGCTCGCCGCTGCTTGCTTCGCCTCACTTGCGTTGATCTCTTCCCCGCCGTCGCCTTGGGCTGGTCGTCACGTCCACCATCGCCCCTGCCTCGCTTCTCCGGCTAGCGCCGACCACCATGTCTTTCTTCAGGTCCCCAAGCGCGCACTCAACCACCAACACCAACACCAACACCAACACCAACACCACCAACAACAACAACAACAACGCCAACGCCAACAACCCCAAGAGACCTATGCCGCCCTTCCTTCTCCGACTCAAGGGCGCGAGGGTCTTGCAAGCCGCCCTGCTCTCCACCGTCATGTCCTCCCCGCGAGAGCAGCTTCTCCCCCTGTCCTGCACCGACAAGCCGTATCGTCCCATCGCAAACCCCACCCCAGTCGGCCTCATTGGCTTTTCCATCGCAATCACCCTGTCTTCTGTGCCTAAGCTGCTTGACATCGACCCCCTGGATCCGCTTCTGTTTGCCGTCGCTCTGTCTCTGGGCAGTTTTGCACAGTTATTCGCCGCTTACTACCATTTCTTGCTCAACAACCTGCACGCCGCCAACACCTTTGCCCTTTTCGGCTTTCATTGGCTCGCCCAGGCGCTGTACACTTACTCCAGCATGTTCGCAACCCCGCGCGACCAAGCCCTCAATCACTCCGACCATGTGTTTGCGCTGGTGTACAATGTATTGTTTGCGCTTTCGGCTTTGGTCCTATGGATCCCTAGTTTTCGCATTGATCGCCGTTTGTGCGCTACCTTGTTTCTGCTCATCGTCACCTATTCGTTTGACGCTGTGGCCCTGTTTCAACATCGCTGGGCCGCCATTATTTCGGGCGTGGCCGGCGTCTTTGCTTCTATCATATCGCACTACATGGCCTTTGCAATCTTATTTGCCGACGCCTGCAATGGAAATATTTCATCATTACCACTCCGATCGTTGACATAGATCCAAATCGAACCAGTTTTTCCATCTTTTTTTTTAATCCCTTGCTCTCATCAACCCTCTTCTGCTAACATCCGCTGATCTATCCTTGTGTTTCCGGGCCAAATCTTGTCTTTTGTTGACCAAAAAACAACCACCAGAAGCCGCTCGCAAGATGCCCCCCCCCCCCCCCCCCCCATATCGAGCCCGATTCAGTCCAGTTGTGAGATCCAAGTTCTGAGTGCTCTCTCTGTGTGTTTCGCGTTTTGGCTTGTGTCTAGTCCACGTATGCATGCGTGTGTTTTCCATTTTGCGAGGAAAACAGCACTAGGCCACAAAAAAACACTTGTTTCATTGCCATCTACAATATGATACTGTTGTAACCACATCCCATTCTACCATATTTCTTGTTGGGTAAAAAGACATACTTTCAGTCGCGAGCTCGACAGCTTGCTGTGTTCGACAGCTTGCCGCGGACGTGCAGCCGTCAGCTTGCGCGTGCTTTTGATTTTTTTCTCTTTCCCGCGTTGGAACATTGGCGTCCTCATCAGTTTTCTGTTTCAAACGATTTAGTGCAAAAATTGCTTCACACTTCACTATTCATGTATTACATCCAAATCGCCTAGTATTGTTGCCAACGGATATATCGGGCGTAATACAGTTTTCAACAGTACGAGTAATCAAAGTATCGTCCAGGAAAACCACTCGTTGCAAATTGTGAACCATGACGGGAAACTGCTTATGTTTCAACACTGTCGCTGCGCTGAGGACAGCCCGACGCAAGTGTCTCACGAACACATTTGTCTGTCGATAGATACTGTTTACCCAAAGCTAAAAGTTCATGTCACAAGCAATTTTCGGCCTCACATCACGCCCGATCGCTTCTCTTTCGCTGTTTACGGGGGGGGCTAGTCGAGTGTGCCACATGCCACCACTTACGAACGCCTAATGCAGATGGTAGGAGACAAGTTCATGACGTGTTGTTGCGCAAGTATTTCTCGCAAAGCCGCGAAGAGTACGCGCACGGTGAATTTGAGGGTGACCTGCTAGTGTTTGGTGTGCGGCAGGTGTACTGTGGCATGGAGGGTACGTACCGGCGTTTGGGCGAAGGTCGATTGGTCACTCGCATGATTTGAGAAATCCATGAGACACACCAGAAACTCGAGTCGTCATGCAAGTCGTGCGCTGTTGGTGAGTATTTGTTGACAGAGCATGTATCTACCGGTGGTGCCTTAAAACGTAACAAGCTGTTGTGCGCGTTTATAATACGTCCTTCAGAGATACGGTTTGCAACCCAATATCGTCAAGTGGACCAAGCAATGAACGCCATAGCGACACCGGGAGTGTACTGCTTTTGGCGCATGGCTGAAGCAGTTTTCAAACGCCAACCCACCCGCACGGAATACTGTTGCGCAAGAGGGGCACAGTAAGCAAGCCACTCGATAAATATGGCATAGCGCGTCACAAGACTGGCACTTGGCCATTTGCACGCTGGCCAGTAACTAGTTCAAGGCATAGCCTGAAAGCAGCAACAGGAATGCCAGCAGCAAGCCGCCGAAAATGAGAAGATTCTTCTGCCCGCCCGTCATACTATTGGTGCCTAAACCGTACGTCTGGTTATCTGCAAAGCCGGCTATAACCTTCTTCTTTGCGACAAACATTCTCTTGGGTGTGCGACACACAGGACAGAAATAGGTGTTTGGCACGTCTTCAAATGGAGTGCCGGCTGCAATTGCAGCTTGCTTTTCTCCTTGTTTCGGATCATACACGTAGGAACAGGCGGGGCACTCATAGCGCCCTTCATCGATGGTAATGAACTTTTCGGCGGCTCTGAGACGATCAATCTCCTTTTGCTTTTCGCTTCTGTCATCAGACTGCTGGTCAGGCGGATTTTCCGTCACCGGTTGCGCACTTTGCGCCACGTCTGCTTCGGCGGCAGCTTGAGGCTTTGAGCGCATGTTATTGAACGCGTCCAGCGGCACGGATTCTTTATCGTCGCCATTCATCAACACTGGGCGCCTGGAGAAACGCGACCGCCTCGCTCGCGCGCATGTCGAACGCGCCTCGCAGGCGCCCAGCTGAAGCGGTACGCTGCTAACGAACGGCATGGAGAGGCAGGATACCGAGCGGGTGAGCTTGGGACGTTAGAAGGCTTCAAATGTGGCGGCGAAGGACGCTGTCAACAGTGAACAAGACACGGCACGCGGGCGGGCGGAGATTCAGTGGCTGGCCGTACATAGTGACCACACAGCTGACAAACGCAATCTGCCACGTCATTTACAGTGCAAGCAGCGCCATCGCGGCGCGCGCGTGCTCACCGCGCGGTGCGTCTCACCACAGCCGCTGCCTCCATACGCCTAACGTCGCTGAAGCTCTCTGGCACCCCCCGCACCGTCGAGCCACCGCGCGCGCCAGTCGGTGGCAGCGCGCGATTGTCGCCACTCCCGTCGCGCCGTGGAACCAAATGCCTATTGGAAAATCATTTCCCACCATGCCATCGTTGACATCCTCGCCGTCGCCGTCCCCGCCGCCGCCGCCGCCGCCGCCGCCGCAGCCCACTCCGCCTCAATCGCCGCCTGCCATGCCGCGCAAGAACTCTCACCGTCCGCTGGCAGCGAAGGCGCCGCGCGGATTGGCGCCGTCCACGCCCACTGCGCACTCGGCCCCGCCCTCAGCTCCTGGCACTCCGGCGCCCGCCCCGCCAAAGGCAGAGCCGAAGAAAATCCCTTCCACGAGGAGTCGCCCCTCGGTGGCGGGCAAGACGCTCATCGAAAAGCCGCGTGTCGGAAAAGTTGCTTCTAAGGCGCTTGCTTCTAAGCTTTCTGTCAAGGCCGAGAAGGCGGCTGAGAAAGCTGCCGAAAGGGCTGCCGAATCTGCTGCACTCGCTGCCGAGCGTTTGGCGTTGGAGAATGTTATTGAACAAAGCATGGCTGCCTTGCAGCGAGAGGTGCACGTCATCGAGCGAGACATTTCTAGTATGGAGGAGGATTATATCAAGAGTACTTGGGCGCAGGGCAACGTGCTGCGCGGTTGGGACGGCTTTGGACGCAGGCTTGATCGCTCCGAGAGGGCCGTCACTGGTAATGGCAGTGGAGTAGCCACTGGTGCCCCCAAGCATCGCAAGTCAAGACTCAGCGATCGTATTTTCAGTCTCAGCTCCTCTACTTCGCCTTTCAGAATTGAGAATCCCGACGTCCAAATTGGCAAACGGGGCGGCGTGCAAAAGAAGAAAAAGAAGAGATGATTCTTCTTCCTTCGTAGTCCTGTCATGTGTACTTGAACTTGAACACAATGCACGTGTTCGTTCTTTTGCGCAAACCGTCGCGTTTACTGTACAGAATGAGGCAAGGTATTGCCACTGCCCCCGACCGCCAACTTTTAAGTAATCCCCTGGCACATCAATCGTTCCAGTTTGTACGACCAGTATCCTCATAAACTAACTACGTACTTCATTCAAAACTTCAACACCCCGCTCCCCCCCCCCCCCCCCCCCCACACCCCCTGCGACCACTGAACCACTTCGCCAGGCAATACCGCTAGCTAGATTGCAAAAGTTTGCACAACAGAATTGCAAACACGTTCGTCACACTAGTTTTTAAATATCGCTAGTACCGATTTCAAATGTACAACTCAGTCTACGTTGCTCTCTCGCATCCTTGCGGAACCTACACCGAAACTGATCCAT
Organism: Agarophyton chilense; assembly: GCA_030374765.1. Lineage (NCBI taxonomy): Eukaryota > Rhodophyta > Florideophyceae > Gracilariales > Gracilariaceae > Agarophyton > Agarophyton chilense. Next base: position 460,430 of record JARGXX010000117.1, read on the forward strand.
GGTCTCGTTATATATCTCGTAATGTATGCAAGCGTGGCATAGATGCGCCATCTTACTTCTTACGCACAGTTTGCAAGTTGGCAAGACTCTAAAGAGGCTATTGTACTTGGCTCACTTTTCAAAGAATGATAAAACGTACGCTCTCTGTCCCGCCTTTTTCCTTCCATGTTCTGCGCAATACCATAGTGTGGGGCGGAAATGGCCGTTCGCCATCATGTTCACACTCAACGTCAAAACGAGGCCATCTTCGGTGCTTCTGCCATGTTGACTGATTCCAAATTTTCTTCGATGTTTCCTTCGTTATCTTCTGCTATTGTAACTCTCTCGATGATGCTGTCAACTGCTGTTTGAACTTGTTCGTTGTGTTCTGCTTGTTTCCATACCTCCAATACGGCATAGGCATCTTTTTCCCATAACACTTTTCGTCCCTGCGAGCTCTTGCAAAGCAAGAGAAGGGCTTCGACGAGTATCAGTCGTATTTCCACCAAAGGCTCTGGAGTAGCTGACATCGGATTGAATGCTATATTCTGCACTGACTGCGGTGCTTTTCGTACATTCTGAGGAGAAACTGGATGCTGTGCGGACATCAGCCTTGTCAAACAGGTTCCGATCGTTTCCGGCTCACTGAGAAGCGCTTCGTGGCAATCTTCAACCATTGCACAGTTTCGAAGTGCAGAAGCCACGGCAAGACGTGTTGCCTCGTTCGATGACGGCAAGAGTCGTAGCAGCCACGTCAGGGGCTGCTGCCCTGACCGACTAAAATTGTTCGGAGAACTTGTAGCATACTTAAACAAAAGAGCTTCTCTTCCCTCTGGAGTGGTGAGGGCATTTGGCATCCACAACACGTTTGGAATTGTTTCTATCCGGGTGACAAGTTTGAGCAGTGTGTCAATAGTTAGATCCTTCTCAACGCCTGTTAGACCTTTCCCCACGAGTGCGTCCACACCACATGGAAAGCGAGTAAGATTCGACAAAAGTCCAGCATAAAGCGAAGATAATTCTTGTAGTTCAGGATCAAGCAGAGCCTCCGAGGCCTGTTGAACGGCACCTAGATTTGTCATCGTTCGAACAGCCTCTGCATCCTCCGACATGTTCACTAGCGCGGAAAGAGCGATTCGAGAGCAATGCCGATCTCCACAGAGCACAAGTATGCGCCGAACGGCTTCTTCGCCAACTTGGGTCGTACCAATTATATGACGAAGTTTGGCTCCCGCCCCTCCGGCAGAACAAGCCGCCAATGCGGTGCATGCAGCGGTTCGTGTTGATGGGCCTACTGCACCGCTGAGTAGTTGACTGATTTCTGATAACGACTCCTTGTCCATTTAAAAATTGATGGGTATATCACCTAATTCTGTGAGTTTCTTCTCTACAGCATAGAACGAGTTACAGATTAATGACTATTGCCAGGAGAATCATATAAGAAACAAAACACACTCGCTGCAAGCCGACCGAATTTAAACGCACCAAGTTTCTGCGCGCACTCGTTCAGAACACGGGTGTCTTTTCCCAGAGAAAGGAAAGAAGGTTGCCATTGTGACTTTGATCTGTCGCACGATTTGTTGATATCGTCGATGTCTTCCATATTGACTTCTGAAGTTGTCAATAGAAATCTAAAGCTGTCATTCTTGCACAATGATGTAGCTGTTGTAACTCGCCTTACACTCATTCATTTTTATCAAAAAAATTCATTCTGCGTTCGCTTTAGTCATCAACATGTGTCGCAGGGATGCTTGATGGTCGGATGAAGGCTCGTGAATGGAGCTTTGCCGGGTTTTAATCCGAATGCCGTGAGGATATTCGAAGCAGAACGGCTTTCTGGAATGGTCACTAACTTTAGACAAACCGATTGATACCAATCCTAAACTACCGCTGGAGCTGAGAATTTTATCCAGAGTCCTTCCATGACTTCCAAGTCGTTCGAAGCTTCCTCTCGAGCCAAGAGCCACGGAGAATTTCTTCGATTGTGGGAAAGCAATGCTCCTCTTACTCAGGACCAGCTCCAGCTCTGTGCCCTTGTTGAATCAAATTGTTCCACATTTTCCCCGGTTTCAAATGTCTCAAAGTCTGCAGCTGATGCAGACCTTAATGCGAAACAGATGGACAACGAAAAGATCATGTTCGCTTATCAAGGAGAGGATGGGTTAGAAGGGCTAGATAAAGTAAGCACCGCAGAAGAATTTCACATATGGCACGATGAAATGGAGAGAAGATTGGAAGAAGCAAATGAACACAAATACCGATCGCTAGTCGACGGTCTCAAACAAGATCGAAAGGCCTGCCTTAAACTCATAGAAACAGTAGATAGCGCTTTGGAAGCGCTAAAAAAGATTGAAAGCGGTCATAAGTATGTGTCAGATGTCGTTCTTCAGTTTAAATCGGAGTGCGAAACAATGGTATCGGAAAGAAAGACCTTAGGTGAACTAGCAGACGCACTGCGAAAACGACTTACCTATTTTGAAGAACTTGAAACTCTTACTGCAAAGTTTGGCGGAGGAAAGAACTCAATCAAGCCAACAGATACCGATTTCGTCAAATTGCTCCATCGCCTAGACGAGTGCGTGGCTTACGCATCTAGCTCTACAGGAGCCGTGGCAGAAGCGGATGGCTATCTAGCCCGCTTTCTCGAATTGCAGAGACGTGCTTTTACATCCATTCGTGACCACACTGTAAGAGTCTTCCGTGATACTGCGGCACAGGTTGCAAAAGAGCTTCGACAGGATCGCCTTAGCGGAGCTGGATTTAGACATGCCGATCTTACCGATGCATCCAAAGAATACTTGCGATTTCGGACTATTGCTCCTCGTATAAAGTCGTTAATGACAGAGCTTTATTCAAGGGCCAAAGCGGTTCCATCAAGCCCGCGGACAAGTTCATCCATGGGACACCACGAGCTCAACTTATCTCCTTATCCAAGAAGACCATCTTCTACAACAGACGCATATTCAAATCCAGCATCAAGCGGGATGGCAGGATTCAACGTGAACTCTATGTTCTCAACGCGGAATACTGCACTAGGATTGTATGCAGACTGCGAGGAAAGTTTTTTCGAAGAACGGAAGCGCTTGCTTGATTCATCGGTTACGGCCCATGTTAAGTCGCTAGCCGACGTCAAGAACATGGTCGCTTTGGCCAGGCTGGGGTCAGCTTATGTGCTACGCGTTTGTCAACTAGAGCGTCAATTGTATGAACACTTCTTTCCGCCCAATGGCGAGGAAGAAAATGGTACCTCCATTTTGCATTCGGCTCTTCACAGCGTATGCGATGTAGTCTATACGGAGTTAAGGCCACTTATTCTGCAGGAAGATGACCTGGACAACTTGGTTTACCTTATCGAAGTGTTGAAAACAGAGATTCTGGGAGACGAAGTTCCACGTCGTGGGTTTGCTGGGAAGGCGTTTGCCCCATCTGTGGTTCGCGCCATCGCAGATGCGCAGGAACGTATCATTTATCGAGCAGAAGTATACATGCGTGACGAGATTCGGGGATTTGTTCCGAGCCCCCATCATCTGAACTATCCAGAAATCATTCTCGAGTTCAACAAAAGAGCCTCATCTTCTGGCCATTTTATTGCGACATCCGTGCAAAAGTCAATAGACGCTGGTGAAGCGCCGGAACCTACACTCGGAGAGAAGGATACTTTTGTTCCTGATATCCGTAGTGTCGGCATATACGCAACCTGGTACCCACCTGTAGAGAAAACTCTAAGATTGCTCTCCATGTTGTACCGATGCGTGGATGGGGAGGTTTTTGCCGGAGTCGCACAGGAAGCAGTCGCAATATGTGTGCAAAGCGTAGGCTCCGCAGCTGCTCGCATCACGGCACAAGATAAGCCCAACGCAGAGGACCATGCACAGCTATTTCTAATTTGGCAGCTGCTGATGACCAGGGAGCAAATATCTCCGTTTGATGTCGATATGAGTTACACTGAGCACGAACTTGATTTCTTCGAACTGCGGACATTACTGGGATCAGTCATTCGCGGTGAACTTTCTGCCAGATCGCTTGCAGCACCACCGGCAGTGCGAGAAAAGGTGTTTGATTCAAAACGTGAACTAGACCATCGTGTACGAGGGGCATGTGAATCATTCATTCTGAAAACTACGCGTTTGATTTTGGACCCTGTATTATTGTTTCTTGCAAAATGCAACGCACTACCGGCAAGTCGAACCGCACACAGAGTGCTTGAAGACGGAGACTTACCGCCCACACCACCATCCACACCATTCGAGTCACAAAAGTCGAATGTGGGATCATTTGCGCACCCCACCCAAGTTAGGAAGATATGGGAGAAGGTGGACAAAGCTGTGAACGAGGAATTAGCACCTGTCGTTGAGAGGATGAAAATCTACATCACAAAACCGGCATCTCGGGCCGTGCTTCTACGGCCAATACGCGCAAATGTGGCGGAAGCGGCCACAGAGCTGTTGTCGCTATTACAACAGCGATACACGTTGGAGGAACGGGAAGATATTGCAGTAGATGGTGCAAAGGTCGGCAAATTGCTGGAGGACGTTGATTCAGTGACTGAGCTCGGAATGAAGACGCCTCGTTCAGCCCGTAGTGGGACCATAGACATGGTACGGTAGACTTTCGCTGTAAATGGACGATTAAATACTGAAATCAGTAATAGACAGATGCCCTAACCATGTACATGTATGAATCCTAATGAATGACGTCGCGCAGAAATTCCAACCCCTATCTATGGTTCCTGCCTCTTCTGTGGAGGGAAACCCATATATTTACGCTGATAACCGAAGCGTTCTGGACCAAGTCCCTCAGAATGACCCTCGCATAGCTTATGAGCGACACGGGAGGATGCCAGAAAGAAGCATGCGTCAGAGGCAGGTTATGTAAAGAGAGACACGCAAGACTAGTTGCTTACCATTTCTTTCGTGATCCAAACATAAAGCCCTATGGGGACGGCGAATCCGAATACGGCGAGCCGTGCCCAATTTGCGCGAGAGAATTTGAAGGCGTGCTCACAATTCTCCCGAAAACTTGCCCATTCTTCAATGTGAACATTCTTCCGAACACCCATTCCGCCCACCATGATTAACTTGAGGACTAGAAGAAAGAAAAGCGGGTCGAGAGTTGCTTGCTTTCGGCGTTACGCAGCGGGTGGTGAAAAGGAAGCCGACACAGGCGTGAACGGCGAAGTGGTATGAGCTTTGCACTACAACAGGCCTTATGCCACGTCGGAGCGGTGGCAAGATGTAATGATTTGCCAGCTAAGGCTCTCAATTATATATGCACAGGTTAGTAATCTGAGAGCGTTCCATGTACAACCAAGCCCACCAGCAGCTCGAGTAGAAGGAATGAGAAGCCTGTCGAGTGGGGAAAAGTTTCAATGCGACGTTCCAAACTACGGTAGATATCGGTTAGACGATGGTGATTTCAAGATGGACCAGCTTGAGTTCCGTCTGTGCAAAAAGGATTATCTGTAGACGCGTTTCCGCCGCAATGGCATTGCTGCACAAATCACAAAAGAAATAAAATAATCGGCGCAAATAAGTTTCTCAAACAAAGCCTCGACGCCGTGCGTGCTACACAACTTGACGGCGGAAATACTATGGGCCCACCGTACAGGTTTGCTATCTGGATTGACTCGACTCTGGAGAAAGCTATTATTACGTTGACCATAGTCAAACTCAGCGGACCGATCACGACGGACACCGTCCCATCGAGTCACCGGTATATGCAAAATGGCTGAGAAACTCACGCGTATTGCCATCGTCAACGGCGAGCGATGCAAGCCGAAGAGATGCTCATTGGAGTGTAAGAAGAGCTGTCCCGTTGTACGCATGGGTAAGATAGGATGTATTGAAGTCACATCCAAGAGTAAAATTGCATTGATATCAGAAATACTCTGTGTTGGTTGTGGTATCTGCGTCAAAAAGTGCCCCTTTGATGCTATCCAGATCATCAACCTGCCCAAAGAACTTGAAAAGGAAACGGTTCACCGCTTTGGACCGAACTCATTTAAGCTACATCGTCTACCTGTTCCCAGGCCTGGTCAGGTTCTAGGATTAGTCGGAACCAATGGCATTGGAAAGAGCACAGCTCTTCGGGTACTCTCTGGAAAACTGAAGCCCAACCTTGGTGCTTGGAATGCACCACCAGATTGGACAGATATTCTCAGTCACTTCCGCGGCAGTGAACTGCAGAATTACTTCACCAAAGTACTCGAAGATGATATTAAGGCAGTCTTCAAACCACAGTACGTCGATGCAATTGCCAAAGCTGTAAAAGGCCGCGTCGCAGACATGCTCAAGAGAAAAGATGAACGTAATGTTATGGATCATATTGCTCGTGAGTTACAGCTTGTTGATTTGCTTGATCGCGAGATCAATGTTCTCAGCGGTGGAGAGTTACAGCGATTTGCTTTAGCTATGGTGGCTGTGCAACAAGCCGAAGTGTACATGATTGATGAACCCAGTTCGTATCTTGATGTACGCCAACGACTCAGAGCTGCAAAACTTATCCGCGATCTATTGGTTGATAAGAGCAAGACATATGTTATCGTCGTAGAACACGATCTCGCTGTTCTTGATTACCTTTCTGACTTCGTATGTTGCCTTTACGGAAAACCAGGTGCATATGGCGTCGTCACGCTTCCATTCTCTGTCAGAGAGGGCATCAATATTTTTCTGGCTGGGTTTGTGCCGACAGAGAACCTGCGATTCAGAGATACAGCTCTACAATTCCGACTTGCTGAAACTGCTGACGATGAAGAAGAAGTTGAACATCATCACTTGTATAGTTACCCAAACATGAGCAAAACATTAGGTTCCTTTAAGCTGCATATTGAAACTGGATCATTTACTGACTCAGAAATCGTTGTCATGCTTGGTGAAAACGGAACGGGTAAGACAACATTCATTCGAATGCTCGCTGGTCGTCTCGAGCCTGACGGAAAAGCGGTGGAAGTTCCCGAAATGAACGTAAGCTACAAACCTCAGAAGATATCGCCTAAGTTTGATGGCACGGTGCGGCAGCTTTTGTATGCCAAGATCCGTGACGCTTGGCTACATCCGCAGTTCATGACCGACGTGACAAAACCGATGAACATGGATCCACTTCTAGATCAATATGTCAGACATTTGTCCGGGGGAGAACTTCAACGAGTGGCTCTCGTAATTGCTCTTGGAAAACCAGCCGATGTATATCTCATAGATGAACCTAGTGCCTATCTTGATTCTGAGCAAAGAATCATAGCGGCGAAGATGATTAAGAGATTCATCTTGCACGCAAAGAAGACGGCCTTTGTCGTAGAACATGATTTTATCATGAGTTCTTACCTCGCTGACCGCGTCATTGTGTACGAAGGATCCCCAGCAAAGGAATGCACTGCTTGCGCGCCACAAACGTTGGTCTCGGGAATGAATAGGTTCCTCAAGAACCTGGAAATCACGTTTAGACGGGATCCTAGCAATTTCCGACCGAGAATTAATAAACTCGATTCCGTGAAGGACAGGGAACAGAAGTTGGTTGGACAATATTTCTACGTAGATGTTGCGGCAGATGAACGTGACGAAGACTGAGACAATGGATTGAGAGTGTGTTCCTTACACAATCAGGGAGCACGGTGTCGCAATCTTGGGTAGTTGCGGAAAGTAGACCAAAAGAGAACGATTTCCCCGGTGAGGTCATCCGTACTTATTTGTAAAGTGAAGCATGAACGGTTGATTTTCCCATCACAGCCTGGTAATGATATGGCTTGGGGGCTTGATTAATTTCATCGAGTTGCGACGAGTGAGCAGGGCAGGTTTACAACCACGACCAGGAAAGCCCTTGCGGACTGGGTATTTTCCTTGGTGAATCTTCTTTTGCTAGCCTCCAAGCTGGACCTTGATACCCATAGTGGTTGATGATGTGGCCTTCTCCTTCTATCAGTCGAAGTTGAAGACCAAAAAGCGGGTAATCATCAACATTGCGCCATGTATCTATCGGTGTAGTCAAAAATCAACCTTATCCTTCACACATAAATTTGCCTCAGCTTTCACGCCTTCTCTGTGTTGCTTTAGCATTTCGTTCCTAAAGCAGTCTCGTCGCCAACTGTACCACAAGTTAAATTTCTTGAATATGCGCATTCAGGGACACCTTGAGTACTCCGCTAAATGCTAAGCGTTGCGGTCAAGTTATTCATTTTGAGCTCAAATCCAATACTGTCAGCTTCACGATCATGATGAAGTATTACATTCGGGAACTAGACACTAGGAACTCGTTGAATTCTGTTTCAAAATCTCTCAAATGATCCTTGACTTCTGCCATTCCCCTCTCTTTGTCGGATACGCGGGGAAAGAACGGTAAGGAACTTTAAACCAACAGTTGTTTGCCCGTGAGCCCGTAAACATTCATACCGATGCAATGTTACCGTATAGAAGAAAAAAGAACTAAACTACCTTCCTAAGTCCTCATTTTCCCCTGCATCGAATCAAAACACGCACCCGCAAGGAGGCACGCACCTTCAAAAAGGCAGCGAAGACCCTCGCATATGAGAACGCTCCCCTGTTACACTGACATTCTTGAAGTTTCATCCACATTGGGGGAGGCAATCATCTTATGCTCGTAGTCAATAGTGCCCATGTATGCGAATTGCTTTCTCCATTAACTCTTTGCGTAGATGGGAGCAGTAATTCTTGTAGACGAATTTGGATCCCAGCCTTGATCGCCATCATAATTTCAATCCTCAAAGCATCATCAATTTGACATTTCGGATCATTTGCCAAAGGGGGTCATTCTGTAGGTAACTACCCTTCGTAAATGTACACAATGGACAAATTCATTGAGCCAGCCATGGATACCTTTTGATAGCTGGGTTTTTGGAAAAAAAAGAAATCGTTCTAGCTCAGCACAGCGATTCGGTTTGGACCACTTTAGATGACAGTCGACAAAGGGTTTTGGAGAAATGTTGTATCCCTGTATCTTCGAAAACCGGATCGTTATCTTCACTTCGTCGGAAAGTAAAACCCTTATCCTTTTAACTGGAAAGGAGTACATGCAAGATCTCCCCAGTGGTTCTTGCTCGGCGCCTCTTAATACTCTTATAAGTTCTTAGAAGCGGAGCGTTGAAGTTCTTATGCTGTACATCAGATCGCCGATACTATCTCTAAGATATTTTAATCGAATAACGACTTGCTACCCTATATACACAGCTCCACGACATATATCACTGCCGTTGAAGAGAAAACGAGCTGCACAACGTCATTGTCAAAGCCCGAATATGGCACATCATGTCGAGGAGCCGACGGCTTGTCCATGGGAATCGATGTGGCAAGAGGGTGTCCGTCCTGGAGAATACTTCGACAAAAATTCTGCACTCCCTGAGCTCGTGGAGAATATTAAAAATGGATGCATACAAAAAGGTCAGGCAGCATTTATTCCTGGATGCGGCCGTGGCTATGATGTCGAAGTGTTGTCTCGAACTGGGTTATTCGACAAAGTCATCGGAATGGATATTTCATCAACGAGCGTTCGTGAGGCAAACAAATATCTGAAGTCGATCGACCCCGAGCTACCGGATAATTTCGAAGTAAAACAAGGAGATTTCTTCGACAACCACTTGTTTTTTGAACCATTCTGTCTCGTTTATGATTACACATTTTTCTGTGCCATCCCCTTGGAGAAACGGAAAGAGTGGGCTCAACGTATGAAATCGCTTGTTCGGAAAGGTGGTGATCTAATCACTGTGATGTATCCGGTTGGAAAGGATCATTCTGAAGGCGGGCCGCCTTTCGGAACAGATCCGAAAGCTTATGAACATTTGTTGGAGGGTGACGGTGGATTTGAGAGGCGAGACGGACCGCGGCTCATCGATGACGACAAGTCTCATGTAGGCCGGGTAGGACGCACGTGGTGGTGTCGGTGGGAACGAGTTTAAAGAATGACGAGTATGATGCCTTGATGTCAGGCTGGATGTGGTATAAATTAAAAGTTACTGGTGTTTACTTGAGTTCGTTTTCTTAAATTTGTGTCTCCACCGAGAGATGCATAGTATGATTTCAATTGAAAACACGCAAATTGAATCGCACCGAGGCTACTCGAAATCACTACAGCATCTCCAACGGTGCCCTTCAATTCTCAGAGCGTCTCTACCGCAGCATGAATAATCAAGTCTAACGAGGATTTTCATGTCGCTGGCAGGAGATGCAACCATACGTTTCAGAAAAGGCTGGAAATGGACAACGTCTCGCTTACCTTCCGTGGGAAGTGGTTGGGTATGTATACGGCCGAAAGATTGGGGAACGGAGACATGCAGGAGACTTTGGTGACGGTTTGTAACGCAGAACCGTACACTAAATGTCCAACACGGTGCTCTACGTCTGCCACAAATGTATTTATTATGAACTGAACGCAGTTTTCTAAAGGGGTGGCCCAAACTATGGAGCAGTGCATGCAATGCCAGGACTATTAATTTTGTGGCCAAAATAAAGAAAGAAACAAGAATATACTACATTTTCGTCTCCAAAACAGACCAAATGACAACTTTTCGTTGGGTGTAGACCTGTTTATGCAAATAAAACAAATCAACTGCATAGCGAGGCCGGGCACCAATGGTAGATTATTTGTCGATAAGAACCCCACAGTAGCGTAACTGACAGGTTCTCTCCTTGTAGGGTGTCTGTCATCTTCCAGAAAATGTCAAACGTAGGGGATAATAACAAAACTACTAAACGGCAATGTTAAATCGCTTTTGTAAACGCTTTCTTCTTTTATTCACGATCAATAGCTACTTTGCCCATAAATCCTCCCGTAATGTAACCTTTCTTAAGAAGCTCTCCATACTTTACAATCTTTTGCATAATTTCAAAATTTTACTGATAAGATCTTTAGACATGACGCAAAAACTACACTCAAGATATTTTAAACAATTCTATAAGTGGTACACGGGTTTGGCCCATGCACTTGAACTTCGCCAGAGATATTCAAGTGAGGTTGGCCTCAGCCCATAAATCAATTTATATTGCTTAAACTGCGTCTTTTGCTACAATCTTAAAAGTGTTCACAAGAGAAAGCGGCCTTCGGCCGCAGGTGGCGCTGCGCGCCGCGGTCGTTCTGCTCGACTATTTCGTTTCTATGAAGCTTATTATACTATGCTTGAGCTTTTAGTAGCGTTTGTAGCTCTAAGCGTAGCCTTTTGCAGAGATATAAGGCCAAGCTTGCTGAAGATTCTATTATTGACAATGTCAAAGTCCAGTGATGGATCATAGCAGGTGATCGGCTACTAGGAGCGCTGTGCCGTTTAGCATTAGCTGTTCCACGATATATTAAAGATATATCGTGAAACGAGCTCTGAAATGTATGTTGAGCTTGGTTAAGGACATTTTATTTTAAAAGCAATGGGGCAGTTGTAGCATATTATGCTGTTCAAACTGCATCCGAAACTGTAACTTGCAGTGTCGACGTACAGGCACGGAATTAGCAACTTGACGGCCGCTAGCGGCGCTCCGCGCCTTAGCAGCGGCCGCGGCACGCACATATTTCCGTTTGAACTGGATCCAATACTATTACTTGCAGTGTAGACTTAATGTGACGGACTATGCAACTTTACGGCCACTAGCGACGTACAAGCAAGTAGTTGGCAACTTAACGGCCGCTAGCGGCGCTGCGCGCCTTAACAGCGGCCATGGCACGCACATATTTCCGTTTGAACTGCCGCCAATACCATAACTTGCAGTGTAGATTTCAAGTGACGGACTTTGCAACTTGACGGCCGCTTGCGGCGCTGCGCGCCTTAGAAGCGGCCGCGGCACGCACAGTGGGGCCGGATATCTCTTTGTAGCACGAGAATGCATTGGTTTCAAACTATCTTGGTGATTTGGCTTTTTATGGCTCCGTGCGTCTCTAATCCGGAATAGGAAAAAGTTTGAAGATCAAAACAGGTTTACACGCAAACAAATAGAAAATCATAACATTTTTTTGGCTGAGTGTTTGAGCACTGATGCATATCTACGTAGTGGGGTGAGGATTGCAAAACTCTATAGCCTCAGGAAGCACTGGATTGATTAGTGGAACTTGCATCGGATGTATCGTCTGTGGATTGTCAGGCGTAAGGCTAGAGTCGTGCAGTAACAACACATGCTCGTTCCTTCGTACTCGTGACAGTTCCACATACAGCTGACCTGCACAGAAGAAATTTGATCGCACATCAACAACTAAACTGTTCAGAGTTTTGCCCTGTCCTTTGTGAACTGTTGCTGCAAATGCAAGTCGAGTGGGGAACTGTATTCGAATCATAGGAATGTCTGCAAAGGAAAACTCAAAATCAATGGTGACTCGACTACTTGACCGTGTGGAGCAACACCCGGCGACGGGAAGTGCTCTCAAGGTGTTCGAAGCCTTGCTCCCTGGGGGAGCCAGACTCAGAGACAGAGCCCTCCGTTCCACCCGTAGTGTGGGGTGTAACTCCCACGGGGGATTCCGGCAGTACCAACGGAGGTGAGGGGTAGAAACCGTGGATCGGGAATGGGTATGGGTATCCCAAAGAATGGGGGAAAATCCGGCGAAGAGGAAAAACGGGGCGAGGGTCGGGCACTAACAGGCACTGGACCCGAGAACCAGAAAAGGGGCAAAACAACAAAAGAAACCCAATACAGGGGCGAAAAACTGTCCTCGAAAGGAAACACAAAAAGCAAGCAACAAGTAAGCAGAACCCCCACGGGGTATCGTGCACGCAGGTCGTCTGAGCGGTCCCAAGGGGGTGGTTGCACGGAACCCAAACGTGGTCACTCTCCAAGTGGAGTCGTGTCCCTACGCAGGCGTTGCTAACCAGAGCCCGTTCCGGGTTGTAAGGCCGAAACGATGGCGACGAAGAACCTCTAAAGGTATCGAAGACCAACCTTGGTTGTCATTTACTCTGAGCTCGGACTGTCAGATCTCATCTCCCTAAGTAGGGCCCACTAACTAAACTCTACAGTAGTGCACACCTGCTCAGGGCCATACACGTGGAGATCCCACTGTCAGGGCCCAAAAGTCCAACGTTCTAACAAATATCCGAAAATCGGTGCCAAAATTAAGCCACGTGTATCACGGGGCCAATCCAACCATGGGCCATCCGAATTTTCACTTCATAGGCGAACTCTACCAGAAAACAGTGCCACCTCAGCACATCTTAGAGGGGATCGTAATCATAACCCTCGGAGGGTTCAATCCTTATTCTATGGGTTGCATCTTCAAGTATCCCCTAACTGGGCGTTGCTCTTCAGACCGTTTTTGTTGAACCTTGCCACATGCATCGTAACTGATCCACACGAACTACGACAAACATTTTTCCATTTACCAACACTGGATGCAGAACGTTTCGAATAACCATCACAGGAACACCAATTTTGAGGCACAGGTTGTGTTGAGGGATACCAGTAGGAGCATATTCATAGGCAAACTCAGGCACAATAGTGTCCGAAATATCCGACTCGGCAGTCTGCGCTCGAAGTGGCTGTACTGTAGTTGCGGAGTGCAAAGTGATTTACTCACCCGGAAAAAGATTCAGGGCAGCAGTATTGTGTTCATCCACCAAATGATTTGTGGATGCAATTATCATTTTGCTGAGATGTACATCTTCTTTGCGCCGCGTCGTGACCCACTTCCACACAAACGTATATGCGGTTTGCATCACTCCAGTAGACTGCAGTGGAGGTGGTATAGTACTAGAGATGGTGTTGCGCGCAACGGCACGCAAAAAAGCCGCAAACCCTGGATCATCTTCTTGGCGAACTTGTTCTGTGAGATAAAGAACTTGCACAGAGGAATCTGTCCAGAGATTGCTTTTCCATGGCAGCTCGTTCAAAATGTTTGTATACACTCTTCGAACGTTCCCACCCGCCTCAGGCTCCATGTACGACTGAGGCACAACAGGAAGCAACTGTGAGTAGTCGCCGGCGAACACTATAGACAGTCCACCGAAACATGGCGGTTGCGTTTGTGTTTGTGAACTTCGCAAGTCTTTGAGTAGCACGTCCATGAGCTCAAACAACCTTCTGGAGAGCATCGAAACCTCGTAAAGTACGAATAGCTGTAGATTGCGCAAAAGTTCCGCTCGTTGAGACCGAGGACCGTACTTGGACAACAGGGAAAGTTGTGTAGTAGTACTGTCTTTATCTCCCACACCCAAACCAAGCAGACTGTGCAATGTGCGACCTCCCTCGTAAAGGGATGCAGCGATTCCCGTTGTAGCTGTCAATTCAACTAGCATTCCTTTTGATTCATATATATCCCGCAACAAATTCAACATACACGTCTTTCCAGTGCCTGCAGATCCTTGTATAAAGAAAACGTTTCCAGGAGTGGTCAGACGATCTTGATCGGATTGCTGTCGGAGTTCTAAAGCATTCACAATCGTATCCAGGACGTGTTTTTGTGTTGGTTTCAATGTATTATACCTGGATTGCAGTGTGCTTGCATTTCGCACCACTCTTAATTGGCGAGTGACTACTGCACGATCAGTCTCAGTTTGTTCCTCATTTTGCTGGATATATTGAACAAAGAAGCTATGCTCACGGAGCGAACGACCTCCATGGTGGTCAGATATGCTAATAATTCGTCGATACATTTCCAGCTTTCGCTGTTGTTCATCCCCGGCGTGAATATCGCTGCACAGCGCCTCCCAGTAATTAACCACCATTTTCTCTGCATCTGCGCCTTGCTGATACAGCGTAACTACCAACCGCCGCAGTTCAGATGAAGTGCTGTATATTTGACCTGCCTCTTCAAACGCAATGGCAAACTCGGTACCGTCACTGAGCAGCCCGCTTGCGATCGCTGCTTCCCGAAATGTGGAAAGCTGCTGTCCGTCAATGGTCCTCGCATCTTCGTAAGAACTTGAGGCGCGATTCATAAGTAATAAACGCAGTGAAAAAAGCTCTATTTCGGCAGGAACGACGGCTCGAATTCTCGCGACGCACTGATTCTCTTCTGACCTCTCCACGACATACATCGACGGATCACAATCGTCTCTCGGCACTTGAGTACTGTCTCCATCAAACTGATTGAGTACACTAGTTGGGAGGGTTCGATACAGGCGCACCTTTTCATAGTAGGAGAGGTAATCAAGACTGGCATATGTCTCAGGTCTCTGAAAGTACCGTTCCAGTGTTGATGGCTGTGAAGCCGTGTGAATGTCATTAGGGCTGCGAAGAACAAAAGTTCTCTCTCCCTCCAAATGTATTGCAATTCGCTCCACAGTGGGCAGAATGGAGACGTAACGAAACTCAAAGATTCGCCAAGCAGCATTCACGGCACCCACCACACGTTCCCGCATGTAGGCACGGATTTCATTCTGCACCACAGCTGGTTGTTGGGTTGTTGTACCCGATTCATTCTGGTTGCTAACATTCAGAGCAACTTCTTGTGCTGTGGACTGCTTAAAAGCATACTTCATGAGGTACGCTACCGCTCCTCCACCCTGCGTTCGCTGTACATTGATGTGTGAGCGGTAATTCTTAGTGAGTGTTGGATTGTATGGCACGATTTTGAGATCTTCTTCATTTCTTCTTCGGTAAACAACACGGTTTGTTCCTTCTTCGATGTATGTTTCTTGGACAATCATTGTGCTATCGTACCCAAATCGGCAACGACCTGCAAGATTACGATTACGACAATATGAAGAGTGGCGGTGGCGGTGCATAGATAAAACGAGGGCGCGCAGTTCGTCATCTTCCCCTGGACTTGGTACTTCGGCTCGAATCAGACTGTCAATGGCATCTACGTCTTCTATTACACCTCCTTCTAACCATAGCAGGATGTGATGGTGCGGTACGTTTTGTTCTTGAAACTCTAGCTTTGCTGCAAGTCCCAAGCACTTGGACCCAAATAACTGTTCTGAATTCTTTTCGAGGTCTTTCACTATCGTTGATGTACTGGTTGTAAACTCTGGCAATCAAGTCTGGGCGGTCAAACGGGCGTGGAAGATTAGCTGGTGCTGTGAAATCACTCCGATGAGTCGTATCCATGCCTAAACGCTTCACATCCGCTCGCCATACGTTCATTGTGACGGTGATGAATAGCGAAGGGGGTCCTTTTCTTGCCACTATCGATTGCACATCCTGTCGTTTACTTTTCCAGTACTTAGAAGAGTTCACTGAGTCATCAGGAAGCAAAATGCGTCCCAAAAGCCTGAATTGCGCGTCAGTCATTCCGCCAGTCGATTGATTTTGCGCTTGAACGATTTCCGTCTCTTGAACTATGCGTGCTTGCTGCTGCCGTTCTAGGTATTCAAGTCGCAAGTCTTCAATGTTCATTTGTGTGCGAAGCAACCACATTTGCATTAATGGACCACTATTAAGCAAAAAGTTATCTGAATACAGTCGACGCTTTGCATTTTGTGCCCAAGTAAGCTTCTGAAGATTCCACTGATCGAAACCGAGCCCTAAGATTTCTTGCGTACCATTTCATGCTTGCAGATACAAACGCAGGTCAAACGGTTTATGCTCGTCGCCATACGGGTACAGAAGGGGAAATGTACCTCTCTCTGCTAGCATAGAAGACGGTTTCAGCAATTTATACCGCACTTGGGGGTTGCTGTTTGAGTTTACTGCAGCCCCTGCTTGCTCCGTGTCGCCTGTGATAGCTGCGTGTTCTTCCGTAACTGTGCCCTCAGTCAAATGAGGCACCTGGGCCTCGACATGGTACAAACCGCCTGGATCGACTACGAAGGTTCTCATCATGGATGGTCCAGCTCCAGGAGCATCTTCGGACATCGGACCTGCACCTACGTTGTCAGCAGACACTGTTGCAGTTCTGGTGCCCTCATATCCTCGCAATATCACTCCCTCGTTCGCAGCTTGCGAGCTTACGTCAACCGTATTTTCTTCTTGTGCCTTCATTTGCTCCGTTGTCAGCATCGCTCGATACCGCTCTCGCACCACATCAGGTTTGGGCTGAATGAATCACCTCGTAAAGTCTCGGAACCATGTGTTTCACGTTGATGTCTTGGATAAACGCTCGCAGGTTTGCTCGTGTATAGTGAGCAGGATCCAGAGAAGAAGGCCCTGCGCCCCAAAGAAAACTATACCGCGTGCTGCTCTGTCTGTGTGCCGGGAGGGCGAGGGCTGCAGTTCCTTCTAGTCTGAGAAACGAAGGGCCACCTCCTGTGATATAGGACATGTCCATAAACGCTTGAGTGGTGGCAAAAAGCGTATTCAAGTTTAAGGAGTTCGAGTGGAATGCTCTTGAACGGTATATGCTTCGTATTTCTTCATTAGTATGGCGTCTACGAAATGTGACCCCCCATCCTGAATTTCGTTTCATGCCACAACAGACTCCATGTGCCTCTTTTCCTAAAAGCACACACCCACACCACTTGCAACTATGAATGAATTCATAACGTCCAGTCTTCGTACGGACACGAACCATAGGTGTGTGAAAACTCACCGCATCTTCTGCATCTGCGGGTTCCTACGGTGGACAACGTCTCAAACTCAGGAATGTTTGCACGAGTGGCTGGATCAATCCATGCTTGAGCAGCATCGGAATCCCATGCGTAGTAAACGCGATACAATCCACGCTCTGGACGTCCGGCTAACAGCATGACGGTCAAACCAAGCTCTTGGAGCGATTGTTGTTCTTCTGAATGAATAGCAAAAGTAGGAACCTGCTGAAGCTCTGACTCAGCGGATGGTGCGGGAGCTGGAGTGATTTCATCTTCTTCAAATTCTATCGGAGCAGGCATCTCTTCTTCGACATTAGCCCGAGGATGGTTTTCAGTGGTTCTCGTGGTACTTGGAAGTGATCCACCGATGATTGAAGCTGTAATGATTTCATCTTCGTTCAAATCCGCTACGACGACTGGATCTTGCACATGCTGACCAGTTTCGTTTACTTATACTTCATCTGGAGCATCTTCGACAGTAACCGTTACTCTTTCGGGTCCTTCCACTCCTGCGATTGTCGCGCCTCTGTTTTCTCCAGAACCTCTTCTTCATCGTCTCCATCTCACGCCTCCATAGTTTTGTCTCTCTTCTTCTTCTTTATTCGTTTTATTTTGAGCTTGTGCTAGCTCTTCGAATCTACGACAAAGTTTATGTAATATAAAAAACAAACACAATTAAACCGTGTGAAGAAAAATGTTTGATCTTTGGTTGCAGTTTGTTGCTTTGCACCCACCGGGGCTGGTTGCATGCAGCTGTCTTAATTAAAAAAAATCTGCAAGACTTATATTACCCAATGCAACTCATGCGCAGCACAGGGACTCTCGACACACTTCTGTTGAAAAGTGACGGACGAAGTGTGCCCAGCCGGTTTTCAAGCCGAATGCCGTTTAACCCGCGTCCGGTTGTTGGGATGGGTTTGCTATTACTCACGGCAATACTCCCTGACACGCAGTGGAGCAAGCGCTTTCCAGCCCCCAGAGGTACGACACTGCGGCCGCCCCAGACCTTATACCAGCAAGGTCTGCTGGTATAAGGTCTGGGAAACCCTCAAGACTTCCTGAATCGCCGTCAAACGATCAGTGTACCACGCAGCACCTGACTTTTCCCAGATCCGTGGTACTCAGTGGGTTACTACGATGGCGGCCTGCACACGAGCTCGGCCTTGCCTAGGTCCCAGGGCAGTCACAGCACTCAGTCTCTTGTCATAGAGTGCTGTGGCCCATGCCTGAAATTTGGAGGTTTTTTGTGTGGTTAAGGTTAAGAGCCGAGTTGTCTGACCCGGTTCATCAGTGCACCATATATGCTGTTTTGGAGCCTGAGGGTCGGAGGTGTAACGTATTCTGATTGGTCGGCACTTGGGCGGCGCACGGCACTGTAGCCAAGTACACTCGATAATTATTGGGTGGGAGTGCATTTGCGTGCCACGGGTCAGATGTGTAGGGAGATTTGGCGCGAAGGGGCCCCCCCTCAAACTGATGACAATCATTACTAGGGAGAGATTTGGAAATTATAGAGCGACAAAGGCTTGGTAGTCTACCAGGTTTTTTGGTTTGCAAACATATGTAGATTAATAGCAGAAAATGTTCTTTATTCACTGGTCTTGAGAGTATTTGATAGTTTTTCTTTCCGAGTGAAATTGAAGTAAGCACTGAGCGATTAGGCCGTTTTTCTCTCCTAATTCTTGTAGAATATCACTTTTAGGTTTATGCACGTCTTTCACCCATACCTGGTCCCCACCTCTTTGTTCAATGCAATTAATAGACTTGTGCTGAAGTGCAATGTGATCTATCAAATCTTTGAAAAGGTAGTAAGCTGATTTCATCCCAGTTTTGTTCCAAAGATTTTTTAAGTAGTTCTTTAGCCGTCTTTTTTCTGGTCTCTTATTCACTCAGTAGACGCACTGGGACGAAATTTCTTATCTTGCACCCATCCCTCCACAATACTGTAAGCTCAATCAAACTCTTTGGCAGCTCTGGTACAAAGTTTTCTATGAGTATAACCGAACGTTGCAGTTTTCGAGGTACAGTTACTGGATCTGTTTATCTCCATGTTGTCTATCTCTTTGTTACTGAAATAGAAAAAGATGTCAGAAAGGATCAGTCCAGGAGGGTTTTCTTTCGCTTAAACGAAAACAATCTGTTTCTCAGTTCTTTCTGACAAACTCCTGTTTTGTTGATTTCATCTTCACTTTCCGTGCAACTCTTCCCGTAACGATTATTTTTACTTGACAAATCCAAGCGGAATGCCTGTTTTTAAATTATAGGTTCCATTCTACTAATCTGACGGGGCAGTTTAAACCCCGATCCAGTTCCTCCATCTTAGATATCTTTTTTCACACCAAGGCGCTCCTTGATTCAAAAAAGCCCGCCCGCCAAACTATCTTCGACGACTGGGAAAAGGAGGGATGATTATCGTCGTTCAACTGTAGGGTTAAGATCGATGCAAAGATTTGGATATTGCTGAAAGTATGCCACACGTTCGAAAATACAATAGTAGTATGGTAATTTAAACATCACTTCACAGATGACTTTGAGCCAAAAACACTGAAATCGTTTGTGATCGGTTTTTTTTCTGAGCCTGAAATGATGAGCGTCAAGAAAACTTTAACTGACTTCTTCAAATTTCCCTACTATATTGATTTTAGTTTGTAAATCGAAGCTTAATCAGCACGGGATTATCTCGAAGAACGTTGGAATTGTAGGAGTTCGATAATCCGAGGCGTAGGAAGAATATAAGAAGATGTGAGGATCGCCACTTTGACAGTTCTCCGCTAAGAGAGCGCCACGGACTTTTGCAATCAGTACATAGCAAGTCAACTCAAACAAATATAAAGCTATCCAAGTGACTTTTTGAGTAATACGCAACGCTTAAGAATGCCAATGATCCAATCCCCGTTAACAAAAACAGTTCGGCCCTGGTTCTGGACCTATTCGCCGACTATTGCCTGATGGTTTTGGGTTTTAATTTGGGTTTGATACACAATGAGATATCAAAGCTTAAAATTGATAACGCTTCCGTATGGTCCTGTGGAATAACTATGACTCTCTGTGAGGCCATAAAGATTTCAACAGTTCAAAGAAAGTACACGGTTCGAGAGTGGGACGGGAACAGTGGACTTCGCCATTCTTTGTTGATGGATCCGTTTGTGGCAGTACTTTTGTGGTTGGTCATCAGAGGAAACACGAGTGGTTTTCTATTCTGTGAAATCAAGAGCACAAAAGGAGGAGAAGCGTTAAATGTATCAAGGAATTGGACGTGCAAGAGATTCAGATGTGTTTTTCAGAAGCGTCTTTCGCAAATTAGAGTAGGTAGAGGTGATTTTGAGATGTTCATGGGCCATTCCTTAACGCGTTGTAGCGTAGAATTGTACAGATCGCTTGGATTGAAGGATGAGATGGTAATGGAATAGATTCAAATCAGGGAAAAAGCACGTATGAAAACTACTGCGAGGCTAATAAGGACTGCGCTCCAAAGAACCTGCCTCGGTTTGAAGTGTGGGAACAGAAAGTATCACATGCGAAGACTGTTGTGAAGGAGGGAAACATAATTGAAAATGATATATTCTTTAGGGAGTGGTTGAAAGAAATGGACCTGGTGGTAGAAGAAGTGCAAAATTAGAGGAGCATATTGGGCTTTGTAAACCATGAGTTAGACGCCCTACTGCGTTCCACCGTTGTCGGTGCAATGCCTCGCTTTTGGTGGGCAGAATTCTACAATTTTGCCCTCCTTGCTTGGCTTTGGCGCCGTTTGTGGCGCAACTGGCGTGCGGTGAACTGCATGTGAAACGGTTTTTGGGAGGGTGTCCGCAGTGAAGCCAGCAGCCGAAGTATTTGTGTTGTGCGCATTCGGTGATATACTGGGAGCCACAGCCAATGGCGCTGCTGGGGCTTCAGAGGGTAATGGGTGGTGCTGAGCGCTTTTAGCGTTTGTATGCTTGGGGTTAGTGAGGGCTTATTCTAGAGCAGCTGTGCTGCCGTTGGCAGCGGGGGCACCCGGTAGGGACTCGGCGCTCAGCTTGGAAGCACCACCAATGTGTTGCGCAGGAAGTCTTTCAAGGACCACGTTTCCCAGCTAATTGCCATCAACCACTTGATGACTGTTTGCAGAGTTGACTGCACACACCCAAAAGCAGCCGAAGCCGACAAAGTCGGACTGCTGCTTGTCATTTTCGTTGAGTTGGTCGACTTCACCACCATCGATAAAGTCATCTCCGTAGTCGTAATCGTCAGCGAAATGGCGCTTGCGGGCGTGCGGGCGTGTCGGCGTGCGCCCAGCGACGAAGGCTGTTCGTCGTCGTCCTCGCTGGAAAATGGTGAGACAGAGGTTGGCAAGCACATCCGCAGAGCCTCACGGATGTAACTGGTTGCCGCCCAGGATATTCAGACAAATTCGCACGCCGCTTTACATTCGATTCTGCATTCGTGTGGCGGTGGCGGCGAAGGAAAAGTGTGCCCTTGAGCTTCGGCGGCGTTTCGGATGGGAAAGCGCGACGCCACCGCCGTACGAAGCATGAAACCCCATCAAAAGAGAACGCGTACATATCTTCCCTTTCCCTGTATGGAGATTCAATTTTTGTCATGACCGCAGACAGTGACAAAAACCTCAAATTTTTTTTATCCTATCTGTATCAATATTGTCTTTTACAATAATACCCTTATGCACACAATCAATTGTGTTCGCTAATGGATATTTTTACTGCGGGGGTTCTGAAATCACTAACACTGTATTATCTTATGTGGACAGTTGTATCCAAAGGTACGACGTTAGCTTTCAGACCTTTGAGACGCTTTCGTTTTCAACATCAAGCGCTTATTCTATGGAAGTTTATTCAGCAAGCGCTGTAGCTGCTGGGGGACATTCTCTGTTGAGTTCTAATGACGAAGAGTTCGCAGAAAGAGCTAATGTGTACCTCTGTTCCCGGGTTAGGTCGTTTTACGTTTTCATATAGCAGTCGCGTTCTTGGCATTGTGGAATTCAGAAGTTGTTCAGAGATGTGTTTTATTCACGATTGGTGGCGAAATTTTTTTCCGTTCGAGAACATGTCGACTTCTCGATCCGAATTGTATGGCTCGCTTACTACACGAGGTTGCTTCATCCGAGAGTCCAATCATTCAAGCCGCTCTTCGAAGAAAGTGCTTATCATCGACACCATTTGGTACTCAGACATCACAGACATGTTCCGTCAACGGCAATTTTGTGATAAAGTCCACCATGTTCTCATCAACGGATGGATGGCGTACTTCTCTTCCATGATCTCCTATAAGTTTATCGTCTCGTCCTGCGCGGTAGAGAAGGAACCTCACCGCCAACCAGCTCCGCAGAGATTCCGCACATGGGCACTGATCACAAGGCAAAAACGGTGCTTTACAGACTTCGCAAATCTAGGCTTCACTGTTCTGTTGGGACACGAGGAAGAATCTTCTGGGCCTAAGCATATAGTGGCTCCTAGCAATGAGAATTCCACAAGAGCCCTTCGCCCATCACAAAGGACTTGCTAATCAATCTGAATCCTCAACAATAGATGGGTAACCTTTTGACCCAGGCTATCCCTACATCTTTTTGTTTTTTTTTCTATTATTTAAAGCGAATCATCGAGCACATATTAAGCACAGGATTCAAACGGCGAAGATTGTTTCACTTCAAAAGCCGGCACGATCGTTGCTTGGCAGCACACTCTCTGCAGAAAATGTACATGAACAGTGCCATGCCGCTTTTTCATACTTCAAGAACCCGAAGATTGTAGAAATCTAGAGAAATAAAGATGATATCTGGTTGCATGAAAAATTTGTCCCACCACAGTTTCAACATGTCTGGCAGCAGCTGACGACAGTCCGTAGAAAAAAGGCAGCCACACTGATTAGTTACATGTCGCTGTATTTCTCTGCAGCTACGGTATCTACGACGCTGTTGTAACAAAAACAGAACCTTTTAATAGATGTAGAGAACGTCAACAATTCTACTGGAGAGTACCTTCGTATTTGCTGGATAATGATAAGCTTTTTGCTTTCTGTTGTGCATAAAAGACGGCCTTACTCAGCTTGGGGCTATTGCTACAACGTCTCATAACATCAAATCTTTCGTCACCCAAGAGACAAACTATCTCTGTTTGTTTTCAACACCCAATCGCGTCCTCAGAAATCTCAGCTCTTGCCCTTCCTGATATCATTTATAGGTGAAAAACATATTACACATCTTAACGATCGATCGGGACATTTCCGGAATAAGATGGAGAATGTTTTGCTCTCTTGTCCATGTCGGCGGTTGGCTCGCAGCCGCGACAGCGCAATTCATCGCCGCGAAAACCAACGAACGACGTGGAAGAGGTGGACGTGACGGACGCGGCGAAAGAAATGGACGAGGTAGACGAGATGGACGAGGGGGAAGGAGGGGCGAGGAGTTACGAGGATAGGATCGCCTCGAGGCTCAAGTGTCAATGAATATCTTGGTTCCATTGAACACGGATATCTCCAAGAAGAGCTTGACGATGACTACCAAGACAGTGGAGTAGACTTAGAGGAGGCTACAAAGATCCGTGCTGTAGAGGATTCAGAGGAGGTTGTAACGCAATGACGGGTTAAGTCAGCGCACGGGTCTCGACCGGTGGTAGCGTGGTAGGGCGGGTCCTAAGGTTCGAATACTTGACGGCGGCACTCACAGAGTAATTGGTGCAATGGGCTGGGGTTTACTGCGTAGTCCTACAGGTTGGAGCTACGGAAACGATGGCTTGAAGACAAAAGGGTGGAACTAATATTCCAAAGGGGGTTATTTAGTATCCTAACGGTTCCTACCGTACTCTATAAGAGAAGCGTCACTCGAGCCAAATAAATAGTACTGGCGAGGCGCTGGGATCTCCCTGGCACTGTAGTGTTAATCTCGTACACTAATTGAGTTAAATTAATAATCAACATGAGTCCACCTGACGTCGACCCGTGCACGTGTCACCTGCAAGATCCTTCAGGGCCCGGCGGCTTACAGGGCTCAACCATGATCATCGCTCCTTCACATATCTCCCTCCTTCGGATCCGACCGTCACGGCGAAGTCCAAATTGCCTCACACCTTCCTGGGGGTCTGGCTCTAGTTGGACCTATGGCTGAACCTCTGATCTTGCCTTCGGGGCTGGAACGTCGTGATCCTGAGCGCCTTAATGGCCTGCACACGAGAGGTGCCGTGCCCGACATGTCGGCGCCATGTAACCAATCCGGGGGTCAGTTGCTCTCGTTACCAGTGGGCGCGACGGGGCGTCGCATCGCCACCATCCTCTTGGGCACCAGTGCGTTAGAGCTCACCTTTGGCACCAGATTGGCAATTAGTTCACCTAAAGTACTCTACGCGCACCGGGGGGGGGTCCTTGCCGCCTTTCCTATCCTTCGATATTCTTTTGGCGACCCTAGCTGCGTCGTCCGCCGTAAACAACGGTGGGCGATTCGTCCATTCGGGGTGACGTCGGTTTTCCTGCCCGATTTGGTTTCATCTTCGCTCCTTCCCATCGCGGTATTCCTCCATTGGTCGCGCGCGATGCCGCAATCCCCTTACAAGCCCGTCGGATACGCTCTTCTCCCTCCAGACTTTGTCGCTTCCGTCGGGTTTCCTATGCATTTCCCGGCGGACCAACCTGTGGGCAACGGCGCCATTGCTTCGAACAACCAAGCGGGGAGCTCCTTGGGATACAAAGTGGCTTATGAGCGCCCCCGGGGCCGCTATGAACAAACCATCGGACAAAATCCGCGGGCAGTGCGTCATGCCCTTCTGCCGTTCCGTTGGTATTATTGCCTCGATGGATATTGCGAGAGTTCTGAAGGAAGCGTGCTTTTGGGCGCGTTGCTCGGTGCGCTACGCCGCGGTGGTCCAACAAAGTCCAGATCTGAACATAGCTATGGTCAATTTCCTGCACCAGAATGCGCAGACGATGTCCCAGAAGGTTACTGCCGACTTGGATGCCCGATACGGTCTCAATTTGAGTGACCTGGAGGTTTCCGATGGTGACTATAGTTCCTCAGGAGAATCCCGCCGAGGAAGAAGAGTGCTCGGCTCGCTGGGGCCGGTTCGGGTGGTCCAGATGGCTCCTCGGGTAACTCTAGTCTCTGTTTCGCTCCTACAGGTGCCAATGAGGACGACGGAGTTACTGGTGCGCCGCTCCAGTGAGTCCTGATGGTGTTCCGAGCGCTTCCTCGAACCTTGAGGTCATGGTCAGGGCTATTCTACCCCTGTTAGTTGTCAAATAAATTAAATGTTTGTCCTTTCCCTAGGTCGTTCTTGTAATTCAAACGTGCGTGCCCCGGGACGGCATCCCATCTTGAGAGCCTCCCTTGTCTTCTTCAGGTGTCTCCGAAGGACTGAATTTGTTCCCTGATGCGGGAGCTACGACGAACCGTCGTGCTCCGACGAACCGTCGTGTCGGGAGGCGGTTTGGGAGGCGTTGGGGGACTATACAGACCAATAGTTGCCTCCTCCTGAAAGCCGCGCTCCGAGTGGCTGATCTTGCGCCAATAGCGTGCGATAAAATTAGCCGGAATGGTTTGAGGCTCTGGCCAAGTATCTTCCTCAGGTGTGTAGCCGAACCAACGGACGCGATAGCGCGTAGTTCCATCCTCCCCCCAACCAGCAGAGATGATGCGCTCAATCACTTATTCCGGTTGATGTTCATCCTCCGAAAGGAGAGTGTTGTCCAGAGGGGCGAATCCATCGGAGTAGGTTGGGAGAGAAGGATCATAGTAGTTGGCGTTTACCATCGTGTCCGTGGGGCTAGTCGAGTCCGCGGAAACAGCCTTAGGGGTTGTGGAGACTTGTGCGTCCACCTGAGGTCGTGGTGATTGCGTTGGGTTGGGGTACCGGGACTTTCGTGGTCCTGAAGAATTGTGAGCTCGTGTCACGCGGTCAGTAGACACGGAGTCCATTAGGCCGTCAATCAGCAGCGTGATGGCGTGGTCATTGGCCTTAAGGACTTTGTATGGTCCCGTAGAACTGCATAAGAGCTTCCGCGTAATGTCTTCGAGTTCCTCACTGTTCTTCGGTGGCCGGTACAGGTATACAAGGTCTCCTTTCCCAAAGGTCGGTGTTTTCCAAACGGCTTTGTCGAAATTGATCTTGTAGCGCCGTTGGGCTTTGATTAATACAATTCTGGCCGATTGGATAATGCATTTGATGCATCGGCGCGAGTAGCGCTTCGCCTGGGTCGGAGTCATTCCTTCAGTTATGTCCTGGGGTATGATAGACTCCTGAAGGTCAACAGCTATCGGCGGCGGCGCTCTCGTTAGCGTTGAGTCGAACGGTGTTGTCCCTGTGGAAGCGTGCACCTGCGTGTTGTAGGCATAGACCAAAGGCTCAACGTATTCATCCCAGTCCAATTGGTGCTCCGAAACGTAGTGCGTCAATCGGTCCAGAAGGGTGCGGTTTAAGCGTTCGGCATGGCCATTGGTTTGCGGGTTGTACGAAGTGGTGGTCACATGTTTGATTCCTAAGTTAGCACAAAATTGTGAGAATAATTTGGAAAAAACTGACTGTCGTTATCCGTAAGGAGGTAGAGTGAAATTCCATATGGATATACCCAGTTGGACAAGAAGGCCGTGGCGACATCCGTGGCCGTTGTCTTTCCTAGGGGTAGGGCTCGGGTAAGTTTGGTAAACCTATCGGTTATAAACAAAACAAACCGTTTCCCATTGGACGACATAGGCAAAGGCCGAAGAATATCCATTGCGACAAATTCCATCGAACTTGCGGCTGGGAAGAGCTTCAATTTGGCCTGATAGTTGGCACGAGACCCTCGGGTCTGTGCGTACGATGAACAGTTACGTGCGGTTTGCATTGGGTCCTGCGCCATTAGTGGCCAGTAGAAGAACTTCATTAGGGTCTGGTACATTCGTCGGCCTCCAGGGTGACCAGCCAAGCGGGGGAGATGGGCGAAGTATAGGAATTGCGCCCTTAGAGAAGTTGGTATTACCCGTTGGAGTGCGCTATCCAGCCGTGAGCGGCGACATAGTAGTGAAAATCGGTCAAAGTCGAACAGGCATCCTGTGATTCCTACCAATTGGGATGTTTCCTTGCAGTACTCGTCTTCGACCTGCGCCTGTAGGAGTTGCTCAATAGTTATAGGGAGGAGTTCTTTTTCCTCCGGGGCTATCGCATTAACCTGAGGTGGTGCCGAATTGGGCGGTACTGTCTCCCAGTCCAATTGGTATAATTCGTTCTCTTTTACCTCAGAGTCTTCTCATTTCCCCTTACCCATAAGGTCATCTGTTTCCGTGTAGTCCTGAGGTCCATCATCTGTAATGGGGGTGGGAATTAGGTCGTCCAATGGGTTGTCATCAGGTCCGTCGGTGATGATTCGCGACAGGGCATCTGCTGCCTGGTGCTTGATGCCTAGCCTATAGGTTATCTCGTAGTCATATTCCGACAGCCTGAGGCGCCACCTAGCGAGGCGACTCGATGCATCGGTCATATTGAGTAGCCAGCGGAGTGAGTCATGGTCTGTCCTAATGGTAAATATGGTTCCCTCGAGGTACGGACGGAGTGTCAATACGGACCATACGATGGGTAGACATTCCTTATCGGTCGTACTGTAGTTTCGCTTGGCGCTGGTGAGCGTTCTGCTCCAGTAGCCAATAGGTCGATAGTCCTTCGGTGACTCCTTTTCCTGTAGCAGTGCACAACCCAGTTGGACATCAGAGGCATCTGTGTCCAGGACGAAAGGCCTATTGTGCTTTGGTAAGGCCAATATGGGTGTGTTCAGCAATTTGTCTTTTAGTGTCTGAAATGATTCGTACTTGTCGTCCGTAAGCGCTTCGAACTCCGAAGGTGTTCCTTTCTTCAGCATCGCGTTGAGAGGGGCCGAGATCTTGGCAAACGCTTGGGCAACCGTCGGTAAACGTTGCACAAGCCCACGAAAGACCGTAGTTTCGTGTGGGTCCTAGGAGGCTTAGCCTGGCGAATCGCACTCGTTATCCGTGTGGCCACCTTTAGCTTTCCTAGGAGGACGACGTGACCGAGATAGTCCACTGAAGACTGGAAGAAAGCGCATTGGCGGAGTTTCAGCGTTACTCCAGCGTTCTGTAGGATTGTTAGCACCTTCTTCACGTGGCGAAAGTGTTCCTTTACGGTCCATGAGAAGATTATAAGTTCATCCAAATAGACAAGGGCAAACTTCCAATTAACTCTGGACATTCTAATGTCCATTACCCGTTGGAAGATGCTGGTTCATTTTTCAAACCAAAGGGCATGCGAGTACATCTGAACAGACCTTTATGGGTGGTAAAGGTTCTCAGCGCTCTCGCGTCTTCGGCTAAAGGGATTAGCCAATATCCCGAGTTAGCGTCCAGTGTGGTAAATATGACAGCTTCGCCTAAGGAATCCAGACAATCGTCCATGCGGGGTATCGGGTATGAGTCCCTCTTGTTTACTGCTTTCAGCTTGCTGTAGTCGACACAGAACCTGACGGAGCCATTTTTCTTCGCCACGAGGACAAGGGGACTTGCCCATTAGAATTGGTTTGGAAGCGCCGTCTCTCTGACTTGAGCTTTACGCATCTTGTCCATCTGGTCGGCAACAATTTCCTTAGCCTTAACTTTTGTATGGTATGGGAGCTGGAACTGTGGTCTAGCATCATCCTGAAGGTCAATACGGTGTGTAGTAGCTCTGAATGTGCCCAATCTACCTGACCACATGGCCTGGTATTCCCTGAGGAGATCAAGTACCTGGGGCCTATAGGATTCGAATTCTTCGCCGATGGCGACCGTTCTCTCCCAAGAGTCGACGTCCTCGTCAAAATTTGGCGTCGCAAGGTTATCCATTTGGGCCTCCATAATGGCCACGAGCGCGAGTAGAGTGATACCAATCACTTTCCCTTTAGGTAACCGCACGGGTTTATCTCGGAAGTTGCTGATTGTGACCAAAGAGGACCTATTGGGATGGATGTCCATTACTCCATTGGCCATCAAGGTAAGGTGCTTCAGAATCGTTTTCGAGTGATTCTGAATGGTTAGAAGACCTGAGGACTGGGAACGGACCGACACAGCGTTTTTAGTCATCGGGGGTATCGTTATGGCCTTCGACAGGCGAACCTTATTGGACATCTTGTTTTCGGAGACAACCTCCCGTTTTCGGTTCGCTTCTGGCCCTGGGGCGGAACCAGTTATGGAAATGCAAGGTGCGCGATAGAACGCGACATTCCTAAGGCCTGGATAAATGGCCTTTATATATCGATCGATAAAGGAGGTCCCTAGGATTGCCTCAGCGCCCAGGTTAGGGCAAACAAGAAACCAGGTGCGGACTTTGAATTGTCCGGCCTGGAGGAAAAGTGGTACTATCCCTTTAATGCCCATTGGTCTACGAGACGCATCGGTAATCCTTGGGGTCTTCCTTGCCTGAACGAAATCTTGCCAACCCAGTGGGAGCAGCTTAGGATGGACCAAGTTGGGACCAATGCCTGTGTCCAATACAGCTGTGGTCAATGGAGAGTTGTTGAAACGAAGTCCTACGGTTACTCGAACTTTATAGTTCTCTTTTCTGAGGATACAGACGGGGTCGTTACTGTGTTCCAATTTTGGTTCATCCTGAGTGGTCCATTGTGGGTGATTTGTATTGGGAGGTGAGGAGCTCTTTGGCTCATGACTGTCCAATTGGTTGAGGTAGGGGCTTAAAGAGGGAGTATTTGCCTCGAGTCGTCCCTCTAGGAGTTTTCCGATGGGGTTTCCGTTTCTTCTTGAGGATAGGGTTCTTCCACGGGGTCGTCCGTAAGATCTACAATGGCATGGACCTGTGGGGCTTTGATCGGAGTGTCCGGAGGCGTGGCATAGCGTGTGCTTCCAGGGGTCCTTGTGGTTCGTTGCTGTGCCCTGTTATACATTCCTTCGGATCTCCGCACCCGGTAATTCTCTTCCCTTAGAGCTAGGAGGGTTTTACTTGCGTCCTAAGGCAGATACCTCTTACAGTCACAAGGATGGGTCACTGACAGGCAGAGGAAGCAGGCCCTTGGGGAGCGGACAAAAACGTCCTTGCAGGGCGGAAAGGGAGAATACTTGGGTGTGGGTGGTCCAGTGGTCGCTGTAGTTCCCTGGGAGGTATACGATGGGGGCCCACACGGAGGAGCACTGAAATTGACCGCGAGGACGTCTCACGAATCGACGTAATGGAGTGAAGCATCGATGTCCGACTCTGCGGAGCTAACCAAATGGGCTTGGTTGGGTTTATGCAATGGAGTTGCGTGTCCGCTGGTTATATCAGCGTTGCACCTGAAGGCCCTGTTGGTTTTTCCATAACCCTCGGCGTAGGAAACGAGCCTTCGGAAGGAGTATTGCGGGTTTTCCGTGTGGCAGTTGCGCACATGTGTCCGAATGGAAGGGGGCAATCCCATGATGAAGTGATGTATAAGCCGTTCTTCGGAGAACATGTTTCCACATCGGTAAGCCTTCTTCCATAGGTCGTCGGCGAAAGCCGATTCGGTCATGTTGGAGGTCTGCCTAAAGGACATTACTTCCTGGTGGGCATCCATTATAACGCCACCCGTAGCGTAAGTTTACAAGAGGTAATGAACAATCTGAGGGTTTGACCTGAGGAGCTCACGGTCTTGAGCATCAAAGAGGTCAGTTGTGCCAGATATCTTCGAAACCACTCGATCACGCACCTGTCCTGTAAGGAAGAATTGGAAAAGGTACAGAGCGACGCCTTCCTGGACACCGTTCTGATCGCAGGCCGTACAGATCAAACTGAGAACCTAAGGACAGCAATGGGATCGGAACCCGAGAACTTGTCCGTAATGGTTAGTTGCATCAGTTTGGCCCATTTGGCGACTCTGCGAGCCACCGAACCAGAATATTTCGCGGACCTGTTGGCCAGCCGGTAATTCCCGTAGTCTAGAACCTTATGGAAAAGTTCGTTGGTTGTTGTCAGTGATCTGAGGCCTCGAACTGCAGCCTCATCCACTTACGAGTCTGTCGTTTCGGTCGAGGCCGATTCGGAATCACTCGTGTGTGACGCAACGCGCCGGGCCCTTATTGAGGACAAGTAGCCACCCTCCTCCGACCTCCTTACACTAAGCAGTGACGACGCCGTAATAGCTGGCATACTGCCAGGATGGAATACCGTGCACGGCGCTAGGTGTCATACGTGTGGCAATGGCCGGCAGCTATTTCGTGTGGTTGGCACCATACAGTGCTCTGCACTGCTGCCTTGTAATTTTTAATTGTATTTATTAGTTGTAATCTATCGTAATGGCTAACTGCTAAGCGGCCGGCGGTACTTGTGCGCCGGGTCGCCGGGGACTAGACCGAAGTAAAGTCCAAGGCGGGAGAGACGCCTCCGAACTACTAGTTCGTGTCTTGAGACTATAGGGTTATCAGACCTTCGTTCCCAGTCGACGCCGACAAGACAGGCAGCAGTTTGATCAACTGCTGCAGAGGTATCTCTCGCGTTTTAGCCTATCGAGAATTCCCCGTCCAGTCCTTGCCCTCACGGCCATCGGTCGCCGCGTGGCGCATTGCACTTTCGCTCGGTCTATTGGACCGCTGGCAGTTCTACTGCCCGAGCAGATTGTAGACCCGTATCCGTTGGATACCGAGGTGTGGATCGGGAGCCTCGGATAAGTGAGTATCACTTCGAGGTGCAGCTGGTAAAGCCAGGCAGGCGCATTCGTCTGGGCGCTGGTTCAATCCCAGGGCTTGCCCTGCTTTGTTATCGTCACCCGTTGGGTGTGAGTGATTACCACTTTGTGGCGCCAGTCGGCATAGCCAAGCAGACGCTCTCGTCTGAGCGCTGGTACAATCTCAGGGCTTCCCCTGCTTTGTTATCGCCACCCGTTGGGTGAAGTGGTTGGTGCGTCGTTGCCAAAGTTAGGGTCGTGGCGCTCGTCCGGGCTCTGGTACAATCCCGGGGCTCGCCCCGGCTACTCGTCATACGCGGCGTATATCCAGGCCGATCACTTCGGTTCGTGTCGGATCGACACCACTCCGAGCACGTCTTCCGGACGCCAAGAGCTCCTGTGGAACGATAGGAGTCTGTGTCTAGTCGACACTCCCCGCCTGTGAGACGATGCCTCTCTTGAGTCGTTGCGGACTCTAGGGCCAGATAGCCGACCCCGGCTTTCCAGGCTCTGCCCGTGTGTAGCTCTCGCCGCCCGCGGCTGGTCTCCCGAGTAGCGCATTGCGTTACATCGTGTCCGAATGGTCTCCTCTTTTACTTCTTCTGTTCTTCTTTCGCGTGCGGTTTCTTCTTTTCTTTCCAGCGGAGTAGGGACCTAAAGGATCGATCTCTCTACCAGATCCGATGGAGCCCTGAGGTCGCTGTACCTCATATAATCCGTCGGGTGGGGCAAGCGGTCTCTCTTCTAGACGCGGAGCCTGGTTTTTGCTCCTCGCTGGTCCCTACCTTTGATTCTCCTGATGGACAACCTGTCTCTCATCTAGACGCAGAGCTTCTCTTCTGCTCCTAGATTGAACCACCATGGGGTTTTACTGATGTTATTCCCAGCGAGGGGCGGATAACGCCGCCACTCCTGGAGGTTTGGTAGGGGGTTGCCATATGGAGACCGGATGGTTAATTTGTGGTGGGGTGGTCCTAGGGACCAAATTGCCTGCCTGGCGGGTGACGGCTCCTTGAAAGGCATGTAAGAGGGAGTCTATGAATAAGTCAGACTCCAATACCTTAGGGACGATTCGCGCGATGAGTTAATTCGTATGCTCAGCGATCTCCGTAGCGAGTCGCACGTCCACAATGGAATCCACGTGGGTTGAGCAGAGCTCACGGAGATGGGGCCAGAGAAGGTCGGAAAGACCTTCGGGCAGTTTTTCTCGAATTCCTGCGGTCTGGGGAGTTTCTCCTTGAGGTGTCCGTGGCCCAGAGATGGCCCTGGTGAGGAGTTCTCGTAAACGCGCTGCCACTGTGGGTTCTCGTCGAATTCTTTCAGGGTTATCCAGGGGGGTCAGTACTTCTTGCGGCGGGCTCCTCGTGCTCCTGCGGTCGCTGACGGTATCAACCTGGGGGTCAGGCGAAATCGCCGGCGTGGTAGCCGCACTTCGTCTTGCCGTAGGAGTCCTGTGGTCGGGTCGGTTGGTTGTGTTTCCTGCATCCATAATGGCGGTTGCGTCTGTACTTCTGGTCCGTTGGGGAATTAAACCAAAGGTTAAAATCCGGATAATTTTTCGTTCCAGTCGTCCGTTCAATAATTCCTTGAGGTTTCTAAGTCGGGAGACCAAAATGTAACGCAATGACGGGTTATGTCAGCGCACGGGTCTCGACCGGTGGTAGCGTGGGTCCTAAGGTTCGAATCCTTGACGGCGGCACTTCCAGAGTACTTGGTGAAACGGGCTGGCGTTTACTGCGTAGTCAAACAGGTCGGAGCTACGGAAACGATGGCTTGAAGACCAATTGGTGGAACTAATGTACCAAAGAGGGTAATCTAGTATCCTAACGGTACCTACCTAACTCTAAGAGAGATCCGTCACTCGAGCCAAGTAAATAGCAATGGCAAGGCGTTGGGATCTCCCTGGCACTGTAATGATAAACTTTTACACTAATTAAAAAAAAATTATCTAAATGAGCCCAGCCGAGCTCGGCCAGTCCACGTGTCTTCTGTAAGATACCTCAGGCCCCGGCGGCTTACAGAGCTCAACCGTTACCGTTGCTCTTTCACACCGGCCAAAGCGGCGCCAATAACACTCCCTGAGCCCGGTCGTCTTCGGTTTTGAAGATGACTATGGGCAGGGAATTGAACGCTGGGTTCCAAAGACGTGCTAGCCGATCTCCACAGTGGTCTTGTATCTGCGTAGAGAGGTTTTTGACGCATGCCGGCCGGGTTTCTTTCTTCGGTGGCTAGGAGAAAAGCGCCGGTTTGAGGTCGCAGGGGTCCTGTATGGTGCCAAGGAGCCGGTGTGAAACGATGATGTCGCCGTGATCCCATGTGAGCGTCAGAGAATCGGCGAAGTGGTTCACGGCCGACGGAATACAGCGGGCCTCGATCGATACTCCTAAAGCTACCAAAAGCTTCGGCGCTAGACCCGTTATCATGGGTTTGGAGGCCAATACCATGGCGTTGAGGACGTAGACGACCGCTTGATTGTCCTTGTAAAGAAGGAGCCGAAGCGTTACCGGTCCGAGACGAAACGCGCTCGGTTACCATTTACTTGGTTGTAGCGATGGCGGTGAAGCCATCGCTTAAATCTATTCTAGACAGTGAACTAGACGTGTAGACTATAGTAGTGCAAACCAATCCTGTTCCATACACGTATCATGTGTGTAACTCCAGCCTTGCACGTCAATCCAACTACTACGGTGCTATGTAGAGACTTAACTAACATAACTTCTAAGGTATCTAAAATACTAAAAACTGATATGACTCATAAAATCGTTGACGTGGTCCCCGATATACCAGATGCCATATGAATGGTGCCCCGACCTGATATCTGCGCACGCATTTCCCTACAGCCCCGAGGTCCAAACGGCATTCGTCGGCCCTTAGGGCCGTTTTGCGCCACAATGGGAGTACCCCGGCCCCTTGTGCAGCAGACGCCCCGCCCAAAGGCGAGCCCGTCAATCTTCACGGGCAGCCTCAGAAAAATCGCCCGAAACAGTCATCCTCGTAGCGGCCTCCAGTCTCCCCTTCGTGAGCATCTTAGCAGACTCAATCTCCATTTTGGAGATGATAACTGCTCGCGCGGAGCAATTAGAGTCAGGAAAGACTCCTTGGTCGACGAAGTAGAACATCTGTTTCGCCATTTACACTCTATTCCCGTAAGTATCGCGAAAGTATTGCGGGCACATTGGAAGAACTTTAAAAGTTGCCTTCATCGCGTGTTATGCAAGTGCTAGTCTTCTTTTTCATATCTTCTACCGTACCCTCGTGAGTCTTCGCTACTTCCAGGGCTGTGAGGCTAAGCTAAGTCCAAACGTCTGCGGCGCTGAGGCACTGCCACTTTTCTGCCGATCGACGGTTCCGGGAGCGGAGTTCGGCAAGAAAAGCATCTTGCGGCGGCCTGAAGTACCCAAGTTGGGTAACAGGCATGTGCGTTTCGCGATCGAAGACGCTTTTTTCCACAACCAAGCAAGCAGCGTTGAGTTCTGTTACAACGGCGGCATAATTGCTTCGCTGCAGCTTAGAGTCGGCTCAAGCCGCGCGCATCGCATCACTGGTGCCCGCGCCCCCGGCGGGCGCAGGCACTTCGTCGATGTTGTTGTCCGCCATCTGCTCAAGCACTCTGGTTGTGCTGTGTAGAACCGGTCACCGCCTCGAAGTCTGAGGGGAATTTCTCGGCAAGAGAAATAGACATGCCAGAGAGGAAAGGGGAGTGGGTGCCACCGCCGGCGCTGCTCCCCCACTCAAGTAATGCAGTGAGGCTCGATTGGATGCCAAGTGGAGGCATGCTACTCGCTGCTCCTTGCAGAGCTTCACCCGCATACAAATATTGCATGCAGACGCGTAAACTACACACGCGCCATTTCAGCTGCGAAGGACTTTTGTTTCCTCTGACATTTACTGTCAAAGATGGCGCCCACAGTTTGAACACAAAAGTTCGAATTAGTGTTTTGTTTTCTTCAGATAGACGTAATTCTCTACCCCTCCTTGCACCGTGGGAAGGGCACCACGGCCTGGTCGGAGACGAGCGAGCCCGATTTGGCTCTATTCCTGACACACAGCTTTCTAGACCACGTTGACGCTTCTCAACAGTTTTCATCGGATGTTTGTCATGGCCGAAAAGAGCACAATGATATAATTCAAAGCATCGGTGGCAAAGCTGCTTTTGCCTTCAACAGGTTTTGCGTCGAGCGATCCGAACGCCCTGTTTCAAAGATATCAGGAAGAATTACTTCCATTCGTTTCGGCGTATCCTACTAGTGGCTTTTCAGTCCATGCCTCGCAGTAGGATAAGTACGGTTTCATATCGAAAATGATGGTGTGGGCGAGCTGGTTCGGATCGCCGTCAAAAGGTATCGGGTCGATGGTGAGAAGGGCGCGCTTGCTGTCACACGCCCGCACTTGCACCAAGCACAAATGAACGTCACGGCCTAAACAAAGAGCTCGAAATCGCAGGTTTGTTGGCGCCAGCATCAATAACCAAAGCTTTGAAAAGCGTTCAACGCCTTGCAGCGCGTTGCAAAACATCTTCTCAACAAAAATGTGCTGTGGATCTCGAAATCGAGCAACGCAGATGCAAGGCATCTGCCCTGCTCGTTGTACTTCTCGCTGTGCATCTGAACAACTAAAGTCTGCTGTGCGAGGAATCTTCCCTTTCCAATCGTTTAGCTTCCGTTCTCGCACAGAAATCTGTCGCATGATTGCAGCACGTGTTGCGCTCAGGTCGCGCAGTTGGCTCTGTAGTTGGTCTAGTTGCATTTCAACGTGGTGGAGGAAGGCGTGTTCCTCCCCATCGGCAAGTGTTTCATCGAGCTCCCGCTTCAGCTGCGCTCTCGTCTTGGGGGTTACTGACTGCGTGGCTAATAAATCGTCGGCGACTTGGGACATAAGCATGGCAGAGAAGCACCTGTCGCGGATGAAACGCCAATCGCGGGTGAGGTGCCGGGACGCAGAAGAAACGACGGCACGGCTAACCCGATGTTAAGTTTCGCTTGAGGGGCAGGTGGCGCAAAAAGGTGCTATCCTTGCTGGGAAGCGGAACAGTGGGACATAGAGATATAGAGACACTCGATGCGTATCCAGGATGCATTGTCATGCTTTGAAGTCACGCTGTGCGCGCGCCGCCGTCTGACGCGCCGTTGATTCGTCATCGCGTTTCGTTTTGACATCTCCGGCTTGCTCGCAGTTGACAGCGCATCTCGCTAAATCCCACACCATTCTGCTAGTCTCTGTCCACCCCTCAGCGCTAACTCGCATGTCCCCCTCTCTTCCTTTGACATGCCCACCTCCCGCGCCTTCCACCTGCTTCGACTGCCAGTCAGTCTCCACTCGCCGCTGAAGCCCATCGTCAACCCCCTCACCATCAGCTGCTTCCTCTCCCTCGCCTCGTCTCGGCCAAAGGGCGCTTCTACTCCTCAACGCCTCTCCCGCCAAGAGCCTGTCACCCGCCATGGATGTAGGCCTTCGCAGCCTCTCTTCCGTTCTTCGTCACCGAGAATGTGACCTCATTTCTCGCCCCGAAAGCATCTTGCATGGCCACCACTCTCTCACTCGCAAAATGGACTGGTCTGTGCAGCTGACCGGCCACACGGGTTGCGTCAACCGTCTGGCACTAGATGAAGAAGGAAGTCTACTTCTTTCAGGCTCAGATGACTGCACTCTCCGGATCTGGTCCATTGAAGACCATAACTGCATCCGGAGTAAGGGAGTTGTCACCCCGGGGCATGTCAACAACATATTTGGCGTAGCCTTCATGCCAAACACCGGAAACTCTCTAGTGGCTTCCGCTGGATTAGATCAGCAAGTTCATTTGACAAACGTCGAGACCTCAAAGAGTCTCCGCTGGTTTTGCCACACCGATTCGGTGAAAACTGTAGCTCCGTTGGATGCGAACGTTTTTGTAACAGCTTCAAAGGATGGAACGTCGCGCCTGTTCGATGCTCGTATCCCTCCCACTGCCCATCCATCCGATTCGTCTATCATTATCGTCAATATTCCGTGTACCAATCCATTTTCGAATGGCATAAACTCTGCTATACCGTCTCCGATGTTCTCCAATCATATCCTGGTGTCTTCTGGAGACCCTTATTTGCGAATATATGACTTGCGATTCGACATCAGCAATCGCCTCAATTCACCTCGAATCTCGCAACTCAAATCTCATGTTAGCTGCATTGAAACCTTCTGTCCTTCTCATTTGTATGATTTAGCTCCGGAACGATGTTCTCCAAGTGACCTTATTCATCCGGCGTACGTCACATTCGCCACCTTTTCAACAGACGCAAACCAAATAGTTGCGTCGTACTACATGGACGCAGTCCACGTTTTCAATCGCCGCCGACAGTCGTCCTCAGTGCCCTATTATTCAGGCTTTAGGTTCAAGTCCGAAAGAAAGCGTGTAGTGTGGTTGAGCACTCAAGAGGCCGCTGAAAGGCTTTTGAACGGATCAGCGAGCTGTGCGAAGACCGCAATAGCGGAAGCAAATCGCGTTCTTGAGTTGGAACCCCGAAATGTTCTTGCGTTACTCTATAAAGCCGAGAGTTTGCTTTTGCGCCAAAACTATAGTGATTTTCGAGAAGCATTTGAAACTCTCCAGCTTTTAATCAATACTATTAGGGAAACGCCTCAGCGTATCACAACCCTATGGGGATCAGATGGTCCAATGCGTTCTCCATGTTTCCCAGAATCGTTAGGCAATTGGGAACGAAAAGCACATATATGGTTGATGATATTCGAATTTCAGCAGATAATAGCAATGTATAGAATGATACCATACTCGCAAACCGGGGTTTGGCAACCTGGAGTAAATGGATTAGTGACAAGAAGGCGTTTCGAACATCTTAGAGAGCTCTGCAGTGAATTAATGGAGAAAACATGGAAAATGTTTGGCAAAAGACCAAGTGCAAACGGCCAGTCTAATCACAACCCAGGATGCATGCATGATTCTTCTCTATTTAAGGCTGACATACACAGAGAAGCTCTGGGTCACGAAGAAGAAGCATCACGTCTATACGGTACAGAGTTTTCGCGATTGCGTAAGCAAATCTTGGTTCGATTAGTAGAGAAATTTGCTTCCAAACTTCAAAAGCTCCTCTTTGCATTTGACGAAAAAATCGCTGATCTCGAGCCCCTCAGTCCAAATTCACAAGCCAACCGTCCTATGTCATCGACAAAGGAGTATTGGGTGAGGATGTTGGATCAGGAGCACATCCCTTACCATTTTGCAAGAGAGCTGAAAGCATTGGAAGCTGAGGAGAAAAGGCTATTGGCAGGATTTGACCCGGAGGAGTTGTGGAGCGTGAGGCCAAGAAAAGAGATCCCAAGCAAAAGGTTCCATGGGCATCAAAGCGAAAAGACAGATATAAAAGAAGCTCGATTTTACGGCGCTGACAATCAGGTGGTTCTATCGGGGTCCGATGACGGTTTTGTTTATATGTGGTCTGCAGGAACATGCGAACTGCTTACTCGAGTTTCTGCCGATGATCAGATTGTCAATTGTGTTCTCCCGCATCCTTACCGGGCGATGGTCCTCGTTTCTGGAATAGATAACACGATCAAGGTATTAACTCCATATCTACCAAACAGCGATGAGTTCCAGCAAGAAGGCAGTCTCAATGATGAAAAGGCGGGTTCTCAGTACAAGAGCATTGCACTGAAAAGCGAATGAATGGCGAAGCCCCTGAGAGCGATCGTGAGAGGGAACAGCTGTCGTTGTAAAGT
The DNA here is from genome assembly GCA_030374765.1 of Agarophyton chilense. Lineage (NCBI taxonomy): Eukaryota > Rhodophyta > Florideophyceae > Gracilariales > Gracilariaceae > Agarophyton > Agarophyton chilense. The sequence goes on from JARGXX010000117.1 coordinate 500,073, forward strand.
TTCTAGCTGATAGCGAGCAAAGAAGATAAACAAATCATGAGATTGTTATCTCTGTATATTCCCTTTATGGGAACTGTTCGAGGTCCTCAACATGTATGAAAGATCAATTTCTTTTTTTGTTCTGCCTGTTTTTGTTTGTGGGGAAAGACAAGCTCTGCATGTTGTGGGTATTGTATTTATTAGTCGGGAACCGAACAAATGAGAACGTCTTGCCACGGTCAATCCTTACGTCGGTTCCAATCTGACCGATCTATGTTCTTTTCTCTCTCAATCACAGTCATCTTAGGCTTAAATTCGATCAAAGGAGACGGATCAAGTTAAGGGGTGCCCTAAACTCAACAATCTCGTGAACTTGATCCCAGTCTGCCGATGGTTCGCCATTCCAGCGCATAATGCACGAGTTGATACACTCAGCGTCCTCCACGTCCTTTGAATTTCCTAACTCCCCGACCGGCGCCAGCCATCATTCCGCCCATCCCTCCAACAGGAGCCCTACCTCCAGCTGGAGGCGCTTGAGAGGATTCGCTTTGTGGATTTTGGACCGTTTCATCCACTGAAAGAATCATACATGCAGCTTCAGTTGCAGCGCTGATGGCATTAATTTTGACAAGCGCCGGTTCCCACACAAAGGATTCCCACGTGTTGCATATTCCTGATTCTTCGATGTCGACACCATACCACTTGCCATCCTCTCCTGTGGCATGCTTAGCTCTTAGCTTGTTGAGAATATCAGTTGAATCAAACCCGGCATTGTCGCTGAGGGTTCTCGGAATTACTTCTAGCCCTTTGGCAAAAGCAAGAATCAGGAGCTGCTCCTTACCATGTACCTTCAAGGAGTAATCTCGAAGGTATCGACTCAGTTCCATTTCAATTGCCCCTCCCCCCGCGACAGCAGTTGAATGCTTTATAGTCCTACGGGCGATCATAATTGAGTCGTGAAGAGATCGTTCTGTTTCTGCCATGAATTGTTCTGATCCGCCCCTGACAATAATGGTTGCTGTCTTTCTTTTCGGACAACCGGTGAACATGTTGTATCGCTCGTTACCAATCTGTACCTCCTCGAAAAGCTCGCATGTGCCCAAAATTGCATCATAGTCTGACTCAGCTACGCTGTTCATTGTGGTCTGCACGACCCCGCCAACAGCCCGTGTCACGCGATTCAAATCAGCTTCAGCAACTCTTCCGGCACAGAATATGTCTCTATCCGCAAAATATTGAGTAGCGAGGTCCCCAATTGCCAAACGAGATAGTACAACCTTTGCGCCAGTCTTGACTATCTTGTCAAGTTTTTCATAGATTATATCCCATTCGGCGTCCACAATAGCCTGGTATTCTTTTGTTGAATCGACTCTTACTTCTGCGTTTTCCTTTTCAGCCTTGAGTTCTAGTTCAATATTCAACGTTATAACCTTAGGGTTCAAAAATTTCTTAGGCTGTTGCTCGAAACCTGCGTAGGAAAACGTCTTTTTGAACGCCACACCCTTGACAAGCATTGAATCAGTAGCCGATCCGCCCTGAACCTTCTTGACACCAATCATCGACAAGTCAAGATCCTCGTCAAGTGACAGCACAGCATCAGTAACAATACTGGAGAAAAATTCTTTGTGATGTGCAATGAGCTTTGAATTTAACGAAGTTGCTGCACATCGTTGCAACAACAATCTGGTTTCCTTCGCATTCTTTCCGTGAATATCAATGGCAAGTTCCCGCACTCGTTCTACAGCGAGCGTGGCGGCCTTTCTGTACGCACGGATAATAGTTCGGGGATGAAGACCATCTTGCACATAGTCCTTGCAGTTTTTCAGCATTTCTCCAGCCAAAAGAGTTACAGATGTTGTGCCATCTCCCACTTCGGCGTCTTGAGACTTTGCGATATCCACCAGTGTGCGTGCTGCTGGGTGAGTAATGTCCAACAGCTTGAGAATAGTAGCACCGTCATTGGATATAGTTACTTTACCTTTTCCTTCATTTATTAACTTATCCATACCTCTGGGACCCAACGTTGTTCGTAGTATATCGACGACAGCAAGACAGGCATTGATATTTGAGACTGAAGTTGGATGATGTTAGCATTTCAATAACTTCATCTCGACTCGATGTTTGCAAACGACCTTGATATACGCTGACTATCATATATAACGTACCAAGTTGACCCAAACCCTGACTAGTATCAGTTCCTTCCTTCAAAAACACGATCTGGGGTGCAAGAAACTGGCTCATCTTTCGCAGCTTGTTCCAGGACTTCCCTATGGAATTCTTGACTCAGATCGAAAATATTACTTGGGTTTCACCAGCACAAGCTGCAAAGGCAGATTCAATGTGGTGAATGGAGGGACGCGGTGCCGTTTTTTCCGGCCATTATACAGCCATAGAGATGAGACGCCGTCTCTCATATTCTTAGATCCGCAGACAAAAAAAACCGGGCGTGAAAATTTTTTCTATGAAGGATAGATATTCAGTTGATCCGTGCGTTGAATAAGTTCCATGACTGGAGTAAGGCAACTATTGAAAAAGCATTTCACCATCAGGGAACGACCAATAAGCCTTGACGCTTATGGTTACAAATTTCGTCTTCGTCGCGAAGATTCTTTTCATGGGATGTGGAATTTCGATGCATTGACTTACAAGTAATAAAGAACCATTCTTTTATGCTGTCTGCAGCTTTGCAAGCGACAAAATGGAATTCACAGAAGAGAAGCTAAGAGCACATGAACTTGTATCAGCCCCTACGACAGTCCTATGTAAACGGCCGAAATCTCGCCTCACAAGAAAAGTACCGAACCCTGCTCAAGAAGCATGGAAGCGATTCGAATGTTCTGTTGGAGAAGAACTAAATCACCTATATGAACGCTCTCTAACCAGGCTTTCCCAAGTCGTAAACCATTTTTCCGAAGACAATGAAATTGTAGCAGCGTGTATTGTGATGGGTGCAGCCTCTGCTGCAGGGGATCGTGAGCAAACTTTTGAAAGGATTGTGAAAAATCTGTCAACCAGAGAGGATGCACGTCTTATCTATCTGGAAGCGGTAGACCATGGAAACGTTGGAACATTACTGCAAAAGCTCGACGATCTTGATTTCAAACGACAAACAATAATATCTGTGGACGACATCGATAGACTACCAGAGTCTACAATTCGTGACATGGTCTACAAGTGCGGAAAACTTCGTTCGTCTGGAGAAGCAAAACTTCTTGCCAACCAAGGAATACCGCCGATTACTCTTGTATTAGGAGTAGGTGTGTCAGACTCTCGATTTCACTCTGCCCTCGGTATTGAGGAAGCTGCTCTAATTCTTCCCACTGTTATATCGATGCCTTCCCCTGTACAGTGTTTTCGACATATTGTGAACGCTATACAGAAGACCGGCTTAGAGTTCTCTAGAGGAGTATTTGATTTTTTGTACAGCGAATTTATCCATCAAGACCGCACAGTGTCCACGGTAATGCGGTTTTTGCGATTATTGATCACGTTGCACTTCTACAGCGAACCCCTGGCAGCAGTGTTTTGCGAAGTTCTTGAAGATCGATCCACAAATGACCATGAAGACAGACGTGCGAGAGAAAATGCGATGAAACGAAATCTGTTTAAGCTTTTGAAAAAAGAACATTTATGTAGAGTAGAGAAAAAGTACATCGAGGATGATAGCTCGCAAAATCTACCTGTGCAAGAAGCCAGTCGCAACATATGTTTGAGTGCATTTGAACAATTTCGGACGAGAAGAGCAAGGCTTGCGACTCTTCAACGACTCATATTCGGGTTTTGCGAAATGTGTAATATCACTCCGCGCTGGGAATACACTAATGACCCACACAGTAGCGACTACATTGATGATCTACATACCAATGTGTTCAGGGCGTTCCTTGTTGAAGATGGAAATGGTGAAATCAAGTTTGACCGCTTTATTGCTCCTTTGTTTGGGGAAATAAGAAAGGCAAGCAGACCAATGATACGAAGAATGCTTGCAAGAATTGGGGAAGAAATATCTTCTTTGGCACCCTTGCATGATGAAGAAATGAGTTCGCTGAGTAGAGAAACTGCAACGCTTCTAAAAGAATTGAATAACACGTCTGGCGAGCAAATGCATCCACCACAAAAAAGGCGGACGCAACGAACCCGTGCCGCTAAATACGCGAGAGGGGGCGGCGCCGCCAGAAACCGTCGCCAGCAGATTATTACCGCTATGACGGATGAGGTGCAGAGCTCTGATCCCTTGGTACCAGTTCGCAAAAAGCTGGAGTCCATCATTTTGCGTTTGACCAAGTCTATAAAGCCATTGAAAGAAATTCCTCTCCACGAAACAATACTGGTGTCTGAAATTGGCGAACTGCAATCCTTCTCAGGAGGAATGGGAGGTCCAGCAGAGCCAAGGTCCTCATTGTTCACGACAATGCGGCAGCCGCGTAAAGTACTGGGACCTCTCTCTCCATCTTTCCGTCATGACACAGCGGTCGCGTACCGAATTCTAGCCGAAGGAGGACGACTAGTCGGCCTGTACGATTGGTACAACAGCTTTGCGTCGGTTGTAGTCGCGGGTGCCGCCAAACAAGATAATGGAGGAAATGTTCAAATCGAAAACGTCCGCCAAGTCGAGCTTCAAGCTCGGTTTGCAAGAGCATGCTCTGAGTTGGAGGCCTTGGGGGTGATGAAATACACTAACCGAAAATCAGATCATGTTGCCAGAATTGTTTTCGAGTAAACCAGTACTCCATTCATAATGAGAAAGTACTTGGAACTGACCACTTCTTTTTCCAGTCAAGCGGCTTTTGCGGTTTCGGGATGTCTGTCCTGTTCAAGCAAGAAGCTTCCAAATGCAGACCGCAATATGTTCCTTACACCCCAGTTTCATGGAAACGTAGTTACTCCTTCCCAGGAATTCTTACCCCATACACTCGTTAGAGCGTTTGCACAAGAACCACTGTATGCTTACCGGAATTGTTTCTGAGGTTGGGGTGGATGCGGTCCACCGGGGGGCATCCCAGGCGGCATGGGCTGGTTCATGCCCGGGTTAATACTGCCAGCTCCATGCATGGCTAGGAACTGTTTCAGCTCAAGCACATAGTTCATGTACTCCGCGGGTAGTTGGCTAATCTCCTCCTGAGTCATATTCATGACTCTTTGAAGGAATGCCTCTTGTTCACCCATTCCTTGTGCAAAGGGCATTCCCGGCATTTGCATGCCCCCATGGGGCATATTGGGTTGCGGAGGAGGGCCATTCTGTAAGGGTGGAGGTGGATTCATGTGTGGGGGGGGAGCAACATGCGAGAGGGGCGGTGGGGGTTGATTACGAGGTGGGGGCTGATTACGACCGGGTGGGGGCTGATTACGCGGTGGTGGTTGATTACGAGGTGGTGCAGGTGGTGGTTGTCGTTGTCTTGGTTGTGGCGGAGGCCTTGGTTGCATCGGCGGATGGGGCTGTGGATTGGGCATCATAGGCGGGGGGACCATTCCCAGCATGAGCTGACCCTGCATTATTGCTTGCGCAAGACGGGGATTTGCCAGCAATAAGTCGCGCATCTCGTTCGGATTCTGCACAATAGCCTTCTTGAGATGTGCCATGGTTTGATGAATTTCAGGCAAAGACATGCGCTCCATCGAGGGATTGGCCGAAGAGAGGGCTGGTGGCAAGCCCGCATGTTGCATATTCGGATGAGCCGGGATTTGAAGGGCAGGTTTCTGAGCCATGTTCGGAGCGCTCGGTTTGTTCTGCGGAGCGGAGGTGTTCTGAGTGTTATTTGTTCGTGCGGCGATCTGTTTGTCACTGTCCGTGAAGTCTACGCGAAGGGGCCGCCCGTTCAGCATAGTGCCGTTGAGGTTGCGTCGGGCACTCATGGCGGTTTCTTTGTCCTCGTATTCGCAGAAACCATACCCTTTGGCACGCCCGGTGTCGTTGTCGTGCATGAGACGAAAGTTGACGACATTTCCTACTTGAGAGAACACTTCGTTCAGCTGCTCCTCGGTAGTATCGTATGATATGTTACCGACAAAGACGGTGGTGCCCGGAGGCCGACCCATTTTGCTCGTGGAGATGGGAAACGCGACGAATCACGAAGTCTAAGGAGCTGAGATAGACGATTGGAAGGGGACTCGAAGCGGCGCCGATGGTCGCGATGCTTTCAGAGTCCAATGAAAGCGATATCTTGAAGTGGTTAACCTATTCCTTCGTGGATACGTATGGAACCTTGTCCTTCGATCTATTGCATACGTACTCTACGTCGTGTACAATCACCATCGATGTCTTGAACGGGCCGGAGCACAAATTGTGCAAAACACATCTGGATATTTGAGAATATTGTCGAAATCTCGACAAATGCTCGAAACCACGTCAACGAATGCACTTCGAGCTGAAACTCTCAACGCTCCTACACTGGTGCTAGCTAGTTGATTAGCATGATGATGTGTACCGGTAAAGCTTACTGTCATGGTACAAGAAGCTTTTTCCTTGTCGAGGATCGACTCATGTCGTGGCGTTCGCACCACACTTTTGCGAAGTTCTATTACGTGGTTTCCCCCCGACAACTCAAGCATGAACTCCGCACTTTTCATCGCAGATGGTCGCAGCAATCAAAACAAAGAGATGCAATAATCGCAAACCGAGCGAACTTTGTCCTCAATTCGTCTCAAATTGTTTCTCGGAACTGTAAGGCTTACAAAGGCTACGTGTACACTACATACAGAAGAAAAACAAATGGGAGTAGCAGTCGCCGTTTACCTTAGTCTCTAGAAAGTTTGGGCACAGCAAAACCTGCCGACTTCTTCTTAGCCTCGTGTCCTTGTTACCAAACGTATGTCCATATTCGGTGTGAAGCCATACTGAAGTGGTAAACCTGTTTCACAGCGCTATACATACGTGCATTCTTTAAATAAAAGTTCGCAAGGCAGATTTGGCGGAACGGTATCGACGACAAGGAAATTATTTTGATTTCAGAAGCGCCACACGCCCTTTGTTCGCTCTTCACTGCCGTCGTCTGCGTCGAAGAAATCATGTTGGCTCTCGCAGTTCTCATGAAAAATTACAAAAACCTACAGTCGACACCTGTAGCTGCGATTCATGGAGGGTGTGGTCTTCACACAAAGAGTTGAAAACAAACGTGCCAGGATGCTTTGTAGCATTGAAAAGTTGCAGTTTACTTCGTTTTGGCACGCAGGGTGGAAAAGGTTGAATATTCAAAGCGTCCTCGGTGCTCGATGCCAATTGCATCAGTTCGCAGTGCATGCAGATGAAGACGCTCGCTTCACGCTGCTTAACTTGGCGGGGGAGTGGGTTGTTGTGATTTGCACAGAATAGAATGGCAAACAATATATGTAGTCAAGCACTGTTCGCGTCAGTAGCAAATATAAAAACGGAACGTGCGTAGGCCCGACAGCTGTTTTTGAATGAGGATGTTAGTATGTACAGGTACGCTGAACGTGGGATCGCTGCTGAATGTAACCAGAAACGTCCAAGGAAAGCAAAGAAACATGTGGAAACAAATACAAATCAAGAGCATCAAAGCGTAAAAGGGTGGGGAATACAAAGGCATGTACCAAGAAGTAAGCACATTGGATTGATTCTATGAACAAAATGTGATTGAATGGTTAGCGTTGTAAGAATAAACATGAACTACGATATGACACAGCCACCCTGAGAGGGCGTCGAACAGTTCTGTTTGAGCGACTGCTGAAGGCATTTTGCATCCTCCCTCATGCGTTGCACGTCATCCTCCATGACAATAAAGCCGTCATGATGCTTGTTGACATCGACTTTGTCCAACAATTTTTCTACACCGTCCAGCAATTTCAAGGTCTTGGACACTTTTTCAGCCACGATATTTGAGGTATCGACATATGCGCGCGCCAGACAAATAATGGCTCGTGCCTTTGTGACGTTTTGCACATCATGTTGAACGGGAAATATTTGTACAAAGTGATTAGAAGTAGGCTGGGAGTGGTTTGGCGAAGAGGGGTTTTGGTCGGTTTGATTGAGAGCAGAATGATGTTGAGATGATTTGGGCGGCAATTTGGAAGCATCCGACAAGAGAGCTTTTTCCAAAGATTGAATGCAACTATTGACGTACACGCGTCGCCACAAGCTCTGTTTGTGTTCAAGGTCACGCGGATCGGCGTGGGCATCACACGAGATTTGAAGGTGAACGTTGGCACACATGGCATGGTAAATAAAGCCCTTACACAGCAAGGCGTGGTTATACAAAAGCCGTTGATGGACATCGTGCTGCCAATCACCACAGTCATCATAACGCTGCAAGGCAATATCGATGGCATCCGCAGCAGCGCTGAGATGGGCGCGCTTAACGAGCGGGACATCAACACAATGATGCGAAACATACTGCAACCTCAAGTACCAAGAGTGTGCTAGCTTGGCGGACAACCTGGCGCTATCAAGGTCGGCAGAGGGCTGCAAGGCACTAGCGGCGGTCCTTGAAGCGAGCGAGTAAGAAGCAAGGGCGCGATCGATGTTATCCAGGCGGTGGCCAGTGGGGCGTTCCAGGTAGAGGTCGGCCAACTTTTCGAGCGGATGAAAGGTAGCAAGCGAGTCGGGCTGAATACCGCGGCGCAACGCGCTCTCAAGCGACGCAAGTGCACTCTCGATACATAGCTGGTGTGAGAGGTTGGCGGGCGACGGCGGGCGCGGGGGGACGGGCGCCTGCATCGTGGCGGTAACGCAACAGGAGTACAGCACTGCAGAGCGCGGGCACACGAAGGAAGGCGCGCACGAGACAGGCGAGGGCTCGAAACAGGCGCGGCACCAAGTAGCGCAGGCAACGAGCAAGGCTTAGGTGCGGAGGAAAGGGTAATCGCTAGCTAGCTAGCAAACCAGCAATCGCCCGTGTTAGCGGACTTGGGCGGCCAAGCGTCAAGTAGCGGCGCAGCACAGAAACGTCGCGCTACGCGAGTGGACGCACGTGAGAGGCAGTGCACAAGGGCGTGTGTACGTTTGTAAATCACACGCTACAGTGCACACTTGTTGCTGCACGGATCAAGTGTGCCAGTGTACAGTACTCGACGCTGCGTGCCGCCCGATCGGTAGCCGCGCTACCCGATGGGAAGCCTCCCTGTCCGCCCGGTAGCCGATCACCAAGTAGCCTGGCGGCGACGCGCGTAGCCGGAGGCGGACTGTGTCCAACGGGCGGTGGCGAGCCGTCCAATCATCCAATCATCCAATCATCAGCAAACACTTGCGCCTGTGGGTGGCGCTACAGGCTCGTCACGGCAGCCGCTTGTGCGCCGCAGGCGCGCGCCCTACGCTTGGTCCACAGTCCGCGCAACGCTCATATACCTCCGTCGTTGCTGCCCTACCTCTCTTCGACTTCGCCCCGCGCGTCCCTGCGTCGTCTGCTGTCGCCCCAAACCATCCCGTCGCGTCATGCAGCGCACAACCTTCTTTGTGGCCCCTCTCACAGCCACTGCCTTTCTACGTTCCCCGCCGTCACGATGCACACGCCGCTCAGCAAGTCGCACGTCGCGTCGCGCATCACCGTCCATGGTTGACGCGCAGCCAAGGGTATCCCCGGTGCCCACCGAGTCGGTGCCGTCCGATTCGGCCGACGTTCTGGAGCTCACGTGGGAAAACGTGGAGATGGTGCTGGATGAGATGCGACCCTATCTCATGTCCGACGGCGGCAACGTATCAATTGCCGACATTGACGGCGCCACCGTCAAACTCACCTTGGAGGGTGCGTGCAACTCGTGCGCCTCCAGCACCGTCACCATGCAGATGGGGCTGGAACGCCGTTTGCGCGAGAAGATCCCTGAGATTGAGGAAGTTGTTCAGGCGCAGCCGGAGGGCCCCCCTCTCAGTGAGGAAGGCATCGAGAAAACACTCGACGAGGTCAGACCCTTTCTCAACGTCGCAGGCGGCACCATTCAATTGATTAACCTCAACCTCGATTCCGCAGTTCCTACAGCACGGCTCAAAATGACAGGCTCAGGCTCGGCCATAAACTCTGTCAAGGTTGAGATCACGCATCGCCTTAAAAGAAATTATATCCAGCTAGCAAACGTAATCTTCGATTAGCCTTTTAGCGCCCAAAAAAAAAGGAAAAACACTACGCCTACCGCCCGACAACATCTTTTTGTCATCCTCATCTGTAGTCCTTCTTCCTTCGTTTTGCAACTTGCTTGTCTCTTCGAGACAGTTGCTTGTTTTTTCTTCTTCGCTTGTGTATCACCATTGCATTCGACTTCTTCTTCAATTTCTGTTTGTTGCTCGTGCCACCGCCACTGTCATTCTTTCTTCCGAATTTGCTTCGCCCTTCTCTTCCTTTCATGATGCTCTCCATGCGTTCCGCATGCGTCAATCGCTCGCGTTTCATCGGTCCTTGAATTTCATCAGGATCAACCGCTCTCCCCGTGTTCAGCTCTCTCACGCTTTCACCCAGCGCCTTGGCAGCTCGTCGGACTCGGATCTTTTCGAAGTCCTCATTTGATAGGATTTGCATCGTATCTAGTCGTCTATCGTTTTCACATTCATTATCACCTTGCGTCCTTTCAACTTTATCCTCACTGATGTTGTCATCCTCGCTGGTATCATTAGCTTCGTCACCTATATCATCTTCTACCTGCGCATCTACTTCATCACCAACTCCAACAACTTCGTTCACTGGCGTTTCCTCTTCGCCGCGTCTGGCGTCTGCATCGGTATCGCTTGGCGCATCAATCTCGACTTGTGCGTCGCATTCTGAATCGTTGGCGTTTAGGAGTTCAATTCCCTCCACACCTGTAGCATACAAATGTTCCCCGTACGCCCTGGCATGCGCCGATTCTCCTTTCTGTACGGCCTGAGCCCCAGCCCGTCCCCTGTCCTTCTTTTGCAATAGACCAGGGTGTATCTCTCTGTACAGAGCAATCAAAGACCGAGCCGCCATCATGATTCCTTTATCTTTGCTAGTCTTGTACTGTACCAAGTCTTCCAACAATGCCGCTTCCTGTTCATGTTCGGGTTTGTACTCATTCTCTTCGTCCAATATGGCTAGTGGAACACGAGAACAGATAGCTCTAATCGCATTCAAGCCCGCGGCCACAGATGGAGGGGAACTCCTTTCAGACACAAATGTATCTGCTAGACCTCTTAAAATAGGATGCAATACATCGGCAGGAACCTTCTCATGGCATGCCTGCGTTAGATATGCCAAAACCCGTGTCACTTCTGGTTGAGCCGGTTGCAAGTATCTCTGCAGAAATGGGTAAAAGTTAAATAAAATAAGTTCATGGGTGCCCACAAGTCGAGAGATTAGGTTAATAAAGATAAGCCGGTTTTCATAGCTCTCTTTCTTTCTTCGAGTTTGAAGGTCTTTGAAAAGTCGTTCAGCAAACTCCTGTGGGTCGTTAATAAGCATCAATGCTTCCAATTGCGGGTGACCGGGATTCTTTTCGGATATTGCTCTTGATGAAACAGAAGTCTTTACTCTAGTGGCCCTGTTAATGATTCTCTCCATTTTCTTCTTCTTCTTTGAGGACTTTTTCCCAGTCATGTTGTACACTTTCCACATGTCAGATGCCTTTTGGCCATCTCGTGTTGTCCGCGACATCTCCGGACTTTCATTATCTGAATCATCATCAGAATCTTGACTTTGCTCCTTGTTCTCTGAGTTGAGCATGAAGCGCGAAGCAATAATGGAGACAGACATGGATTGATGAAAACAAGCGGTCGCAATCATGTTAGCGCATTTGGCGTCATTCCATATTCGCTTTCGAAACAAATCGACTAGCACGTGTAGGCTGCGCTTGACCAAAACTTGGCTGGGGTCCTGCACCATAGAAAACAAAAAAGTCTGCAATTGCTTCCGACTTGAATGGCCACTGCTTTGGATCTTCTTGATATCGGATACGATGTGCCCGTGCACCATTCTTCGTAATACCTTATCATTACATGATAAAAGACGGAAAAACAGTGGAATTACTGTTGTGGGATCCGCTGTGCCCCTTGCTCGCAGGAGACAGAGCAGTCGAACAAGTGAACGACGCAAGTTTGGGTTCATGGCCTGGCCGTACTGCCCCAGAAAGGTAGTTATCTCGGTTGCGATGCTGTTTCCCTCTGAACCGTAACAATGCGCCACAGCGCTCATGAAGGACGCGACCTCTGCCAGACGGGGATTGTGATCGGAAGGGTGTAAATTGGCGGCGGATAGAAGGGCGTCGAAATGTCGACGCTGCGAAAGAAAATCATCTTTATACGAAAGCGGGTCCTTCCGACACCTTTGTTGCAGAAGCATGAGGTCAATGTCCATATTGCCTGGAAAAGGGATGAAACGCTCAGGCTGGCGAAGACAGGCTCTGGTCGCCCTACCGGCCCGTGCGACGTAGTTGAAAGCTCTTCACAAACGCTGTTGCCAGCGGTAGATTGCGTTTCGCCGATGTCGGTGGGAATCGGCACCGCCGTCGACTTGGGGAGCTGGCCTGGTTTACTGTCAGCCACTGATGTCTTACACAACGCACTGCAACACGACCAGTAGTGTGCTGCTGTAAAAGCGGTGCCGTGCCGACATCCGCTCCAAAGTACTCTTCTTCACAGTGCTCCAACGCAATTGCCTCTTTTACGAGACAACCTCCCCCACGCATTCCGACTCCTTCTTCCCTACGCTCTTAACACAGCCCGTGATATTCAGCCTTTTTCATCGCAACTTTTCTGTCCCCACTGCCTTATTCCGCGCCAGACGCGCTCTCTCACAACAAGACAATCTCAACCATGTCTGGAAGGCCCGCACCTCCACCACCACCCACCGCAGCAGGTAGTGCACCTCCACCAACTCCGACGGCCACTGCTCCCCCTGCACATCAACAAAATCAACACCTGCCTCCGGTGCAAACCCCATTCCCCCAATCTAACACCGCCAACAGAAGAACTGAGCTGGACGATGACCTTGCTGAAGTAGATCTTAGCGCAGAGCTTGATGTAAGTACATTCACTTTGTAACTCTCAACATCGGTGACGTTCATGCCACTAACGCTAGCTTATTTTGACCTTGTTTATAGCGATTCGAAGAAATATACATGAAGGAATGTATGAAATCACGCCCAAATCCTACCGCCAAGTTCAACTATGCGTGGGCGCTTATCCGATCGAAAGAGGTACGCTTCAATCCCCTAGCATGGGTCCTTCAAACACTTATCATCATAAGTCTTCTGCATCTAACATTTGCTCCTGCTCTTTATTCTTTTTAGCGAGCAAATATAAGAAAGGGTGTCATTATGATGCAAGGTTTATTGGAAGATCGATATGCAGATCGCGATTGCTTGTACTACATGGCTTTGGGTTATTATAGGCTTGATGACGTCGTCTCAAGCCGGAAATGTTTGGACAAGCTTCTCAAGATTGCTCCAAACTGCCGACAAGCCATTTCTCTAATGGACATTGTAGAGGATAAAATCACAAAGGACGGTGTGATTGGGATATCAATCGTCTCAGGCATTGCGGTCGTCGGTGGGCTTCTTGCCGCCGCATTCGCCGGCGGTCGACGATAACCATGGAGCACAGTATGACTGTTTTCGTAACCGTAACAAAGACCTGCTTCGAAGCTCGGTGTTTTTAGAGTGCGCGAAATCTTCTTAACTGCTCCAACTCAACTAGTTTCTATGTGCGTTTGCAGGTTAGTTTAAGTTTAGATCATCTATTTGAAGCGTATCGACCACATCATCGTTCTCCCTTCGTTCTCAAGATTTGTAACTGTGTAACTGGGTTTGACCCACCTCGTATAATTTCATTCTAACGGCGCTACATTGTCCATATTCTGCCCAGAGAAGTGCTCCAGTTGACATTTTAACTGACGAAATCCAATAAAGGGTCTCGAACCCTTCACAGAAAGGGCTTGTTGCGTGTCGGACATCTAAGCAGATGCTGTTCGCTAGCTAGAGCGCATTTCCAGGGGTCTTTGCGGTCGTATTTATTTTATAAATCAAAAAGACGATATCCACATGACCCGAAGTCCTCTTAACACGAAAGCGCAGTTGATGATGGTTTCAGAAGATTATTTTTGAATGGTTCTCTAGTGTACACGCCCGGAGGATTGGCCTCACCTGAGGCCAGCTTGGCTTCATATGAGGCCAAAATTTCTCTTACAAAGTAACTGAAATTCATTCAAGATATGAATTTTCAAATTTAGAGCAGAAAGGAAGAAAACAAAAATAAAAACCTTACTTCTTTATCGTTTAGGAAAACCATCGACAATCTAGTCAAACAGAGCTTTAATCTTCTTTAAAACGATATACTTTTGGTGTGACAAACTTAAGTAGTCGCAAAAAAACAACCAAATACTATTGGCCTCAAATCATCCAAAAAAAAGTCGAAAGAAAATTTCTCTTTCAATCATCTAGTAATGCATACTTCAAATTTTTAGGCCATCACAAAAAGAGTGTTTCGCGATATTTTCCAGTTATGCAGAGCTTGTAAATTGCTTTTATTGCTTAGTTACAAAACAAGAGAAAGCGGCCTTCGGCCGCAGGCGGCGCTGCGCGCCGCGGTCGTTCTGCTCGACTATTTCGTTTCTATGAAGCTTATTTTACTATGCTTGAGCTTTTAGTAGCGTTTGTAGCTCTAAGCGTAGCCTTTTGCAGAGATATAAGGCCAAGCTTGCTGAAAATTCTATTATTGACAGTGTCGACGTACAGTGATGGATCATAGCAGGTTATCGGCTACTAGGAGCGCTGTACCGTTTAGCATCAGCTGGTGCACGATATATTAAACATATATCTTGAAACGAGCTCTGAAATGTATGGTAAGCTTGGTAAAGGACATTTTATTTTAAAAGCAATGGGGCAGTTGTAGCATATTATGCCATTCAAACTGCCTCCAAAACTGTAACTTGCAGTGTCGACGTACAGGCACGGACTTAGCAATTTGACGACCGCTAGCGGCGCTGCGCGCCTTAGCAGCGGCCGCGGCACGCACATATTTGCGTCCGTTTGAACTGCCGCCAATACTTTTACTTGCAGTGTAGACTTAAAGTGACGGACTATGCAGCTTGACGGCCGCTAGTGACGTACAGGCAAGTACTTTGAAACTTGATGGCCGCTAGCGGCGCTGCGCGCCTTAGCAGCGGCCGCGGCACGCACCTATTTCCGTTTAAACTGCCGCCAATACTATAACTTGCAGTGTAGATTTCAAGTGACGGACTTTGCAACTTGACGGCCGCTAGCGGCGCTGCGCGCCTTAGCAGCGGCCGCGGCACGCACAGTAGCGCCGGATATCTCTTTGTAGCACGAGAATGCATTGGTTTCATACTATCTTGGTGATTTGGCTTTTTATGGCTCCGTGCGTCTCTAATCCGTAATGGGAAAAAGTTTGAAGATCAAAACAGGTTTACACGCAAACAAATAGAAAAGCATAACATTTTTTTGGCTGAGTGTTTGAGCACTGATGCATATCTACGTAGTGGGGTGAGGATTGCAAAACTCTATAGCCTCAGGAAGCACTGGATTGATTAGTGGAACTGGCATCAGATGTAACGTCTGTGGATTGTCAGGCGTAAGGCTAGAGTCGTGCAGTAACAACACATGCTCGTTCCTTCGCACTCGTGACAGCGCCACATACAGCTGACCTGCACAGAAGAAATTTGATCGCACATCAACAACTAAACCGTTCAGAGTTTTGCCCTGTCCTTTGTGAACTGTTGCTGCAAATGCAAGTCGAATGGGGAACTGTCTTCGAATCATAGTAATGTCTGCCAAGGAAAACTCAAAATCAATGCGATGCAGCACTTGTGACTCGATTACTTGACCGTTTTCGTTGAACCTTGCCACACGCATCGTAAACTGATCCACACGAACTACGACAAACATTTTTCCATTTACCAACACTGGATGCAGAACGTTTCGAATAACCATCACAGGAACACCAATTTTGAGGCACAGGTTGTGTGGAGGGATACCAGTAGGAGCATATTCATAGGCAAACTCAGGCACAATAGTGTCCGAAATATCCGACTCGGCAGTCTGCGCTCGAAGTGGCTGTACTGCAGTTGCGGATTGCAAAGTCATTTGCTCACCCGGAAAAAGATTCAGGGCAGCAGTATTGTGTTCATCCACCAAATGGTTTGTGGATGCAATTATCATTTTGCTGAGATCTACATCTTCTCTGCGCCGCGTCGTGACCCACTTCCACACAAACGCATATGCGGTTTGCATCTCTCCAGTAGACTGCAGTGGAGGTGGTATAGTACTCGAGATGGTGTTGCGCGCAACGGCACGCAAAAAAGCCGCAAACCCCGGATCATCTTCTTGGCGAACTTGTTCTGTGAGATAAAGAACTTGCACAGAGGAATCTGTCCAGAGATTGCTTTTCCATGGCAGCTCGTTCAAAATGTTTGTATACACTCTTCGAACGTTCCCACCCGCCTCAGGCTCCATGTACGACTGAGGCACAACAGGAAGCAACTGTGAGTAGTCGCCGGCGAACACTATAGACAGTCCACCGAAACATGGCGGTTGCGTTTGTGTTTGAGAACTTCGCAAGTCTTTGAGTAGCACGTCCATGAGCTCAAACAACCTTCTGGAGAGCATCGAAACCTCGTCAAGTACGAGTAGCTGTAGATTGCGCAAAAGTTCCGCTCGTTGAGACCGAGGACCGTACTTGGACATCAGTGAAAGTTTTGTAGTAGTACTGTCTTTATCACCCACACCCAAACCAAGCAGACTGTGCAATGTGCGACCTCCCTCGTAAAGGGATGCAGCGATTCCCGTTGTAGCTGTCAATTCAAGTAGCATTCCTTTTGATTCACATATATCCCGCAACAAATTCAACATATACGTCTTTCCAGTGCCTGCAGATCCTTGTATAAAGAAAACGTTTCCAGGAGTGGTCAGACGATCTTGATCGGATTGCTGTCGGAGTTCTAAAGCATTCACAATCGTATCCAGGACGTGTTTTTGTGTTGGTTTCAATGTATTATACCTGGATTGCAGTGTGCTTGCATTTCGCACCACTCTTAATTGGCGAGTGACTACTGCACGATCAGTCTCAGTTTGTTCCTCATTTTGCTGGATATATTGAACAAAGAAGCTATGCTCACGGAGCAAACGACCTCCATGGTGGTCAGATATGCTAATAATTCGTCGATACATTTCCAGCTTTCGCTGTTGTTCATCCCCGGCGTGAATATCGCTGCACAGCGCCTCCCAATGATCAACAACCATTTTCTCTGCATCTGCGCCTTGCTGATACAGCGTAACTACCAACTGCCGCAGTTCAGATGAAGTGCTGTATATTTGAACTGCCTCTTCAAACGCAATGGCAAACTCGGTACCGTCACTGAGCAGCCCGCTTGCGATCGCTGCTTCCCGAAATGTGGAAAGCTGCTGTCCGTCAATGGTCCTCGCATCTTCGTCAGAACTTGAGGCGCGATTCATAAGTAATAAACGCAGTGAAAAAAGCTCTATTTCGGCAGGAACGACGGCTCGAATTCTGGCGACGCACTGATTCTCTTCTGACCTCTCCACGACATACATCGACGGATCACAATCGTCTCTCGGCACTTGAGTACTGTCTCCATCAAACTGATTGAGTACACTAGTTGGGAGGGTTCGATACAGGCGCACCTTTTCATAGTAGGAGAGGTAATCAAGACTGGCATATGTCTTAGGTCTCTGAAAGTACCGTTCCAGTGTTGATGGCTGTGAAGCCGTGTGAATGTCATTAGGGCTGCGAAGAACAAAAGTTCTCTCTCCCTCCAAATGTATTGCAAGTCGCTCCACAGTGGGCAGAATGGAGACGTAACGAAACTCAAAGATTCGCCAAGCAGCATTCACGGCACCCACCACACGTTCCCGCATGTAGGCACGGATTTCATTCTGCACTACAGCTGGTTGTTGGGTTGTTGTACCCGATTCATTCTGGTTGCTAACATTCAGAGCAACTTCTTGTGCTGTGGGCTGCTTAAAAGCATACTTCATGAGGTACGCTACCGCTCCTCCACCCTGCGTGCGCTCTACATTGATGTGTGAGCGGTAATTCTTAGTGAGTGTAGGATTGTATGGCACGATTTTGAGATCTTCTTCATTTCTTCTTCGGTAAAAAACACGGTTTGTTCCTTCTTCGATGTATGTTTCTTGGACAATCATTGTGCTATCGTACCCAAATCGGCAACGACCTGCACGATTACGACGATATGAAGAGTGGCGGTGGCGGTGCATAGATAAAACGAGGGCGCGCAGTTCGTCATCTTCCCCTGGACTTGGTACTTCGGCTCGAATCAGACTGTCAATGGCATCTACGTCTTCTATTACACCTCCTTCTAACCATAGCAGGATGTGATGGTGCGGTACGTTTCGTTCTTGAAACTCCAGCTTTTCTGCAAGTCCCAAGCACTTGGACCCAAATAACTGTTCTGAATTCTTTTCGAGGTCTTTCACAATATCGTTGATGATGTACTGGTTGTAAACTCTGGCAATCAAGTCTGGGCGGTCAAACGGGCGTGGAAGATTAGCTGGTGCTGTGAAAGCACTCCGATGAGTCGTATCCATGCCTAAACGCTTCACATCCGCTCGCCATACGTTCATTGTGACGGTGATGAATAGCGAAGGGGGTCCTTTTCTTGCCACTATCGCTTTCACATCCTGTCGTTTACTTTTCCAGTACTTAGAAGAGTTCACTGAGTCATCAGGAAGCAAAATGCGTCCCAAAAGCCTGAATTACGCGTCAGTCATTCCGCCAGTCGATTGATTTTGCGCTTGAACGATTTCCGTCTCTTGAACTATGCGTGCTTGCTGCTGCCGTTCTAGGTATTGAAGTCGCATGTCTTCAAATGTTCGTTTGTGTGCGAAGCAATCACATTTGCATTAATGGACCACTATTAAGCAAAAAGTTATCTGAATACAGTCGACGCTTTGCATTTTGTGCCCAAGTAAGCTTCTGAAGATTCCACTGATCGAAACCGAGCCCTAAGCATTCTTGCGTACCATTTCGTGCTTGCAGATACAAACGCAGGTCAAACGGTTTATGCTCGTCGCCATACGGGTACAGAAGGGGAAATGTACCTCTCTCTGCTAGTATAGAAGACGGTTTCAGCAATTTATACCGCACTCGGGGGTTGCTGTTTGAGTTTACTGCAGCCCCTGCTTGCTCCGTGTCGCCTGTGATAGCTGCGTGTTCTTCCGTAACTGTTCCCTCAGTCAACTGAGGCACCTGGGCCTCGACATGGTAGAGACCTCCTGGATCGACTACGAAGGTTCTCATCATGGATGGTCCAGCTCCAGGAGCATCTTCGGACATCGGACCTGCACCTACGTTGTCAGCAGACACTGTTGCAGTTCTGGTGCCCTAATATCCTCGCACTATCACTCCCTCGTTCACAGCTTGCGAGCTTACGTCAACCGTATTTTCTTCTTGTGCCTGCATTTGCTCCGTTGTCAGCATCGCTCGATACCGCTCTCGCACCACATCAGGTTTGGGCTGAATCACCTCGTAAAGTCTCGGAACCATGTGTTTCACGTTGATGTCTTGGATAAACGCTCGCAGGTTTGCTCGTGTATAGTGAGCAGGATCCAGAGAAGGAGGCCCTGTGCCCCAAAGAAAACTATACCGCGTGCTGCTCTGTCTGTGTGCCGGGAGAGCGAGTGCTGCAGTTCCTTCTAGTCTGATAAACGAAGGGCCACATCCTGTGACATAGGACATGTCCATAAACACTTGAGTGGTGGCAAAAAGCGTATTCAAGTTTAAGGAGTTCGAGTGGAATGCTCTTGAACGGTATATGCTTCGTATTTCTTCATTAGTATGGCGTCTACGAAATGTGACCCCCCATCCTGAATTTCGTTTCATGCCACAACAGACTCCATGTACCTCTTTTCCTAAAAGCACACACCCACACCACTTGCAACTATGAATTCGTAACGTCCAGTCTTCGTACGGACACAAACCATAGGTGTGTGAAAACTCACTGCATCTTCTGCATCTGCGGGTTCCTACGGTGGACAACGTCTCAAACTCAGGAATGTTTGCACGAGTGGCTGGATCAATCCATGCTTGAGCAGCATCGGAATCCCATGCGTAGTAAACGCGATACAATCCACGCTCTGGACGTCCGGCTAACAGCATGACGGTCAAATCAAGCTCTTGGAGCGATTGTTGTTCTTCTGAATGAATAGCAAAAGTAGGAACCTGCTGAAGCTCTGACTCAGCGGATGGTGCGGGAGCTGGAGTGATTTCATCTTCTTCAACTTCCATCGGAGCAGGCATCTCTTCTTCAACATTAGCCCGAGGATGGTTTTCAGTGGTTCTCGTGGTACTTGGAAGTGATCCACCGATGATTGGAGCTGTAATGATTTCATCTTCGTTCAAATCCGCGACGACGACTGGATCTTGCACATTCTGACCAGTTTCGTTTACTTGTACTTCATCTGGAGCATCTTCGACAGTAACCGTTACTCTTTCGGGTCCTTCCACTCCTGCGATTGTCGCGCCTCTGTTTTCTCCAGAACCTCTTCTTCATCGTCTCCATCTCACGCCTCCATAGTTTTGTCTCTCTTCTTCTTCTTTATTCGTTTTATTTTGAGCTTGTGCTAGCTCTTCGAATCTACGACAAAGTTTATGTAATATAAAAAACAAACACAACTAAACCGTGTGAAGAAAAATATTTGATCTTTGGTTGCAGTTTGTTGCTTTGCACCCACCGGGGCTGGTTGCATGCAGCTGTCTTAATTTAAAAAAAAGCTGCAAGACTTATATTACCCAATGCAACTCATGCGCAGCACAGGGACTCTCGACACACTTCTGTTGAAAAGTGACGGATGAAGTGTGCCCAGCCGGTTTTCAAGCCGTATGCCGTTTAACCCGCGTCCGGTTGTTGGGATGGGTTTGCTATTACTCACGGCAATACTCCCTGACACGCAGTGGAGCAAGCGTTTTCCAGCCCCCAGAGGTACGACACGGCGGCCGCCCCAGACCTTATACCAGCAAGGTCTGCTGGTATAAGGTCTGGGAAACCCTCAAGACTTCCTGAATCGCCGTCAAACGATCAGTGTACCACGCAGCACCTGACTTTTCCCAGATCCGTGGTAATCAGTGGGCTACTACGATGGCGGCCTGCACACGAGCTCGGCCTTGCCTAGGTCCCAGGGCTGTGAATCACAGCACTCACTCAGTCTCTTGTCATAGAGTGCTGTGGCCCATGCCTGAAATTTGGAGGTTTTTTTGTGGTTAGGGTCAAGAGCCGAGTTGTCTGACCCGGTTCATCATCAGTGCACCATATATGCTGTTTTGGAGCCTGAGGGTCGGAGGTGTAACGTATTCTGATTGGTCGGCACTTGGGCGGCGCACGCCACTGTAGCAAAGTGCACTCGATAATTATTGGGTGGGAGTGCATTTGCGTGCCACGAGTCAGACGTGTAGGGAGATTTGGCGCGAAGGGGCCCCCCCTCATACTGATGACAATCATTACTAGGGAGATAATAAGAAATAGGCCTCGTATGAGGCCAATTGACCTCACATGAATCCATCAGTCGTATTAAAACTAGAACTAACGAACGAATTTGTGTGGGATTATATTTCTCAACGATTTAAGTGTGTAATATGCTCACACCTAAAATGGTTAAGTGCGTACAAGAGAAAGCGGCCTTCGGCCGCAGGCGGTTAAGTGCGGATTCTTGCACTCAAAAGCCGAAAAAACTGACAAACGAGATTCAAACTTCGCAGTAATTAAATACACGGTTTTGGGAGCCTAATGATGAAACGTTGCTGATTTATGAATGATAGATAACAGTTTTCGACTCTTTGGACTCAAAATAGGTCACAATGATTCTCGAAGACTTTGCGTTTTCACCAGTAGCCTTTTATTAGCCAACACTCTCTTTTTTCTTTCTAACTGCTTTTTTTACCCTTTTTATATCCACTTTCCTATACTCTTTTGGTGCTTCTTGCTAACAGTGTGCTCAAATATAATATCAGCTCATGGCATATGGTGGGCGCTACTCAACTCTTCGAGAAGAATCTGCCTCCTTTTTTACATAACTTGGGCCAACTGACTACTGCAAACTATCATATGCACAGTATGTGTGTTCTTGTCGCACCATGTCATCACATTATTGTTAAAACGGTACAGATTTATTGTCGCTTTTCTAACACGAAGTTGTAGACTTAGAACTCTTCATGACTGCACAAAACTGAAGTCTGCGATTAATACCCTTGTGTACTGTCGTACAATCACATCTGGAGTATGCTACTGTCTTCTCTCGAGAGCGTGGTGACGCTCAACCGTAGGAAGCTTGGTGACGCTCAACCTTAGAAGGTAGACGTAATAAACCTCGATGGTAATAGGGCACTCGGAAAACCCGCAAGGGAAAACGGCGGGGCAAATATCCTATACTGTGTAGGTGAAAGATGGTAGGCGTCGACGCGCGGGAAAGCCTGTGTGGTAGTTGAGAAACAATGAATCAAAAAGTATAGTCGTGGCCAAAGTGATGCCTGCCTTTATCAGATTAGGATGGGGGAGGTGCAGTTCCCTATATGCAGTGGACTGCACTCTCCAGATCACCCGGGAGGTGCCAGCAAGGCACGGTCTCTGATCTAGTAGCACGCCACGTGTATGAATTACTCTATAGTACTTGCTTTGTTTCTCGGCTTATTAAAAGGCGCAAGGCCTACGTGAGGAAGGCGGAAGGCGAACCAACAACTAACCAATCTAAACACCATCTCGGGTGAATCCTATGAATTTTAAAGTGGTTCACCACGAAAGGGCACCTATAGTATCAGTTCTTAACTGTTCTGAGCTAAGGCTCTTGTTCAGAGGATACCCTCTACTGTTGGGCGTTTACCGCCCTTTTTCTGCAGTTTTCTGTGTGTGTGTGTGTATGTGTGTCTGTTGTTTTCTCTACTGTTACCTGTTCATTTGTGTTTTCACAAGGGTTGTCCAGCCGATCTCGTGTGCATTACGTACCGCCGCACCTGGACATCCGCCTCCGGAATACACAAATTATCCTCAATTTTCAAGCACACCTGGCTGCTTTCTGCACAATCTCTTCGCATCAATGAACCGCCACTGCACCGTTACCTCTACAGTCTTCAGTGAAATACCACAACTTTCCTTGTCCATCGCAAAGCACCATTTTATGAAAAACTGATTGCCTTCTGAGGCCTCCAGTAAGCCCACGGAAAAATTCTATCAAGCACTTCTGAGTGTTGTTGAGTATTTTCTCCAGCAAAGAAATCCAAGACACGATTCAGATCACCAACAGAAGTACGCACCTGAGTTATGAAGTCACTAGTAATCAGCTTGCGTGATTCGGTCTTTTTTATACCAACATCTCCCGTTCCTGTATTTAAAATAGTATGCCCGGACAATCCAAAATTGGTCTATGTTGCAGTGATGTCCCAATGCTGTATATTTTTGCCATTTTGGTCTGTGTCGAAGAAATCGCTTGTGACCCATTTTTCCTCGCCTTGATTGATTTCGTGGTAAGCGTGAGGAAAGACGTGATTTCCATCTTCTCATCTTCGAATCATCGACAGGTCAAGAAATGGGTTGCGTTTGAGGAATGGATCCAAGGAATCCACAACTGCTTTCCCTCCATCTTTCACACCGATTGAATGCTGTTTGTATCGGTCTCCTGTGTATTTTCAACTGCGTGCCAGGTTTTCCCATCTCGGATGCACTTGAGATATAATAGTGTTGCGGGATTTTTGCTTGGACCCTGGCTCAGACGTCGAATTGCTCATTCCGACTAATAATGATATAAGGTTATCGTCTCGCCATCACAAAATGAATTTCGTCCTTTGTACACTGATGTATATGTGTGACGAATACCGGGGAGTAGGACGTGGCCGTAAGTCTGGTGTCAGCCGACCGGTCGTCACGGCTGCGGTTGGAGCCTACATAAGGGGCATGCTTGCAAGAAAGTCGAAAATATCATACCCTTTTGCATGGTGCAAAACACGTCTCTTGTGACCGGCTACATCTCGAAATTATGGAATTAGCACAACCTGATTCAAAAAAC
The DNA here is from genome assembly GCA_030374765.1 of Agarophyton chilense. Lineage (NCBI taxonomy): Eukaryota > Rhodophyta > Florideophyceae > Gracilariales > Gracilariaceae > Agarophyton > Agarophyton chilense. The sequence continues at coordinate 523,986 of JARGXX010000117.1, forward strand.
TTTCAGGACTAAGAATATTGGATTTTTCTTGTAGAGAGATCAGAACAGCTCCAATTCCCAGCACAAGAAAGAAACCCGTTTATATTGTCACGGTACAGCGATTTGCGTCCTACCATGATGCATTTTTATCCAGCAGCCTCTCCGTCCAGAACGTCTCGCACTCTTTTCTCCTCCGTTCTTAGTGCTTTTCCTTTCTCGAACTGCTTCTCAACGCCTTTCTGGGGATCTCCAATGAGCTCGCACCTTGTATGACGTCAACATGCCTTCATCATCAACATCAAGCTCCGAATATCATTCTCTTTCTCCCACACCCCCACCGCCAAAGGCAGACTTCAAAATTACATACGTGTTTCTTTACGAGCAATTTGTCGAAACGTTACGTGAAATCTCACACAACTAGCGCGTCGGAGACCATTTTCAAACCACACACACCTCCAAAGCCATACTAGTGGCACAAATATTGTGCTTCATACATATCAAATGTGATAAATCGAAGAAAACAACAATTGAACGTATCCTCACAGCGTTACTGCATTGGGATTTTATGCATTTCTAATATGGCTGGGAGGTGATTGTAAAACCCGAGACATTATCCGACATGAAAAGCCTGGAACCAATTACGGCATGCGATGGCAATATTTCTAAAATAACACGCCGTTTTCCCGTTTTTTCAACGAGTGGAAAGAGCTCTTCTCGTCGAAGAAAACGTTAGCACACGAGTCCAAAGAAGGGGGTCGAGAAGGATTATGGAACAATTATAAAGAAACGAACAGTGGAGGATGATGTAGAATTGGTTATTGTAGATCATTAATTTATAAGCGAAAAAAGGTCTGAAACGAAAGCGAGTACCATTTTCTTCGTCAGAATTTGCGCCACTCGTCGTTTTGATTCGCGATGATCCCGAAACACGTCAGGCGTTCCTTTGTTCCTCTCAAACAATATCGAAGCGGTCTTTGTTAGATATCAAATCAAAATCGGTGGACAATTGGACCAATGTGATTGAGTGTCGTTTCAATGATGCTTCATTGGTTCCGTCGTTTCCTTTTGATCACGTTCTTGACGAGCTTGCCTCACTTGAACTTCCACCTCGATGTTACAGAAGTGATTTGTATTTTGCGGTAGATCTGGAACGGTTTTAGGTCTCTGTCGTCGTTGCCAATTACGAACTTCAAGAAGAGTGGGCAAAATAACCCAGACTTCAAGGAGTTCATAGACGGACCTATGGGTTCAAAGTTGTATAAGTTGAGCCAGGTTAATCGAGATCGCGATCTAGTAGAAGCTACTGCTCTTGGTTGAGGAACTAAGGATGAAGAAGAAGAGATATTGCGTTCCTCTGTCAGGACCATCGACTACAAAGGAATGCTGGATCATGAGGGTGGGACTGGTTTTTTCGACCGTCAAGCGAGTAATGGGTCAAACTCGAACAGTCGAGTACAATCAAAAAAGATATCATCCGAAAAGTTCGAAGATGCCAGTGTTACGTTCATGCATTCTGTCAGTAGGTTTTTCAGCAGTGAGAAGAAAGCAGAGAGTCCGGCTGCTGTTAACAAATCTGTTGTATTGGAGCGCGGAAAATCAGCTCTGGAAAAGATTGAGCAGCGCCGAAAGCTTTTAGTGAAGTTAAATATTGCACAGGAAATGGTAGACAAACAAATAAATAAGGGTGATTGGGAAGCTCTTATAATGGTGATCAGCAAGCTGTTAGACGAACTCGACAAGTATTAATGGTCTGTTTATTGTTCAAGTATTAATTGTTCTCTTGGGACCTTGTTAAGTCGAGACCGACTGTCATTGAGATGAAAGGAATAGTACGGCCACGAATCTATTCCAAATCATTCCGATCGCTAGCGACAGATACAAACAACAGCGGAACGATTAAAGATGGTGGGCCGGTAGTGGCATCGACAACATTAAGACTGTCCCACAAGGCTTCTTGGTTCTCCTGAGGTATTCTGGCACTATTTTCCGTAGCGTACAGGAGAAGGAAATTGACGTCACATGTGTTTTCAACCGTGTAGCTTTGCTCGCCTGAATGAGTTGTATGTCTTCTTTCTTCAGATCGCCAGCTACATGCACATCTCTGGAAAAAACAACCGCGACGAACAGCAAGACAGCCAGAGCCCTTCCAGACGAATGGGTAGTATCTGGCGATTCTTGTGGCCATCGTGAGAGATGTTGAATCCAGATATCTACCCTCTTGGTACGCTTAGAGTCTGACTTTGTCGAATGGATGAGAAGACCCCCTGCAGTTCCACTCATAGGAGCAATAATGGCTGCGTTACCAGGTCTCCCGTTCGAAAAAACTGAAAAATTGCATATTACATGCGAGTTTGAATCTTCCATAACCAACTTAAAAATCTTAGGGGGTGGCCATCTATCTTGAGGCAAATTCAAGCATGTACCACCCTCTAAAGATGAACCTGTTAGTCTGAATAGAGTTTCGCTGATTCCAGTATCATTCGACTGTGTTTCCATGTCTTCCACCATGGGATTCAAAAGAATCAACCCAGGAAGAGTATTCACCCGTGATGAAAATTGGAAATCGAACGCACTAAGAGGTAACTTCTTTCCGAAAGACTTTGTTCTCAAAGTGTGTTTGAGCACTTACCGTGCACGTCTGTTCTCGCTTGCCCTGTTCGTCAACAGTAACGCGACACCACCCATTCGGAGTAGGGTGTTGGTGATGAGCATGAAGCATTCACGCCCGAGGTACCAGTTTTTCGTGATGTTTTCTGTGGAAACCACCACGCAAACTGAATTCCAATGCACTTGCTACAGGTCTTTTTCCAAATCCACTGAGATAAGCCCCGCTACGTATCCCATACTAGCCAGATTTTACGTGCGCACAGAAATTCTCATCTTGTACTTGTTGCCCAGCATCTCCGAAAAACTGGGAGTAAGGTTGAAAAGAGAGCAATTGACCACAAGACTATCGGTGGATTTAGAGTCCCAGTTGTTTTGACGCAACAGCGCGTCCATGCAGCTGAACAGCACCAGTTGAGCCTGCTCTCTGGCCAAATGAATGTTTAATACGGCTCTTTCGTCACCACCATTCTCCGGAATGGAATGGAAATGTTCAAGGATTCCAACCGGAAAAGCTCTTCTACAGCCAATGCCGCTGCCCCCCAACAGTTTTTTTTCTGGAACGCTATGGCCTCCTCATAAAACTTGTTCGAAGCCAGGGTAGTCTTCATAAAGCGATCGATGCTAACATGGCACCGTTCTGGCCGTTGAAACGTCTCTACATCAATGAGGTACACGGGGTTTGGTTTTTTAAAAAGTTGTAAACAAGCATGAGCGCAGCGAGCACAGCAGACGCCCATGCAGTGTTTGAGATTCTGGCGCGGGGCAGGTCCCTGGCCAAAAGAGCAAGATGCTCTTGCTCGGAGTAGGCGTCCGGAACAAGCGTGGTCATTAAGGCTTAGGAAAGGGTGCAACCAATCTTCTTGGAGGCAATCGGATCACACGAGTTGTACCCACCTTGCACGTCGGCCAGTGAATACGCGCGTGTGTTTAGACCGTTGGCGTAGAGTCGGCGCACGCGATCCCTCGACAAGCGATTGGACTCAGCAAGGCTCTACAGAGTGGAGCCATTTTCAGGCTGGCGGTCGGCGGCGTTTCGGCGACGTCTTGCGGGTGCGGCGTTGACTAAGGTGGGCATAGCGTAGGCGCCAGAACAGAGTGGCGGCGTTATCAGCCCCTCGCCGGAAATACCATCAGGAAAACCCCATCGTGGGACAATCTAGGAGCAGAAGAGAAGCCCCGCGTCTAGATGAAAGACAGGTTGCCCAACAGGAGAACCAAAGGGAGGGACCAGCGAGGAGCACAAGAGAAGCTCTGCGTCTAGATGAGAGACTGCTTGCCCAACCCGACGAATTATATGAGGTACAGCGACCTCGGGGCTCCATCGGATCTGATAGAGAGATCGATCCTTTAGGTTCCTACTCCGCTGGAAAGAAAAGAAACAACCATAGGAGAAAGAAGAACAGAAGAAGCAAAAGAAGAGGCCGTTCGGACACGAGTGATGCCGAATCGGCCACGACTGAAACGACCGACTCGGAAGTGGATGAGGCTGCTGTTCGAAGCCTCAGACCACTGGCAACAACCAACGAACTTTCCCTCAAGGTTCTAGACTACCGAAAGTACCGGCTGGCCGACAGGTCCGCGAAATATTCTGGTTCGGTGGCTCGCAGAGTCGCAAAATGGTCCAAAGGGATGCAACTTACCATAACGGACAAGTTCTCGGGTTCCGATCCCATTGCAGTCCTTAGGTTTCTCAGTTTGTTCCGTACGGCCTGCGATCAGACCGGTGTCCATGAGGGCGTCGCTCTGTACCTTTTCCAATTCTTCCTTACAGGACAGGCGCGTGACCGAGTGGTTTCGAAGAAATCTGGCACAACTGACCTCGTGGATGCTCAAGACCGTGAGCTACTGAGGGCATACCTTCAGGTTCTTCATTACCTCTTGGAAACTAACGCCACGAATGACTTTATAATGGATGCCCACCAGAAAGTAATATTCTTTAGGCAGAGCTCCAACATGACCGAATCGGCTTTCGAAGACGACCTAGGGAAGAAGGCTTACCGATGTGGAAACGTGTTCTCCGAAGGATGGCTTAAAAGTCATTTCATCACGGGAATGATCCCTGCCATTCGGACACATGTGCGCAATTACCACACGGCAAACCCGCAATACTCCTTCCCAAGGCTCGTTACCTATGACGAGGGTTGTACAAAAACCTGTAGGACCTCCAGGCGCAACACTGATATAACCAGAGGACATGCAACTCCATTTCGTAAACCCAACCAAGCCCATTTGGTTAGCTCCTCGGAGTAGGACATGGATGCTTCACTCCATTACGATGATTCGGGAGATGTCATCACGGTTAACTTCGGTGCTTCCCCGTCCGGGCCCCCATCTTATACCTCCCAGGAAACAACAGCGACCACTGGACTCCCCACACCCAAGTCTTCTCCCTTCCCGCCCCTCAAGGAGGTTTTTCTTCGCTCCCCAAGGGCTTGCTTTTTCTGCCTTTCAGTGACCCAACCTTGTGACTGCACGAGGTACCTGCCTGAGGACGCACGAAAAAACCTCCCAGCCCTCAGGGACGAGGATTATCGGGTGCGCAGATCTAAAAGAATGCATAACAGGGAACAGCAACGAACCAAAGAAACCCCTGGAAGCTCACGCTATGCCACGCCTCCGGAAACTTTGATCAAAGCCCCACAGGTCCACACCATTGCAAATCCTACGGACGACCACGTGGAAAAAAACTATCCTCAGGAAGAAACGGAAACTGCATCGGAAAACTCTTACAGGGACGACGCGAAGCAAATCCTCCTTTTTTAAGTCCCTTCCTCAACCAATTGGAAGGTCATGAGCCAAAAAGCTCCTCACCTCCCAATACAAACCACCCACAATGGACCACTCAGGATGAACCACATTTGGAACACAGTAACGACCCCGTCTGTATCCTCAGGAAAGAGAACTATAAAGTTCGAGTAACCGTAGGGCTTAGTTCCAACAACTCTCGAATGACCACGGCTGTATTGGAAACAGGCGCTGGTCGCAACTTGCTCCAACTTACCCTGCTCCCACCGGGATGTCAAGATTTCGTCCAGGCAAGGAAGACCCCCAAGGATTACCGATGCATCACGTAGACCAATGGACATTAAAGAGATAGTACCAATTTACCTCCAGTTAGGACAATTCAAAGTCCGCACGTGGTTCCTTGTATGTCCTAACTTGGACGCTGAGGCAATCCTAGGGACCTCTTTTATGGATCGATACATTAAGGCCATTTATCCAGGCTTTCAGAAAGTCGTCTTCCACCGTGCACCTTCCATCTCCATAACTGGATCCGCCCCAGGGCCAGAAGCTAACCGCAAAAGAGCGGTTGTCTCCGAGAACACGAAGTCAAATAAGGTTCCCCTGTCAAAGGCCGTAACAATACCCCCGATGACCCAAATTGCTGTATCAGTCCATTCCCAGTTCTCAGGTCTCGTAACGATTCAGAACCACCCGAAGACGGTTCTGAAGCACCTTACCTTGATGGCCAATGGAGTAATGGACATCCACCCCAACAGGTCCTTTTTGGTCACAACCAGCAACTTCCGAGATAAACCCGTGCAGTTACCTAAAGGTACAGTGATTGAAATCACTCTACCCGCGCCCGTGGCTATTATGGAAGCCCAAAAGGATAACCTTTCGACGCCAACTCCCGACGAGGACGTCGACTCTTGGGAGGGGACGGTCGCCATCGGCGCAGAATTCGAATCCTATGGGGCCCAGGTACTTGATCTTCTCAGGGAACACCAGGCCACGTGGTCAGGTAGATAGGGCACAATCAGAGCCACTACACACCGCATTGGCCTGCAGGATGATGCTAGACCACAGTTCCAGCTTCCATACCGTACCAACCTTAAAGGTAGGGAAATTGTCGCCGACCAGATGGAAAAGATGCGCAAAGCTGAATTATTAGAGCCACCACCTTCAAACCTATCTGAATGGGCAAGTCCCCTTGTCCTTGTGGCGGAGAAAGATGGCTACGTCAGGTTTGGTGTCGACTACAGGAAGCTGAATGCAGTACCCAAAAGGGACTCATACTCGATACCCCGCATGGACGACCGTCTGGATTCCTTAGGAGAATCTGTCGTGTTTACCACACTGGACGCTGACTCCGGATACTGGCAAATCCCTTCGGCCGAAGATGCGAGAGCGCTGACAACCCTTACCACCCATGAAGGTCTGGTCAGATTTACTCGCATGCCCTTTGGTTTGAAGATTGCACCAGCCACTTTCCACCGGGTAATGGACATTGTACTGTCCAGAGTCAAATTGAAGTTCGCCCTGGTCTGTTTGGATGACATTTCAATATTCTCACGAACCGTGAAGGAACACTTTCGCCACGTGAAGAAGGTGCTAACAATCTTACAGGACGCTGGAGTAACACCGAAACTCCGCAAATGCGCTCTTTTCCAGGCCTCAGTGGACTATCTTAGTCACGTCGTCCTCCCAGTAAAGCTAAAGGTGACCAGATGGACCACAAATGCGATTAGCCAGGCTACGCCTCCTAGGACCCACACGGAACTACGATCCTTCGTGGGCTTGTGAAACGTTTACCGACGTTTTGTCCAAGGGTTTGCCCAGGTCTCGGCCCCTCTCAACGTGATGCTGAAGAAGGGAACACCTTCGGAGTTCGAAGCCCTTACCGACGACCAGTGCGAGGCATTTCAGACCCTAAAGGATAATTTGCTGAACCGACCTATTGTAGTTTTCTACTATGTCGGGGAATCCGATAGGCTGGTTTTTCGCGAAGTCGCGGTTGGAACTCATAAGTGAGTGATATCATCAGCATTGCGATATGAAACGGCACAGCGCGTAGGATGCCAGGAGGCAGGGTATATTGTTGGAACACGTGGTATCACGAGTGGAGTGGCTTGCAACGGCGCATGTAGTGGCGATCCACATGGCTGGTTTTACTACCCTTTGTAGCTAGACGCCCATGAGGGACCGTACCCATACAGTGGTTTGGCTAAGTGGCTGACCACTTGGTATTATTTAGATATTTATTTGGGCACTCACCCTGGTACACAGTATATAATGTACCAGAGGTGAGCGCCGACTCCAATTAAAGGAGACAACACGGGCATCATGACTATTCTGTTCCTCGCTTAGGATTCCTTAACCGGGGATCCGGACGAGCTATAATAGATAGTCAGCCCCCAACTACTTCACGAGCCGTCTCGTACCTACATTCCATCAACGTTTTACAGTTGCACTGTTCACCCTCGCTGGCGAGTAGTGGCCTTACACCCCACTTCCAGCTCGCTGGTGTTGTAGCTCTACCACCCCTTTTCCTTCGCCGCAAGCGACCCATCGGCAGTCCGAACGCTGTCGCAGGTGTCTGCTCTCTCCGTTAGAGCGGATAATACACCTATATTGGCTTTACCAAAAACCAGTATTCTCTTTGTCTTGGACACAGACGCTTCTGATGTCCAAGTGGGATGTGCACTGCTACAGAAACAGGAGTCACTGAAGGACTATCGACCTATTGGATATTGGAGCAAAACGCTCACCAGCGAGGAGCGAAACTACAACACCACCGAAAAAGGAGTGTCTAGCCATGGTATGGTCCGTATTGACACTCCGTCCGTACCTCGAGGTAACCAGGTTTACCATTAGAAGAGACCATCATTCACTCCGCTGGCTACTCAATATGACTGATGCATCGAGTCGCCTCGCTAGGTGGCACATCAGGCTCTCCGAATATGACTAACGGATAACCTATAGGCCAGGCATCAAGCACCAGGCAGCGGATACCCTCTCGCGAATCATCACCGACGGAACTGATGACACTCCATTGGATGACCTAATTCCCACCCCCTTTATATGGAAACAGATGACCGTATGGGTAAGGTGCAATCGGAGGACCCTGAGGTAAAGGAGAACGAATTATACCTATTTGACTGGGAGACAGTACCCACCAATTCGGCATCACCTCAGGTTAATCCGATAGCCCCTTAGGAAAAAGAACTCCTCTCCATAACTATTGAAGAACTCCTACAGGCGCAGGTCGAAGACGAGGACTGCAAGGAAACAGCCCAATTGGTAGGAACCCCAGGATGTCTGTTCGACTATGACCGATTTGGACTACTATGTTGCCGCTCACCGCTGGATGGCGCACTCCAACGGGTAATACCAACTTCGCTAAAGGCGCGATTGCTTTACCTCGCCCACTTCCCCCGCGTGGCTGGTCATCCTAGAGGCCGACGAATATACCAGACCCTAAGGAAGTTCTTCTACTGAGCATTAATGGCGCGCGACCTATGGCAAACCGCACGGAACTGTGCATTGTGCGCACAGATCCGAAGGTCTCGCGCCAACCATCAGGCCAAACTGAAGCTCTTCCGCGCTGCAGGTCTGATGGAATTTGTTGCAATGGATGCACTTCGGCCTTTGCCTAAGTCGTCCCATGGGGAACGGTTTGTTTTGGTTATAACCGATAGGTTAACTAAACTTACCCGAGCCCTACTCCTAGGAAAGACAACGGCCACGGATGTCGCCACTGCCTTCTTTTCCAAATGGATATATTCATATGGCATTCCACTCTACCTCCTTACGGAAAACGGCAGCCAGTTTGTATCCAAATTCTTCTCACACTTTTGTGCTACCTTGGGAATCAAACATGTGACCACCACGGCGTACCACCCGCAGACAAATGGCCAAGCCTAACGCTTCAACCGCACCCTTCTGGACCGATTGGCGCACTACGTTTCGGAGCGACAATCGGACTGGGATGAATATGTTGAGCCACTGTTTTATGCCTATAAAACGCAGGTCCACGCTTCCGCAGGGATAACCCCTTTCGACTTAATGCTGACGAGAGCGCCGCCGCCGATAGCTGTTGAAATTCAGGAGTCTATCATACGCCAGGACATAACAGAAGGGATGACTCTGTAGTATCCGCTCTAACGGAGAGAGCAGACACCTGCGACAGCGTTAGGACTGCCGATGGGTCGCTTGCGGCGAAGGAAAAGGGGTGGTAGAGATACAACACCAGCGAGCTGGAAGTGGGGTGTAAGGCCACTACTCGCCAGCGAGGGTGAAAAGTGCAAATGTAAAACGTTGATGAAACGTAGCTACGAGACGGCTCGTGAAGTGGTTGGGGGCTGACTATCTATTATAGCTCGTCCGGATCTCCGGTTAAGGAATCCTAAGCGGGGAACAGAATAGTCATGATGCCCATGTTGTCTCCTTTACTTGGAGTTGGCGCTCAACTCTGGTACACTATATACTGTGTACCAGGGTGAGTGCCCAAATATATATAAATAATACCCAGTGGTCAGCCACTTAGCCAAACCACTGTATGGGTATGGTCACTAATGGACGTCTTGCTACAAAGGGTAGTAAAGCCCTCCACGTGGATCGCCACTACATGCGCCGTTGCCAATATGGTATTCCCCTAGGAAGGGTCGCAACTATGCGCGCGTCGTGGTAAGCCACTCGACCCATGACGCCACGTGTTCCACTAAGACATTCTGCCTCTAGGCATCCTATGCGGGATGCCGCTTCATGTCACAATGCTGATGATAACACTCACTTATGAGTTCCAACCGCCACTTCGCGAAAAACCAACCTATCGGATTCCCCGACATAGTAGAATACTACACACCCCCCTCGTTAAGCGCGAACCATGGGGGTCGCAAGAAGCGCTTGTATGCAGTCGGACCGTTGTTCCAGGTACTCATCGTCATCACGAATTGCTCGCCGCCCGACCAACTGTTACTGTTCGTAACAGCATTTTGTTCCTCACCGCTCTTCAGCTCGATCTCTCGCGATGGATCCGAACGCCAGGTCGAACCCGTTTCAGCCCTCCTCTGAGGATGTGCCTTCTGGGGCTCCGTCGAACACTGCCGGTTATGCGTCGCAGCCTACTGCTCAACTCGGTCCATACCGTTCGTTCCCCACATCGTACACCGAATTCCGGTCGGTACCGTTACCTCAGCCAACCGTGGCTCAGATTCCGAACGCGGCTTACGTCGCCTCTGCGGGTGTGATTCGAGCTCCTTCTCGTCGTGCTCAGCGGAGCTACCCGCACCCTGCAGATTTCTATGGACAAGATCTTCTCGACAACGTTGAACTTTTCGCGCAAGCGCCCTGGTTTGATCCAGTTGCTATCCACGATGACGCGTTGATACAACAGTATGTACTCTGTGGGTACTTCCCTGACGGTATTCCGGAACACGCGATTTATAGAGACGACTGGGCGAGCCATATTGCTTTGCCAGACAACGCGTTTCCGCGCGATATTCAACGGAAACCTTGTCCGAGGCCCGTACGCGGTTCACCAAGCTGATTTAGCAGAGTCTTCACCGATTCATCAGTACGGTTCTCCTCCCGCAGGACTGGGAACTAGATACCTGGAAAGCCCGTACCGACTGTGAAGGTTACTCGTATATCGAGACACTCGTTGAAGTCGATGTTAGCGGTTGGCGCGGTGTGCGCGGTGTGCGTGATGCAGCTCTCTGCTTTCAGCAACCTCTTCTCCGTGCGGAGTTCCGCTTCCTTCGAAAGCGTGGCATTCCCGAATGGGATTATCTCCGTTGGGAACGTCGTAATCGATCAAGTTTGGGCTAATTGGTGCCGTATCAAATGATCGAGATTGACCGCATCCGGCGGAACGCGCGCTTCGGGCGCTACATCGGTATTCCGGAGCATTGGGCGGCGAAGATGGCCGTCTTCCTCCTTTGGGATGCTTATGATACTTTTAGAGTTTGGTACATGTCGCCCACAGCGCGAAAGTATGCGAGAGAACTCGATCTTTCCCTCGTCCTGGGATCCCGTGCGAACCATTCCGACTTCCTCCATCTTGTGGATTTGATCGACAGTGTTGACTGGTCTGGAGTGCCAGCTGATCAATCCGCTTGCGGAACCCGTGCAAGACACCACGACCATTCTCCAGGACGAACAGCAAGTGCTGTAGATTTGGTTTGGTACGACCCCTGGACGCGCCAGTTGATCACCTCCGAGCAGGCTCGCTTTCCTCGGGAGAACCCGCGTGACATGCCACCGAACCAGCTTAGTGGATACTTGTACGATGCTACTCCATCCGAGAATGGAGAGGAGCCGTGGGAGGAAGCGCCGGGAGCTGAGGCTGAACTCGGTTACGAGGACGAGCCAGAGCTGGCAGGCGTAGCGACTTCCGTCGATCAATCCGCAGCGGCGGGAGTTGCTCAAGAGAACTTTCATGGGTTTCCCCAACAACGGAGTGCAGTGCGGGTCGAAGATCCAGGCTTGGATCCGCTGAGGCAGTTCCTCTTAGATGCGGGCTTTCCCGTGGACCAAGTTGAGGGTGATCGCGCACAGCTTCTTGCGAACCTGCGTGGTCGCACGTCTCTTTGATGATCCTAGAAAAGACTCCTAGTCAACACCCTTGCGGGGGTATCTTGATACCAATAAAACTCCAGTGACTTCGTGTCTTCACGTTCCCTTCTTATCTTCTAGTCTTCATCTCTTCTCGCTTCTCGAGTTCTTCATTCCTTCTTCTCGCGTCTCGAGTTTGTCATAGGTGATAATCAGTAAATGTCCTTAGCTTAAGTGTCTTCACGTTTCCTCTTCATGATTTCTGGTTTTCTTCTCGCCTTTCGAGTTTTTACTACCTTTGTAGCGCATACTTAGAAATGGGATGTGCACATGAGCCCGACTATTGAGGAGTCGATCTCCCTGGGGAGTGGTAATCGCATGCGTTGATGATATCGCACGAGTTGCGAACAGGGGATATGAGCTATAGGTTCCCAAGTATCCGCTTCCGGCGGGAAACCGTACCAACAGACTCGATACAGTAATTCTCTAGTATCTTTATGCTCACCATGTTCACATATGCGATCCATAGCATATTCCTGGGCGTTTTCCAATGCTTTCGCTGTTGGCGCGAGACTCCTGTTAACAGGTTTGAAATGCCTTAGGGCTGATTCAAGCGTCTCTGTGATAGCAGTCTCAGCGTCGCTAAGCGTTCGCTCATCTACTAACTATCGTTCTGCCCGCAGGGGCAGTGTACTTCTTCCTTGAGAACCTTTCTCAGATAAAGAGCTATCCTGTTTTCCAGGTTCCATAGAAGCGTACTTCTTGCTACTTCTCAATTCCTTTCGTGGATGAACTTCCTTCGGTTTATCCGATTCTGACCGCTGTTCGGTGGACGATGGTGCTTGCATCACGACAGGAGGCAATACCTCTTCTTCTTCCTGCCCACGAGGGATTGGAGCCGATATCGGCGGAACAGCGAGTGGCGCTTCACCTGACGGTTCAGCCTGAAGCGGAAACGGCGCGTTTTCGCGTGCACTCGTTTCCAAGTCCTTGGGGCCAAAGTCCAAAATATCTTTCCTGCTTTCAGGTTCCATTTCTGTACTTACGGGTGTGCGCGTGCCACGGGGCATATCCCGATACTTCGGAAGCTGTCCGTGATTGGCGTACGCAACCGCCGGTGGTGGGAGATCAGGAGCTTTCTCCTCCGCTCGAGCCATTTGTGGCGGTTCACTCTCCTCGGAGTCACTTGGGCTTTTGCCTTGACGTTCCGTCGCACTTTCCTCCTTAGTTCCACCAGATAGCTGGACTTCCACTTGCGGGTCAAGCGCGACTTCAACGCGATCGTCCTCACCTGTTTTGATGACCACTGTGTCTTCATTAAGGTCCACCACTTTGAAGGGTCCAGCCGCTATCGGCAACAACTTATGACGAGATTCTTCCTGTTTGTCAGGTCTTTCGACTCGCACGAAGACGTGACCTCCTACTCGGATTGCCGGATTTCATTTTCGCGTTCTGGCGTCATAGTTTCGCTTATAGCAAGCTTGCCTCTTTGATAACTCCTTAGCGGCTTCTTCCGCTCTGGCCTTCAGGTCATTCCTCCATTTCAGATGGTACTTAGCCGGGGTCGGCGCGTCCAATTATGTCTCGTCGTCGAGTGCAACCAGTAAAGCCGGAGGTTTACGTGAGAGCACGAGGTCGAACGGTGCCGTCTTTATAGAGGTAGGCACTTGCGTATTGTACGCGTAGCACAGAGTATCTGTAAACATGTCCCATTCTTACGGGTGGTCCGCGATGTAGTGTCGTAATGCTGCTATCAGGGTGCGGTTGAAACGTTCCACCTGACCGTTGCATTGCGGATGATAGGTCGTGGTAAGTACGTTTCGAATGACCATAATGCGGCAAACATTCTGAAAGAACTTCGCAACGAATTGCTCCTCATTATCTGATAACAGAACTTCTGGTGGTCCGTATATAAATACCCAGTGTTTGATAAGCGCCTGTGCGATTACGGCTGCGGCTATCGGCTTCAGCGGCACAGTCCGCACTAGCTTCGAGAAGCGGTCGGTGATTACCAATACGTAGCGATAACCTCGCCTTGAGCGAATCAATTCCCCTATGATGTCGATACTGACGTATTGTAAAGGCGCTTTCGCATGGAATAACGTCATCGGTTTCCGCTTCCTGTAAAGCTTCACGCGATTATTCGCACATGTTGTACACAACCTCACTGTAGCATGGCAGTCCATTGCCAAAGTAGGTCAGTAAAAATCTCTTCTTAGAGTCATGAACAACTTCGTTCTTCCTGGATGACCAGACAGCCTGCTGTAGTGGGCCAGATGGAGTACTCGACTCTTCAAGACGTGTGGAATCACGATTTGATCATGCTTTTCGACATGTCTTAACGGTATTCCTCGTGAATCGAGTGAAAAGGGGAGCTCCTCCCCCCCGTTAAGACGAGAGCGTATCGACGCACAAAACGTATCGGCGTGTTGCTCATTGAGAAGCTCAGTGCACAAGATTCGCTCGAGTTGAACTGAAGGGCCAGTGTCTGCTAATGCAAGGAACGGGTCTGCATCCGAATAATCAGCAAGGGTCTCTTGTTCCTCTTCTTCAAAAGATGGTGAATTTGTCTCCATGTAGAAGCAAGGTATCTCGTCATCGATTTCGCCTTGGGTTTCGCCCAGTGTTTTGAGTCGCGATAGCGCGTCAGCTTGGACATTGGCCAATCCCTTCTTATACTTCACTTCGAAATCGAATTCAGAAAGGCGTAAGCGCCATCGTGTGAGACGACCAGACGGGTCTGTAATGGACGGTAACCATCGTAGAGACGAATGATCCATGCTGACGGTAAAACGTTCTCTTTGGAGATACGGTCGCAATGTGGTTACAGCCCAAACGACTGCAAGGCATTCCTTTTCTGAAACTGAATACTTCTTCTCAGCTGCGTTCAGCGATCTTGACCAGTAACCAATGAGTTTGCGTTCACCATCAGGGTGTGTTTGAAAAAGGGCACACCCTACTTGGTACTCGCTAGAGTCGTTATCCACTGAGTATGGCAGGTTGGGGATGGGCAGCGCCAAGACTGGGGCTGTAATAATCTTTGTCTTCAGCGTGTCGCACGATTCCACTTCAGCTTGTCTGAATTGTTCCAGCTGTACTGGTTGTCCTTTACGCAGCTTTGCGTTGAGCGGTGCCGCTATATGCGAGTATCGCGGCACGAGTCGTCGGTAGACGTTGCACAAGCCGAGGAAAGAACGCAATTGCT
Source organism: Agarophyton chilense (assembly GCA_030374765.1). Classification (NCBI taxonomy): domain Eukaryota; phylum Rhodophyta; class Florideophyceae; order Gracilariales; family Gracilariaceae; genus Agarophyton; species Agarophyton chilense. Next base: position 539,056 of record JARGXX010000117.1, read on the forward strand.
TCTGTGTCGACGGAGGTTGTACTTCGCGGAGAGCCGCTGTTTGTGCCTCTTGAATGGCAAGCTGTCCCGGCTTGATCACATGTTCTAAGTACCGGAAGGTGCCAGCGAACCATCCGCATTTCTTGAACTTCAAGGTGATACCTGCGCTCTGTAGTGCTTTGAGGATCTCCTCGACATGCCGTTAATGGCTTTCCACATCCTGGGAAAAGATGATCACATCGTTCAAATAGACTAAACAAGTCTTCCACTTGTATCTTGAGAGCAAGATGTCCAGAGTACGCTGGACAGTAGCCGGTGCATTCGTTAAGCCAAAGGGCATCCTCTTGAAACGGTAGAGACCGGCGTGACACGCAAATGCGATTTTATCTTGGTCTTCTTCCGCTACAGGCACCTGCCAATAGCCAGAGTTGGCGTCCAACGTGGTGAACACGTTCGCTTCTCCTAAGCTGTCAATACATTCGTCCATTCGAGGCAACGGGTATGTATCTCGAACTGTAACTGCGTTCAGTTTTCGATAATCGATACAGAATCGTAAAGAAACCTCCGGTTTTGGAACCACCACCACTGCTGAGGCCCAAGCAGATTGAGCTGCTTAGATTATTACTCCTTCTTCTAGCATTTTGCTGACATTCTCCTCCTCGATTTGGCGAGTTCGCGGTTCCGCTCTGTAGGGCGGTTGGGAGATGGGTCGTGAACCTGGGGCCCAATCAATGTGGTGTTCCGTAGCGGAGATATCGCCTAGTTTTCCACTCCACATGGATGTATACTTCTTCAGCATAGACCTGATCTTCGTTCTGTATTGTTCCGACACATGTGCTAAGTCTAGCTCATTGACCAGGCTCTCTGGATCCTTTGCCGTTTGTAATTGATCTCCAGACGGAGTTTGCAGTTCTTCGTCTGTGTCACCGACATGGGTTTATCCCAATACTTCTGCAGTAGAAATATGAGTCGGGACCACCACTGTGGGATGAGGCAAAGCGGTTGCAACAACCTGATTCTTCGGTATCTGATAGTCGTTATCGGTGAAGTTACTCACTAGTATCCAAAAAGGGCTACCAGGATCAACCTGAACAATGCCGTTAGCGACTAGCAATCACCGGGATTCGTACATCCGATTATTCGGTTGAATTACCACAAGTCCGTGTCGTTCTGTTCTTACTTGAACCCAAGTTTGGGTTTGCGCCTTCAGCATGGCACTTTTCGCTACTCGAATCCTCGGCGAGACACGTCCTCGGGATTTACCGTATTCCATAGATGGTGGAAGTGGAGGTGCTTCGGGGCAACGACGCATTGGCTTGCGAACAATTGGTACCATTGATCCATCATCTAGTTCCACTAGTTTTCTTTGCGGGCGAATGGCTTCGACAAACTTGTCGCAATAATCACATCCCAGTACCACTGGTGCAGCTAAAGTCTTACAGACGACGAAGTCGACTAGGACTACAAAGCGTCCCAAACGCACCACGAGTCGAACTGTTCCCAGTGTCTTCACAGCCTTTTTGTTGGCATCCCGGATGTCCGGTAAAGGACCGTATCGAATACGTTCTAAGTCAGCAGGGGCGAGCTCCGATTCCCGTATAAAGTTCGGACGAGCACCTGTGTCCAGGATAGTCAATCGACGAGATAACAGATTCCTGTCAGAGCCGATGTCGGCAAAGACCTTATAGTTTCTTTTAGACACTACCATGAGGTAACTTTCCCGTTTTGACGGACAAGTATAACGTCTCCAAGGACGATGTAACTCACAGTCAAACTGTACTCGCTTTCCGTCCGGCGGATTGATTCCGTACGGCGGAAATTTCTGAGCCCTCACGAGAATCTTGGGCTTCCAAGCGCGGGGGCAGGGAGGCGAGCTCTCCCTGGTCAGCACTACGGGATCGACTAGTGCCGACCCCCTAGGGGCTCCCTCACTTAGTTTTACGGTTGCACCGGCTTATTCGCCTCAAAGGCGCCTCTTCCTACCGGAGTTCCGGGTTGTAACACTTCAGCATTCTGAGCAACCGGCTTGTCCGTCCGGCGCATTGGTGTATGAGAAAACCAACTTTTGGCTTTCCAATACATGCCCGCCGGTACGCGGCTCCTTTCATCTTCTGAGAGTGCTTCATAATTCGTCCTGATACGACTCAGATCCTTTGCAGGAAGCGTGCATTCTGCACTCAAATGGTGTTTTCCAAAACATGAATAACATATCAAACCGTCACGACGGTTTGTCAACATAGGTTGTGAACGGTATGCCGTGCGAGTATCCACCCATCCGGGTTTCCCGTTCTTAAAACCTCCTTGTGGAGGCACCGTGTAGGGACGGTACATAGGGCGACGGCCCTCCATAGCCATTAGGGCTTCCTCGTCCTGAGACTCCGAGTGTGGGAGATCCACTATAGGTACGGAAAAGTCCGTATATTCCATTAAATGGACCGCCACCTCATGCAAGTCACTCCCATTGGGTGCCAACGACGAATCTCGCGAGTCAACTGGAGATTCCAGATGTAGCAGTTTGCTGCGCTGATTAATTCTGGCGGAGATCTTCTCCTTACCCATTGATGTTCCAAAAGCCAGTGAACGACGGGGGCTACCACGCGCTCTGGCCGCGTCTCCTTCAGCTTTCGAAAACTGAACTAACTCCAAAAAGGAGACTCTTCCATGCTTCTCTCGATATCGAGCTACCAACGACACGATGCGCAAGTCTCCACACCCCCTATGACAGTTCCCGAGGACTCGACTAGCCCCACGGACACGAGTGTCAATGCCAACTACTATGACCCATCGCTCCCAACCGACTCCGATGGATTCGCCCTTCTAGATCACACTCTCCTTCCGGAGGATGAACATCAACCGGAATATGTAATTGAGCGCATCATGTCCGCCGGTCGGGGAGAAGATGGAAATATGCGCTATCGCGTCCGTTAGTTCGGCTACTCACTCGAGGAATATGCTTGGCAAGAGCCTCAAACCGTTCCAGCTAATTCTATCGCCCGCTATTGGCGCAGAATCAGCCACTCGGAGCGCCGGTTTCAGGAGGGGGCAACCATTGGTCCAAATAATCCCAAAACGCCTCCCAAATCGGCTTTCGACACGACGGTTAGTCGGAGCACAACGGTTTGTCGTAGCTCCCGCATCAGGGAACAAGGTCAGTCCTTCGGAGACACCTGAGGAAGACCCGAGACGCTCTCAAGATTGGACACCGTCCTGGGGCACGCCCGTTTGAGATATAAGAACTACATTGGGGAATCACAAGCATTAATTTATTTGACAACTAACAGAGGTAGAGCAGCCCTCACCATGACCTTAAGGTTCGCGGAAGCGGTTGGAACACCAACAGGACGCACGGGGGCGGCGTAGGAGTAACTCCGTCGTCCTCATTGGAACCTACAGGAGCGAAACCAGGACTAAGATCATCGGAGGAGCCAACTGGACCATCATAACCGATCCCAGCGAGCCGAGCACGCTTCTTCGGCGGTGGTTCACCTGAGGAACTATTGTCGCCATCGAAAGCCTCACGGTCACTCAAATTTATACCAAACCGGACATCCAAGTCGGCAGTAACTCTCTGGCACATCGCCTGCGCATTCTGCTGCAGAAGATTGACCATAGCGGTCTTTAGATCCTGACCCTGTTGGACAACGACGCGCCCAGGAGCACGCTTCCCTCAGGACTGTCGCAATTTCCACCGAGGCCGTGATACCAACGGTACGCCAGACATGACGGAGATCCGAAGCTGCAGTCGTGACCGAAACGGGAAAGTATGGAAACGGAGAGGACGGAGGGATGTCGACGCCCCCAGTGGAAGTTTGACACAGCGCACATCTACGGGACTTCCGGCCTCGACAGTAACCTCTCCAGGAGGGATGTCCATCTGGGCGACGGGCGGCTCATGAGAAAGCTCATCCTGAGGAGCAGCGCCCGGAGGAGCTGAAGGAGGGGAAGCGGTCGGCAACATTACAGCGGACTCGACTGGAGGATGAACGCCCTCCACGGGTAGGGCGAAGCGATCCTCACCGAAGGATTCTCCGTCGGACATACCAGCAAGAACTAATGGCGTGGCTTACACATCAGGCTCGAAGCACAGAGGATCGAAACCGATGGCCTTTGGATAATAGTCGGGTACATGACGCCTCGGAATGTCCGATGGTTGATTCCTCAAAGGCTTGGCGGGACAGCCACGAGCATCGTCCTGACCCTGCGGGTGCAGCGGAATCGGCGTGAATGATTCGGTATCCCAGTCATACCAAAGAAACCCGGGAGTCTTGCCCCACTCCACTTGCAGGACCTGGTCAAAAAGGGCCTCGCTCTCCGCGACGTCGAACTGGGTCCCATGGACTATATTCTGGATGCCCAGGTTCCTTAGGAAACGGATCATGATGTCCGGGAGCGGGATTAGGCGACCTCGAGAACCGGGTATGTTCTCATCGTTCCACACCCTCCAATCCTCCGAACGGACATTACCACGGATTCCGTACTTCGCTGTATCCAGGAAGGCCATAAGGGAAATCACGCCGAACTCAACGAAGATTACCTGCCAGGACAGGCACGACATTCAGTCATTGTCGTCGCCCATGAGCTGGGACGAGTTAAAATCCACCACAGGCGGCGTGGGGACCATAAGAAGCGGCGAGACACGCCAATACATGGCCCATTGGTTCTTATCCTCGTGGGGAAGCGAAAGATATAACGGAAGACGTCTATCTGCGCTCATGTCGTGAATCTCCACCTGGTGCCAACAAAAGAAGAACTCCAGGGATTGACGCAAACGACCATCGGACTCATTTATCTTGTTCCAATGGACCTTATTGGACATCCATAACAGGCGGGCATACGGCGGTTGAAAGCACATGAGCGCCAAGAGGTTGTGACCCGCCGGAGGAAATGTCACATGAGGCGAGATGAAGTCCGTTTATATGTCCGCAAGGAGTTTGTTCACCCGTAACTGGTACTCGGCTTCCTCCTCGCAGCAGGCGTACGGCAAGGCCGCTTGATTGACGGTGCGACAGCGCGTCGCTGAACGCGGATCAACAGGACAATGTAACCACCGTTTGTACGACGAGACGCTGCGGGCGTTCTTACTGCCCCTCCGGAATTCGGGTATCGTCGCGAACCTCTGGGAGTCGAGATACATACGGCAGATCCTTTGGTATTCTTCCACAGAAAACGGAAGAATGGCATGACACACTGCCCGCGGGTTTCATCCGATGGGATGGTCATAGCGGTCCCCTAGACGTTCGTAGGCCACTTGGTATCCCGAAGAGCTCCTTGCTGCCATGGTGAGGCTGCCCACAGGCTGTTCCGCCGGGAAATGGATAGGAAAGTCGACGGAAGCGACAAAGTCCGGAGGGAGAACGGCGTATCCGACGGGCTTATAAGGCGAGTTCGGCATCGTGCACTACCAATGAAGAAGTATTGCGATGAGGAGGCGAACCGAATTGACCTGAGTGGACTGACAGGCGTAAACCACGTTGGACGAGGCGCGGAGGGTCGCCAAAGGAAGAGCGGAGACTAAGGATGGCCCCAATGACTTTCAGGGGAGAATAAGACAAGAGACCATCGCGATTCCGCGCCACGAGGAATACGCCGGCGATGTACCTATGGCCTGTGCCCACGCCGCGCGGGAGTTTCATTCTTTAGGGAAAATTAATTGCCAGCCTGGCGCCAATGGTCAGCTCACGCTGCCTCGCACTCCCGCAGGTGATGACAACTCGACGTCCCGTCGCCCCCAATGGTCCTGGGAGTGACTACGCGCTCACGTCCCCTGGGTCAATCATGAGGGAAACTGAACTCCGCCGTGACGGTCGAATCCTAAGGAGGGAGATATGTGAAGGAGCAACGATAACGGATGAGCCTTGTAAGTCGCCAGGCCCTGAGGTATCTTACAGACTCCACGTGGAATGGCCGAACTCAGCTGGACTAGTGTAGATTATTAATTTATTTAAATGAGTGTAATAGATTAGCATTACAGTGCCAAGGAGATCCCAGCGCCTCCCCATTTCTATTTACTTGGGTCAAGTGACGCTTCTCCCTTAGAGTAAGGTAGGCACCGTTAGGATACTAAATAACCCCTTTTGGTATATTAGTTCCACCAATTGGTTTTCAAGCCATCGTTTCAGTAGCTCCGACCTGTAGGACTACGCAGTAAACGCCAGCCCGTTGCACCAAGTACTCTGGGAGTTCCGCCGTCAAGGATTCGAACCTTAGGTCCCGTTCTACCACACTACCACCGGTCGAGATCCGTACGCTGACCCACCAGTCATTGCGTTACAGGGCGCTACATGTCAGGTATCAGTACCGACAACGTTCGTCATGAAGAAAATAGCATCAAAGGGATGGCCAAGAAGCTGGTCGTTGACGTCCTTGGCCAGGCTATTTACTATGAGGAAGGGCCTATTGCAAAGGTTCGTGGGAAAGAAGGCGACGTGACACACTTCCTAGATAAAGCGATACTGGGCTACAAGCATGCATCATCGAGGGGCACTTTAACATTAGACGACAGCGCATCGAAAGCGCCTTCAAATATGCATCAATCACGCACGGTGAAACAGAAACGCAATCACGAGAGAAGGGAGGCCTTTCAGAAAAACAAAAGGGACGTTCACTGGCAAGGAAAGAGCGCGAACGACATCGGTTGGCCTCGCATTTGCAGATGCGTTGAGCACAAACGCAAATCGCTCATACAGTAAGCCCAAGTGCTCCCTTAAAAGGCATCAGAGCAAGCAGTTTGGTATACTTAACAACCTCTTCGCGTAAAGCCACAAACTACCCTAATAGCAGCCAGTCACTTCCCTCTCGCCGGGTCTTTCTGAAAATCGTCTCTTGATTAACTATACGTTGGAAGAACCCTGAGTCTCGGATCAAAGGTCCGCTTTACCTTCTGACTCAGTAGCTGTAGCTCATTCAGTAGCTGTATCTACGAGCGACAAATCAGAGTGACGTGAGAACCACCCGCCAAACGTGCTCGGTGCACGCCACGCTAATAATCTATTGAAATAAAGATGTTATTCTTTATTATTCTTACTGCTCCGACTTCGAGTCCTATTTGCGCTTGTGGGCTTCAAACTTAGTAAGATATCTCCCCCGTGGTTGCAGGGCGTATCAGCGTTGGCCAGTTGCATATCATAGATGCTGTAGTGTACGCAATTGAAATGAGCTTTTTTGAAAACTCCAGGGTTCTAAGAAGAGTATATAACGATTTCTGAGAAACCTGATGCCTCAGTAGTTCACCAATAGGTTACCAACGGATGTATCAGTTGTGTAAAACGCGATGCATCTAATCTATGCTCTAATTACGTTTATACGGATCACCAAGCGCTTCATCTCCTGCAAATCAAATATCTCTCATTCCATTCTGACCCTTCTGTAGAAACTGGACGGAGATTTGTTAAACCTCTGAGTTTTTATAAAACTGACTGTCATTAAAAATGTTCTTTTCCGATATCTCTAGACCTATAAAACGTCCATAGAGGTCTCCAAAAAACCACAATGATTCATGCATGTGTCATTTTGTAGCCGTCGTATGCACGCTCTTGTTCTCGGTTATCGTCAAGTCTCCAGCGCTTGTTGTTGTTGCCATCCACAAAAAACACAACTTCGATAAACCTACGATATGTCTTTCCGTATTCGATCGCACTTTTTCTGAAGACCACGTAATGAGCTTGGAGATGAAGCTTTCAAAAGCAAGCGCAACCGTTTACAAGACTTACAAGACATGAACAAAGTAGTTCGATTCTGTCTTTCTCGATAATCTTTACCTATGCCAAACACGCTGAATTACTAAATCTCTTTCGTTACTTCCATACAGTAGATAAAGGAACATGAAAAGCATCTCCACAGTACCAAGCTTTCGTTTATGAGAAATCCAATGCATTTTACATGCTTCAAAAGTCTATGGGAGCATCAATTAAAAATGGGACTTGATTATAGAGCGATTGAAAGGTTTTTTAGGTTTTATGCATCGTTTTTGTCCAACTGTTGAATGTCAAGACCTACAATGCAACTGTTCTACAGAAGTTGCTAGGGCCTAATTTTTTTATCTGGTGCTTTTGCGCCTCACAAAGTTTCGTTTGTTTGGAATTTTTGATTAGTTTTAGCTGCTGGTAAAATATTATTCATTGGATCTGCCCGCCAAAATCACTCCTTTGTACACGAGCATATCTGTACGCAGCGCAGTTTGGGCAATTTTTTGATGCATGCACACGCCAAGAATGACTTCAGCCATCTTTGCGACTATGCGGAGCTAAACGCGCCTTGCCCTTCGCGAAGGAGAGGATGATATCATGTGTAACACCAGCGTGTACGTGTTGTACGTGACAAAGCAGACTTCAAAGTCGGCCCTTATCTGCGAATTAAGAATCCTCCAAAAACGAGGTGTTAATCAGCAAAGAAGAATTATTGAAGAACGGCAATTGCCTGTGAAACAGACCTCCCCACACTGCGTGATACTATGAACTTCTCAAGCATTTCCGAAGCGCAACATACAACTGTACACGTAGAGTATTACAGTGATGCTGTTGCGTTTTTTGACGAAGATTCTTGCAATACGCCGCCGCAGGGTTTCCACGGATGAAGGCATCCATCGCTTCCAAGGAATGCTTTTGACTTTTCTGCCTTCTGGAGCCTATGATGATGCTTGAGTGATACTGTTCACCTCGAACAAAATGGAAATCTCGGACGCTATAGAAAGGCTTCAGGAGCTGGCTAGTGACGCGAAAGATCATGTAAACAGAGTGAAATCAGCCGCAGAGGACACTAGCAGTTTGGAGAGTGGTATCTCACTTCTGCGCGCTAAATCAGCAACTCTCATGCACTACAATGCTTGCATAATTCAGTTTACACTCTCACGTCTACTCGGAAAACCTGTCCAATCCATCGTGGACCAATTGGTAGAAGACTGGGTAATTCTTACCAAGATTGCACCTCTTGAAAAGAAGCTACGGTATCAGATCGACACGCTACTGAAGACTGCGACCCGAGACGCTGCCAATGATGGAGACAGACATCGACCTGATCCCGACGCTGTTGTCCTGGATGACGATGAGCAACCCGAATCCAGTGACGAAGAGCGGCCATATAGACCTCCTCGCTTCTCAGAGGTTGTATACGACGGTGATAACGAAAACCGAAAGGAATTTATTCAGAAACGAAAGGAAAAACATCAGGCCCGCGCGATTCGAAGTTCAGAAGTGCAAGAAATGTTAGCAACTATCCGAGGACGCCCTGAAGAGCTATTCGAAAACGAACACTTGCACACTTCTTCTGCGAAACGAGTGTTGAGAGAGCAGAAAAAACGCGAACGATTTGAGGAAGATAACTTTGTCAGATTGACACAATCGAAGAAAACTAAAAAGCGAGCTCGTCGCGAGATGGATGAAGCTACGGCTGGAGCCCAGGGTGGAGGGAATGGCTTTTCTGGTTTGGCAGAACTGGCGGACCAGGTGGTCCGGACAACCAAGGGAAATAGCGATGGGAATGGCCATGCAAGAGTGTCGAAGCGGAGTCAAGAGTACGAACTTGAACAAGAGGAGGAAATTCAAAAAGAAAGGCAACTAGATCAATTTGTAGAAGATGGAGAAAGACAGAACAGGCGTTCTTCTGGTGCTCGTTCTGCTCACAAGAAACGCAGAAGGTAGTTGGGTACTCTCCTCTCATCAAGCGGTGTACTTGTTTGGAGATATTATGGAAAGGTGTTTGTCCCCCTCTTTTGCTCCTCAGTATCTCTGAGAACTACTTCAGTTGGACCTGGGCAAGAGGATTCAAAGGTTGAGCTCTTGTTTTAGATCTTCTGCGGTCGAAATCACAAAAGCCAGTGATAGTTTTCGCACTATGCAGCCATGTGTGTGTACCGCGACTAAGATTTGTAGTTGCTGGCCACGGTGTAGAAGAGAGTCATAGATTGTAAGAGTCTTAAGCCAGCACCTGTTTTGAGCTAGTTTTAAACGTCGGGTTTTCTGTAAATGACAGAGAGAGAAAGTCTGCTAGAAAGTGAGAAGGACAAGAAGAGTTCCTCAAGCATTATATACCCGTTATATAGCTTTCGTATCTAATTACCCTCTGCTAAAAAGTCCCGACGCGTTGCCCTTCGGACACCTTTCGAGGTTGAAGTGCCACGGTTTTCGTTCTTGATGGCGCATTTGGTCCCTGACATGTATTCGTTTTTAGCATCCAGATGAACTCTGCGTTTCGTGCAGAAAAAGCGTCGACAATATTCGCGCCAAATTTCGTTTGGACCCAAACCAAAACACTGCCGGAGTTTGAATTTATGAATCAACGGAAACGTACTGACGTGTTGCTTTGATCCGCAACGAGCACCTTGATCCCTATAAAAAGCATACGTCTCCAGACGGCACTTTTGATTGCAGTATTTCGGCGTGCCCCTTTCGTTAACGAACAACAACTCTGCAAACACACGACCTCCTAATCACATAGACTCAAGTACTCACGTACCTTTCCATCTCCAGCCATGAAGGATACTACCAACGCCACTGCTCCCGGAACAGCTGCTGCAGCAGCTCCCGATTCTGTCTTGCCGGCAAAGCGAGAGCTTTCGCCGAAGCCCGCAGATTCACCCCCCAAGCGTGAGTGTCTTGAAGCACCCGGTGCTTCAGAGCCATCGCTCAAGGTACTGAGACTGCACGAAAAGGCCACACTTCCGAAGCGTGGGTCTCCCATGTCGGCTGGTTTTGACCTTGCCGCAGGAGAGGACACAGTCATTCCGGCTCGAGGTCGCGCCGTCGTGAAGACTGGCTTGAAAATCGCTGTACCGTCAGGTTGTTATGGTCGTGTTGCACCGCGTTCTGGCCTTGCTGTGAAGAAGTTTATTGACACAGGAGCAGGTGTTATTGATGCAGACTATCGTGGAGAGGTTGGTGTGGTTCTGTTCAACTTTAGTGACGACGAATTCAAGGTTCAGGTGGGCGATCGAGTTGCTCAGCTGGTTATTGAGAAAATCTGCATGGGAGCTGTTGACGAGGTCAAGGAGCTTGATGAAACTACACGGGGTGATGGTGGTTTCGGGTCGACAGGTGTGGAGACCAAGGCCTGAGCTTCCCACTCCGCCACAGTCTATTTGTACTTATGATTGCATCAGTTGCCTATTGTTTGTTGTTGTTGGTAACTGTGAAAGTTTATTCTCTTCGTAGTTCTTCCTCGCGCACAGCTGCCATCGGTAGGATTCACTACTTCAAAGCACATTGGAAGACACCCTCGCTTTCTGACGAACGGTGAAGCATCTCCGGTTGTCTATTCAGTCTCAGAAAGAGAGCGTTAGCAATATTACCCTTGTGTCCATCGTAAGCCCCATTATCATTGATATTGGCTCTGTTTTAGGTTTTCATATCAGCCTTCGCATGGGGCGACAGTAAAATCTGAAAAGGAAAGTCATCGATTTTCATACTGTTCCTCAAACAACTCTAGAGCTAGCTAGAAAGAAATCCATGCCTTGCTCCGCGTATCTGTTCGACTTGGTGTGGTTCCACAGCGATTTCAAATTCCTTTGCCTTTCGCTCCGTTAAGATCGCACCCGTCGTTGTGGGAATGTCTATCAGTCCATCGCTTGTTGAGAGTGTCAACTAAGGAAACGGCCATTCGGACGGTGCCTCGAAAAGGAGTGTGTCCTATTATTGTGTTCTGCTAAGTGCTATCTAGAGATTACGAACAGATACAAAGACGGTGACGGAGTCGATACAGAAATTGGCGTACTCTGCTCGTTATCTCATCTTGTGCGTCTTTGATGCAGCCAAGATGCAACCGCATTCAGCCTTCGTGCTACAGCCGTTTATGTCTGACGTCCGCTCTCACAATGGTGGAGCCCAGAAGAAGATTTTTGTGTTTGGACTTGGCTATGCTGGAATTAGGATTGCTCATCAGCTAAGTATGGAACTCATACTTCTTTTTCTGCTCTCACCGATACGCTGACCAAGATTGCAATGCTGTCCCTTTATGGAAATATGATTACGTTGTGGAAGGGAAATCAGGGGCTTCTATAGCTGGAATCACACAATCTACGGTAAGCTCTTCATCTAATCATCAAGATTCAATGGTTGTTCAGTCTTGCGAAGGAACTTCTAAAAGTCTGATTACGGCTTTTGTTGGGTATCATTTAAAGAATTCCACACACGTGCTTTCGACAGTTGCCCCAGATATGTTCCGTTCTGAGGATCCAATTTTAGCACAATATGCTGATCTTCTTCTCAAGTCCGACACCATAAGGTGGTTCGTAAGTCCCGAAAAGCTCTCCATCATCTGTTTCACTATTGGTTGTTTGAATACTAACAAATTTGGGGTGAGCACAAACATGATCAGGGATATCTCTCAAGCACCAGCGTGTATGGCGATCATAGCGGTGCACTGGTTGATGAACTTAGCTCCTCTTTGAATCCATCTGCAAAGGGGAAACTGCGACTTGCGGTGGAAAGTAGCTGGATTGATCTGGCCAAACGTGCTCAAGTTCTCGCTTGTGTTTTTCGTGTTGCAGGAATATATGGTCCAAGTCGAAACGCCCTCCAGACCTTATTGCGAAATCCGAGTGTGATGAATCAGACCTCAGACACGCTTGACATGATCGTTTCTCGCATTCATGTGGTCGATCTGGCCAACGCTGTAACGTCGGCCGTCTATTTAGAACATCCAGAATCTGAAGCGCGTTCGTTTAGTCAAGTCTATTACAACATAGGTGATGATCTTCCAGCAAGTCGACGAGCTGTATTTGGATACGCTGCTGCATTGCTACAGGGTACAAAATTCCCACGGCATACTACGGATAGTCGAGTAGCAGCTGTTTCGACTCGTCACAGTATCAGGGCGAGCAAACAAGTTTCGAACGCTAAGATGAAGAATCTTCTTCTACCAAACCTCTCCTTCCCAACATATCGAGAAGGCCTGGGCGCCATAGCTCAAGAACTGGAAATATCAAAGAGGCCGCTATACTAAAATACCGAGCTTTAGATCAGGACCTGATGCTCTAGACGAATTTGTGCCCAAGATAGTTCACGAACGGCATGACAAACATTGTACAAGAAGCACCGCATCACTACTCGTCATCTTTCCTCCCTCGGTCGAACCGTTCGTTCCGCATAGGTTCACCCTCTCTTGGCCCAACGGGTCCCATATCCATGGCATCCATGGGTGCCATTGATGCACCAGGTACTGGAGGTGGCATAGGAGGATTTATCATTCCCGGGGGCGGTGGCATGCCCATCATAGGAGGAGGGGGGGGGGGATGCGGTGCATAGTCTTGACCCCGGAATCTCTTGTACCGTGGCTCGAAATTATTATCTTGGGAATTGAAGTCGTCAGATTCACGCCTTCTCTTCATGGGTCCTTGACCCATACCACCAAAATAGCGAGCCGGTGGCTGTCCAGATGGACCATGGAATGGTCGACCTCGGCCTCTTCCCCCCCGTCGTCCTCTTCCCATTCTTCGTCCTCTCTCTCCATAAGAGCGACCCCGTCCTCCAGGTGCAGGACTCATGAACGGCTGCGCAGGTGCTGCAGCATTGCTCCACATCTGCATGCCTGTCATTCCTGTTTGGACTTCTCTTGCCCTACCAAAACCTCCTCTTCCAGGATCATAGTCAACCCTGTGCTCATCGCGCACTTGCCCGCCAGACCGTCCACGACCATACTGTCTCCCATCGGAGAAACCAACGTCGTAGTCGACTCGAATATTTCTTTCGTCTAACTTGGTTCCAGAGAGAAAATTAACACTGTTTTCTGCATCACATCTTCTGTAGTACTCCACAAAGCAGAACCCGCAAGGAGTTTTTCTGATTCTGTCTAACCCCATGATAATACGTCGTATCTCCCCAGCTTTGGAGAAAATATCGAATATTTGCTCCTCCGTCGTATAAAACGAAAGGTTTCCAACATAGAGGGTTGAGCTTTGCTTGAGCGCGACTTCTCGTTGTTTCTACCAACATCAAGTGCAATGAGAATATCGAAAAATCGCCATCGTTCCATTGAGTTGAGGGGATTTTTGTCAGAAACGACATACTTAAAAACACGAAAAGGCAGCGAAAACTCAAAAGCCAAACTTACCTGTCCGCCTTGAAAGCGTCTATCTTGGTAAAGACTGATCGGTTTCGCGATTTCGGATCTGAAAAGCTTAGTCGCCATCCTCGGTCGCGTAGATATTAGCGAATTGTTATAGAGTTTGGCGTGTTCTGAATCTGAAGACTGTACCGAACAATTGAAGTAGAACAAGACAGTTGACGAGTTGAAATATCGGTGAACCTTGTGTTTGATTCTCAAGCCAAGAGAGCGGTGTGATGCGAGGCAGGTACTTGGTGCAGAAGCACACCAGTAGAGCACTCACTCCAAAAACCGCGCTGGAATAGAACACGGTTCAACAAACGGTATAAAGGTGTTGACAAGATGAAGCCGTGAGCAACGAAGGTAATCCGAAAGAATTTGACTGCCAAAAGCGTACGTATATTATATTCACCTTCGCTGTTGGGCGTAGAGTTCCGAGCTCCCTCATGAAACAGCAACGCATATACTGTAGAAGTGTTGATGCTCGATTGGGTCAATGTATTCAGAACATGCTTTGATAGTTCTCGGAGTTGGTAGAGAAGTAGAGCAGACACATGGAGGCGGTTCGGGCTTTACGACGAGTGGAAACGTTTCCAGCTGTAAGCTGTGGAGTGTTCATCCGGCAGAATTGACAGCTTTTTAATTAATATTAATATAATATTATGTTCATTTGGAGGGTATTATGGTTCAACGACAATTGGCATCTCAAGAGGGAAGGGAATACAACGGTGGTGGCAGGGATTTGCTTCTTCAAGGTTCAGGGTGTAAGACTCCCAGTACGTCAGTGCAGAGATCTGCGAAAACATAGTGCGCGGAACTTATGTGAGCATTCCATCATCACTATTTCAATGTTACCCCACTTGAGCAATGCAAGGAATCCATCAGAGTGTGCGACTTCCGCTGCCCTGAAGCAATACTATTGGTCATGTATATTTCAAGCAATCGGCCGCCAGGCAGAATCGTCATTGCACTTTTGTTCCATGGCATGTGATGGACGTAAAGAGCGATCAAATACATGTGTGATTAGGAGGCTAAGCCTTGCCTGGCGATCTTGAAACATCAAATCTTCCGTGCTCCCGACCTTCACTTTTTGCTCCACAAAAGATGCATTTCTTTACAATGGAATGTGCGCAGTCCAACCGCTAAAATTCTTTCTCTGACTCTCAAGATAAGGAATGGCGCTCCCGACACTCGGCCTGTGGCTCCAGCAGTTTGGTAGAATCTGTCAGATCAGGATCAGAGCATCGTCCCTTGAACATGTGGCCAAATTTGAGAATAAATCCCATACAAGCATCAAAGCTCTGCATTAGAGTGGCATGTGATAAAGCTCTAGGGCGAGCGAAAAGTATAAGATATGTTTCAAAAAAATCATCCCCTTTCCTTCAATCACGAGAATATCTGAACTAGTTTGATTTCAGAGGCTGTGTGAATTAGGAATGCAGGACCAGAGATGAGATGGAACAAAAGGCGAGGCGCAACTGCTCACTGTCGCCATTGCGCTGGCTGGGATATGACAACCGTTGTCCTGTCCAGAGGGGCTGGGTTGAGTTTCTCGAATAGAATAACAAGACGCATTTTATGCTTTGTCACATTTATCTGGGTGTGTGCTTTTTCACAAATGCGAAACGATTTAAAAACAATGCGAAAACTGTGGTGACCAGTTTTTGTGCTGGGGTCCCCACTCGGAAATGTGTCCTACTACTCTACCGGAACATTCCAATAGGAAAAATGAATTAAAATGCTTCAAATGCATGCGCAGTGTTTTCACTCCAAGCATTCGAGTCCCAAAACGAGAAAAAGCTTTTCCGTATGCCTGGCACTTTTATTGATACCATTCCATCTCATGGTGAGCTGGGATGACCTGGGATGACCTGGGATGACCTGGCAGGAATTGCAATTGGGAAGAACTCTGCTCCTGGTATGAAACGTTGTACTGCATCAACGTTGAAGGATAGCCCAGTGAAGCATGACGCCTTGTGCGACCTAAAAAGATAAGACCTACATGTTGCATTCCTTATACATATCCGAAGTAGGTAAGAGTTGGGTTCCGCTTGAAATAGTCACAACTATGGATAAGAATAGTAATTTTAGTTTCTTGCCATTCCGCTGTCCACATCATTTTCCCTCTGTTTTTGAGTCAGAGATGGCTGCCGCGCTTTTCAAAGACGGCTCCTAAAAGAAAAGAAGATGATTGGTCGGTAGACTTCAGTGATGCCCGTTTATAGTTTTTGACGCTATTCAAAAGAGGAAAGCATCTATAATACTTTTTTTACCGCTTTGAAATCAGGAGTCTAAGATTGTAGTGAAGCAGAAGGAGATGGAGCCTGCTTTAGGACGGAGGCAGATAGCTTTTCTCGGCTATCCTGGGTAGAGCAGGCTACCCGCTTCCAAGAATTACGTTATATATGCGATAGACCAGCAATTATTATCATGTTATTGACATGTCGACAGCTTGATCCAAAATCTTATTGGTATGTTACAAGCCCTGAGTTTCTGATTAGTATGGAGACGGCCAGGCACGAGAGTCGAAGTCGGGAAAGACGACCAACATTTTACTTACAGGAGCACATGACGAGGCACATGTTTGTGTATTATGTGAAAGAACCAATTCATACTTCCTGTAGACATCTATTCACGGATGTTTGTTCTCTGTCATTGTGGTTTTTCAAAAAAGAGAATAAGCACCGTTGCAATCATTCTCCTGGTGGCCCATATCTTGTTGAACTCATTGACTTCTGCTTGACATGTTGTTGAAATGAAACGCAAGATATTGTTGTAGAGATTGTTTGCATCCTTTTGGCGACATGCTAGTGGTTCAGGTGGTAATCACGTCGAACTTTGGAAAGAATCGGTGGAGGCTTTTGTTCTTCTGTTCTTGACATCATCAGGAACCCGTTGTTCTTCTTGGCCACATTCTCGCACTAAATTTCTGAGATCGCTCCAATATGTGGGTTTTCCTTGCACTCATTTGTGGTATTTGCTCATGTGGAAAAATCCTAATTGCAGCTTTGGAGCACATGACACTGGTCTACTTGGGTACAGTTTGATACTTAAAGCGATGTTGCATACGTGTGGGGGGATTCTTGAGATTGCGGAAAGAAGTTGCTGAGGGCAAACCTGGTCTCTTATGGGTGTGAAGTGCTGGGGCCCCAGTTGCTCGTGTGATTCACGCTCAGGAATCGAATCTTGAGAGCTAAAAATAGTCTGCTTGGGCTTTAATCGGCTTTAAAAGGCTTTAATAAGCATCTGGATTACGTTATCGTGCTGCCCAGCGCTCTCCGGAAGCAGATGGATATATGCCCTCCAGCACATATAATATTTTAACTGGACTCTGTGATGTGGTTTGGAGAGAAAGTCAGTCACTTGAGATCAGTAAATAAGGCCTTGAGACAACAATTTGCTTCCCATGTAAATTGTCTTTGTCATTTCTACACGACACTCAAGCAAGTGAAAGATAATATTGTACCGACTCGTGATTAAAAGAACTGCATCTACAAGTGCTCCAATGGACAATTACCCTTCCCGCGCAACCATTGGTGCTCTGCATCACTCGAGTTTGGAGACGTGGTTCTCAAAGTGCTGAGCGTTGAAGTTTTTCTTTTCTGGTGCACGATCTGTTCTCATCAATTGTGACTTTGAGTACAAGCACAAATTCTCACACTCCATCAGCCAATCCGTGACAGGGATACAACCCGAACTAAGCCAGAAAAGACTTGCAGAAGCCCCGGACCGTGTCCCAGGTAGGATTAGGTAGCATAAGGGCTGCAGTCTGGCTGCAGTTTGGCTGCTATGACAAATAAATGGTTCTGGTTCCATTCAACTCATGGGCAAAAATTCTTTTCAGTTGCAGGTTGGCGTAACCAGCTAAGTGTTTGCGACATTTGTTTGGCATGGGGGACGTGCTTTTGATTCGTTGAGGGGATGGGTCTACTGTGCCAAGATACTAGACGCGAGTTCCACCTAGGTGCGAGGACACGCTCTAAAAATGAAGCTACGAAACCGATTTGCGCCTGTAATGGGGGCGATGTTGTTTAAGCTCTGAATATGGACAATGGCACTGTCGATGGGCTACAGCGTGTGCAGTCCTCAACGTGAGGTGGTTTTTATTGATGGTGGAAACAAGGCGTCGGTAGTCTGATGAGGACCGACAGCTGCCAAGCCACGGAGAGCTTATGAAAGAGAAGGACTGATGTGGTTACAGGTCACAAGCTGGTGGTGGGTAGAGTTAAGCCGAGTGCCACGAATGAGGGGTGCAGTGGCGGAGCGTTGAATGAGGTGCGTACTATAAACAACAAATGATGGAATGATTGAAGCAGTGCGATGGTCGAATCAGAGAATCAGAGGCATATGCGGCTGTGCGAAGCCATTTTGAGAGAGTCCAACTTGGTTTCAACTAGTGCTGCGGTGGACTCAATAGTCGCAACAATACGTGCTGCGAGCAAGCAGGCAAAGCACGCACCGCGCAATTGAGGTTTGCAGCTGCGCACGGTACTGGGGAGACGATGACTGGCTCCCGACACCACCGGGCGGGGGTGGCGAGGGTGGCGAGAGAGAAGGGCGAACGTCCGCGCGTGGGCTGTTTTATATCTTAGAAGACTACAAGTATATTTGTGCGTCAACTGCTAGAGGGAAAAACTCTGGCGAGCGTGATTGTATTGGTCGCAACGAAAGCGATGCGCGGTGCCCTTTATTGTACGTGGAGGATTGCGCAATCGACGCGCGGAGCATGTGAGTGGCGTGTGGCGGGGCTCGTTATGCAGAGAGGCGTGGCGAAAGAGGGGGAGCGGGGGGATGATGACACGATGGGCTGAGATAGGAGTCCACTGTTGACAAAGTAGTTGTGAGATGTGAGCGAGGAGAACGGAGCTGAGCGACGGCGTAGATAGCGCAGCCGAGTTGAATTGTGGGGGACGGGTGCTCGACCTGGCGTAAACATTATGCGGCGATGGTTCCACCCAGCGCGCGAGCGGAGCGACGACAAGCTGTCGACGACGACGCCTGCACGCGCGAGGCGTGGCGGACGTCCACCGCCTGCCGCCAGCTTTCCAGAGCGGCGCCTTGCACTCAGCGCGAGAGATCTGCGTCGTTCGACGCTTCGACGCGCGTCGTCGTGCTCTGCGCCCGACGCGCCTTCCTCTTCCCTGTCCGCTCATACGCGGCGGCTGTGGAACGTGCGTCCCTCGCGGGGGCGCCCCCTCCCTGTGCTCGAATGCGCTCCTCCTTCTCCATATCTGCGTCGCCGCGCCCGCCACCTTCGCGTCGGCGTTGGTGGTGTGTCTCCCCTTCCTCCTTCCTTCTGTCTGCACACCCAACCTAACCCCACCCCATCTCACTCAATCGCCACCCAACTGCACCATACGCATGCCGACATTCTTCTTCCGCCACCGCCGCCACGGCGCTCCGCACCCTTCCAAGTCGCCCTCCCCCCAAAGCCGCCCACCCACACCGCGCTACTTTCCTTGCTGCGACTGTGACTGCGACGCTGTCGCTGTTGCCCGCCACCCGCTTCGCGTCTTTTGCATTCCTTGCGTCTTCGTGGTGCCTCCTGCTACCTGCGCTTGTCACTATACCTCAACGCTCAACCGCCCCGCTGCCCAAGCTTCCAATGCAACTCCGCTGCATGTATCCGCCTCCACCACCCTCACCCCCGCAAACCCCTCCCCCCCCAACGCGTCGCTCCCGTCTTTCATCCCGCCGCACTCTGCCCCACCGCGTCAGAGCCCGCGAAATGCGGACCAGCCCAATATGTCTCACAGACGCCAAGCTGCCGCCACTGCTCATGAAAGCTCCGATTCCAACCCGCTGTCTAGTGTTGTTCCGTCCTCCTTTCTGCACGACCTGAATGCCAACATGACTGTTGTGCTCAATCTCACTGATTCCTCGCATCCGCTGCAGTCAACAGCCGTCTCCCCGGAGGCCCACCTTCAAATGGGTCCCACTCTCACACCTGTGCAGCCCAACAACGGAACAAATCTCCCGCGTAGTGAACCAGAGCCCTCATCCTACTCAAGCTCTGAATCCCGGGACCTACTTGAAGATGACAGCGATATTACCGAAGAGACGTCATATGATTCTCTCGTCAAACAGTTGCAACAGAGTAAGTTGGTTCTCTCCCCTTGTTGCGCATTCCGCTGTTCAAGTTTTTTTCGAAACAAGCACCTTCGTCTAACATCACAATAGCTACGCCAGAATCATTCTCCCGCGCTCTGCAGGCCGTCAAGGCTCCAGACCTATCCGCTGACTCCCGAAGCAAACTCATGAGTGCTCTCGAAAACGCTTTGCGAACTCTGTGCATCGAAACCGATGGGGCCTCAGTGCTGCACTCCAACGTTCGCATCGAGGCTTATACTACCTTGGCATCCTTTTATGCATCAAGCACTGCTCCAGAGAATGAGAAGGTTATTTACTATTGTCAATTGGGCCTGGACCTAGCTTCGGGCCGGGAACGCCTATTTCCCGAGCTAGTAGCCAACTTGCATGCGCTCAAGGCAAGAGTGCTTGTCAGCATTGGCGACTACAGCCGCATTCCAGAGGCAATTTCTCATGCAAAGGCAGCACAAGTTGTCTTGTACGCCATCAAGGATCCCAAGCTTCAGTTTCAGATATGTGTCACCCTTGGAGATTCTTACTCACTGCTCATCGACAGCGCAACCTGTGACAATATCCGCGTGGCGTGTGAATGGTACTCCTCTGCCATTCAGCTTTCGAAAATGGCCGCTCTGGAATCGCCGATAAAAGTTATGTGGCTCTCGTGCAGAGTAGCGCAGCTGTCATTACGGTATCTCAGACAAAAACGAAACAGTGATAATGCTAATGATAATAAGCATCATGAAGGAAAAAGGGACGCCGAGGCAGCTCACATGACAATACCTAGCCTTCTGAACATGCTTGAGCAATTGCATGTAGATGTAGAAAGGCTTCGCGAAAGCGAACTTGTTGAGGTCTCGGACCAAGTGCTGCAACTTGAATCAGTGATTTCTGAATTTACAGGCAAGGCTTACTTTGAAAAGACAAGGACGTCGAGTACTAAGTTGCAGGACCTAAAGAAGGCAGCATCATGCATGCAGAAGGCGCTCAGGCTATGTTCATGGGACTCTGATCCAGCCGGTCAGCGTTACGCTGGGATTCAAGAAATGATTGGTGATATCAGGTCACATATCCATGCTGCTGAAGTCAGCTCAAGTGAAGTCAAGCGACGGTGATGGCTCACCAACAATGAGCTCTTGCATTCACACAAAGACTGTATCTGTCGCTACAGAAAGTGACACAGAAACAACGACTAACTAGCTAGCGCCATAGTATGAAGAAGCGGACGGAGAAGTTAAGTATTTGCTTTGATCAACAAAGCATGGCAGTCTAAAGCATACTATATTGACGTGTGAGAATTGTTAACACGAACTCGGTTATTGCGCTCGGTCAATGACCTAAGGGCGTATCGCCAGCCACTGTTCAAACTCACCGTCGTTATTAGAATTCAATACTGAAGCGCAGTTTTGCGTTCATCGGAGCATTTTTAGGCTCAAGAACCTTCTTTGCGAAGTTCCTTGTACATAAATGACAATTCCCCCGTATTAACTCTCTGAATGTTTTCTTTAAAACAGTTTTGTGTGATGCCTTGCCGTAGAGAGCTTAGGACTGTCTTTTCGAGCTCCCTTGGCAATCAAGTTTTTATCATCCCCAATTTCAAATCTGCTGAGGCGGAAACATATTTGGAAATCTGAAGCAGGGTGGAGGCGTTGGGCTTCGTCAAACGAGAAAAGGAGGAATGTGAATGAGAGTGACTTATTTATTTTGACGCTCAAATCACACCTTTGTTGAGGCCAACCCGCTAAATTACAGCTAATCCAGCGCTCTGTTACGTACAGTGGAAGATTCATCCTACGTAACAAACCTTACGTAGGATAAACCTTGTGTAGATACTGGATGTGAAATCGGATTTTGAGGCACTTTGAAAAGACTTTTATCTCCACGTTCAAGTGCTGCTCTGGAGTGCGCACGTCTCCGTCGCGAACTGCCGGCGACAGACAAGGCGAAGCAAAGTACCACACCTGGCCGGCGTCTCCTCGAACAGCCTCATTGTGCCTTGGCTCTGGGGTTGTCCTCCCTCCCGCCCTCAGCGCTATCACTTGTGTCTGATGAACGGGAGATCGTCGCGCTAAGCTCCTGGCCACCGCAACGCAGCAAGGCAAGAAAGCTGTCTTGACCCAAAGCTTGAACCGATTAAAATAATATTGTACAGTATTTCGGCCTTGAAATTATGTACTGCCAGAGCATTCGGTCGCGACCGTGAGCAAGGCGCTTCTTTCATCCACGCGTTGTCGGCGCCCAGTGCACTTTTCTGTCCGCTCTTCATCAGCAATGTTGCGGAACCAGCGAGCTTACAACAAAAGCGATCCACGACTGTTTTATGATACCAACAAGCACTGTGGACCTCATTAACAAGTAATCAAATATCTCAAGTCTCTAGTAACTTAGTTACGCTATCTTGAAGTTTTTACTCATCACCATATGGACGATGTTAATGAGTAGGACCTTCAATGAGGTCCGAGTGGCGATCGCTAAAATAAACGCGATAGATCTGCCGATGACGCGGCACAGTGCAGGAGATGGCGGATACGTCAGCAATTGAAACAAACTTCCTTGTGATAAGATGTACATTTTACGAACACTAGAGCGATGTCGTGAGCCCACGCTCCAAACGATCAACAGTCTTGGGACCGTGATGATTGTGGGGACACATACGATTCATTACACCTAGGAGAACAAGACCTGCAAGGTGAAAGAGGACGAAGTAAAATTAAATGAGGAACATCGACAATTGCACACACTAATTTGTCATAGTCCCGTCGCCGCGGGGAAACGACAACTAGCGAGCTTAGAACACATATGTCATGCTGATCTTTTGAATCAAAGTGTGATGGCGTAGAGGTAGAGTCGCAACATATCTATGAAACGATAATAGCTTCGATGTACTGACAGAAGAACCGGTGGATGCAATAGAGAAACCAACTGTTTAAGTGAGATTACCAAGAAGGCCTTTGTCTGCAGTGAGTGTCTACGTACCCCCAAGCAACTGGAAGCTAAAAGACGAATTATAAAACTTGAAGACGAAGGCATGACAATAACAGCTGCAACATGTTTGATTCTTGAAACAGTATTCTCATAGAGCGGAATCGTCTTGTATTGAGCTAGAAAATGTTTTGAATGCAAGCATCAAATAGTATTGGAAGTGGATAACGTGTGTACTCATACGGATTCATCGCAACGCTAAGTGCAGTCGCCACTGCTGCCGACCTCCGAGAAATGGTTTTCATCAAACAAATGGATCCTTTTTTAGACCATCATGCCAGTCTTACATCTTTCAACACAGTAAGGAAGACGCCAGTGCAGAAAAAAAAAACCCGACGGAGCCTTCAAGAACGAAGATATAGAAAGTGCATGATAGTCTGAGAAGACACAGTGAGACTAAAGACCTAGACCCGGAGTGCTCCGTTTTTGCAGCACCATTCTATTTGCCGCACAACAGTCAGGTACGTTTTGAAAGGAAATGAACAACAGTTTGGTATGTATCTTTTCTTCTAATGAACTCGCGGTGGAGAAGGTCCTTGAGCACGCTACGTATCTTTGAGGGGCCGTTTGCATGTGCAGGGCACGATGAGCGGGTGTTGTCATGGTCACAAACGCGGCTCCTACTAGGTTTGCCTTCGGTTTGACGCCATGTTGTTGCACCTCCGAGCCTCATTTGACAAGGAAAAGCGCCATTAAAGTGGTCACATCATCTTCTCCAGGTGCAGCGTTTAAGGCTCGGCAGTGGTAGGTCCGCCTGACCTCGCTAGAGCGACAGTGGAGAGGGAGTACGTTGACAGGGAGCGCCCCTCTTCGTCGCGACGCCAAAAATCAGCACTGCAGACTGATTGAGTATGCTCTGCCTGCGAACTTTGGTTGTGGATTAAAGATAATTTTAACGCAACCGTCACAGTCGTCTATTCGCAATAAGATATGCTCAGCGCTCCGAAACCTTCGTGTACCGAGTCGCGCACGCCAATGCCGCGTCGCCCGCTGCACTCCCCGCTCCAGTCGCAACACGCTCACCCCATCTCGCAACTGTTGTCAGTCCGCCGCGCGCTTTTTGGTTCGCGCCAGTCGCCCGTCGTCTATTCTTCTGCCTTAACTTGGAATTTGGCTTTTTAATCCCCTCGTTTCTCTCCTTCGTCGCAGCACAAGCAACACTCGCTGCCTCCCCCCCCCCCCCCCCCCCCCCCCACTCTCCCGCCCTTCCCCGCTGGTCACCATCTAACTCCCTCCCGTATGCGTCCTCAGAGTGATCACGCTTATCCACAAAAGCGGCGACGCTGTGAAAACGGTTCTGCGCCCCCCCGGTCCCAGCCGCCGCAGAACGACCGTAACAATCACGTTTCGGTCCCCAGTAATGCAAGCGTTGGCTACTCGCGTCTCGCAAACAGCAACCCGAACAACTATTCTGCACCGCTTCCGACGTGGAATGATTCTTCTGCCCATGGCGTCGAGCCCGGCACTATGTTTCAGCCCGCTTCTCAAAATACTTCAGCCCCTGCTTCTGCAAACTTGGGCTGGAGCTCTCCGTCGTTTGCCCAGCAACAGCGATCATCGTGGTCCGCCATTGCAAACCTCATGACCTCTCCAGCTGCTTCCGTTCCGAATCACCGTCAAACGCCAGCACCAGCCCCACCTCCAGCCTATCCCCCCTACACCCACCCACTACCTCATCCGGCACCCCCTTCTTCGTTCGTTCCCCCGCTTCCTGGGGCTCTTCCGCCTGTTCCGCCACCGCAACTTCTGTCCCCGTTATTACCGGCGTCTCCCTTCATTTCCTCACAGTACCGCAACGAACATCAAGCTCGATCAAACACATTACCTGGTCCAGTGTCTGCACCCACTCCGGCAGCACCCCCCAACGCGAAGAACCCTCGAATGCGATGTACTCCACAGTCCTCAGGTCAACGAGCGTCTTCTTCACGCCCATTTTCCCCGAGTAATGTACCGCCCCAACCACCTTCACAAAACGCGGTACTGAACAGAACTCAGCTTTTCAACCCTGGCTCTCGTGTTAACAGTACACGACAAGCCCAGCATCACGCGCCTGCTGTTGGCCGCGGCGGCAACGCAGCGAACCATCATCATGGACTAGAGGGGCACTTGTCAATAGGCGAAATCCAGCCTTTGAAAGAGGCACTAGCCCTGTTTCGAGATGGAAGCCCTATATTGGTTGCTCTAACGCAAACAATACTTCAAACTGGAAGGCTTGGTTTATCACAGCAAATGCAGCGCGAAAAGATTTTGAACTTCAAGGGTTTTCCACCACCTATAATCTCAAACTCCCGATGGTTAAGTGCCTTGAACAAACATGATCTCGACATTCTTGCTTGGGTGTTTTGCGTGGCGAAACATGGTAGAAAAGAAGAAGTTGCGAAAAGGATAATATCATCGTTGCGGTCTCCACTGAAGTTTCGAATACCTGCCCCGTCCAAGAAACCAATGATTCCTTCTAGAATTGACGCCAGGCGTAGCCAGAGTGCGCAGTATTCGGCCACGAATTCGTATCCTGGCACGGTGGGTCGACCTAGAGGGAATATGCCTTCTTTGGATGTACCCAACACCGGCACCTATGAAACTGGGCCTCTGAACCCTCAACAAATGCTTGAAAACCTACAGCGGCAAATTTCAACCCCGAGAAGAGGTAATGCTCAACAGAATAGAGATAAGCAAATGCAAAGTCTCTGCAAAGAAGCACTTACAGGTTATTCCTTTGACGTTGGGGAAAACCCGTACAACAAACCCCTTAACCCACCTCTCGGATATCCACGATATGTATTATTTACAGCCATTCAGCTTAATCGAGGCGGTCAGGATCCTGTACTACGATTCGTGACACCGCCACCCATCGATCCTGTGGCTCGCGCGGAAGTGAAGGGCGGCGATGTTCAAGTACATCTGCGATGTTTGCGAGTTGAGTTTGAAAAGCCCAAGTCTTCTTGGCAGCAGGCTTGGCCATTCCCAGCTACTTGTCGAGTGAATGGGAGCAACATTGCCTTAAATCAAGCACAGCGGTATACAAACGGGAAGTTGGCAGGAAGGGACTCAGCGACGAACATAACTCCGTATCTCAAGAAGTACAGACCAGCAGGACCCAATGTGCAGAACATGATTCTGTTACGAAGGCAAGTGAGCAGCTCCTCTGCCTCAAGTGGGCAGTTTGTGTTATTCGTTCAGGAAATTCTGGTATTAAGCCACGAAACTGTGACGAAACAAGTCTTTGAGGCTAGTGAGAAGTACTGGAAGGAGTACCGAAAAACTCAGATCGAGAAAGGAAACATATCGGACAGTACATCGGAGTTTGAGATGGCAAGAAAGGGAGTTATGCTTTTTCTGACGGATCCCGAGGGGTTGACTGTTTCATCAATGAAGGTTTCTTTGCGATGCCCATTAGGGTTGACTCGGATAAAAACTCCAGTGAAAGGAAAACGGTGCCAACACGTGCAATGCTTTGATCTAGACAACTTTCTTGAATATTCTCGGAGAAGTTCAAAGTTTGAATGCCCCGTTTGCAACAAAGCAACAGCCCAGCCGTCCATGCTTGTGATCTCGCCATACATTGAACATGCTCTGAAAGAACACCTTGATTGCGATGAGGTTGAAATTTTTGCGGACGGTACAATGGTTCAAATAGAGCGGAAAGTGACTGGTGTTGCTTCCGATGATGATGAAGATGAAAAGGTTGAGGGAGTCAAGGAGGGTGCAGAACATCAACGATCAAAACAGTCTCCTTCGAAGGCTTGCGAGGTTGTGGATTTAACCCTGGATAGTGATGACGACTCACCGGCAATTGTTTCCAATAGTGTTGGTGAGGATCGGGGCGGTACTCCACAACAGCATTCGAACATTGCCAATGGAGATGGCCATGTCGAAAACCAGAATGATGGCAATGACTCTGATGTCCAAGTTGATCAAGACATGGTGTTTACTTTTCGGTCTGATGACTTTAACTGGGGGGATATAGGAGTTGTTGGTAATGGCTCCCGGATACAACAACTGTCAACCGGTAATGGTGACAAGGATAGCTGGACTTGCGATGTGATTGCAATCGATTCGGACTGACTCACATTCTTATTTATCGATTGTGAATAACCGCAGTTCTCTCTCTACTAAAGCTAACTTCTGATGATGTTAGGTCTACATTGATAACTGTTTTTCCGGAGGAGTGAAATGAAGTTCTGATTAAATGGTGCTTGACAGATGACGGGAGAACCGGTTTGAAACAGAGGGAGACAGTCATTTTCGAAGCTTATATGGTCTTCGTGTCTATGCCGTCGTATCCTGCGGTTGTCCACGACTCTTAAACTTTCCTCCGTGAGGCGACAAAGAAAACAGTGCCTCATGTGATCATCACGGTGATGAACTCCACAGCATATAGCAGCTTTCCTAAACGTTCAACCCTTACTCTGCTTAATGGCACTCCGAATGTTACCAACGATAGATATCTTCGCAATAAACATCATGGTCTTGTACAAGAAGACAGGAATCTCCCGGGTTGTGACGGGTAGCAATTGCTACCCTCAAGTGCGAGGTGATCCCACTCGATGGCTTCGTGCATTGTTTGACAGTGAAAATGTGTTTCCATTGGACTGAGTATCGATGTCTTACAGTTCTGAGTTCCGATAGTACTCGGGGATTACACGTTGAAAGCGCACACTATGAATACGTCGCAGATCATCTGAGGCAAAGGTGCTCATCCCTCCCTCACCGACCAAGAACAGGTTTCAGCTCAAGCCGGGGTAGAGGTGGAGATCAGAGTTTTGCGAAATCAGACAAAGGGACTTGCGCGAAGTTGACCACGTTCAATCTCACTCTAGCCGAAACGAATCTTCGACTTCAACCATTTTTCTCTTATCTGCACCAATGGATACATCTCGAACTGGCTTCATTCCCTCTGGGGTCTTCACTCCCAGGCGGTTGGGGGCATATCCCAGAGCACATAACTGTAGTGCGTTCAGGACGCGTCTTCTTCCATGTCGCTTCAATATGATGGCAGATAAGCCCAAGAACCCGCTGAGCGGACTTGGTGGTACGTAGAATTTTTGTCTTTTATGCATGATTTGACCTCACGGATATTTCCTGTCTGAAGCTAACGACGCATTCCTTCCCAACGATGTTTAGGGTTAGGAAACATCATGGATGCGATGAAGAAGGCGCAAGAATTTACCTCAGTCGCCAAAGAATTGCAGGAGCAATTGAAGAACACCGAGATTGAGGCTTCCGTGAGAGACGGACAGGTCAAGGTCACAATGACAGCTCAACAAGTACCGGTGAAAGTGGAAGTGACCGATGACCTGGTGGCTTTGGGTAGCTCAGAGGTACGAAGCCTCAACCTGTACTCTGTTCAATTCACATTACTAACGTAAGAGCTGCATGAATTCCCCAATGTTCAGGTATCGGCGGCAGTAACGGAAGGAATTATTGCGGCTCACTCGAAGGCCACAGAATACATGAGGGAAAAGATGGGGTCTTTGTCGAAAGGTATGGCCACTATTCGAAAGCTTTTAGTTAAGAAATGATCACACTCTGACTTGTCCGAATTTTTCCTCTTTTATTCCCTAGACTTCGGAATTCCACAGCCTCCTCAAAAGTGAGAGATGGCGCTTCCTTGGGGAATAGGATGCTGTTTTTGACGAAACAATTGTCGCGGTAAACGTGCAAAAATCCTCCTGCAGATTAACATTTCAGCTGTCTAGCATGAATTTCCTTTCACTCGTTTACACATACAAACGCTGAGCGTCGAAGTCGCGGACGATGACCGGTAATCAAGACGTCCAGGTGCGCGTTTTGTTGATAAAAATTTGGAAGAATGACTGGAACAAATATTCACCTGGTTTTCTACGTTTTATGATGCTCTGTGCATTTTCCCCGATGTCATATTTAACTTCGGTAGGCGAAGACAAGAATTCATCAGTTGGCCGTGAGCATTGTTTGTTATGCGCAGCGAGTATCTGTCGTACTTGCACTAAAACTGCTGGCGTTTTTAGAGGCACTGTCTTTGCAAAATATGCATGTTGCAACTCGTGAAGCAAAAAATTAGAAGGCATTGCTTAAGGTTTATCTCTTAAAAGTAGCAGTGAAAAAGGTTGAAGAAATAATATCGCAGGTGAACTTTGAGCGTTTTGAAACCCGACGACAATTCGTAATCTTAAACAAGTTTGCGTTCTATGTCTTTCAGAAACTTCTGAAAACAAATGTTTGTGTGACAAAACGGGCAAGGGTCATCTTTTGGGACAGCAAATTTCTAAGGATGCAGTGCACCACAATCCAATTCGAGCGCGTCATGTCTCTCTTTCATCCTGTTCGCCATCTTCCTTTGTTCCACAGCACAATTGAAGCGCAGAGAGGCATTTCACGACTCCTTCGACCATTGCCTGTATTTCTGCCACTTTCTTGCTTTGGGTGTCTGCAATGCTTCGAAACAACTGCTGCCGCTGTTGAATGAGCTTGCTCGCTTCGCGAAAATCAACCTGTACAAAAACGCCCAGTCCAATGTCCAGTACTACTTTCTCAGTTCTGCTGGCTTCTGCTCGCACGAAGAAATCTTCGCCCAAGTTAACCCTGGTTTCGAACAGTGGTTTACCAGGCCTAGCGCGAGAAGTTCGAAACTCTTTTTCTACAACACGCAATGCTCTGTCAGTTTGTTCCAGATCCGCCACCTCTTTCAAGGCGTTATCCCGTAGAGAGGATGTAGAAGCTAGCGTTGGTTTCAGTCGCCTTTCCAATGCTCTGCTGTAATTCTGAATTGCTGCGTTTGCTTCTTCCATTGATATTGGGGTTTCTCCATCCCTGGGCTCTCCGTTTTCGATAGTAAGTTCCTTCTTCATTTGTTTCAGATTCGTATTGATGGTTCTGGGGGAACCGGGCAAGATTCTGTCCTGTATGAACGGCCTTTAAGCATAGAAAGGCGGTGACGCATGGCTCGGATTCACCTAGAGAACATAACAGAGTTCATTAGTAATAGGCTGGGTTGATCGGGGCGCTACCCCGGGTATAGTGACTCGGGCTTTTTGGAGGAAGATTTGCAAGACGTGGCACAAGTCGTCATCAGCAGGAGAGATATCAAACCATCTACAGTAGATAGATACAGGTTTCAACTGCTGCTCCAGCAGACGGCGTCCCTTTGCACCCATTTCCACATCCATGTCCCGTATCAAAGGTACACTACGTCCTTGACATGCATAAAGAGTCTGCACGCTTTGTCATCTTCCTAGATTGAACCCTGCATCGCATATCAGCAGGGTTGGTTCGGATGAATCTGCTCACTTCGTACAACCGACGAGTCGTCTTCTTTCACTTGCGATGGTCGGCTTTGGGCAGGTAATTGTTGGCGCCCCAGGTTCAGGAAAGACGACGTATTGTGCTGGCCTCATGCAGTATTTCAAGGGAATAGGAAGGTAAGAACAAGAACCTACGCACAGCTTATCACTTCTCGCAGAAATTTCCGTCGACTTCAGCCTAAACGCAATTGTTTTGACCTTTGTCAATTTTATTCTTCCTCACATCAGAGATGCGGTTGTTTTTAATATGGATCCTGCTAACGATACATTACCGTATGAAGCTGCCGCGGACATCTCCGAACTCGTTAGCGTCGAAACTGTCGCTTCTGAGCTTTCTCTTGGTCCGAATGGAAGCTTGTTATACGCAATGGAGTTTCTTGAAAAAAATATGACGTGGCTGGACAAGAAGCTCGCGGAGAACAGAGGAAAATATGTTGTGTTCGACTTTCCTGGACAAATTGAGCTTTATACTCATAATGAGTGTATTCGAGCCATAGTTCAACATTTGGACAAACAGGGATATAGAGTACGTATGGTGAAAGACAAATCACTGGTATTGTACGCTTGCTTGAACGAGAGTCCTAACAAAGGTTCTGTGTTGCCGGGGTACCTTTTTTGTAGTTGACGCAGGTGAATATGGTTGATGCTCACTATTGCGCAGATGCATCCAAGTTTATCGCCGTTATGCTTACTTCAGCCACGATGATGTTGCAGCTTGAGCTTCCCGCTATCAACGTCTTGTCAAAGGTTGACCTTATAGAACAATACGGTACTCTCCGTGAGTTGTGTACAAGTACATACATCCGTGATGCGTGTCCTGTAGCTGTCATTTTCTAACAATTTTCTCGTTCAATTTTTCCTCAATCAGCTCGAAACCTGGACTTTTACACAGAAGGAAGCGACCTTGGAAAACTTCTGGATGAGTTAGGACAGGACCCTGTCCTTAGAAAATATACTAAGCTCAACAAAGCAATCGTGGACGTTGTAGAGGACTTCCCATTTGTGGGATATCATACTTTAGACATTCAAAACAAAGAAAGCGTAATGAGATTAGTCAAAGCCATTGATAAGTCGAATGGATATATGTACGCCAATCTGGACGCACAAAAAGTGACGTATGACGTGCTGGTCGGAAAACCGGAAATGGACCACAGATGGGTTGCCGAAGTTCAGGAGCGCTATATGAAATGAGCTAAAAACACTTTAAAATGCCGAATGACCTGTATACTTGATTTTCAACAAACAAAACCTCCATCGAACCCGTTTCGTGACTCTTGTACAGACTCAACGCGAGTTAGGAATAGGGGTTACAATCAATCTGGTATGAGGAAATCGAATTCTCTCAAAAGTCGTCTACACGCATTTGATTCTAAAGCCAACATCTGTTCTTCTCCCGTTCACTCCGAAAAGCGAAGCTCGATACTTCAAGGTTCGTCCCTTGCGGCATGAAAGAGCACGCAAGTGATTGTTCAAGTTTCCATTGATTAAATACGGCGGAATCGCTGTCGAATGATAAAATCTATGACCGGAGAATGTCACCTTTGTCACATGGCCATCGACTTTGAGACCGATAGTAAAACCTTTCTTATACCTCGAAACAGGTACTCGGACTGTTCGTTTCCTAGTGCTTCTGAAATGCCTGTTCCTCAGATCATATATCCTGAAGCTCTTGATAGAAGGAGCTTTCCGTGTGTTCTTCTCCTTCTTGGGCGAAGAACCACCTGACACGGGGCGCTGAAATCGATCCCGCCCTCCTCTGGCTCCTTCACTAACCTGCCCGTTGACCTTTCCGTTTGTTAAGTCTGCCAAATGTATTTGACCGGGGAGGTCTGCGGGTCTCCTAGGGGCAACATTAGGACCTCTACAAGGTTCTTTCACACAAATACCAACACGATTAACAGAAGAAATACAACTAGATTGAGAAGGCTGTCCAATTCCGGCAACAAAACGAGGCGAATACGACCTTGTAACAGGGGCTCCACCTTGAATTCGCACAAATGAGCAACTGTAATAGTCTCCAAAGAAGCACCTTCCTCTAAAGTCACCGCCGCCATACCAAGCCCAACCAAACACATAGACTCCGTCTGGATAAACAGTTGGAACAGTAATCGGAACTTTGTAGGCCATCCCCTCAGCATCATTTCCACAAACTCGTTCATTTCTCGACGGGCATCGATGTAAGCCTGAGCTCCAACAAGAGATTTGAAAGGTGAATTTCTTATGGGCATTCCTATCTAACATTTTCCCCACTGGTACTAAGGTCAGGCGGACAAACCCAGATTCGCGTTTTCCGTGGTTGTTTCGGTGCCATGACACGGACCGGCGTTGTCCTCTACGCCATGTTTCTGCTGGTCTATTCGGCCCGATACCTGTTGGCTGGCCATACGTATCCATAGGAGGACATGGTCCATAGCATGCTCTTGGACGTCCATTTCCAACTCTACAGTCAAGACGTCTTGTTGGAAGAGGGTTTGCCAAATGACTATGACCTCGCACTAATGAGTGTAGAATGCTGAATGCAACAAGGAAGAGAGGGACTTGGAAACTCATTAGAAATCAGTTGTGGAAAAAGGCTTGGTGTTCGTTTACAAAACACTGGCAAACTTGACGAAAGAGTTCCGCTTAAACGTCTTCCGATTATGGTGAGATAGAGGGAGCGGTTGCCAAATAATGACAAGCTTCTGGGGCAACCGCTCTTGAAGCAGAGTTGGTACACATTGAAGAGTGGCGACCATCCAACAATAAGAAGACGCTACTTGCTATCGCTTCTGCATGATTGCAAAACAGATGCATCCAATAAGCAATATCTGAAAGTAACATAACGATGGTGAAGTAACACTTCCGTATATTGGTACGCCCACTGGAGAAGAAAGGCAAAGATGATGAGACAACGGCTTGGATCAGACGCTCCGAGTCACCGGAGCTACCCGTTTTCAATCACACACACATGTGCACTCCTAAACACGGACCAAAGAGTATATTCATCACTTCCAAGTCGTTGTCAAACTTCATCCATTACCAAATGCAGATCACGTGCACACACGACAGAGCGCCAAGCTCACGATTCATTAGTGGCACCGCTAGCGGCACTAATCAATCGGGAGCTGTAGATCGCTGTCTTGCAATGTACATAATCCGACGATCGCTAAGTCCTAATGGGTGGCCGGCCAGACGTCACCACTTTCGTCAACTACATATTTTAAGTTCTATGGAGATCGGCCAAGTAGAAAAGGTAAGTCCGACAACAACACCTGTTCAAGACGGGAGCACTTCCCATTGAATTGCTTGAAAACTGCCGAGAGAGGAAATTGTCGTCCCGCTCAAGGACATGATCGCAGCCTTCTTCCCTGGAATCCGATCGTACTCTTGGCAACAGAGAAACCGAAGTAGGCGTGCAGGGGAGCCCCAAGGTGCGGTATTTACAAGGGAAACTGGCACGTTTGCCACGCGCGCCGGCGAAAAAGTGGCAAAACTTTTATTTTACTTTTCTAAACTTCTGGGGCCAGAACACTCTCAAGATTTTATTTAAATGCTGTGATGGGGCATTGCTGGCACATTTGCCAGCAATACACCAAAGAGTATCTGCTTCTTTTGCGAGTTCACACGAAACCCGTAAGTGATGAGTAGTATTGCTGAGGGGGGTGGGCGAGTTGCAAAGGATCGAATGTATTCACTTTGCTCGGCGGGGGACGGCGACCGCTTGCGCAGCTCGATGAGGACTAGGCGTGATTCTTTCCCGAAGTCGTCGTCGTTCCTTTGTCTTAATTGCCAGTTTAAATACATTGGTCTACCTTCAATTGTAGGTTTTTTAAAAACAAGGACGACCTGGGTAGCCTGCTTTGAATACGGTAACTGGGCCCTGTTCCCAGACAGTAGCCGCAGCAATGAGATTCCTGTAGTTTCAAAGGGACAACCTCACGTTATTCATGTTGGCTTTGTGACCCGAACACGAAGCCACTTTGCATCGCTTCCCAGACGACGACCTTAAATCTCCAAACCGTTCCCGATTCCACCAGCGCGTGCTTCCTCACTTCCCTCTCAGAAGTGAAAGCGAAATCAGCATGGCGTTGAGATCTGCATTCACGCTTGCGCTACAACGCAGTCGTGGCGCCGGCTCAAATTCTGTGCGCTCCCTGGCTACGTTGAGGTCAACCACGCCGAAGCAAGTGGCAGCTGCTGCGCCCGAGCCTACTCCGAAAAGCGAAGAAGCATGGAGAGTTTCAAACTACTCTGGTTCGCATGGGGGTTTATCGGACAAGGATCGCATATTCACAAACCTCTACCGCGACGGAGAATGGCGCCTCGAAGGAGCTTTAAAGCGGGGGGATTGGCATAAAACGAAAGACCTCGTACAAATGGGACGTGATTGGATAATCAATGAAATCAAAGCTTCAGGCCTTCGTGGACGTGGGGGAGCAGGATTTCCTTCAGGACTGAAGTACTCGTTCATGCCCAAAGGAAACCCTGACGGGAGGCCTAATTACCTGGTCGTCAACGCAGATGAATCTGAGCCAGGAACTTGCAAGGACCGCGAAATCATGCGATCGGATCCTCACAAGCTAGTCGAGGGCTGCCTTATAGTTGGACGAGCTATGAGCGCTCGGGCAGCATATATATACATCCGTGGAGAATTCATCGACGAAAGAAAGAACCTCGAAGCAGCGGTTGAGGAAGCTTACGCGAAGGGTCTCCTCGGCAAGAACGCCAGTGGTTCTGGATACGATTTTGATGTTTACGTTACTCATGGCGCCGGTGCGTATATCTGCGGTGAAGAAACTGCAATGATTGAAAGCTTGGAAGGAAAACAAGGAAAGCCGCGCCTAAAGCCGCCATTCCCTGCAAATATTGGTCTTTACGGATGTCCGACGACGGTGACAAATGTCGAAACAGTCGCCGTTGTGCCCACTATTCTCCGTCGCGGTGCAGATTGGTTTGCCTCATTGGGGCGTAAAGGGAATGCTGGCACGAAGCTGTTCTGTATTTCTGGCCACGTTAACAATCCGTGCACCGTAGAGGAAGAAATGTCGGTGCCATTACGCGAATTGATCGATCGGCACTGTGGAGGTGTCCGTGGAGGATGGGATAATCTACTTGCTATTATCCCTGGAGGCTCCTCTGTTCAGTTAATGCCGAAGCACATCTGTGAGGATGTGTTCATGGATTTTGATTCATTGAAGGCTGTTGGGTCTGGATTGGGCACTGCAGCTGTCATTGTTATGGACAAGAGCACCGATGTCATTGCGGCGATTTCACGCCTGTCGTATTTTTACAAGCATGAATCGTGCGGACAGTGCACCCCGTGCCGTGAAGGTACTGGCTGGTTGTGGATGCTCATGGAACGAATGAAAGAAGGAGATGCCAAGGTCGAAGAAATCGATATGCTCTGGGAAATTACCAAGCAGATAGAGGGACATACTATATGCGCCCTAGGCGATGCCGCTGCCTGGCCTGTTCAAGGGGTAATTCGTCATTTCCGTCCAGAATTTGAAAGACGCATAGCGGAATTCGAAGCCAAAAACGTGCGAGCGACGGCTCTTTGAAATCAATTAGATACTGTGAACTCCGGAGGTTGTGGCGAGCACCTTTGTAGAATGCACAAAGTCTTTGTTTTTAAGTCTAACAGGCGATTGCAAGTATGGAGCCTTTCCATCCAATAGATTTGCTTCGCAGTTTTGGTGTTTATCCATATTCTTAGTCCGAGTGGATCAGAATTCCGTCGTTTGTCTCCTCATCCGTCGCTCGCGCAATTGTCTTCCTAGTTTCTGACGCTTAGACCTGAAAGCTTACTGCAGCGAGAACAACTTCCTTAACATTTGTACAATTTTTCATTTCACTCGCTTTTCTAATGAATTCGCGTAGATTTTTGTCCCGTGCTTTCCCACAATGACCTACCAGCTATCCAACCAAGCCACAGCCATGGTAGTTGTAGGTGCCGTGAAAGATACTATGGTAGCAATTGCTACCCTTCGTTTGCCCGTAGCCTATCGTTGCTGTGCTTCCTATCCCAGGCAAGCAGATCGAACCAGCAGAGGACGTCCAAAAACAATTGTTTTTTAGCACTGAAATGTCTGAGGTTCCCAACTCGTCATGGGCCAAAAGTCGTGAGTCATTTTTGAAGCACCACTTAGCATCTTCCACCCGGCCTTCTGGATAGTTATTAGTACGAGCCCCGTTAGAATGGATCGCTGTGGACTTGAGTGATGGCGCAGAGCAAAAAGCATGCAGGAGCGACGAGCTAAGCCTGGCATAAACGAGATGCAAGAGCAGCCAGTTGAATAGGAGACGTGACACCTTCGGCCATTCTCATGTGGATCAGACCTATTTCTCTCAACATGTTGAGCTTAGTGATTTCTTTTTCAACCTTCAAGGTTCTAGCGACGCGAAAAATAGTTTGAATGATGTCAAGAGGTGAGTATCCCTGGTTGAACAAAAACAACACCTTTGCCAGGGCTTTGTCAATGTCCTTCTCCACGCACAGCGTGAGGAACTCGGCGGCTACTTTTGGATGTGGCTGGTCGCAGACCTTGTTGAGATTTTTCTCACTGACAAACCCAAAGCCGTTGAAGGTGCTTTGAGAGTTATTGAGCGCAATACGCATGTCGCCATCGGCAGTGAATACAGCGGCATCGATTCCACTCTGGTCATGAGGAGCCTTTTCTGAGTCAAGCACTGTCTTTAGTCGGGTAGCTATTTGCTCATCCGTAAGTCGACGAAATCGCACAACGGCGCAACGACTCTGGATCGGCTCTATGATCTTGGACGACAGGTTGCAGGCAAGCGCGAATCGGGTGGTGTTACTGTGCAGCTCCATTGTTCGCCTCAAAGCTTGCTGCGCGGCGGGCGTCATGGAGTCGGCCTCATCCAGCAGAACAATCTTATGACGTCCCGGCGGGAGTGTTACCTTTGTCTGGGCAAACATTTTAATCTTTGTTCGCACGGTATCAATGCCTCGGTCATCAGAGGCGTTGAGCTCTAGCACGGCGTTCTTCAGTTGACTTCCGAGCGTCTCGCGAGCTAGAGCCATGATGGAAGTTGTTTTCCCACAGCCGGGTGGGCCGGCCAACAGGATATTGGGCATGTTTCCGTTCTTGGCGATGACGCGCATTCGATCTAGGACGTCGGGGTTGCCCACGACTTGATCGAGAGTGTTGGGGCGGTACTTTTCAACCCATGGGAGTTCGTACGTGTGCTGCGGGATTGCCTTGGACTGCGGCTTACTGGCCGGCTGCATTGCTCTTCTATCTAGAAGAAGGAAATGTGGAAACCGATTGAGGGCGGAGATAACGAGGCACTCGTCAAAAAAGCGGTGAGCGCAAGCTTTTCGGGCACTACGGAATGATGTACCAACGGTACTAGTACTGTTAACGTAGAACGAAGTTTTTACGGAGGAAACGTTTGTGACTGCATGGTGATCGCGCTGTGTGTTGTGACGTATGTTTTGGCGCGAAGGGCGCAATCGGTACGTGTAGTACGTGGTGCACGTGGTGCACGTGGCTTCGTGGACATTGTGTTCCACGTTGTATACAACGTTGACTGCCTGGGAAGCCGAATTCAGCCGCATGGAGCTCAACCGGGCCGAGCGGCGCGCGCGCATTTGTCGCGCGAGACGTGATTTGCGGACGCCCCAAACGGCCGTGTGACGCGCATGATTTCGATCGGTGTGTGCGTCCGTGCGCGTGTCAGACAGCGCCGTCGAGAACGTTCGCTGTCACGCGCAACATGCGCCAATGACATGACGCCATGTGTCGCGGCAACACCGGCGGCCGCACCCCGCGCTCGCCTTTCAATCGCTTGCGCACTCGCGCTACGCAGACTGCCGACCCTCAGCTTCCCTCATGCCGTCAAGCGACTGCGCGTTCCAAACCGCATCGTTTCCACTTCCGCACGGCATCCCTTCTCCTCCACCCCCTTCGCACCGCATCCTCGCCCCCGTCTTTCCCACGCACTTTTCCACCCTCGTTCCTTGTGTGCGCCTCGCGCCGCTTTTCATTCCCACCCCGCCTTTTCCTTCACCGTTGCTTTCTGTCGCAGTGCTGGCGTTAATCTTGATCGCCCACCGCCCGCATCCACTGCCAACCCTTCTTGTCTCTGCTGTTCTTCTTGTTCTCTCCTCCCTCGTCGCACACTCCCCGCTCATGGGGCGCCGCGCCAGCCAACGGGCCGCGCGTAGGAAGGGCGCCAAGCGCCAACGAGCAGCTGAGAAGCGCGCCGAGCGTGAACGAAATCGCCTTTCCGCCCGCAACACTGCCGACCCTGCTGCTGCCAACCACCGCCTTGCACTCCTCAGGGAGGCCGTTGTACGCGGCGACGCCCCCGCCCCCAGGGGCCTTACCAACCTAGGCAACACTTGTTTCTTTAATGCCGTCATGCAGAACCTTGCCCGTGTCGCAACTTTCCGCGAATACTTTGTTGGTAACGCACCGTGCCCTGGTGAGGGTCCACTCACTGCCGCGCTGCGCTCGTTCTGTGTTGCCATGTGGGACATCAGCACTACTTCCATCTTTAACCCTTCCAAACTGTTCACGGAAGTCGGAAAGAAAAATCCTAGCTTTCGTGGACGTGCGCAGCAGGACTCTCATGAATTGATGAGAGTTTTATTCGACGGCGTTGTTGAAGAGGAGAAGCAACGTTTATCTAGAGTTTACAGGGGCATACTTCCACCCGCTCATGAAGGTGAAGTATCAGATTCTTCGTCCGACAGCGGCACAATCACCTCGGCCAATTCTTTAGATAATGCAGCTGATGCAGACTGTCCAGTAGTCGATGATTCTCCAATCGTTTTCATCGGTCCGCTGCTTCCTGGGGAGTCAGGGTCCGAGAAAGCAAAGTCAGCTTCCAATATTGAAGTTGCGACTGATGAGTCCGGGTCTCACGAAGACACCCAGGCATCCACAAGCGAAAGTAGTTCTCCCGATTCGGATGAGCCCACCCAAATTCCAGCTGAAAAGCTCCTCACCATAATTGAGCGCGCATTTAGGGGAACTCTGTCATCTACCATTGTTTGCAAAGAGTGCGGATCCAAATCTTCCGTTTCCGAGCCGTTTCTTGACCTTCAGCTTCCCCTCGTGCCTAAAGAAGAAGCGTGCGAAGGAAAACCGAAAGCGCCAGCGTCCAATATTGATTTGGACAAACGCGAAGATGTTGAGACGGTGAACGTTTCCAATGAGAAGTCTTCGGATGCTCTAAATTTCCAGTACTCTGAACTAAAGCAATCCGACGTGCCCACGGCAGCTACGCCGCCGCCGCCACCGCCGCCGCCACCGCCACCGCCTCCTTTGCCGCCACCACCCCGGACTGTGCGCGCCACAGAATTCTCTGGCGTTTGCTCGGATCCAATGGACGAAATTCGCAAGAAGGTAACTATCATCGAGGAGGAACCGGTGCAGGAAAACCGCTTGATCGTTCGTAATCCGACAGTGTTCAATACAGATGCGGCGATGTCATCTGATACAGAAGCTGTAATTGAAGACGATGATACCGACAGCTACTGCCTCCCTTCCTTGTTCGACGACGATTTCTGCGATAGCAACGACTCGGCAATGGAGGACGTGAAGGGCCTGTCTGCGTTTTCTACCTCTGCAGTAGCACGTGCTCAGGATGAAAACAAAGCTCCGCCTGAAAAGTCAATCACGACTGTTCAAAGTATCCGCCGTCCGTCGTCATTCATTTCGTCCTTTTTTGGTGGTTTTGGTGGAAGCTCAAGTGTAGCACCGTATGGCTACAAATCAATTATCGGTAGTTTGGAGGAGTTCACAAAGATTGAAGTCCTTGAAGGTGAGAACGCATACGGATGCGAGGAGTGCACTAGAAGGGAAAAACTTCGAGTTGCGTTGCAAAGGAAGAGAATTGTGACAAAGCCTCTTGTGAATAAGGTTCGAAAAGTAGCTCAACACATGGCAGCCCTTCCTTTAATGGATTCGACCTCAGAACAAGGATCAGATGATCTAGACGATAGGGCTAGTGGAAAGAGAGGGGCTTTCCAGTGCAAGACGGCCAGCGTTACATTCCAGTCTTCAGTTGAAGTTGCTCGGGAGAACGCTGCCTCTGAAATAGTTTCTTCCCCTATCACCAGCAGTGAAAGTAGCAGCAGCGTTTGCTCCGACGAAGACGAGGAGTTGGTTGTTGAGGAAGAACTTGAATCGGAACGAGGGTCTTCCAGTGTAAGAAGCTCCTCGCTTACTAGGGCTGAGGAAGACAAGCTTCTGAAAAGCGTTCGTGTCGATGTCCCAACTGTTCGCACTACAGCGGAGAAGCGATTTATGATACAGGAAGCCCCAAATGTTCTAGCCATTCAGCTGAAGCGCTTCATGCAAACCGGTTTTAGAGGGGGCCTTCGTAAGATTTCTGGCAGTGTATCTTTTCCTATCAATCTAGATATCACCAATTTCGTGGATATTGACTCTGACGACGGTGAACTTGGAAATGATACCGGCGCGCCGAACGTGTCAAAGAGAAAACGGAAAGAGAAGAGCTGCACAGAAACTCCGAAGTCCGATGGTTATCAATACGTTTTGACTGGTGTCTGTGTTCACGGTGGTTCGCTATCTGGTGGCCACTATACAGCGTATGTCCGAGAAGGCGTAGAAGCTGATAGCCGGGGCGGATGGTACTTCTGCAACGACTCGAAGATATCTAGGGCAACAGAAAAAGATGTTCTTAGCAGCGAACCGTACTTGCTGTACTATGAACGTGTGTAAGTCGTCTAACTTTGAAGTGTCTTGTGTCTCATCTTGAGGGGCCTACGCTTGTTCACTCACTATTGTTCGTGTCAGTAAACATTTTTACGTCGATCTTAGAATGGAAGATCTCGAAGGTTTCCGCTTATGTTAAAATACGGGTCAGTTGTAGGAGTCGCGTCGGATGGCTCTCGATTATCGTTATTTCCATCGCTCCTTGAAGACGGTATGTGTTCTGAGCGAGACTGAAGTATTTCAAAAGTACTTGCTCTAATGAACGGGTCCTCTCGACTTAATCCATCCCTTCCAGTCCAGAAATTGACAGCTAGGCTTCCGCTAACCCCAACCCGAATGCCCTTTTTTGCTCTGGAAGCCTTTTTGGCCAAACCTCCCCACGCTTCAATGTCGAACCAACTCGTCCTATCTTCGTCAGAATCATTGGGGTCGTAATCATGGGTCACAGCCATCGAAAATGTACATAACTCCGCGCCTGAGGAGGTTATCTTAAACACTGGGTCAGCTCCAAGTCGACCCACAAGGGCTACTACGTTCAGTTTAGGAAACGAGGGGTCGGGCTCGATATCGACGAGCTCATCTTCGTCAAATTCAAAGTCCCATATCGTTCCATTGTGTTCTTCAACTTGTTTACTATCGTCGTCCTCAAAGCGTGGGGTTTCGCAGCATACAGGAACGGTGATAGGTCGCCATGTTCGTTTCGAATATGGTATCTGAAATCCAAGGAAAGGTCTTTTACTCCGTTTGCCACCAGGTAGAGGGTTGTATGCACGATGAATTCTCAACGGACACAGAATAAATGCCCCTCTGCGAGGCGCTCTGATATGCTTCCCGACGACCATGGAAGCCTTATTTGCTAGATACTTCCTGACCGGATCTCTGGATTCTCTGAAATTGTAATCCTTTCAGGAACGCACGAGTAGAGCCCCGGTAGCAAGCAGGACGTTGTTCGTATCGCTTTTGTAGGCACGTAGCTACCCTTCCATACATGATCACTCGCCGCCCGCCGACTTCCCGCAGGCAAGAAGAGATTTCAGCTCAATGATCCGCCGCTCTGCGCCAGCATTTGCGAAGGAATGCCGAAAAGAAAACAGGAACTGACACATAGTTACGACGACGGATCAGAAAGACACAGACGTATAGGGCTGTTTGGTACCCTGAGGGCGCCCACAGGAATTCCTAGTCTTCAAAAACGAATACCACGTTCTGTTGCCGGTGTATGTGATGTATGTGCTCTGTCAGCCTACATTCTTGATTTGCACAGTGTGCAGCAAATAATTTTTGCTGAAGGATATATAATTCCATTGTAGCGTAAATGGATGTCTCAGACCCAGTGAATAACCATCATCTCGACCAGCTCTTGGGCCGTTTCAGACGAGTCTGCCTCTATTAGTCTTCTCGACTTCTTCCCTGATCTCGATGAGCCTAATTACCCCGAAGAGAGCCCGTGCTCCTTCCATTTACTAACATATTTGTCTTTCCAAAGCAAAGTTCCAAAACAAAGCAAAACAAATCTCCGTGTGCGACAGCATGCTCGAGGGCTGGCAGCATGATACATGCCTACACAAGTCATTGATCAACATAGCGTCTCGTTTAAAGAACGAAGCAATTTTTACGCAAATACAGATGGCCGCCTTTGTCACTGGGTTTCCTCGCGGCACAGCCAATACTTTTCGAGCTCGTTCCCCACGAATATCCCGGTTTCTTGGGAGACCACAAACCCCGAAACAGCAATGGATTTTCTCTCCAAGTTGTCGCATGCGAAACCGGGAAGGATTTCAACTTCCTCCTCGCGTCCCATCCGACCCGACAAAGAGACGTCGGGCGGTTGAGCTTCTAGGTTGTTGTACGCAGAGAAAGCACATGCTTCCAAAAACTGCAACAGAACTTGAGTCGCTCATAGGACAAATCCCCCCAAGTCGTCTTCTTGCTCAGCAATGGAAAGGTGCTTTGCAACGTGATATGGAAAGAGCAAAACGGAAAAGGGCTCCCACTGCTTTCAAACATCGCGAACACCTCAAGCAGACCCTTAAGTTGTCTGAGCGCAATGCCGCCGTCTCTAGATGCTTCATTCTACTAGCGGCTGTAAGAAGACGATATCTTGCAAACGAATCTCCGAATCCAAAGTCGCTGAACGAGTTAAACGAAATACTAGGGACCTTTCCAAAGACTTCGATAGAAGCCCATCGCTTCATTCAGGCTCTCTCTCGAATGCAACGAGAAAGAAGAATTAGTGAGAAAAGGCCTCCTCGCATACCAGCCGAATGCATTTCAGACCTCACTCAAGCTTCAATGCTCCTGGAACGGTATGCTGCACGCAGCTCAATTGGGCGTCAAACGGATGAACTTGAAGCGTTCATCGGGGCAATACCGCGGAATAGAAATGTTGCGCGTTCCTGGCAAAAATTGATC
Source organism: Agarophyton chilense (assembly GCA_030374765.1). NCBI lineage: Eukaryota > Rhodophyta > Florideophyceae > Gracilariales > Gracilariaceae > Agarophyton > Agarophyton chilense. Next base: position 582,524 of record JARGXX010000117.1, read on the forward strand.
AATGCTGCCATACGTAAGATAAAGCGGAGGGAACGAAAAGAGGTAAGACGACGTGAAATCGAGCAGAAGAGGTTTGAGCGACAGCTTCGAAAACTTAGGAGAAAGCATTTAACCACAGTCGAAACACAAAGTGCATGTTCCTGTTCACCCCCTAATCATTATATTGCTCTGCAACACGCGTATTCGCTCAAGCTCCAAAACGGGGAAAGCGACCATGTGAATGAAAGGAAGGGCAGATCATTTATAGCAAAAGTTTCCCAATTCCTTTTTAAGTTGCGAGGTGAACAAGGATGAAACGCCTAAATACTCATTCTATCCCACGTCGCTGGAGGTACTCCATAGCTTCCTTGCGGGCTCTGGCTTTCGCTTCCTTTTTTCTTTTGGCACGCACACGAATAGCCTTCGCTACGATGTGCGGGTCAATTTCATGTGCGCCTCCTCGGCCAATTTCAACCACCCTATCCGCATACTTCAAAAGATCTCCTGGTTCGTGAGAAATGATAACGATGGCAAATTTTCTCTTGAGAGATCCGAGGAGATCGGAAATCTCTCGACGTCCAGTCCAGTCAACTCCTGCCAACGGCTCGTCTAAAGCAAACAGAGATGGTTTTGGCTCCCGCATCAACTGGTCTGCTAGGGCCAATCGCCGTACTTGTCCCCCACTGAGCGAGCGCGGACAACTCATGAGAGAAACGTTTTGCAAACCGACAGCCGCCAGTACTTCACGAACGTCGTCCGGAGTCTTTTCTGGGCGCCCCATTATAAGCTCATCAAGCACAGTCGGCAGAAATAAGTAGTTGGCAGGATTCTGCAGAATGAGCCCAATGTTATCTAGTAAGCGCTTTGCCTTGATAACTTGGCCATCCCACAAAATGGTGCCTTGTCGTGGCCTTAACTTTGTGAGACCAGTCATCATGCTAATGACTGGCACAAGAATTGGTGAGAAAATAAGAAGTGTGTGTGAGTACATATTCAAAGGACTGTGGTGTGCAGCATTATCTCACCTGTCGACTTTCCGGCTCCGTTTGCCCCAATGAGTAGCACGAACTCATTTGGAAAGACCTTGAAATTCATACCACGAAACAACTGTACATCGTAGTCTTTCGGCACTCTGTACCATATATCTCGCAACTCCAATAAAGGAACACGACTTTGTGAGATGGAGCGATTTCCTACACAAGCTCTCACTCTACTTTTGCGTGTAGGTCTCTGAGATCTTGTCCTGGATTGTGAGGATAACTTGAGAAAGGGCTGCCCCCAAACGAATGCGCTCATGCCAACCAAAAGAAGCTGAACAAAAGCGGGTGCTGCAGGTGGTGGGTTCGGCGATTCAGCAAAACACAGCTTTTTGGCGGGGAAAAAAACATTTGACCGTAGCTCGCACCGTTCCCTCACATAGATTCGTTGGAGCTTGGAGGGGAAACAATTGAGGAAGCCATCGTCTATCAAGCTGGCGCATCTGTCTACGCTCGGGTAATCTTAATTCATGGCTTGGCGGCTTAGATGAGAGCTCACAGCCGGTACTTTTTCACTCATTCGTCAAATAAATTGTGGAAAGCCGTTCATCTTACAGTGGGAGAATTTGAAGGAATCAAAGCCGGTGTTTGATCACTTTTTCGTGGAGAGCTGCCACATTTGTTGAAGCTGGGGCCTCAGGATGGTTCGCTCAAAGTCGCGTCGCAAGCGGTCGCTCCTTCAAGACTGTGGGCAGTGCTTAACGAGGGTGTCGGTGACGAGGCTTGGAAGTGTGCTACTGCTGCTGTTGGTCACACTAGCGATAATAGTGATCGTACAGTATGTGGTGAACGCTCAGAGCAGATGTAGCTCAAACTGGCTACATCAGTCCAAATGCATGAACCCCGTACCTTGTGTGGACGCGCAACAAACCATGGAGACACCACGTGCGCTGGTAGTGATATCAGCCGGCGCATCACGCGCGTCTTCAACAATGTTATACAACGCGCTGCGCATCCTGTTACGAATACGCGACCCGAACACAGTTGCCGGCTGGCACAAAGATTTGATGCATTTGTTCGAAAGCTATGCGCAACCCATGGAGAGAAACGGAACAGTGGGAAACATGGTGGGAACGCGTCGCGTAGACGCTTTTAGGGCGCTGGGCAGCGTGCTGATCAAAGTGCATTCGGTGCGCGACTGGCACGTGTTCCTCGGCGGCGGCGACGTGGAGCCCGTGCTGGAGGAGGTGGTAGACGCGGTGTTCGTGACGCACCGCGACCTGAGACAGAGCGTACGCTCGATTCGCGACATGGGGTGGGCACAGCTCACAACGGAGGCGCAGCTAGTAGACAAAGACTTTTGCCGCAAGTCGCGACGGCATCTAGAACGCAATGCGTACCTAACGCCATCGGACTTTGAGCGAGAAAGCACATGGGTAAACGTAGCGCGCGCGCAGATCAAATGTGGACAGGCAATGGCGCAGGCGGCGGGCAGCAAACTGCGCATGGACTTGAGCGCGGAGGAGATGCAGCGCGCCAGAAAGGACGATACGATAGGGTTGTTGCGGCGACTGGGCGCGCATCTGGACTTCGAATTCTCCGACGAGGCGCTGGCGCTGGCAGCGCGCGAGCTAGCCATGCTCCGGCCCGTGCGCTGCGACAGCGGCTTTGACGTGGAGATGAGCGTCAACCCGGTGACTCACATGCACAAGGCGCACGCGCACCGCGCCGTGACGTCCGAGCGCGACGCGCGCGGCGCTGCCGCCATCGCTGCCGACGCTCAGTGCGCCGCGTGGCTTCGTCGCCACCACTACCTCTGACGTCACGCGCGCCTGTTGTATTCTCTGGATTCAACAGATTAACTGTTCGAGCATGCATGATGTTCAGCTATCGGTTTCTTGGACATTTCGCGTCCAATTTGTTTCAAACCTGTGTCACTAGAGACTCCACAGATTGGCGCAGATAGCCAGTGGTCCGAAAACATCGGTTTTGCGGGCAATATGAGCTCAAGCTCATAACAATTGTGGGCGCTGTCGTGGCCACATATGCCACGTGTTTAGGGTTACACCGTCGTCGCCACTGCCGACCGCTGCGTCACCCGGTTCGATTCCGAGGTGCGCGGGTCTTGGCGCTGCGCACGGTGCACTAATAATGACCCATTCGGGGTCCGCCCTAAAGAAAAGAAGGTAGCATCGCCTTCCCGACATTTCTAGCCCTCACATCTGGTACCGCATCCAAGGTTCGACTCTGTTCGTGTTGTTGTTGTTCTAGGTGCTACGATGTCAGAGAAGATGGTGTTCGATGGTGCGATTGGGAGTGACGTCAACCACTTCCTGTTCTACTTCGAGAACGTCGCGGAGAAGGATCTTGAGGGAGAGGCCAAGGCCCGAGCGCTAATCAGCTACATGCGCGGGCGAGCCTTTTCATTCTACTACCGCAAATTCACGGCTGGAGGGACGCTCACGAAAGCGGCCGGCGACTACGAGACTGTCGCCAAGGCCCTTCGTGAGGAGTTTGGTCGGAAGCTAGAGCTACAGGTTGTCGTGGAGCGTGCGATCAACATGGCCATTGGTAAGGGTGAAGACATGACGAGCTTCATCGAGAAGACCGAGCTGGCGTACGACGACGCCGGGTTCACGACGGAGCAGAAGTTCGTGTTCTTGACGCGCGCTGCTGTGCGCGAGGTCAACTTCAAGCAGTTCGTGGTTATGCACAACCCGAAGGACTTCGATCAGTTGAAGTTCGTGTTGTCTGAGTACGCAGCGTCGATGAACCGCTTCGATTTCGACGATGGTGCTTCTTCAAGGGTTCATCCGAAGCAAGATGTGCGCTTCGGAGTTGACCGGGTGTTGCGAGGAGAGGTGTCCCGTCTTCAGAAAGCTGAAACGGATCACAAGTTGGATGCCATCACTCGGCAGATGTCGGAGATGGCGTTGATGATGAAGAGAGGGAGCACTGGCGGTGTACCTCACCATCATAAGAAGCAGTGTAGATACTGCGGCAAGGACGGTCATGATGAACATGATTGTTACAAGAAGGTCAGGGACGCATTGATGTGCACTCACTGCGGGAGACACGGTCACGAAGAGGCAGACTGCTGGGCGAAGCAGCGCGGAGCACCCCCCGGAAACGGAGCGGGTCGAAACCCTGCTGAGCCTTCGCAAAACGTCCAAGTGATCGTCGAGAAGTCCGAGTTTGAGTCAGATGTTGAAGTGGCCGAAGAAGAGGGGCGTGTGGCCGCTATCCGTCGCGGACGTGATGGTGAGCCCCTTTTGAAGCAAGTTGATCTGAGGGATGGACAAGGACAGGAGCGCATGAGCATAAGGAATCTCACGCTGCCCAGGGACGACCAGACCAAAAGGAAGGAGAAGAAGAAGGCTGCACCCCGCAGGAAGACGGGGTAGGCCTCCGTACTAAAGACTCTTACCGCTTGCGTGGAAGAGTACGACGTGGTGTCGAAGATCGCTCAGGCCAACGCAGGGATCTCAATTGGACAACTCCTTCGCGGTGATATCCGTGAGGCGGGAGCAAAAGCCAAGAAGATCTTTGGTCGCCAGATGGTCAAGGGAGTCGTGGCAGCTGCTGATGAAGCTTATGAGCCGTACCACTCCGACTCGGAGGAGGTTGAGGACGATAAGCGACTGAAGCTCGTCGAAGCCCGCGTCTATGGATCTAGTGTCCGCGTGTTGTTTGACTCTGGCGCCGTGCCGAACGTCATGTCTGATCGCCTGAAAGAAAAGCTGAACCTTCCGGTGAAAGAAACCAGGCGCCGCGTCACGCTCGCAGATGGGAAAGAGGCCAACGTCGTCGGTGAACTGAAGAAAGTCCCGATCAAGTTCGGAGTTGTTTCGACCCGGCTGGACTTTCTCGTCGTTGAGAAGTCGCCCTTCCACATGATCATCGGTCGTCCATCGATGAGGCGGATGAGGACGAAGCTGGACTTCGAGCATGACACCTTGACGTTGACCCATGGCGGGAACGAAGTGAAGCTGCCCATGGAGAGTGAAGGCGTCGAACAGCTGGGTTTCCTGAGCAACGAGTTCACTTCTGACGACGACATAGACTGGGCGGAAGGTGACGATGACAGTGATTCGTCAGCCACTGAACCTGACGGTCTGGTGCTGTGTCTCAATGAAGAGACAGGCGAGACCCGCCAGCTTGCTGAGACCGAGGAAGAGGCTGTGCAGAATGCCGTATCCCATCTCGACGAGCAGGATCAGACCGCTGTCCGGAGCGCTTTGTTCAATGGAGGATCTATTGTCGCCTGGAGTCTGGAGGAGCTGACGCAGTCGAAGGTTCCGTATCGCCACTCGTTCGAGCTCTCGACTGACAAGCCGATCTATTGTCCGACGAGGAGGCTGCCAGCCAAACACAACGACATCGTCAAGAATGAAATTGACAGGATGCTGAAGGCGGGGATTATCCAACATTCGAAGTCCTCGTGGGCTTCGCCGGTGGTCATCGCGACCAAGAGAGACGGCGAGCCACGCTTCTGCATCAACTTCCGCACGTTGAACAAGGTCATGAAAGCCGAACGCTACCCTGTCCCAAACATAGAGGAATTGTTGGAAGACATGGGCGGGTGTAAGGTTTTCAGCAAGCTTGACATGTTCTCCGGGTACTGGCAGTTGATGTTGGCCGAAGAGATGCGAGAGAAGACAGCCTTCAGGTGCAAGTACGGTTCGTTCGAGTTCGTCGTGATGCCATTTGAACTGATGAATGCCCCGGCCACGTTCCAAAGGATGGCGAACGAACTGTTCGAAGACATGCCCTTCGTGTCGGTCTACGTCGACGACGTAGTCATCAAGTCGAAGACGATGCGCGCACATATGCTCCACTTGGCGGAGGTATGCGAAAGGCTCCGCCAGAACAACTTGAAGCTGAAGTTAAGCAAGTGCTACTTCGCTGTGCCCAACGTGGAGGTGCTCGGCCACATCGTCAACGAAGACGGTGTCCACACTGATCCAGAGAAGGTGAAGCAGATTGTCGAAGCCCAGGCGCCAAAGAGTCGCAAAGCGCTGAGGTCCTTCCTTGGCCTTGCCTCCTTCTACCGTCGCTTCATCAAGAACTTCTCCAAGATCGCAGCCCCCTTGCACGAGTTGACCGCGACCAATGTGACCTTCAAGTGGAACGACGACGCAGAGATGTCGTTCCAGAAGCTGAAGGAGGTGATGACCTCTCCCCCGGTTTTGTGCTTCCCAGACCTTGAGAAGGTCTTCGAGGTTCACACTGATGCTTCGCTTCATGCTCTTGGTGCAGTGCTGTCGCAGAAGGACGGAGAGGGCAAGCTGCATCCAATCCACTACGCCAGCCGAGTGCTGAGCGACACGGAGCGTCGGTACAGTACCTTCGAGAGAGAAGCCTTGGCAGTCGTGTTCGCGTTGAAGAAGTTCAGACACTTCTTGCTCAACGGGCCCTTCGTTGTCCATAGCGATCACCAAGCGCTTCGGAACGCCTTCACGAAGAAGGACGTTCACGGCAGGTTGTCGTGCTGGTTGAACCTCATGGCGGAGTATGAATTTGAGATTCGCCATGTCGCTGGGAACGCCAACGCAGTTGCTGACTTCCTCTCGAGGCCGCAGTATGGAGCCGACGCATATGGGGATGATGACGACGATGACGCTGAAGTTGAAGCCGAGCCGAGGATCGAGAACTTCTTCGAGACGGAGGCCGTGACGGAGATCTGGGCGGTTCTCGGAGAAGGACCGACGGGAGGATACGAGCCGACTCTTGAAGCTGTGAGGCAGTACTTGATCAGCTTCAATGGAGTCTCCGTCCCAGTCCGTATCCGCAGGCAGGCCAAGTCGTACGTCGCCGTGCAAGACATCCTCTTGAAGCAAACGAAGAACGGGCTGAAGGTTGTTCCCAGGCTGGATGAGCGGACCGATGTCATCAAGGCCATGCACGACGACCACGGCCACTGGGCGAAGAAGTCAACGACGGACTTCGTCCAGCAGAGGTTCTGGTGGCCGGGGATGAGTCGACATGTGGGTGACTTCGTCGCGTCCTGTGCTTGTCGAGTGGCTGGACCGGTGAGCGTGTACCGCAGCACGATGAAGCAACCAGTGTCAGGGTTGTTTGACACATGGTCCATCGACTTCGCAGGCCCACTGCCGCGTACGTGCTGTGGGAACAAGTACTTCTGCGTCGCAGTCAAACACTTGACCGGATGGCCGGTGGCAATGCCCACCAGAGACCAGACGACGGAGGCAGCGCTCCACATCTTCGAAAGCGAGATCGTCGATGTGTTCGGGGTACCGAGGTGCGTGGTGTCCGACAACGGTCCGGCGTTCAAGTCAGCCGGATGGAAGAAGGGACTGAGGAAGGCTGGGTCGCAGTGGAAGCCGATCGCGACGTACATGCCTCAGGCCAATGGCCGCGCGGAGAGGATGGTACACACCGTGAAGCACGCCTTGTGCCGGATGCTTGTGGTGCAGGGTGGACATTGGGACGAGAAGCTGTCGGTTGTGCTGAACTCCTATCGCATGCGCAAGTCGGGGAAGGACAACAGGTCTCCGTTCTTTCTCATGTTCGGTGTCGACGGCAGGAGCCAGCCGGAAGCAAGGGCAACTAGGGCTCTTGGCCTTGATGCGAGTGGCGAGCCGACCTTGTCAGCAGGCACGAGAGACGTGCAGCTGCTTGCTCTTCAGGGCCCACGGGCCTCGCGGATTGTTGAGAGGGGAGACCGTCCGGTCGTGCAGCAGTTCAGTGTCGACCAGGCCGTGATGATGTTGAAGCCGAGGTACGAGACCTTGTCCGCCATGACACCCAAGTGGATGGGACCGCTCTGGGTTGTGAAGACCCAGCATCCCCGCTACTGGCTGCGGGATGCCAGGGACAAGCGGTCCAGGAATGGTGTGCACGTGCGCAGGCTGAAGGCCTATCGCGAACGTGACGCCTCCCCGCTGCAGTGACGAGCAAGCTTTGCTCGCAGGGTTGGGCCGACGTATGAGATGTCGTCGGCCCAGAAGCCCCGCCAGGGATACGCAACGCCGTGGTGGTGAGCTTGGACTTGTGCTTGTCGCTTGGGAGCTTCGTCTTGGTCTTGATCAAGATGAAGAAGACAACGACCGGGTTACAGATCCGGGAGAGGTATAGTGGACTACGTCTGCTTTGTCCGCACCGCGCTCGTCGCCATGCGGCGACGGGGGTACGTCCGGGAGACACGCAGAGTACGACACCTGCTTTGGATCTGAACCGCTGGTCGCTGTCACCCTTGGATACTCGAGGCTGAGGCTGATGGCTGAAGCCTTATGTAACTCGAAGTTGACGTTGGTTGGAGATGAACGATGAGCGCACGCACGCGAGATGACAGGACGGAGCGCGCCGTTGACATCATGACGAGCAAGATGCGTGGCCGGTGAGATGCGCCGAGGCGCCTCGTGCGTCCGAGTTGCCGCCCTCCCGTGTCGAGTGAGACATGAACGTCACGAGCGAGCGCGTTGGAGATGAAGGAGAGGGGTGTCTTGCGCAGCGCGCGGTTGCTCCATCGACCGTGGGGGTAGCATCGCCCGCGCGGGGCACACCGACATTAACGAAGGTGGTCCGGCGAAGGCGACACGCGCGCAACTGTCGACAGAACAACAGCGCGCGACTTGGAAGCGAATGCGACGCGAGGCCATCCCGGCGAGGATTGCATGCGCGCGAATGCGAGGCCTTCTCGGCCAACGTTGATGGCATGGACGACGCGCCAGGCAAGGAGAACGCAATGCCGGCGCGCACGGGATGGTTGACGATGATGCGACGACGGCGCGTGCGCTGCAAGGCGCGAACCGGGGTTGCAAGCGTTGCGAACCGCTCGGAGTGCGCGCGCGAACGGATGAGGGCGCCGGGGTTGCAACATGCGAACCGCTCGGCGAGAGTGTGGCGTGATGATAGCGTGCGTGGTCCGGGTTTGTGACTGTTGCGGTTGAGCGCGGCGCGCATGCGTTGGCGGATGATGAGAGTGATGGTCTGCTGTGCGCGCGGAGCCCCGACAGTTATGTGCACTGTCAGCGAGACCCGCGGCGCCAGGTGGCAATTTGTGCATTTCGGGATTTTAAGTGAAGTTTCAACTATCAAGGTTCTACACGTGGCAAAAGGTATAATTTTACAGCAGGACGAGCCCGACACACAAGTGCATCTGAAAAGTGGACCCGATGCTCCTCTGCCTACGGGGAGGTCAATCCCCGACGGCCCCGAAGGACCGCCCCGGAGGAGCTAAACCGGTAACGGGAACCGAAGTCCACGCGCACAGGGGGCCAACCGTGCACCCGGAGAAGATTTTGACCTGGCAGATGGATGGCGCACGGGGTATTTATACTAGACCCCGAACCGCCTCCGCCGGCGACGACGACGGCGGCGTGGGCGCGCCGATTGGTGGTTGGGCCGGATGTCGTGGCCACATATGCCACGTGTTTAGGGTTACACCGTCGTCGCCACTGCCGACCGCTGCGTCACCCAGTTCGATTCCGAGGTGCGCGGGTCTTGGCGCTGCGCACGGTGCACTAATAATGACCCATTCGGGGTCCGCCCTAAAGAAAAGGAGGTAGCATCGCCTTCCCGACATTTCTAGCCCTCACAGGCGCCATCTTTGGTGTGACGCTGTGGGCTTGACGTTACAGTAAACTTCGGCGTAAAAAGCCTTTTCCGTTACTGAATGGCCTAGGTAGATGAAATGAGATATAAATATTTTGAAATAATCTTCTTAAACTTCTTAAACCAACGCAACTAAAGACTTATGTCAATAGTCACTAGGGGTCGGACACCCTGGCTTCCGGTCAGACACTCCGGATTTGTAACGACTTCTTCAACCTTCCCGATTCCGCGTTATCTAGAAGCGGGCGTGTATAATCCCTACAAGGCTTCCCGAGAAGAAGTAATAAAAAAAAGATATGTTTTCACTCTATACTCGAAGCTGGCCTTTTGCGGGAAAATTTACGCGGCACCACTTGCTGCAGCTTCCCGTCTAATACTAGATCTCAGATCGCTACCAATTCTTTACGACCGTCACAGGTTTTTCACTCTGTGGGAGCTTTCTAGACAGACTCAGTACCGTTGGTATACACAGATCGTCTCCCGTCCACGCCAAGGGCGCTTCAACCGGTGCAGTGAGCTGACAGGGGGTGCTCCATTCAGCGGTTAACGCCTCACTGGACCCCTGTACTGCGTCAAACGCCTCACAGATATTTTATAAAGTATGAGGTTCCTCTTCCAGCGTCAGTCGCCTCACTGGACCCCAGGCGGCAAACTCCTCACCTTTTTATAAAGTTGAAAGTCTCGAAGCCAAAGGAAAATAATGTTCTTGGACATTAAAAATGTTGGTTGAAGTGGTCCGAGAGAGAACTCGGAGACTTCATAGCGCTTTTTATAGAGATCTAGAATCTCTAAAACGGAGCTGAAACGCTCTACTAGTCGATACTTACTACTATGTACTTCAAGGTTACTCTAATCGCTTCTACCAGCGTTCAAAGCAGCACACTAACCAATACAATTATAACAAATATATTAATTTTCGTAATGCGCCATTATGGATTTCCACGCCAGCGGTGAAATATAGAGTGCAGTTCCTGCTGTCACTCTGTAAAAGTATGTTCCAGCAATTCTCGATCACTGTACGCCTTACGGTACCTAAAACAATCCTGTGCTTTATTGAACGTAAAACAGAGCTCACGCAAACCTGACGGACACATCCGGCGCCGTGGCCCGAGAAACACTCCAATCACGACACATCCGAAACACAGTTTTCCACCTCTCTCCAACCTCTTTGGCACATTTCATCCCCGCAACACCACATCAATCTTCTTCCTGAGGGTCTATCTAAACAGCCGTAAACAAGAACATCCGTGAACGTAATAGTTTACATTTTTCAAAAAAGGTAGATGTTTCTTATCGCTAGGCTTTTCGAACCGGTCTATTATTGCAGGCAATCTTACTCCGCTACTATGCACGGTCTTGAACCTTTCAAAAATTTCAAAAGTTGTGCAGGAAATCTGAAACAAACCTGCCCTCATTACAGTATGTATAAACTGCTGCCGCCGCTCCCCAGCCTGTTCAGCCACCACGTACGACGGTACTTGGGCACATTGATCCGCTCTACTTATCTTTCGAACACATCTACTCGTAACTAAATATCAAAAAACCGGCACCTCTCTTTTTTCCCAACTATTCGCTGGGTTTATGTCTTTCGAATCTGTTCCAACGTCTCTCGCAAATATTTATCCCATTTTGCAGAGTATTTTTTAGCTCCCATCGCAGGGCCAACATTTTGAGCACTGTGACCCAAATATGCGCAATCACCAGCAAAGCCAAAAGAACCTTAACCAAATCGTTCACATCCCCCGCAATTGCCCGCAAGAACCTTACGTTTGAGTCCGTCACGAAATACTTAAGTCGAAAATCATTCAAGGAGATCTATCGAATATCTCTTAAGTCTTTTTATCGTCTTTTTGATCAATTGAATTCATTTCTATACAAGAAAATAAAGATGGGAAGACATTTCGGTCGTCCAACGATTGATCTCAAAATAAGACAAGCAATTACGCTTCGAATGCTCGCTGGTGGGGAAGTCTTCGATATCTATCAATTGTATGGGACACATAAGTCAACCGTGTAGTACATTTTCGACGAGACTTGTGAAGCGTTGTACGAAGCTCTTCACGTTCCGGGTTTGCCCTCCAGTTTTGATGATCTTCATAAGCTTCCGCCTGGATTTAAAACATCTTTTATACCTACAAGCCCGTTCACTGGTTGTATTGGAGCAATCAATGGGATCCTAATACAGATAAAGCCTCCGAAAAATGCTGCGAAATATTGGTGCAGTTAAGGGTTTTATGCACTACCTGTACAGGCTGTTGTGGACTAACTATCGCTTTTTGTTCTTTTCGGCACGATGTGTGGGCTCAACCCATGATGCCTTGGCATATGCCTCCTCATCACTGTCGAACTATTTGAGAAGCTTGGGACTCCGGGTAGAGTGTTTTATTGTTAATGATGAGGCATATGTGTGTACAGATAGTTTGATGACTCCATTTCCAGCATCCCAAGTTCGAACGTGGTACGAAGATGGCTACAAGTTTTTCATATCGTCTTTGCCGATGCAACTGGAGAAAGCATTAGGTGTATTGCGGCAGGCCTTCCGCCACATTAGAACCGAGAACTTATTTGCTATCCATCCATTGCCTCTCCGAAAATATCATCGCATAAAAAAACTGGGGTACACTCTCTGCCCCCTCCCGCCACTTGCCTCAGCTAGGTGAATCCTCTCCACCTCCCCATTCGTTTTTCCTATCCTCTAAACTTTCCATCGCTCCTACCTCCTGCTCCTCCCCCACAACACTCTCCGATTCCCTCTCCCCATTCCTTTCACTAGCAATCTTTCTTTTCACTCTCTGTCCCAAATCTACAGCATTTATCACTGCCTCTTCCCCACCCTCCTTTCATTCCCTCCATCCCCCTTCGAGCCTTCCACTATTCGTAAACAATACTTCTTCCCAATCTCCTCTTCTTCTGTTTACTCCATTTCACCCCACTTGTCCCTCTGCAGTCCCTTCAAAGCCCTCTCTAGCTGCGAAAGACGACTCTTCAACTGGCGCTCTCTCTCCCTGACCTTCTTGGTCACCTTCATCAGATGCTGCTCCCGTTTCCGTTCTCGCTCTTTCATTACTTTCGAATCACGCATAGTGCTTTCTTCAAGAGGGCCATCATGTTCCTTGATCGCCCTCATCTCCCTTACAAGACGCTCGCCCAGCTTTTGTTCTGGCCCCTACGCCCCTCTTAACTGCTCCGTATCTTCTCTCATACTATTTCAAAAACTTCTCAATAGCACAGAATAAGATGAAGTGACCCCCGGACGAAGAGTTGCATTTTTCGTTGCAGCTGTTTTCTCCATGTAGCCTTCATACAACCGGTTATGATTGGTATTCGGTTTGTTCTGAGCACACCGTGTGTTGTAAGGAGGTTCCCTTAGAAGAAGCTGTGCGTCCTCCAGAGTTACACTGCTTTCTGTTTCTAAAGATTCGTGGGTTACCTCCAAGTTATTCTGGTCACAATGATACATGGCACAGTAAGAGTTCTTCATCATTCCCTCAAGATCGTTCATTGCCCTGTGCAGTAGGCTACCCGCAGTCATATGAGGCAGTCGATACCAGTCTTCTCGGCATCATACATGATACAAACAGCTTCAGAATCACGATCTTCTACGAATTCCTCTTCATCGGAGCATATTAGATTCATAGGCTTCCTAGAATTTGTCATAGACGCTGCCGCAGCCCCTCGGGCTTCAATTTCCCTCGAAGATCTCGTGTCCAACGCGGGGCGAAATTCTCGCATTGCATTTTGAATGGGCTTCCATTGGCCTACTACCAACCCTTCGAACAGTTCAGAGAACGGGAGGTCACAAAAGTGATTATGATCTATGTTCTTCCGACCTAAATCAGGCTTCAGCTGCTCAAGAGTCACTCACAGTTTTGGATTTATAGCTCTTAGCGTATACAAACGATCGTGCGTGCAGATGGTCAGAATTTCAGACAGGAACTGCTTAGCAAGGACTCGGAGATTCTAATCAACCACACTATCAAAACTACCAAGCATTCCAGCCCTTTCTGTTGCAGGCACCATGTCGACCTCTAGTCGTGTGCTTTAACCGTGATGGGCTTAGCCAGACGATCGTTTCTCTAAGACCCTGCACATTATTGTGTTACAGTCGAAGATTATATTCGGTTGAACCATATCCTACCCATCACCGAACCCCAGCACCCTAGCAAAGATATCACACTCCTATCGAGTCGTTTCCACACCGATACTAGTTCGTTGGCCTGTATACAGGCTAAAGTTCTTCAACAAATGCAAAACGACCGCTCGTTTTACCCCCTTGGATTCCGTTGTCTTTTTCCCCTTGCCCTTTCCTTCCCCTTCGAGATGTATAGAAGATGGAAAAGATAAAGCAGGTTAACTAAGCTTGTAGCAGGAACCGCATTCCGGAAGAAAACCTCGGGTTTGCTTTTCACCACCATTATATCTGACCAGAAGAACGATGTCAGATAGCATCAAAAAGGGAAATTCTGGCCCGAACGGGAAAGCAACATAAAGAATCTCTTCTTCGTTGATCCTCGTCTTCATCAGTTTTATCTAGTACCAAACAAACCACATAGGTTAGCTCCAATAATTTTTTACGCACGATACTGTCTCGTAAGAAAGCGTACGTAAATTCGGATAGCCTCTTCGAATGCACTTTATCCTCCAAAAACGTCTTAGCTATATCCATTTCTTCATAATGGTCAACGCCGTATTCGACTACAGGGCGGGACTTAGCCTCTCTCGCCCGTTCATAATCCATTCGATTCTAAGCGTATGCATCGCGCAGTGCAGAAAGAGCATCGGCGTTCTTATTAAAACGGAGTATCTTATCTCCCGATGTTAGTGTTCGTAGCCCGCACCAGGAGGAGTGGTGGTGGTGTTAACCGTTAAACTCGATGTGCTAAGCGGGGGGAGGGGCTCTGAACTTTGGATTTCCAGTACTGCGGGTCGAAAGTGCCCCGGACGCCAGGTTGCCCCCCTTCCCTCCCCCCCGCCAAAATATTTAAATTTAAAAGAATTTTGTAAGCAAAGGTGCGCACTTTGGGCACTTTCTGCCCGCGAGTACTCTAAAACAATGTTGTGAATACCTAAATAATCAATTTTTTAAAATTTTTTCGTGTTTTTGGCGCCGGCGGTGGTAATGAAGGGCGGCCGAGAAGCGGGATGAGAAGTGTGAGAGAAGCAATTCTTCGCGGCGAAGGCGGTTGTTCGGAACAAACGGTATGTGAGGAGATTTACTCGAAGCCGAGTAACGAGATGGCGATGAAAGCGATAACAAGACGAAATTTGGACGTTGAGAAGGTACACGAAATGCATGGCGGGAAAGAAAAAAATAGGAGCGAGGGTATTATGCAAGGGGGACGTGAACGTGAACGTGTACGGAAGGGTAGGACTCCCAGAACAAGCAGAGATTATAAGAAAGAGGTGGGGAGACCTACGAAAACGGTTGGGAAATAGAATACGGCCGTTGTGCAATGAGCAGATGCAAATATTGGAATCCACGAAGTGGTTGAGGACTTCTAGGAGGAAATAATAGCAGAAGGGGTAGAAGAGAGAAAAGAGCAGTCAAGAATCAGGGCGGTCAAGTGGGCACGGAGACAGACTTCGCATATATTACGAAGAGAAGAATCGAGGTGAGAGAGTGAAACATCTCAACGTACTTTACAAGTGAGAAGATGGGTATCCGATGATATTGAGAGAGATACTGGAGCTGGAACCGGGCACTCAGCCCGCGACGCATGGTTTTCAGGTCTATGGGGCGCTGCACATAATGGAACACCGGTCCGCTTAGAGGAGAGGTATGGGCGCGAGACCAGTGGGGTAAAAAATTATTCGCCACGCCACTGAACCGGCGTAAAAGTTGGGTCAAGCGAAAAAGCTTCGGAAAGACGAGAAACACCGTGAGGAAGAGAAGCTTTGCGAACAAGAGGACTGGAAGGCCAAAACGTAGTATTGGAGGAAAGTGAGGATACGCCACGTGTTGAGGGAGAGCGTTTGGTACGTGCGTCTAATGGAGAAAAGGGAGCTGTCTGTAGAAGTAGATCGCGAACCCCTCATGGCATGAGTGTGAGAAGGACGAGGAACAGTTCCGGGAATGGCGGGGAGGACTGTTATGGGTGAGTAGGAGGGAATTGAGGCTGTAAGGGGACGATTTGTTGCAGAGAACGAAGAGGAGGGTACAGAGAATTTGAAAAAGGATGTGAGTATGGTACCGCGTAAAGCTTTGGTTGAGAAGGTGATAGTCTTGAACGGACAGTTCGGTAAGTGGAAGGAAGATTATTACGTTTTGATGGTGAGTTTCAAGTTGTCGCAAAAGGGATTGGATTGATTGAAGGGAGAGGTAAGTGTACAGAATGTGTTCGGAAAACTTGAGGGAAGCGTTGAACACTCTGAAAAGGGGAGGAAAAGGGCGGGGATAGGAGGAGATGGCCGGGCGACGGAAGTATGGCATTGGAGTGCATGAGAGCTTCTATGGATTTGCACGGTATGTGTACGACAGGATTCTACATTACGCGAAGCTGGAGGCGTCGGAGCTTTTATTTAAAACGAAGAAGGTTGCAAGGAATTAGACGAATCGGAGTGAGACGGTAGGGGAGAAAAACGACGGGAGTTTGTTTGTGGTAAGGCAAAAAGAGATAATACCGAATTGCACGTTTTAGGTGGCGACGGAACTGAGGGCGTACACGACGTCATTTCAAGGGGGACGCGATCCGTTTCTGAAGTATTTTTTGGGCAAGGAGGTGTAAGAGACACGGTGGGAGTCCATAACGACTGCGGGAAGGAAGGAGGAGTGCGTTGAGGAGGTGAATGAGGATATGTGCTTGAGACAGCGGATGAGAAAGACGCGGAGTGCTGTGATAAACGTACGAAAGGAGGGTGCACTTGACCGACCATTTGGGCTGCTTCACTATGACCTGGTTGCGAGGCGTGGGAAGTTCCAGGAGAGCACGGAGCTAGAAATGGAGTTGAAGAAGAAGATAGGTGAGGTGCGAAAAAGTTTTGGGTGAGGAATGAGGATGGAACAAGGAGGCTATCAGCATGGCCCATGCGCCGGATTGAACATCTGATGTGTTCAGGTTCGAGGGCTCTTCCGAGGCTCAGAAGATTCGTTGACGGGAATTTGTACTTTAAGAATGGAGTTGCGGTTGTTGTGCTGGAGGAGTTTATTGGGTACGATGCTATGATGGAAAAGGATGAGGAGATTCAATAAGTGTATGGGAAGTTCATGTATCTTTCAAGACTAGATGCCTGGATTGCTGGCGTGCTGTCGGTGATGGTTAGAGAGATCAAACGTGGGGGACACAGGAAATTGTTGTTTTTCTACGGTATACGGTAAGTAAGTACCGCTTGCAGCAGAGAAGAGTTTGGAGGCGGTTTCGGACATAGTGAGGGAGAAGAATGGTGTGGAGTTAGAGCAATGTGGGTTTCTTGAGGGGAATGGGTGGAAGGTGGCAGGAACTTCAGAGAGGGTGGGGACGATAAGTATTTGGATGCCTTCATCTGGGAAGACCTACGTTGTAGTGAAAGAGAAATTCTTTGTGGACAACTTGACGAAACGTCTCGGTGTTGAGCTAGATTGCTACGTTGGGGCCTGCCAACCGGAAGAGTCATAGTGTACTCGGTTGCAGAGAGCGAGTGGGAGCGAAGTGGGAACGCCAATGAAAGAAGAACGGGAAGAAATGGGAACATTGGGTGCAACACCAAATGTATTGGGAGACGTGAACTAAGGCGACGGTTTTATGAATGGTTTCACATTTGGGTCCCGATAGAAATGGGTAAGGTTTAAGCGATGGAAGTGCTAGTCGAGGCGTGGTGGTAAGGGAGGGGGGGGTAGTTATCTCGGAGAACATGGACGGAGCCGAGAATGGATGAAGAAATAGTGAGACCGAACCAAGGGGAGACGTTTTCAGAGAGTGAGGCTGAATGTATGAGTACAGGGTGCACTGTGTGGTTTTCTTCGTCGGC